>CM038356.1:1894497-2559497 GCA_021464625.1 Proterorhinus semilunaris | reverse complement strand
TGCGCCTCCTGGTTCAGGTTGTCCACCTCCTCCTTCAGGCTGGTCTCCCTGCCCCTCCATGACTTGGCGCTGTCCTTCATCAGCTGCAGCTCCTCCGTCAGATCCTGCACCTGCGACTGAGGCGACAGTTTTTCCTCCTGGTTTTTGTCGCTGTTTTTCAAGAAGCTTTTACATTCGGGTAAAGCTAAACTGGAGGGAATGTGCGTTTTACCGTGAGATCCTTGGTTTGTCGGTCCACCAACAGCTGCACGTTCAGACTCTGCTCTTTGCTGTTGGCCGCAGAGATCACCTGCTGTTCGGCGTTGGAGGTCAGCTCCGCTCTCAGCTGCAGCAGCGCCTTACTCAGCCCCTGCAGGACACACGGGGTAATGACAGGCGGCGCTCTTAGCAGCTTCTATACGTCCAGACTGGACCGTACCTTGAGCTGCTTGTCCTTGTGCGTGATCTGGCCCTTCAGTCGCTCCACCAGGTTCTTCATGGTGTTACTGGGAGACCGGACGTTGGCCTCTTTCTGAACCTGGAGCTCGGTACGGACTTGGGCCAGGTCGAGCTCCATCTGCGTCACGTGGCTCCTCTGCTCCTCCATCTCGTCGATGAGAGCCTTCACCTGCGCGGCGTAGTGCTCCTCCAGCCTCGGGTCGCAAATGAACAAAAACCAGACAAGCGGAAAGGTCAGAACGCGCTGCATTCAAGTAAACACTCTGGCCTTCCCCTGAGCCAGTGTTTCCCAACCAGGAAAATACTACTGAAGAAATATTTTCCCAATAAATGAATAATAATGAGCTGTGAGATTAGTGATATTGGTGCCGATTTGGTCACAAGCCCGACAGGACTGTAATAAATGATAATAACGGCTTAATTATATTGCACTTTACAAGCCTGTGTCACAAGTTTCTCAAAGTACCCTGTAGTCATTATTAATTCACTCCACACTCTGTGGTGGTAAGCTACTATTTACTTATTTATTTGAACAGGGACAGTGTACAATCTACATTAGCCTCAGAAAGGAGAGATGCATTGTACCAGGTTATAGCACTTGTGCTAATTTCCACCTGCAGTCCCTGGGCCTATTGTACATGTTTTTTAGTGGTAGGGGAAACCGGAGTACCCGGAGGAAACCTACGCAGACACGGGAAGAACATGCAAACTCCACACAGAAAGGCCCCGTCTAGGTGGGAATCGAACCCGGACCTTCTAGCTGTGAAGCACGAGCTCTAACCGCTGGCTACCGTAGCCACAGCCGCCCTGGGGCAGACTGACCATTTACCACGTGGCTATAATGTGTTGTTTATATCCTATCTCTTATTATGTCAGTGCCCTCTGCTGGATATGTGTAGGATTGTTTCCTTTTTTTAAATGTTTTATTTATTTATTTAAGCTGCCCCCTAGTGGCTGGAATGAGCATACTGGTTATTTCCTTAAAAATCCATAACTCCGCACAGGAATGGGCTAGAGACTTACTGTTTTTTTTATACTCAGGAATTTGTGCTCTACAAATCAGGGACCGGATTTAATCCCACCTCGTATTTAGGGAGTGGTACACTAAACATCTGTTGCAAATGCAAATTGTTACGCATTTTTACACATCCTGTATAAAAGAAAAACATACCACAATTTAGACACATACAGATTTTGTTTTGCTTCTAGTAGCGTCAGGACATCGCGCTCTCCCAGTAAAAGCTTGCGCACCCCTGATTAGGAAACACTGCCCTAAGCCATGCGGCCATTTCAGCTACAACCCCTCACTACAGCAGCAGAATCCTCCCCCTCCTCAGCCACTCCTCTCTCTCTCAGCTCCAGACCTAATCTCTTCATTAACCCCTCACTCTTGGGTCGTGGCGGCGGTGAGAGTTACCTGGATTTCTCCTCGCCGTGCCTCTGCGCCCGAGCGTCCGCCTCCGCCCGGACTCTGTCCAGCTCCGCAGACGTGAGCCGCAGTTTCTCCGTGAGCGAGGAGAGACCGTGCTCCTGCTCCGCCACGGTCTGCTCCAGCTCCGCCAAGCGCTCCAGGTGTTTGGAGCTCGGCACTTTCAACGACGGCTTCCTCGTCAACTCCTGAGGGCGAGACGTGAACGGTTACGAAGCTTCTGATGGATGTAAATATTTATGGGAGCTCTTTGAGGCAGCTGCTGTGAAACCGGGCACTTGATCAGATGCTTTATATGAATGAATCGCACCATCGCGGTGAGTTTGAACTGGTCCAGAGAGCTGTCCGTCTGGGAGTCCAGTTTCTCGTGAAGAGCCCGGAGCTCGCCCTGATGCCTCTTTATCATCTCCTCCTGCTCCTGTGGATGAACAACAAGACGGAACAGCTCTCAATTATCCGAAAACGCCCTTAAGATGAATGAGGCTCCATAAATGACAAACACAAACATGATCCTCAACTTTCAGACAGAGCAAGACTGTATGTGATTGTCTGTGTAAGTTCTCAGTCGTACAGGAGTTGTCCATCTTCAATGAAGAAGAAGAAGAAGATCTTTATTTATAAAGCGCCTTTCACAGACATGGTCACAAAGCGCTTTACATGAGAGCATTTTACATTCACTCCATGAATGTAATGAATGAATGTCCACAATGAAGATCTCATTAGATAAGAGGAGCCGGGACAACCCCAACTGCTCCCGGTTGGACTATATCTTAAGCTGCGGGCTGAGTGGGACTTTTGTCGCTGACGAAGCCTTTTAGATGAGACGTTTGAAGACCTCAACTACTGAGTACAGAAGATGACTCAAGTACCTTCACTGTATGTGATTGTCAAGTGTGTGTGCTTGAACTTGTGTTTTGTTTTATTTTTTTATGTTCAAGACTGGTTTGAAACAGGGCTATCATTGAAGTGATTAAATGCAGACAAATGTTACTAAACTGAACTTTGGTGACCTCTTGTTTACAAACTTTGGATGCAGTGGTGGTTTTCGTCAATGAAGACTTGGGCTGGGACAAAATATCGGATCGGATCGCAAAACTTTCAATACTTGCGTTTGGAGGCATTTTATCACACACTCCTTTGTTTTCCAGTCAGTTACATTTTGTGTTAATGCACTTTTCACTCTTAACACTTCAATAAATGTCATTTGGTTTATGGACTGTGGGCAACTGACAGTTTTCTTTTTACACATTATTTATCATAATTACTTACTGTGTCGTGACACATATCGGATCGGCCCCTGAGTATCGTGATACGTACCGGATCGTGACAAAAGTGGATCGTCAGAGCATTAATAACGTTATAATTTTGTTGACGCACTTTTTTTTTAAATGACGATAACATAACGGTGACGAGCTAAAATGACAAGACATTTATGAGTTTACGTTGACAAAATGGGCTCACATGCGGCAGGCTGCGGCCCCTCTCTCCGTCCCGCACTCCAGTCTGTGCGTGACTGACTGGGATGTCACAGAGACTTGATCTTTTCTCAGGAAAATTACATTTAAATACAGTACCGTATGAACGCATGTGCAGACGGCGCCGTTAATAAAAATCTCGAAGTGAAGAGGACGAGGAGAGCGGCCACTTTCGGGAAACACCATGTTCACAATGACACTCCTGCCTTTTGAGGAGGAATCTCTTTGTCAAAAGGTTAGTTCAGCCTGTCAAACTTCATCCACATTTCCAATACTTAGCTAAATTAATTTGTTGAAATAGAACACTTAATTACTTTTTTATGAAAGTGACTAAAACTACCACATTTAGAAATGACTAAAATGTGAGTAAAACTAAAGACTAAAACTAAGAGGGCTGTTGAAAAATACATTGTTTGGATGTTAGTTTATACGCTCTGCTGGAAGAGATCTCTTCACTGGAAAAGGAATAAATAAAATCCAGATTGTTTCACTAAAGCTCGGACCCCACTATTTTTTATTAGTCAATAAAATATCTGGATCTTCAGCCACAGATTTAGGGCTCAACAAGTACTTTTTACAGTTAAGTTAAGTGAGATAATACACATGTTGAGACTGCACCTGTCGCGCCTGCCCCAGCTGCTTCTGGTACTTCTTGACGACCTCCTCCTTCTTGTCCAGTCGGCCCTGCAGGTCCCTGAGGGTCTGCTGGGCCAGTCCGGACCGCTCCTGCTCCCTGCTCTGGTCCTGGCTCAGATCCGCCAGGAGCCGCTCTCTGTTGGCGGAGGCCGGGAGCCGTAGGCGCAGCTCGTTTATCACTCGGTCCCGGGACATGACGTTCTGCTCGGACTTCCAGAGCGCAGACTCCTTCTCCTTCAGTTTCTGTGGGTTAGAGAGAGAGACGAGCAAGAAGACGGGAGCAGACAATGGACATTTAATAATCAAGTTTCATCAACAGATAAATGACTAAATGTATAATGCACTTTGTTCTGAAATTGTTTGTAGTATTATATCTTTCTATGGAGAGAGGGTCTTTTCTAATGACATACATGTAAAATGATTGAGATTTTTAAATGTTCTGTTTCTAAGTGTAAACTTTGTCATGAAATGCACAACACACAATTTTTAAATAGACTCCAAAGTAGATTCCAAAGTACATGTTTATTACAAGATATTTCGGATTTCTCTCAAACCCTTGGTGAAAATGGGGGGCTTCAATTCACGTGGAGATAGTTTCTTCTTGGTTTTGCTTTCAGAAATGCGTTACTGCTGTAGCTAAAGTGAGAGAAACTGCACCTCATCCAGGCTCTTGCAGGTGGCCTGAAGGCCCTTGATGGTTTTTAAGTGCTCTCTGATCTTCTCCACAGAAAACTCCAGCTGATGAGCCAGAGGCAGCGAGGGGTCCGGGAGAGAGTCGCCGCTGTCTTCCATCTGAAAGTCAACCCAAGGAAAATACACTCAGACGGTGCATCCTCAAACAGACCTGGAGTTGTGTTTTCATTCATTCATGTTCGTCTCATTCTCGAAGCTCAAAACACTGGCCCCCACCTGCTGATGTCATGACATGGTGTGTTTTTACGTATTTAAAGTCTGGTACTGATAATTTCAGCAAAACTGCATCCACGGAATGTAAGTAAATATTTTGTACATATTGTCCATTTGTTATATTTCTATATTTCTGTGGTTGTATCTGCTTTCCCCACCTATGCACATCTGTTTCTACTGCCTTGTACAAGGACGTGAACAGTTTTTGTTCTCGTACTGGCAATCTTCATTGTATATATATATATATATATATATATATATGGGGTGACGGTGGCGCAGTTGGTAGAGCGGGTCATCTCGTGATCGGAAGGTCGTAGGTTCGAATCTCAGCTCCTGCAAATGCACACCGTCGTTGTGTCCTTGGGCAAGACACTTCACCCTACTTGCCTCCAGTGTCTGCGTACATTAGTGTATGAATGAGAATGAATGGGTTCCTTACTGTAAAGCGCTTAGGGCCTGATAAAGGTAGAAAAGCGCTTTATAAGTCCATTTACCATATTTTGGACTGATCATGTGACACGTTTTTGCATCATGTGATGTTTTCTGTCACATGACCCATGTAATCAAGTGCTGTATCTATGTGCAGGTGTAGTCGAGCTACCTTGATTGTCTGAAGAAGGGCTACTAACTGAAACGTCACACTTTTTGTTATTTTTTGCATTATTACTCTTTGATCCACGGACTTAGGACCGGTGGATGTGTCTTCACCTATAAACGGTAAAAAAAACTTCCCAAAGTGTTGTACATGCGCCTGTATCGTGGAGGAAAGATGAGAGTCCATTGTACTGATTTCCTGACACACTGGGCGAGTTGGAAAAGTCATAAAATAAGCATCGTAAAGATTCAGTTTAGTTTATCTTTTATGATGAAGGGCAACGTGTCCAAAGGTATTATTCAACAGAGTAAAATACAGGACCTTTCCCCACAGGATTCCCATTTGACCCACACCGACCTTCTGCGCGTGGCTGATGACCTCGTCTTGTTGCTTCTCGTACTGGTCGAGTTGCCTCTCCAGCTCCAGCTCCCTCTGATCCCAGGCCAGCTGCCTCTCCTCCAGAAGCTGCAGCACATGCGAGGAATTAGCAGTGCGTGAGCAGGCAGTCCACTCATTTGATCAAAACAGGACTGGGCACACACAGAGTTCTGCTGCACGACGTCCTCCTCCAGCGCTCGTATGGATCTCTCCTGCTCCTCCACCAGCCTCTTCAGGAACACTGTCTCCTCTCTCTGGACCAGCAGCTCGCGGCCTCTCCTCAGCTCCTGCAGACGCGCCTCCTCCATGCGCTTGTGCCACTCCACCACCTGCGCAGCAACCAACGACCTTTTGGAGGCGAGTTCTCAAAGCGGTGAAGAACTAAACGGTGCAGGAGATTTGACTCTACCTTCTGAGCACCTTTAGCGTCCTTGATCGTGGAGATGAGCTCCTCCAGGCCTCGCATCCTCAGCTCCAGCTCCTGTGCCCGGCTCTCCGCGCTCCTCCGCTCCTCCTCAGCCCGGCGTCTCTCCTCCGCCGCCTTCCCTCGCTCCTCCTGCATCTGCACCACAGCGACGCTTATTTAGTTATTCGGTTCATTTGATCGATGTACCTGCGCCACAGAGCTTATAGCAGAAGCTCATGTGCAGCACTTGGATGGCAAATACTTTTTCTAATTCCAATACCAATCAACACACAAGCATACTGTATACCCACTGGCTCTAAGAAGATTCAGACCAGGGGTAGGAAACATCAGACCCGGCCCTCCAGCCAAGATAGCTTTACACAAATCAGATCACGGGCCTGTTAACCTCTTGACCCCCACATTAACTTATCAAATTTTTTCCAGTTTGGCTTTATCCAAACCTAAAAGCTTGAAAAAAGTGTCAATATAGCGACAAACAAAGTTATGATCAGTTTTGAAGGTCTTAGCTTTCAAATGAGGCGTTACTCTGGCCTATAGGCTGTAAGATCTTTTTTTTTACTTTCGTTGTTGTGTTTCCATCCTCATTTTTGTCGCTATATTGACACTTTTCTCAAGAGGCTTTTAGATCTGGGTAGTCCCGAACTGGAGAAAATGTGCTCGTTTCAGGTGGGGGTAAGAGGTTACCGTACTTTCCGGTCTATAAGCCGCTACTTTTTTCCGACGCTTTGAACCCTGCGGCCGACATGATGGTGCGGCCGATATATAGCGCCGCTAACAGGCACTGGAGGAAATGCAAAAGTGAGACGGGACTTCTAATCAACACTGCTCTTGGCTGAGGACGGTAGATGAGTAACTTTTAAAATGATGAGGCTCATTTTAGCCTAAATGTGGAAGGGCCCCGAAACCCCCCCGACCCGCAGCAGAAGAGCCGCCTCCTTTATTGTCTATGAGAGGACGCTCACCGACTCGCGCCACAATTCTGCTGAATCCAAAACACAGGCTTTTAACCTCCTGCAGATGCACAGTCTGGCCATGGCAGACAGGGGGCGCTCAGGCATCATGGGAAACATGTTAAACTCGTGTCTGTCGCCAACTCACTATTAACCTACAAAAAAGAGCCAGGTTTGCTCTCTCTCTTACAACACGCACATACGTGTCTTTTATTCATGACACATGTATAAATCACGTGTGTAAAGCCCCGCACGGTTTGAGTAAAGCCTCTGAAGAGCCGTGAGGCGGCGCGCTGTGTTCTGGTGAGCGTTGGCCTCGACACTTCCACACTGAGGTCGACTACACTGGACATTTCTGCTTTTTTTACACGTTTATCCCTGCCTCCCTCCCTCACTGCCGTCCCTGCCGCCCTCCCTCACTGCCGTCCCTGCCTCCCTCCCTCACTGCCCTCACTGCCGTCCCTGCCACCCTCCCTCACTGCCCTCACTGCCGCCCTCCCTCACTGCCGTCCCTGCCTCCCTCCCTCACTGCCCTCACTGCCGTCCCTGCCACCCTCCCTCACTGCCCTCACTGCCACCCTCCCTCACTGCCGTCCCTGCCTCCCTCCCTCACTGCCCTCACTGCCACCCTCCCTCACTGCCGTCCCTGCCTCCCTCCCTCACTGCCCTCACTGCCACCCTCCCTCACTGCAGTCCCTGCCGCCCTCCCTCACTGCCGTCCCTGCCACCCTCCCTCACTGCCACCCTCCCTCACTGCCGTCCCTGCCTCCCTCCCTCACTGCCCTCACTGCCACCCTCCCTCACTGCAGTCCCTGCCGCCCTCCCTCACTGCCGTCCCTGCCGCCCTCCCTCACTGCCGTCCCTGCCACCCTCCCTCACTGCCCTCACTGCCGTCCCTGCCACCCTCCCTCACTGCCCTCACTGCCGTCCCTGCCACCCTCCCTCACTGCCCTCACTGCCGTCCCTGCCGCCCTCCCTCTGCACCTTTCTCCGAGATGAGGTTCTTCCTCCTCATCTGCGCCTGGGCCGGTCTGAGCGGATACACGGCACTAAGGTGCGCCTAATTGGTCGAAATTTACGGTAATTCTGTCCCTTGACCAACAGCATCAAACCTTGGATCTAAAGATAGAGGAATTACTTTTAGAAACGTTTTTTTCCCGTTTGTTTAACGGTACCCTGCCCTCGAAATAGTAAAACCCACCATATATTGGCTAGGGGAAAAAAAAACGTCATGCCTTCAAGCAAACTTGCCTAACTCTGGTTTAAGCTCTACGGATATCGAAACCAATATTTGTCTTTAGAGACTATGGTACCTGCTGGATCCAGGAACAGCACTAAAAGAAGTGACTTGGTCGTTTCAGCTCAAAGAAATGATACAAACATAAGCTAAACAGTCTTTTAAGGGATAAATCATCATTATTGTTCTGTTTCCTGGTTCTCGACGACATATATTTGAGTCCAGGTGTCTGATTCTCTCCACCTGCACCAGCGTCACGGCGAACTTCTCGTGCTGGGCCAGCGGCAGCGCTCCGGCGAACTGCCTGCGGAGCGACTGGACGGTCTGTCGGAGGCTCCTGCAGCGGCTGCGCGCCTCCTGCCGCGCGAGGAACAGGGCGCGCTCACAGTCGTCCTGCCTCTGCTCGGCGCGGAGCCTCAGCACCTCCAGCTTCTGCACGGTGGAGAGCGCCCCCTGCAGGCGGCTCAGGGCGGACGCCTCGCTCAGCTGCAGAGACAACACGTGCTGGTGCAGTTTGGCGATCAGGGCCTTCTCGTCGGACTGGGACTGAGGAGAGAAGGACGAGGGCTTAATTAGGGTCTTCACAGCCTGTAAAATTAACAAACGTGATTTCCTCCAATAGAATAAACACATTTGACTGATGAACTGACAACTTTATGGCCAAAATACTAAATTCTACATGCCCTAAATGCAAAAGAGCTATTCCAACAAACAGAGGAAAGAAAATTGGACAAAGCGGGCAACTTTTAAGCAAAACATTTGGTTAATTTCAGCTCAAACTACAACTGAATAGACCAGTGATTCCCAAAGTGGGGTCTCAGAGGCACTACAGGGTTCGGATCGATTAGAGGGCTACGACGTTCCGTTCCTTTTTAACCTCTTAACCCTCGCCTGAACCCATACCGAGTACATTTTCTCCAGTTTGGCTTTGCCTAAATCGAAAAGCTTCTTGAAAAAAGTGTCAAAATAGCATCAAAAACGAGGAGGACAATGCAACAAAAGAGCGACCGAAGAATAACAGGAAAGTGACAAAAATGTGATGAAAATTAAACTAAAAAGTTTGCCTGGGAAAACCGCTAATGTAACCGCGCATGGGCAAAACGATCCAGGAAATCAGAAGTAAACCAGATAGGCAGATATTCCTCTTGGAACTATCCCAATGAAGTGGATTTATTGATCACGGAAGCTCCTCATGAAGAGCTTCGAGAGAAAAGCAGCGGCGACCGACAGCGGGATGTAGACTCTTGGCTCCCCAGACACGAGAAGAGTTCCCCCCGCGTAAGCTGCGCTGGGACTCAGGCAGGGAAAATCTCACATAGCACCAAACTGTAAGTTTAGTATCTTTTTATTACGGTGGACTTTGCGTTTGAGTTGATCTCTGGATGCCTCGCTGTCAACAAAACATCTCCACATTATAACGCGCTCGTCTCCGCCTGTCATGTGTCGTGTATTTCCGTATTCTAGCACGAGCGTTGTTGATGGACAACGCAAACATCGCAACAAATGCAACGCAAAAAGGCAGATTTTATCCATTCGCCTATTGCTGGGTTGCAGGTGACATCACAGCGTTCTAAAGCCCAATACTATTATATGGTGAAAAATTATTTTGTTTTTGAGGACATTTTTGGTCTTGTACAGAGAGATCATGGACCCAGTGACTGATATTAATGATATTAATCATTTTTGTAATTCATACATTTCCTGTTGAGCTACGACTTGTGAAAGTGTAATGCCGTTAATAGGAAAAACCGGCTCCTGCCCCCCCGCTGGGTCCGGTGACATCATCATATTCTGGAACCTGCAACCCAGCAATTGTCGATCAGTTTATAGGGGTTTGACTGCGTGAACCCAGGTTTCTATTGAAGGCCCTGACTGAAACCCCACGGCCCGCCACTGAATATACAGTATACATGATAGCCAAGTAATAATGGAACAATAATACTAATACATTCGCGTGACAGTGTGACGTCGACCGGTTTATTCATCAGACTTGTGACAGGTCAATAAAAAAGGCGTTCCTTCATATTGCCAGTGTGAATAGTCACTTTTTTTTACCTGTAGGTCCAGAATCTGCCTCCTCAGAGACTCCAGCTCTCTGTCTCTGGACTGTTGTTTGGCCCGGAGCGCCGAGGCCTGCAGCACAGCCACGTCAGACACCTCCTGCAGCCTACGGACAAGATTTATAACCAACACCACGACTGACGATGACTAACGAAGGAGATGTGTGAGGCGTACTTGGACGCTTCCTCCCGGAGCCGGCTCTCCGTCTCCTGCAGCTGCGCGATCCTGGCTCTGTCGGCGTCGCTCGAGGCTTTACTGACGCAGCTCGACAGTTCGTCTCTCAGCTCTCGCTCGGCTCTCTGCAGCTCCACGTTCATCTTCGTCAGCTGCAGGAAAAATATACGCGAACAAATAACGGCTCTGAGGACCGGTCTTTAAACGGGAAATGTGTGATGAATCTGGCAGCGAAAAGTCAAGTTCAGTGACCAAATTAAGCAAAGACAGTAGTGACGATGGAGAATTATTGTCAGCCTGAGAGCAGGTTCAAACTAATTTATCTCTTTTTTAAATGTAAGAAGGAGAAGGGATTATGATTATGCCGTATTTAACTTACTGTGTGGAAATGTATTTATTAAATGTAAGTTCCTAAAATGTGAGGATATTGTTGACTATAATATCCTTCAGGTTTTGTATAAAGCAAATAAAAAAATATTGCCAGTGAACATCCAAGAAAGGTTTGAGAAAAGAGAAAGTCACTATGATCTGAAAGGACCATCTTTAAAAAAACAAGGTTAAATTCTAAAGCAATGGAACAAACTGTGACAGGAAGTAGTTTATGGAATAAACTTGAGAAAGAAGTGAAAGAGTCGGAATCTCAAAAAACACATTAAAACTACAATGTTAGAGAAGTATGAAGTACTACTGTGGGATATTTGATTTGAACATTCATGAATACGACGGTTCTGTATGTTATATGTTGTAAATAACTGAAAATAGAATACAAAAACATCTGTAAATACTGTAAATATATATATGTATTTTCTTTTAAAGACAACAGTGTGAAATGTAAAGTGTTAAGTAACAAAAGCGGCAGATATTATCACCCATGTTCTTCTCCTCCGTTTCATTCATACTGTATTGGCAGTTTTGTTGTGATTGTATGACGTCACTTTTGAATGAAATAAAAAAAAAACAAATGAAATGAAAATGAAGTGCAAGAAGTCATCTAGAACTGAGTAAAAATGTCTTGGAATAAGTACATTTGCCCCCGATGTCAGTAAGTGGGGCACCTTTTTTTAATTTTACGGTTAAATTAGATAAAAAACATCTCTTCGATTTGTGGTACAGCAGCATGACAATTTCTGGGTCCGATCTTGTGTTTCTAAACCAGGGGTGTCCAAAGTGCGGCCCGGGGGCCAAATGCAGCCCTCAGACCAATTTTTGGTGGCCCTCGGCCTTCTTGCTGAATCGATTAAACATCCTTTTTATTTTAAATGTAATAATTCTACACAATTCTAACCTAACAGCTAACATTTTGTTGTGAGGCAGAGCTGGCATGAAGGTTTTAAGCATAAATAAAGGTGTGGGGTATAATCAATTATTACTAATCAATTAATCGATTACTGAAATAGTCGACAACTATTTTAGCAATCGATTAATCGTTTTCTGGTTCACACAGACTCAAATAGAGCAAAAATGACATGAAAATGTAGGTCTGTAGTGTTTTGTACAGTGAAAATGTCATAAATATCCATCTTGTGTCTCATCTAATCAGAAATAAGAATTGGCGCTAAGAGCCTCCAGCGGCGACACTTTAGCTTTATGTCATAAAAAAATTACAATTTCCTACACCATTAACCGGCAAGCGATTAATCGTAAAAATAATCGTCAGACCTCGGGCTTCCTTCGTTTTGAAGGTCTTCGCTTGATTTGATCTGCTTTCATGTAATTTGATGCTACTGTGACGCACTTTGACAAATATTTTCGACCGCTCTTCACGAGTTCACTGTTCGACTCATGAGATAAAATACAAAAATCACACTATCCAAGTTTGTTATCAATGAAATATGAGTATAATGAGCCGGCCATCACGTACAATCAACAGAAAATGAACAACTACATTTTTATCCATTAGCTTTGACACTGTTGAGTTATTAATATACATATTTGTCATATTGTGATGTAATCTGTGCTTTGAGGTTCATTTGAAATCGGCGGACATTTTGTTGCTGCCCATTGTTGTATTTACGGCTGATCCGGAACAGATGTGTTTTGGTTGTAATATAGGGAATTAAACAATATTTTTTTATTTTAATAGACCGAGTCTCCATCCTTTTGTCCAGGAGTAAAGAATGCGCTTTCAACAATACAAAACCAATGAAAGGAAAGACTTGTGAAATATTTTGGCCACATTATAAAACATGTCAGTCAGCTCTACAAAGGCACAGACAGATAAGAGCTTCTAGGGGATAGGAGGATAATGGTTTGTGAGAAACTGGCTCCAATGTTTGCAGAGCGGGACTGGCCAAAAAATTGCAGCGTTAACCTCTTAGCCTTAACCGAGCACATTTTCTCCAGTTCAGTTTTACCCAAATCTAAAAGCTTCTCGACAATGGAGCTCACAGCCTATAGGCCAGAGTAACGCCTCATTTGAAAGCTACAAAATTGATCTAAACCGATCTTTTTCCTTGTGTTGTTGCGTTTTTTGTCACATTTTTGTCACTCTTTTGTCCGTCTATTGTTGCTTTTTTATCACTTTTTCGTCACTTTTTCGTCACGTTTTCGTCACTTTTTCATCACTTTTTCATCACTTTTTCATCACTTTTTCGTCACTTTTTCATCACTTTTCATCACTTTTTTGTAACTTAATTTTTTATTGTAATTTTTTGTTCACTTCATTGTCACTTTTTTGTCACTTTGTTGTTTCTTTTTTGTCAAATTTCTTTTTTGTCGATCTTTTGTTGCGTTTTCATCACTTTTCTGTCTCGTTTTTGTCACCTTTTTTCAAGAGGCTTTTAGATTCGGGTATTGTCAAACTGGAGAAAATGTCAGTTGAGGTGGGGGGTAAGGGGTTAAACAAATAAAGAGCTCGTGTATCAGCTTCATCGATTGACTATCTCGCCTAAATCGACTGAAATTACCCACAGGAAAAGGCAGAGTTGTGTTTTCTACCATCTGATGGGACTCGACATCTTTGGCCCCGGAGGATTTTCCAAACGTCTGCCTTCGAAAATCTGTCCATCTGCTTTGATTTTGTGGATTTTGTGGAATAAATGTGTTTTGTCTTTCAGTAAAAGCAGACTTACTCTGACTCTAATTATGAACCGTATTTATCGATCGTATTCCTGCTGACTAAAACTACGATTAAAATCTCCAGATATTTTTCGGAAGTGTCTGAAAACAGTTGAACTTCAGTGACAGTTTGAAAGAAGGAACAGCTATGGCTTAGTCCATGTGGGAGAAGAGAAGAAGAAACACGAAGCACTGAATATGAAATATGTCTCAATTCAATTGCGTAAAAGTTGACTTAATGAACTTTTTTAAATTTTTGTCGACTAAAATGAGAGTAAAACTAAATTACATTTTGTCAAAAGATTAAGACTAATACTAAATGCAAGCTTGTCAAAATCAACACTGCATGTTAGTGATGCATTACAAAGGTTTTACTGACAATTACTTGCATAACTAACAATCAAGGCTCCATCCTCGGCCCTCTGTTGTTTCCGCTCTATATGCTGCCACTTTAAAACACAACTTTTCATTTTTATTTGGATGATCTACAGGTCCATCCACCCATCTTGCCAAACAGCTCAGTTTCACTACAGTCCATCCACAATGCCCTGGCTGACATCCAGAGTAAGAGTGAGTGCATTCTGTTTGGGCCTGTGTTGGACCCGGGAGCTCTGGCCCCTTTTTCCCGAACAGTAGTGAGAAATTTAGGGTTGAGTTTGACGACCACTTGAAATTTGACAGACAGGTTGACACTGTTAGGGGCGAGCTTCTTCCAGCTCCGTCTTCTGGCCAAAGTAAAACCTTTCCTTGGCCAGAATGACTTAGAGAAGGCGATGCACGCTTTTATTAACTCCTGCATTGACTTCACTCCAGTGCTGCGCTCCCTACACTGGCTCTCAGTACATGCGAGGGTTAATTTTAAACTCTTAGTGTTTTTAAATCAATTCATGGACCTCCTATTTATGTGACATCAGCCCAGAGCTACGAGCTATCACTGACCTGACACGGTTTAAAGCTAGGTTGAAAACATACTTTTTTAGATCTAATTTCGACTGACTGCACATGTGAAATGCATGTTTTGTTTTTCTATTTTGTGTTGAAATTGTTTTTATTACATTGCACTTACGAAAAGCACTTTGGTTCAGCAGGTTCTGTTGCAAAGCTCTATACAAATAAAGGTTGATTGATTGATTAACCCACAAGGTGCTTCAACGTGTGTGAAAATGCCCTTCAACACTCCACACTCCCCCCATGTCATTGATTGTAAATAATTAAATCTGGTTTGAAGCCTTTGATATGTAATTACTGAGCTTATGTATGTAAAACAAAAACATCCAAACTAGCGCCTTACCATCTGAAGTGTATTCATCTGTGTAAATAAAAGCACCTCATTGAACTTGTCCTCCAGCTCTGCGTTTCTGTCCTCCAGCTGACAGAGGGAGCCCTTGAGCCGGTCGTACATCCTCTGCGCGTGCTCCGCCCTCTGCCTCTCGTTCAGCTCCTTCATCTCCAGCGTCGTGATGCGTCTCGCGGCAGAAACCATCTCGCTGTTGAGCTGGGCCTTCCCCGCTTTGTCCAGGACGCCGCCGTCGCCTGAGACCAGACCGGAACGGTGAAAAACCAAGCAAATTCTAATATCGTCTCGTTTCCTGGGGTTCAAAGCTCAATGAATCAGGCGGGGAATTAGATATAAAAACATCCCTCTGGAAAACCCTTCAAAATAATGTCTGAGCATGAAAGGTTTGGAGTCAGAAGGAGAAAGTGGAGACGTTGTTAAAGAGCAGAACGAAAACCTCATTTGGAGAAAACGTTTGGTAACTTTGTCTGCACATGCGCCCTGTGTATAAACCCATTTCATGTGACGGGCTGGGTACCGTTAAATGATACCAGTACGGTATCGTAAAACAAAGCTATGGTACTACTGGTTTAAAAAAAAAGAAAGTATCGAAAGCGGAACCGAAAACCCCCCCAAATCTTCTAACTTTAGATCCAAGTTTGGATGATGTGCAGCCCGAATCTGCATGAGTCAGAGTTCTTCTTCTTCTTCTTCTTCTTCTTCTTCTTCTTCTTCTTTTCTTCTTCTCTTCTTCTTCTTCTTCTTCGCGGCTGCCCCTAGAGCGTTCGGTTTGAGGCACGCTTCCTCGCTTTTTCCTTCTCTCCCGAGCCCATATGTGCCAGGGTGGGGTAGTGTGGGCACAGGGTACATGTGACCCTTTACCCAGAGCCGTGGGAGCTTATTTTTGTTAGGGGGTGCTGAGGGACAGGATTTCCCCCTAAAACGCTTTTTCTGTTGTTATTTCCTATGTGTTTAATATTGCATGTAATGTGTGAATGATCCACCAGGGGGTGCTGCAGCGCCCTCAGCACCCTGGGTTCCCACGGCCTTGCCTTTACCCTCTCGCCAGAGTTTTATTTTCTCATTTTGTTTTTGTCCTTTTTCTCTCACCGGCTCATCTCATCACCGAGCCCGGGGTCAGCCCGACGCGTTTTGTCCCGCGCAGAGAGTTCCTCTGGGCCCGTAATACTAAAAAACGTACACATCTCCTAGGCCTGGGTCAGCCTGACATGTCTTGTCCCGCTCGGAGAGCTCAGGGGTCCAGTAACAACCCGGGCCTTTCGCATGCACAAGCCCCTTGTGTCTCCTGTGTGTGTTGCCACGGCCTTTAGATTTATCTTGTTACTAAAGGTGTCCCACGTGATTCTGCACCCGTCAAAACTAACGATAAATCCAGTATTTAAGAAGCACATTTACACAGGAGCTCCCGTTGGTCTGCATAACTGTAGACCTAAATGTCAACCAAAACTTAAAGGGATATTTCAGGATTTTTGACATAGGGCCTAATTTCCTAGTTATCCAGAGTGTTGATGATTTCTGGAGAAAATATTTTTTTTAAATTCATGCAGTCCTTATTTGAGACGTTTCAGTGGCGCTAGGCTAGTGCATGTCTATGGTATCAGTTAGCCTGCATTAAAAACAGTCTGACCCGAGCACAGTCTTATAACGCCAGACTAACGATATAAATGTCTGTGTCGATAGAGTCATTTTTTAATTTTTATATAATTGACCTTGCATCACTTGAATTACCGAATTTTGAGGGACTATTTTCTAGCAGATCACTCCGCCGCTGCGTAGCTTACAGCCACGAAGCTGATGCGGCTCAAATATATGTTATTTTAAATGCAAAATGGTTCAAATGATTCTATCGACATTTATATCGTTAGTCTGGTGTTATAAGTGATTCACTGTAATTCTGGCAGAGTTCTCCACCACTTCAGCATCGACAGATTCAGCAGAAAAGGTCATTTGATAATCGGATGCGGTGGAGACGAGACTGACCTCCGCTGCAGCCGTCCCAGGCCTGTTCCAACGTGTTGAGTTTCTCCTTGGAGATCTCCAGCTCTTTGGTCACGGCCGAGATCTGCTCCTGGAGCGACGCATTCTCGTTCTGAGTCAAATAAAGAAGAGATGATTTATGCTTCACGTGGCTCATAAATACGTCCAACTGCAGAAACGCTTTTTAACTGTTCACACAGAACTGGTCCGGTACCTGTTGATTTGTAAAGTAAAGTTAAGGCAAAGTTAGAAACGACAGCCACTGGTAAGGTGTAAGATTAAGAAAGAGGTGGTCAGTAATGTCAATTTACTCAAGTATGTACTTTACCTCTGAACCAAATCACCCAAATCTAAAAGCTTCTTGAATAAAGTGTCAAAATAGCCGGAAAACCAACAATAACACAATTAAAAAGGCGACAAAAACACATCAAAAAAGTGCCAAAAGAAACATGAAAACACAAAACAAAACAAAAACGCAGACCTTAGCTTTCAAATGAGGCGTTATTCTGGCCTATAGGATGTAGGCTCTCGATTCATGTAAAGGCGAAATGGTGAAAATGCGCTCGGTTAAGGCGGGCGGGCTAAGAGGTTAAGTAGTGTATAGTAGGGATGTACTGATCCGATATTCAGTATCGGTATCGGTAGCCGATCCGGGCTTTTTGAGAGTATCGGATCGGATTTGATATCTGGATGGGTCCGACTGGAGCCGCTGCAGATCCAGGACCGCATATTCACGGCCTTGATGCTATCGCTAAGCTAGGCTACTATTGCTTATTCTCAAAAACTTTCTAATTCAAAATTCAAAGCTAAAGCTAAAACTTCTTGCATGTTTATAAAAAAATATCCATAGGTTATAATATATAGAATGATATACATTATATAAAAATATAATAATACAAAAAGACTGTATCGGATCGGGATCGGCCAGCATGAAGTGTAAAAATATCGGATCGGGAGCGCAAAAAAGCAGATCGATACATCCCTAGTTTATAGTGTAGAGCAGGGGTGTCAAAGTCAAATGGACGGAGGGCCAAATAAAAAATTTAGCTACAAGCCGAGGGCCGGACTGTTCGAATGTTCATTGAAAAATTTTTAAATGACGCATATAGTCTAGTGAACCTAATTGAACCTACTGAAAACCTAATGCTGCGTTTACACATAAGCACGATGCGTTACGAATGCCACAAATGCACATTCGTGGCCAAGGATCACGAATTTGATGATTCGGGGTCGAGGTTTCACGCGCCGCCACTAACTGTTGCGACCTGTTACTACGCGTTACGATTAATGGCACGAATTATTACGCACGGTCGCGAATATGCGTCCCGCGCTGCTGCGTGGTGTTGCGCGCTGCTGCGTGGTGTTGCGCGCTGCCACGCGCTGTTACGGGTCACTGGGAATATTCGCGTTCTGTCCGAAATCTGTCAAGAATTGGGCGAATGTGGAGTGATCTTCTTCCACCGGGTTGGAGGCGGAGCAGAGGCCGTGCTCTCCCCTGAGTCATTGGGCTCTTCTGGCTCCAACTCCCGAACATCAGGTACGACCCAGGAGGAAGAAAGGTCGGGGGAACACTTTCAGCACCCCGCGGAGCGGCAGCGCCAGGTGCTGTCCGTGACTTGGAGCGCGGATTGGCCGACTTTGTGACACGAACTGATGCGTTCTGTTAAGAATCCCATTGAGATGCGTTAAGTCATGTCACGAACGTCACGAATGACGGAAAAATGACATTCGTAACGCATCGTGCTTATGTGTAAACGCAGCATAACAAATATATTCCAATATGATCAGATAAAGAGGCCTCGTTTTAATTCCTCTGCCTTTTGTAGCCTTTGTTCCATGTCCATATTCTTGTTTTTGTCCGCGTGTTTCGTTTCATAATGTCGTCTCAGATTATACTCTTTCAGTACCGCCACACTTTCTCCACACAGAAGACACACAGGTTTTCCAGCTACCTCCGTGAACATATGCTCCGACTCCCACCTTGTTTGAAACCCCCGGTTCTCAGTGTCCACCTTCCGTTTTGCCATTTTTGATGGGTATCTGAAAGTTAATTTTACTGTGATGCTGACGACTGCTGTGCCAATAAATATTGAAATGAAGCAGCCTACTGCTCGGTGCGTCACCGTTGCATTGTGGGAAATGTAGTATTGGTGCGTGTAAAAGATCTGCGGGCTGCCGGCTTGCTGCGGTCTGCGGGCCGGTTCTAATAATAAATCAAGATCATCCCAGGGGCCGTAAAAAACCTTCTCGCGGGCCGGATGTGGCCCGCGGGCCTTGACTCTGACATATGTGGTGTAGAGGATCTGTACTTTACTTGAGTAGTATTTGTGTCTTATTACTTTTACTCCACTACATCCAACACAATAGCGATTACATTATCCGTTGCAAATCGTTATTGCATTTTGAAACTGGTTTCCATAACACATTATCGGTTCACCTGCAGCTGCTCCAGTTTGGTGGTCCTCTGCACCAGGCGGCCGTCCCTCTGCAGCAGGTCTCGGTATTTCACTGTGAGCTCCGTGAACTGTTTGTTTGCCTTCTCCAGCTCCGACGAAGGAACACTTTCGTTCAAGGCCTTCTGTAGCGCGGCGATCCTGTAGGCCGCCATGTCCTGCACAAACAAGGGGAACTGCGGTCAGATGGCGGCAGTTTTCCTATATTATTATGACCAGGGCCAAACAATGGAAAAGAACGGTTTGCTGGACTATGACTCCTTGAACAAAGCTACTGCTAATTAGAGCTGGGTACTGTTAAACGGTATCAGTCTGGTATCGGAAAACAAGTTTAGGTTCTACAGGCTCCCGAAAAAATAAAAGCAGGAAAAAAAAAAAGAAATCACATCCAAGTTTTGATGCTTTTGCTCAAAAACATTAGAACTTGGGAAACATTGGGATTAGGACTGGGCGATATGGCCCCATTTTTTTACTCAAAACTCAGACATCTGCTCATTAATATTTAGATCCATAATATAACCCACAATTAGACCCATTAAGAATTATTATGTCCATCCATCCATCCATTTTCTTCCGCTTTATCCGGGGCCGGGTCGCGGGGGCAGCAGTCTCAGCAGAGATACCCAGACTTCCCGATCCACGCACACCTCTTCCAGCTGTTCTGGGGGGACCCCGAGGCGACACCAGGCCAGCACGGAGACATAGTCCCACCAGCGT
This sequence comes from Proterorhinus semilunaris, assembly GCA_021464625.1. NCBI lineage: Eukaryota > Metazoa > Chordata > Actinopteri > Gobiiformes > Gobiidae > Proterorhinus > Proterorhinus semilunaris. The sequence continues at coordinate 2,539,290 of CM038356.1, read as the reverse complement.
GTCCTGGGCCTTCCACGAGGCCTCCTCCCAATAGGACATGCCTGGAACACCTCCCGAGGGAGGCGACCAGGAGGCATCCGATACAGATGCCCTAGCCACCTCAGCTGGCTCCTTTCGACGTGGAGGAGTAGCGGCTCGAGTCCGAGCTCCTCCCGGGTAACTGAGCTCCTCACCCGATCTCGAAGGGTGCGCCCAGCCACCCTGCGAAGGAAACTCATTTCGGCCGCTTGTATTCGCGATCTTGTCCTTTCGGTCATTACCCAAATCTCATGACCATAGGTGAGGGTGGGAACGTAGATCGATCGGTAAATCGAGAGCTTTGCCCCCTGACTCAGCTCCCTCTTCACCACAACGGTCCGATACAGCGACCGCATCACTGCTGACGCCGCACCGATCCGTCTATCGATCTCACGCTCCATCCGTCCCTCACTCGTGAACACGACCCCGAGATACTTGAACTCCTCCACTTGAGGCAAGGACACCCCACCGACCTGAAGCGGGGAAGCCACCTTTTTCCGGTGGAGAACCATGGCCTCAGATTTGGAGGTGCTGATCCTCATCCCGGCCGCTTCACACTCGGCTGCAAACCGCCCCAGTGCGCGCTGGAGGTCCTGATTTGAGGAAGCCAACAGAACAACATCATCTGCAAACAGCAGAGATGAGATTCTGAGGTTCCCAAACCGGACACCCTCCGGCCCCTGGCTGCGCCTAGAAATTCTGTCCATAAAAGTAATGAACAGAACCGGTGACAAAGGGCAGCCCTGGCGGAGCCCAACACGCACCGGGAACAGGTCTGACTTACTGCCGGCAATGCGAACCAAGCTCCTGCTACGGTCATACAGGGAACGGACAGCCCTTAGTAGAGGGCCCCGTACCCCATACTCCCGGAGCACCCCCCACAGGGCACCACGAGGGACACGGTCGAACGCTTTCTCCAGGTCCACAAAGCACATGTGGACTGGTTGGGCGAACTCCCACAAACCCTCGAGCACCCGATGGAGGGTATAGAGCTGGTCCAGTGTTCCACGACCAGGACGAAAACCGCATTGTTCCTCCTGAATCCGAGGTTCGACTATTGGCCGGATCCTCCTCTCCAGCACCCTGGAATAGACCTTACCAGGGAGGCTGAGAAGTGTGATCCCTCTGTAATTGGAGCACACTCTCCGATCCCCCTTCTTGAAGAGGGGGACCACCACCCCGGTCTGCCAATCCAGAGGCACTGTCCCCAGCCGCCACGCGATGTTGCAGAGACGTGTCAGCCAAGACAGCCCTACAACATCCAGAGACTTAAGGTACCCGGGACGAATCTCATCCACCCCCGGGGCCCTGCCACCGAGGAGCTTTCTAACCACCTCGGTGACTTCAGCCTGGGTGATGGACGAGCCCCCCTCCGGGTCCCCAGCCTCTGCCTCCTCATCGGGAGACGTGACGGTGGGATTGAGGAGATCCTCGAAGTACTCCTTCCACCGCCCGACCACCTCCCCAGTCGAGGTCAGCAGCCCCCCACCCGCACTGTAAACAGTGTTGGTGAAGCACTGCTTCCCCCTCCTGAGGCGCCGGATGGTTTGCCAGAATCTCTTCGAGGCCGACCGATAGTCCTCCTCCATGGCTTCTCCAAACTCCTCCCAGACCCGAGTTTTTGCCTCTGCGACTGCACGAGCTGCAGCACGCTTGGCCTGCCGGTACCTCTCAGCTGCCTCCGGAGTCCCACAAGCCAACAAGGCCAGATAGGACTCCTTCTTCAGCTTGACGGCATCCCTTACTTCCGGGCGCCACCACCGGGTTCGGGGGTTGCCGCCGCGACAGGCACCAGAGACCTTACGGCCACAACTACGAGCAGCCGCATCGACAATGGAGGAGGAGAACATGGTCCACTCGGACTCCATGTCCCCTACCTCCCTCGGAATCTGGGTGAAGCTCTTCCGGAGGTGGGAGTTAAAGACCCTACTGACAGAGGGATCCACCAGACGTTCCCAACAGACCCTCACAACACGTTTGGGCCTGCCAGGTCTGACCGGCTTCTTCCCCTGCCAGCGGATCCAGCTCACCACCAGGTGGTGATCGGTTGACAGCTCAGCCCCTCTCTTCACCCGAGTGTCCGAGACACGCGGCCGGAGATCAGATGACACAACTACAAAGTCGATCATCGACCTCCTGCCTAGGGTGTCCTGGTGCCACGTGCACTTATGGACATCCTTGTGCTCGAACATGGTGTTCGTTATGGACAAACCGTAACTAGCACAGAAGTCCAATAACAGAACACCACTCGGGTTCCGATCGGGGAGGCCGTTCTTCCCCATCACCCCCACCCAGGTCTCACTGTCGTTACCCACGTGGGCGTTGAAGTCCCCCAGTAGAACAATGGAGTCCCCAGCCGGAGCACTTTCTAGTACCCCCCCCAGGGACTCCAAGAAGGCCGGGTACTCTGCACCGATGTTGGGCCCGTAGGCCGAGACAACGGTGAGAGACCTGTCCCCGACCCGAAGGCGTAGGGACGCGACCCTCTCGTTCACCGGGGTGAACTCCAACACGTGACGGCTGAGCTGGGGGGCTATGAGCAAACCCACCCCAGCCCGCCGCCTCTCCCCGCGGGCAACTCCAGAAAAATGGAGCGTCCAGCCCCTCTCCAGGAGTTGGGATCCGGAACCCAGGCTGTGCGTGGAGGTGAGCCCGACTATATCTAGCCGGTATCTCTCTACCTCCCGCACAAGCTCAGGCTCCTTCCCCCCCAGCGAAGTGACGTTCCATGTCCCGAACGCCAGAAGCTGCGCACGCGGACCAGGTCGTCGAGGCCCCTGCCTTCGACTGCCACCCAGTCCTCTCTGCACCCGACCCCTACGGATCCCTCTGCGGGTGGTGGGTCCACAGGAAGGCGGGCCCACGTCGTCCGTTCGGGCTGTGCCCGGCCGAGCCCCGTGGGCAGAGGCCCGACCACCAGACGCTCGCATTCGAGCCCCAACCCCAGGCCTGGCTCCAGGGTGGGGCCCCGGCTGCGCCATACCGGGCGACGTCACGGTCCTTGTTAGTATACTGTCCATAGAAGTCTTTGAACTGCTCTTCGTCTGACCCGTCACCTAAGACCTGTTTGCCATGGGAGACCCTACCAGGGGCATAAAGCCCCAGACAACATAGCTCCTCGGATCATTCGGGCACTCAAACAACCCCACCACGTTAAGGTAGCAGTTCACGGGGATTATTATGTCTGTTTTGAATATTCCTTGTCTGCTCTCAAAAGTAAAACTTCTTAATAAGCCATGGAGTTTTCAAAAGCGTTTTAGTTTTCTTGGAAACATTTGGGGGGGAAATTAGGAACAATGTGGAAAGGGTTTATTTCTGCCCATTAGTTAAAGGAAGTTTCTTTGTTGTTTCACCACAAATAAATGATACAAATGTAAAAGAAATTTAATGGAAGGAAAATAAATATATTGACATTATTGTTCTGTTTTCTGGTTGTAGATGACAAATATTTTAGTAAAGGTATCGTCCAGGTATTGGTATCGAAAACCAAGTATCATAAAAGTACCGGAATGGATGAAAATATAACGGCACTACTGCTAACGGGGATCCAAGTGCATCTCATCCCAGGCGTGGCCCTCACCTTGTATCTCTGCAGGTAGCCGATCCTCTGCGTCACGGCGGTCTGCATGGCGGTGTTCTCCTCCCACAGCCGGCCGTTCTCTCTCCTCAGATGCTGCTCCTGCTCCAGCGCCGTGGTGTAGCGCCGCGTCAGCTTCTTCTCGTTCACCTGCAGCAGCGTTAGCTTCCTCTGCGCCTCGCTCAGCGCCCGCTGCACCGCCTCCGGGCCGCGGTCCAGAGTCTGCAGCAGCTCCTGACCCGACAGCGCGACAAGTTAGGAGGCATTTTAACCTCGGAACCAGTTCAGCTTCACCCAAATCTAGAAGGGCACAGCCTATAGGCCAGGTGTCTCCGGTACCGAAAGTGATGGAGACTTTAAAAGGCGTCTGCAACTTTTTATGCAGAAAAAAAGTTGATATTTGTAGGCATTTGACCTTGTAGTGACCCAGGGGCTGTATGAGTGGTCAACACGGCACCTTTACTTTACATCATGGTGGTCTCTACAACGCTTCAGGATCAATTGTTTTGGGGGTTTTCTGGTGAGAGGCTCCGTCAGCAGAGAAAACCTTCAAAAGAGCGTCATAGAGACCACTGTGATGGAAAGTAAAGGCGCCATGCTGACCCCTCATACAGCCGCTGGTTCACTACAAGGTCAAATACCTACAAATATCAACACCCACACAACTTCCTAGGTCTCAGGAGAGCTTATAATTTAAGAACCATAAGAGATTGTCACTTCTTTTGTTTTGGAATCTACAAATGAGCTCCCTCTGAAGAACCTAACATGAATGCCCTGAATAAATCAGCCCTGTGCCCATCATACAGCGCCCCCTGTTGTCACGGTTCAGCACAGACATGTTTAGAAGCCTCATGCACAGGATTATAGGGAAGACATCACTGAAATTTAAAGCCTCAACTTTAGCACAATTACTTTGAATGTGTTTTAATGCCCTGCAGAAACCCTGTTACATTATTTGTCATCAATGAAGCATGATATGTCCAGTTTAGACAAGGCTTAAGACGATAAATGTTTAGCCATAAGCTGAACCCTGTGCAAACTGGGCAATTTGTGACTGAAATGATCATGTGAAGGTGTGAGCAGACGCTTCCTGGTGAAGGATGGCACCACCCCATGACATCAGCAGGTGGAACGGTGTGTTTCAGCTCTTGAGGAGAACGACTGAAGATGGAATGAATGGCACTCACGTGATACTGTCCGACTGTGACGGCGTCCACCTGCTGCTGCTCCTCCAGTCTGCCCTTTGTCTCTGCGTACGTCTCCTTCTCCTTCTCCCAGGCCGATTTCTCCCTGGAAATGGATGAATAACGGCTGAAACATGGACATTTACAGAAGGAAACTTTGTGAAACCCTGCAACCCACGTGAGGTAGTCCTTGTAGAGCAGCCCTTGTTGGTGGCTGATCACCGCAAACTTCTCCTTATACTCCGCCAGCGTCGAGGCCAGTTCGCTGGTCAGAGCATCCTGGTTCTTCAGCTCCTGAGTTCAGATAAAATGCAGACGGGTAAAGAGATATGTTCTTACCTGAGCTTAGACGAGTTGATGCGCACCTGTCTGGTCTTTACGCGTGCACTCAGTCGCGCAAAAACACTGAACATGTTGTTAGCATTTAGCGCCTCCTCTATGGGGCCAAACGGGGGTGAAGTTAGAAGCGACCGAGCTCTTCCACGTTTTCCCTATTTATAAATACAGTTACGTGAGCAGTTACACGATCCAAGTATAGTTACACAAGTGGATAAATAGGGGAACTATATTGTAAGGCGTAATAATACCTTACTACTCACGTAACTGTATTTAAATAGAGAAAACGTGGAAGAGCTTAGTCGCCTCTAACTTCACCCCCGTTTGGCCCCATAGAGGAGAGGAGGAGAGGCTAAATGCTAACAACATCTTTGGGCTTTTGTGACTGAGCGCACGCGTAAAGGCCAGACAGGTACGCATCAACTCGTCTAAGCTCAGGTAAGAACAGATCTCAGTGTGGAAAAACGGTGGCCTGTTCCTTTAATGAAAAAACTTGGAGAAAAAAAAATCTGCCTGCCACTTAATCGAACGTGTGTTAAGAGACCAAAGACTGTGGCCTCCTCCTTCTTCCTGAAGCTGAAATGAAGTTAAAGTACCTGCAGTAGTCGGACCGTGTACTCGTTGAGGGAGCTGATGACCTCGGTGCTGCTCAGGTCCAAGTCTTGGGGCAGAGGAACAGGTCTCAGGGTCAGACCGGGACTGGACTTCCTCAGGAGCTCCACCTCGCTCTGGAGCCGAGATGCCTGATGACACCAACACAGAACCACATCACTCACACTCGAGCACACTAAATAAAAGGCTTAAAGGGCGGGTATAACACATCTCACACTTTGTGGGTTAGAAAATGCAGTATTGATTTTCACTTCCTGATTATTCTCTCACAGTAAGCTCTTAAAATAACATTATTGTCCTGTTGTCTGGTTCTAGATGACAAATATTTTAGTACAGGTATCGAAAAAAGTATTGTTCAGGTATCGTAGCAGCTTTAACGGCCTATTGAGATCAGGGGAACGACCCTCTTTGGTTAAGGCTAATGGGTCGTCTACACCCAGTGACTCAGCAGCAGAGCAGAACAAAGACCTGCTGAGTGATACTCTAAACAACATGTCTGACCAAAAGAGCTAAGAAGAAGCTGCAGTGACTAGAAGCGAAACTTCCTCAACTTTACCAAAACCCAGTCCAGTCGATGATTTAACCTTTCTACAATGGATACTCCCTGGATGAATGAGAGCCTTCCCAAACATGTAGCCAAGTATTGTTAAGGTTCTGGTATCAAAAACATTAAGGAGTGAGAGACTGGGCTGGTCAGGATTTAGCATTTTTTATTTTTTTTATTTGACCTTTATTAAACCAGGAAAGTCCCACTGAGATTAAGAATCTCTTTTTAGAGTCCTGGCCCCAGAGGGGACACATTGGGGAATGAACTGGCCTGGAGCGCCCTCTGCTGGCTGTTGTGGAAACCCTAACTTTCGCATTCTGATAAAAGCATGCAGCAAGTCGAAAGCACGACTTAAACACGCTTTGACAAAGGTAGGCCTGTTACGAGAGTACATTTAAAGTTTGATATATCGAGGCAAGAAAATATCACGATAAATGATATTAATAACTATAAAGATACTCGATGCTGTCCGGTCTAAAGCATGACAGTAAACCTTTGTTCTAAAAGTGCATAATCACATCCCAAAATACCACACAAGCTGCAATAAACATGAAATATAACGTAACTCAATTAAATTGGGTTAAAAATGAAAGTTTTACAACAAAAAAATAGGGGGAAAATGCTAATAAAACTTGATAAAGTATCGATACTTGGTATTGCAGCACAGAGTATCCCAGCCCTACAGGCGGCACGGTAGCACAGCGGTTAGCGCTCGTGCTTCACAGCTAGAAGGTCCGGGTTCGATTCCCACCTGGACGGGGCCTTTCTGTGTGGAGTTTGCATGTTCTCCCCGTGTCTGCGTAGGTTTCCTCCGGGTACTCCGGTTTCCCCTACCACTAAAAACATGTACAATAGGCCCAGGGACTGCAGGTGGAAATTAGCACAAGTGCTATAACCTGGTACAATGCATCTCTCCTTTCTGAGGCTAATGTAGATTGTACACTGTCCCTGTTCAAATAAATAAATAAATAAAAACAGGCGATAAAAACACTGAGCCAAAAAATGTATTGTTTATCTGTTGTTTATTGAACGATTAGTCAATATAGTAATCATTGTGACAGCCCTAAAAGAAGGAATGCTACAGAATAAAAAAGTTAAAAGCTCAACAAAGTGGATTTTGTATGACGTTTAATCCACAAGAAAACCTCTACTGTCCAAACCTAATCCTCCGTAAACAAGTCTGTGTCATACGTTCTGTGTTTTGGGACCGCGCCCGGTTCCTCCTCCGCTTGACTGGAACAAACGACGCTCCTAAATCGCTCAGTTGTTAACGGCCCTGTTTACCCTGATTCAAAACAGGAGCGCAACTAAACGTCGGGTCCAAAAATATTTCCTGGCACTAATTGGTCTCAAATGGCGTCGCTTGTTTCCCAAATAACGCCGATTCTCAAGGCGCCAATTTGTGAAAGCGCCCGTTTGTCACGCAGCGAGCGCTTTGGACGGGAATGAAAGGATGACGCGGGGACGCCATATGGTTTAACACGCGGCTTTGAGGAGCAGCCAGACAAACGCTCGGTTTATAACGGTCCCTCTTCACGAACTGGCGACGCCGTAACAGGCGATGGAGGGAAAACAAAATGGCTCCCTGCAGAGTTACTGGGAAAAGGGACATTTGTAACACAGCAAGAGACTTTTTACAGAAATGTGGAGCTACACTGTTTTGAGCTGCGGTGATTTACAAGTAGCGTCTATGAAAATACTCGGCGTTCATCTCAAATTAATAATAACAGCTGCTCTGGAGTTGCTACACTCGGCCTGCGTAAGTCCAGCAATGTTGTAGTGGCGTCCAAACAACCACAGAGTAACACATTGATATTAGCGGAAAGCAGTTTGGGCTGAACGATTAATTGCATTTGCAATTTTATCGCGATATTACACAACGCGATTTCGTAATCGCAGGGCACGTGATTTTGGAAGTGAATGGAGCAGCGAGATATGACAGCAAAGTTTACGTCTCAGTCTAGTTCAGGTGCGCGGTAGATTGTGGATGTACAGTGAAAATATCAGCGTTTATCGTGCAGCCACCGCGAAGGACTATTGCTTTCTTCTCCGTTAGCATTGCGTTAGCCGCAGCGCTAATCAGGCCATTCTCTCGCTGCTACTACACGCTCTGATGATCACAGAAACTCCCTCACCTCCGGATTCACACGTCTCTGCCTCCACAGAGATATAGGTGAGCCTGTGCTGCTGGTAAAGAGTAAAGAGAGTGGTTTGTGGCTCAGTTTAGGCTTATGTTTGGGAATGTTGTGGATAAAGAACTTATCTCAAAGCATTACTAATGTTTACAAAAGGATTTATTTCACCCTTTGAAATGCATGTCATATAAATAAAACTTTATATCACATTTAAAGATTGTTTTCCCACCTTCTCCTGAGCAGTAGCCAGCTGACCGCAGGCGCTGGTCGCCTCCTCCCTGGTTCTCTTCAGCTCCAGCCTGAGCTCCTCGTTTCGGCCGATCAGCTGATGGAGGTGGTTCTGAAGCAGGGAGTCCGAGCTGTTCCCGTCTGAGGACTGAAAACCCACAAGAAAACAGTCGAAGAACCATAGATAAGACCTTGGTTTAAGTCAAGACATGTGGTGGTCAATGTTGAAAAATAGACTAAACTTTTATGTTTTATGTTTATAATTATTTTAATTTTTTATGACGTTTTGTCGACATGGTATTTTGTTTGAAGTCACTCCAACATGGCCGCCGTGTTTCCCGGGCATACCCATTCATAAATACTGACATGGTACACACGTGACACGCGGACTCCCCCCAACAAGACTCTGTAATCCAACTAAATGATGTGGAAGCCGCCAAAGTCTGCGGGGATATACACGATATATTCCTGTTTTCTCCAATTTAGGTTATTATTACGCTCTTGCAAAAACATCTCCACTTTAGTACCAGATTTGGTTCTCATTGCTTTAAAAACACAACTTTCATCGACTAAACCTCAGTGAATAAGGCCATGCTGCATGTCATTTGAATTGAATCACTGAGATGGCAATTGTATTTTTGATGCAAAATGCCGTGGCTAGCAAGAGCATACTAAAGCTAGTGGAAGCATGCTAAAGCTAACGTCAGCTAATCAAGGCTGGGACAGAAACTATGATTCAATTACCTAAAGTAATAAAGTGTTTGTATTTTAGTTTATGAAATAACCGATTTAACAGCAGTAGTAAGTAACTTGTTTACCTTAATAAATCCTTAATGGGATGATTGGGGGTCTTTCATCTCCCCCTGGTGTCTCTGGCCAGGCTAACGGGCAAAGCTAACTGCGGGCTAGCGCCACCTAAACTGTATTTACAGCCAAATTTGAGTCTCCATTGTGTAATTGGATGAACAATATCCCTCTGTCCCTTTGTCTTTTCTGTCAGCGTAGTATTTACTCTCACGGACAATTAATGAGTAAAAAACGCAACATGCTACGACACCTGCAGTGGCGCTTATGGCCTCTAGGGGCACGAGTTACTTAGTTCTGCTTTAATGATCAGTTCACTTTGTGTTGTTGAGTTATTTATATTAATGTATTCTAAATTGTGTGCCATATACCCGAGGATATTTAGTGTTGAAAAGTCCAGTAATTCTTCTTTAATGTTTTTCAGTCAATTATTAAAGCAGTAAGTAACTCATGCTGCTAGTGCTACTGCAGGTGTCGTAGCATGTTGTGTTTTTTACTCATCAATTGTCCGTGAGAGTAAATACTACGCTGACAGAAAAGACAAAGGGACAGAGGGATATTGTTCATCCAGTTACACAATAGATATCTTTTATTTGAAAGTGGCGCTAGCCCGCGGTTAGCTTTGCCCGTTAGCCTGTTAGCTTCTTCTCCGTGATTCCATTAGTGTGTATTGGTGACTCCGACCCGGACACAGCGACGTTGCAATTGTGGTTTTCTGGCCAGAGACACCAGGGGGAGATGAAAGACCCCCCAATGATCCCATTAACACTTGTATTACCCCCAGAGGGAGTACGGAGAGGATTTATTAAGGTAAACAAGTTACTTAGTACTGCTTTAAATAGCCTATAATTGATAACATCTCGTTGACTGTATTGATGTCACACTAGAGAAAAGAGGAACGTTGTCTTTTTCCCTCAGTGAAAGACACTTTTAAGAAAGCCTCTTGGTATCAGTGTATATAGGATCCCGACAAATACTCAAACCCCCAGTATCGGTATCAGAAATAAAAAAGCTGGCTTGGCGCATGTCCACTAAAAAGTCAACAAAATAGAACCATAAGTTTAAACCTCTAAGCAACAGGGCGAGCCGCTTTCAAACATAAAAAGACCCCACATTTTACGTAAATAATTGCAGCCTTTGTGATTGCGATTATTTTTCAGTCCCGTCACACATGAACTCACAGCATTCTCTGATCTGGGAACGGTACACAAAATCAAACCGTCGTAATCTCTTTGTAAATCATTTCTATTAGAGTCACTGCTCCATCTGGCTCCCACCTGACTCCTGCAGCCATGTCCCCCTGTGCTGGGCATGTCGCACAATATCCAAAAACATCCAGAACTCGGCAACAACGTTATTCGTTTCCATGCAGTTTATAAACTTTCGGCCAGAATCATGTGCTAAAACGCATAAACAATGTGTTCCTTTCTTTTGTTGTGCTCCGAGTTGCCACGGGACGAGCAAACGGTTAAAAAGTAGAATGACTGCTTTGAAAAGCTATTGTTTCCTTCGTGGAGTCACGAGAATTCAAAACAGACACGTTACTCTATGACAGTCTGGGGAGTCTTTCTCAGAATGTTTTCATAAGAATTTGAACTAATCTGAGCCATAAACATAACACATCTTGGTAAAAGTCGTGTTTACGTTCTGCGCTGAAACTGGTGAATATTATTCAGATTTGATGTGTTAATATTCAATGTATGTGACTTTAGGAATGCTACACTTATTACTATACCGTGGGTCGTGACCTGTTTGTGAAAATTGTGTTTTCTGGTGTCATAACAATGACAATAACAGCCTCAATGTTGCAATTAACAAATCCCGAAGATTTTAATTAATACAATAAAATATCTATTTGGGCCTTTTATGTGTTTACCCTGTAGTTTACACCTCCACAAACGTGGGCGGCAGGTTCGATTCCCACCTGGACAGGGCATTCTGTGTGGAGTTTGCTTGCTCTCCCCGTGTCTGCGTAGGTTTCTTCCGGGCACTCCGGTGTCCCCTACCACTAAAAATATGTACAATAGGTTCCCCTCTGGGGCCAGGACTCCCCTGTAAAAGAGATTCTTAATCTCAGTGGGACTGACCTGGTTAAATAAATCACATTTCAGTTTTCTCTTAAAAGCTTAAGCTCCTGGGCCTGAAAAGTGCACTGTGAGCTAAATTAAATTAAAATCAAACAGCAAAAATGGCATTTCTTGTCAGAAAAAAATGCAATTAGATGATTTCACGCAGGACTACTTTGAAGTGAAATGGGATGATCAGTTTTGAGTAAACTAATACAATTAAAAACAAACAATGCATGAATCATTGATCACATCATGTTTTGACCTCACTCGCTCCTGTAAGTGGTCACAGACCAGTTCAGCTGCTCTTTGGAATGTCATGCCACCAGCTTTCTATGCATGAAATCCTGTCACCGATGTCACCATATGGACAGCTGATGATCATGAATCGGAGAGATGGAGAGAGCGGCTGTGGCCGTGCACTCATGTGGGTCCACGGCGAGGACAGCGTGATGCGAGGGAAGATGAAAGAAGCAGATCAAATAATAATCGTGTGTGTGCCCTGAAAAGAGTCTTTTGGCAAATCCTTTTACCAAACACAGCAGACGCTCAGCTGTGTGTAGTTATTCTGCAGATGCAGAACCAGTAACAACAGCTGCACGAGGGCCTGGCCCCAAACTGTTTGTTTGCCTAAAGTGTCTAAAACAATGTATTTTGAGGCACAATTATTAAAGGCACTAGACCGAATTGAAAAATGTTAAAAATATGTATTTTCCACCCCCAACATGCTCCAGCAATGTCCTAATGTGCCGCTAAAAGCCTGAACTGTCACTCAAAAATGATCTCCATCGTCATGCACGAGCTTAACATAGAGACTGCAGACCTGAGGTGTATTATGCACCTTTTTGTGCAAAAAAAACAAACTAATGTTGCTATTTGTGTATATTTGACCTTGTAGTGAGCCAGCGACTGTATCCGTGGTCAGCATGGCGCCTTTACGTTTGATCGCAGTGGCCTCTACAACGCTCCAGGATCACTTGTTTTTTATCAGTTATATCTATTGATAAACTAATGCACTCATTACCTGTGGGTGAATGACAGGCTTTAGGTTACATTAATATAAACAACACACATGAAGTGATCTGATCATTACAAATATGTTAGATCAGTTATTTCTTAAACTAAAATAAAAACACTTGGATTCAGCTGTGGTTATTTTATTGTATTAGGCTAATTTAGGTATTTCTATCATAGTCTCTGACCCAGCCTTGATTTGTTTTCATTAGCATTATAGCATTAGCATATAGTACTGTATATAGCATGCCCATATTCATTTAGATTTAGGTGGTTAAAGTTGTGTATTTAAGGCGTTGAGCCAAAACTGGTATCGGTTCAGTATCGGATATTTATGTCTGATACCTGATATCGTATTTTTTCCAGTATCGGATCGGTACATCCCTAGTTGTAATAACCATGATTAATGAAAAGTTGTGTATTATCTTTTGTAAATATATAGTCAGCATTTGGATGATTATGACCTTGACCAGTTTCTCCAGAGCGGGGATCTTCAGCAGAGCAGCCTCAGACGGAGAACCTTCGCTGATCTTTAAAAATTGCAGCACATCTTTCAGCGCCCTCTCCAGGTCGGATCGCGCTCTGCACTGCTCCTCCGCTGTGAGCGAATAAACGTGACAGAACGGCGTCATATATCCACACGCACATATCACAGCTCCACAGTTTTCACTCTCAAGAATATTCCCAACACTCAAACCAAGACTGTCCCGAACGAGCATCAATAATTTAAACGCTCACATTTTGCCTCATACTGCGTCTTCTGAAGCTCCAGCTCTCGCTCGCGGTTTCTCAGCTGTCTTTCCAGGTATTCAATCTGAAAACACCAAAGTGCAGATCAATTGTTTTAGTTTTGAATAGCCGTCTACTGATCAATGCATAAAACAACAGCTCTCCGTGTCCCGAGTTGAGAACCACAGGTGTAAACAGTGCATTTTTATTGTACCTTTCTCAGGACGTCCAGCTCCTGCGGCTCTGAACCGGACAGTTTCCCAGATCGACTCGTCCCGGGCTCCTCATCCAGAACCAGGCCGGACTGACCTGGAGGCGGGAAACACAAGCGGCATCATTGAGTATAAAGGTTAAATCAATTAAAGTTCACGCACACGAGGCTTAAAGCATTTAACGAGGGAATGTTACCACAAGGCTACGAGCTCAAAAAAGTTGATTCTGCATGATACGTCTCCTTTAACTGGAAAATCTCATTTGGGTCAAAGGTCTAACGTATAAAGAAGGTGTTGAAAAGTTGCTTGCACCTCTCTCTTTGACCAGACGGCGGATCTGTTTCTTCAGCTCAAGTCTCTCCTCTTCAAGACGCTCGATCTGAATGAAACAAGTAATTTCAGGCAGGATTTTACATTTAGATACATTCAAATAACGGCACCTCGACAACTTAAAATGTATGCAAAAATAATAACAATATATCCAGGGTCCTGTCTGTTACGCAACAAAATGAAGAGAGTCCTTCGGCCGCATAAACAGGATTTCTAAAGTAACTTGTTTACCTTAATAAATACTTTCCGTAGTCCCTCTGGGGGTAATACAAGTGTTAATGGGATGATTGGGGGGTATTTCATCTCCCCCTGGTGTCTCTGGCCAGAAAACCACAATCGCAATATTCCTGCCTCCGGGTCAGAGTCACCAATACACACTAATGGACTCACGAAGGAGAAGCTAACAGGCTAACGGGCAAAGCTAACTGCGGGCTAGCGCCACTTAAACAGTATTTACAGCCAAGTTTGAGTGAAAAAAATGATCTCCATTGTGTAATTGGATGAACAACATCCCTCTGTCCCTTTGTCTTTTCTGTCAGCGTAGTATTTACTCTCACGGACAATTAATGAGAAAAAAAACGCAACATGCTACGACACCTGCAGTGGCGCTTATGGCCTCTAGGGTGCACGAGTTACTTAGTTCTGCTTTAAACGGGTGTGAATTAAAGGGCCGTTTTGACCGGAGACTGATCGCGCATACAAAGGGCCTATTCTCACAGACTAGTTGGAGACTAGAGTCGCCGCTGGTCACGGAGATGTCTCTGATGCGTCCCCTGGCAATAGGGCGAGTCTCCAGGTAGTCTTGGTGAAAACGAACAGGTTTGATTTCAGTCTCCGCAATGTTTTCGAGATCTATCAGATACCAAGGAGATCTCAAAGAGTTGTATGGCAAGGCAAGTTTATTTGTTGAGCACAATTCATACACAAGAAAGCAAATCAAATCAATCCATAAAATCAACCTAAAAATTACTGAATTACGGTAAAGGGCAAATAAAATACTTTCAGTGTCACATGCACGGGTAAAAATGACTTGGATTTGAACATTTGTATGGAGTTCCTTTGAGATCTCCTTGGTCTCCGACAGGTCTCGGAGACATTGCAAGGATGTCATAGAAACGTCTCACAGGTTGAGGAAAACAAATAGTGTTCGCGACACAACTGCAGAATGTCTCGGAGACATCTTCGTGACCAGAACTTGAGTCTCCAACTAGTCCCCAGGTCAGTGAGACAGACCCTTAAGTGAAATACCACCCCAGGTTTGTCTGTGTCGAGAGAACCTCGTCACAACATGGTTAAAAGCTTAAATAAAGTCGTTTTTTCATGATCTGTCTTCTTCAAATTAACTTAAGTTCTTTACATATGATGCTTTTAATGTATTTATTAACCTTTATCGAGTTAATTGATAGAACCCTGCAAGAGAAAACTGTCAGATATTGTCAAAGAGTTACGTACAAGGAGCAGCCCCAACAATCAACAAAGATTAAATATACAAATTGTCCATTTTATGTGAAAGACAAACAAACAAAAGTAACCAACAGAGAATTTCCCAAGTTCCTAAATTGCTCGGGGCTTGACTTGTGTCATGTGAAAAGTGCAATACACATAAGCTTCCTTCCGTCCTTCCCTAGTGCCAAACCTATGCGATAATTGTGTTTTCTGTGGTGGATTGATTACACCTTTCAAAGTAAAACAGAAGAACTGGCTACAGCCTCCCAATCCACTGGCAAAATCCAATTTCATTTATAACTGTGACCTTCTGATGTCCCGTGATAGCTCCGCATTTTCCCACGGCAAACTATAAAAGATCCATGTCCTCTTGATGTTCTTCTCCACCGTCTCTGCCGTGAATAATTTGCATTGAAGTGTGGTTTCCCCGACGGTCCTACCTCTTTGGTGAGCACTTGGTTCTCGGCGCGGTATTGCCGCTGCCGCACATCCTTGGCTCGCCTGAACGTCGTCAGATCCACTTCCTGAGTGGGCTCCAGTCCTGCGGGTTTATTCGCAAATTCACAAGAATCGGTGCGAGAGAGAAGGGCAAGGGGAGAACAAAAGAGAATCGTGTCAACAGAGGTTTGAATCTGGAAGTACAAATGCAGGTTTAATCCTGACTTATTCCAGGAAAAAAAACAGAGCGCACTTCCATTAATGCAATTTTTATGATACATATACAGCAAGAGTTCATTCAAAATATTAAATGTAAATCCAGTGCTTTTGCTTTAATTTTACCAGATTAAATGGCAGTAACAGGAAGTATTATGGCTCGACCTATATACATTTTGCCGATATAGCCGATATAAATTCTCCAACGGCTTTTGCGAACATCTCCAAAACAAAAAGTGATAGAGATTTGCAGTTTTTGCATCAGGAAGACGAGGTTCAGAGCTTTATGATGAGCGCTCCCTGAGCCTCCTATGTCTCCGGGAAGCTGTGTGAAATAGCGTTAAAGATTTGTGTCAGCCATGCTTTCACAACAATACCCCTAATAAAGTTATTTTTGAAAGTTAGGCTGTGTGCTGGAAATTCTGTGTCATTCTGTGTCAAACTCGGAGCAGGTGTCAAAAGTGTAAACATGGTGTTGGTCGGGGGCCGAAACAGATGAAGCCTTTTTTGATCAATTTGACAACGTTTTATTGATATAGTATTATGCTTTTAAATAGGCCGGATGTTACCTAGCCACCCGTTTTAAGCTTCCAGAGGTTTTTATTGTACTTTGTTAAGTTAGAAATAACAAGTCATAGGCCACCAACTCGGACAATGTGTGTTTTTGTAATAAACTCATGTAAGCTGATAATTGATGTGTTGCTGATTACTGACATTGGCCAATATTAGACTGGGGTTTTCCCTCTGTTCCACTTTATGTCACGCAACAGTGGCTCACTGCTGCTGCGTTTGGGTTCAGCATTTTAATATTTCCTCTTCCACTGGACTCATCGGTGCAGCAACATGTCTGTCCGAGTCCAACACTGACATTTAAAGGGACTATGCGGAGCTTAAAAATGTTACAATTATGTATTTTCCTCTCCTTACATGTTCCAGCCATGTCCTAATGTGTAGAATGAGCCCAGACCTGTTCACCACAACTGCCTCTAAAATCCTGCACGGTCACTCACTGCAGTTACATGCAAGACCTGAGGTGGCAGTAGTGAGTATAAAATGACCAACTTGCATCTAGTCCCTTTAAGAAACATGTAAAACGGCTCACTAAAACTGTTCATTTGAATGTAGGTAAGACCCTTAATGTCTCTGTATGTGGCACATATGTTTTTACACTCCATGATTCTGTCACGTATAAAGTATTGTAAAACCACATGGTCACTTGCTGCCGGTACAACACTAAAACCAATAGAATCTCTTTTTTAAAAAGCCATAATAATCTTGGATTCTCCTTTCACCACTGCACTGTTTTAGCGAAGTATCATTTACTCAATTGTGATAACTTCATTCATTTTAAATATGGTTGCAGCCTTGTATACAAAGTTTTGCGTGGACTTGCCTCCCCTCCTTTGCAGGATTTCATTAAACTAAAGTCTGTGAGTGGGACGGGCATCAACTCCACACAGAGGAACCTCCTCTGGACAGACCGTGCTCTCTGTAAAAGTACTGGAATAGTCTTCCTTTATCAGGAAGAGAGACTCCAACTCTGGCCATTTTTAAGACACACTTCAAACAGTGGCCAAAGGAAAACCAGGCCTGTATGTTGTTACATTTTGTAAATTGTGTATTTGTCGCCTGCCTAAGGGCTACAGATGGAAACTAGCATATCTGGCATATTTACAGTGCACATGAGCAGCTGTTTATTAATATGCACTGACCCTATCAATTAAATAAATAAATAAATAATAATAATTAAAAAAAGAGTGCTTTATGATGCTCTGGGAGAGAGACAGAGACAGAGACAGAGAGAGAGAGAGAGAGAGAGAGAGAGAGATATGGAGTAAGGGGTGTGTCGGATGCAGCGCACGCGGCTGTAAACTTTACCGGCACATGATCAGCTGAACAAAGACAGTTTCTGTCTTCTATTTTGGGGCCACTATTGAATGTGAAAGCAGAGAAGCTTTGACTCACACACCTAAATGGTGTCTTTGTCACCTGCTTAGGGACTAAAGATGGAAACTAGCATGTGTGCTATAATGCTAGTTTATAGCAGAGATGCTGTAAACTAGCATCTCTGTTAGTTTCTCAGTCCGGAGATGCTAGAGGCTGAGGGCTCGCCCAGCCCGAATTCAGTTAATTCATGCTTTTAAAAACAGACGATGTTGAAAATGTCTCTGGGGCGAGCTGTAGGAGCAGGGTAAGGCTATATTATGAATGTAAAAAAGTTGTATAAATCTTCTATCATTCAAAAATATATAAGTTAAGGATGAACAGTAAGTAAGAAACTAGTGAAAAGACTTTAATGGATCCATAATGAATGAATTTAAATGATGACATGATTTAGTTAAAATCAATTAACGTAAAACAAAATGTATATTTACATATATATTGGAGTGTTGAAATTTATGTTAAAATCAATTCTAAATACATGCTTATTTCTCTTCTGTTTGACACTTGATATTGTTTACTATTAATGTTTGTGTTTGTTTTCTCGTGGAAGTCTGTAAATTAGTTTAGGCACAATGAGTTTTTACTTCAGCCTAAACCCTTTCGGTCGTGTTGAGCACGAAATATGGAGATGCTTGTTTTATGTTTGAAAGAATGAAAATGAAAATGACCGAATAAACTACTACTACTACTACATAAAAATGTAAAATGGTCAGCACTGAGCAGTTTTCTTGATATGAAAGATCAGAAGACCTTTTGAAGTTTATTTCCAATTAAAATCGATTAAAATCGTCCAAACTGAGTAAAAGAAAAATCAAAGATTTAATTTTTTGGCCATATCGCTCAGCCCCAACCGAACCTCTGCTTTAGTGAAACAGACCATGGTGCAAATACATCTAGGACATAACAGTGATCATTCAGTTGAGAATTCAGACCCAGTTTTTGGCGGAAGTCCTCGTTTTCATCCAGGAGGTCGTTAATCCTCAGGTCCAGTTGGTTGATGGCTCTGGTCAACCCTTCGGCCTCCAAATCCTTCATCTTCATCAGACTCTTACATTCTTTGATCTCCGCCATGGCTTCTCCCAATCCGTACGTGCCCTGTCGAATGGAACAAATAGTAAAAAAAAAAAAAAAACACATTCTCACTTGTTCGAAAGTACAAAACAACACTTGTGCTTTGGGGGGATTTTTAGGATGCAGATTTTCTATGGTGGAGGTAATAAATTATATTAGTCAAGTCTTTCCTGATCCCTCACACATTTTAGGAAACAAATCGTGCCTCATTCCAGGAAAAGAACAAGAAATGTGATTGTTAGTGTCGGTTTGAAAATTAACAGCTACAGGGGTTTAAATCAGGACACATGCTTGGACGGAACCAGGAACTAAACACGATTGAACTAGAACATGATAAAACTTGCTAAGGAAAGAAAAACAGACTCCGCTCGAAATTCTCAGAAAAGCAGGTCATGTTTCCTTCTCAGAAATCAACGTTTTGGCCTTGGTCTAACCTCGGCTTGCAGAGAATCAAACAGAAGGATAAACAATGTTCGAGTCAGGACCATATCACAAAAATAATGGATTGCGATGTAAGGTGATACAACATATGTATAGCAAGAAGCAGAGATATATCGCAAAGTCTTCCACCCGACTGAGATCCACACATCTGTTGCTTAAACAAAAAAGCATGCAACTTATAAATGTGCAAAAGTTCAGTTTTAGCTATAATTATCTAGTTAAGTCACACTTTTTCATAGTTTGAACATATTAAAAACAGTAAAGCGTGGAGTGAGCGAGAAACTTGTAGGGGACTGTCGAAAAGCAATGAAGAAGCTAATTCTAAATCACAATTTCCACATGATTTTATGTTCAGTTTCACACAATTTATGGCGTCATTGAAATTACATCAGACTTTTTTGGTCAAACAGCTCAAGTAACAGTAGTATTTTCTTGTTTTACTTGAGCCTGGGCCACCACCTTCCACTTCTACTCGAGTAAAATGACTTCAAAGTAACGTTACACTTACTTAAATATTTTGGAGACTTTCCCCTCTTCATTTTATTCCGTTTTGGTCCTGATTAAAGTTTTTGAAGTCTCGTATTGACATTTTTTCCTGATAATCTTAAAAGGGACTAGATGCCGGTTGGTCATTTTTAAACTCGCTACTGCCACCTCAGGTCTTACACGTAACTGCAGTCTCTATATTAAGCGGACCCGGAAAAAAAAAGTCTAGCAGAACCTCTGGTAGGGATGGGTACAGAAACCCGGTGTAACTGCCCCGTGGCCACGTGTGCCGGACCACCTGGACAATAATCAGGTCCCTCCCTCTGGGGACAAAGAGGGCGACCTCCACTTTCCTCCCCACCTCTATCCGCCTGTAGAATAAATGACTGTATTGTTTTTAATGTATTTATTATAGCACACGTTGATTGTGTTGTAGGTCTGTGGATGTAGTTTTTATTGGGCCCGTACTGGCACTTCCTCTGCAGATGAAGTTCCTAACGGGTAAATAAAGAGAATTTGATTTTGAATTGAATAACCTCCAGCCTTAAACCCCCCTGAGCTGCTGCCACTAAACCGGCTATAAAAAGCTGCTGAAGCGAAACTTAATAACTTGATCAAATGTCCTTGTATTGAACAAACACGAGCCACACACACGATCGAGTTTCGAGAGGAGTCTATTTTTCCACACAGCGGCGTGAACGCGCTCCCACGTGCACGTCAGGGCGAGCTGGCGTTGACTAACCGGAACAAAGTCGAAACCTGCGAATAACAAAACACTCATGAGACGTATTCCGACAACTGCCACGTCATTTTGAATATATATTGAATTTCATATTTTGGTCAATATTTTTATTTTACCTCCCACATATTAAATGTGTGAGCACATCAATAGACTATCAATAGAAGTTTGGATGATTTTAGTCGACTAAAATATCTGGACATTTTAGTCACAGTTTTAGTCGCATGAAAAACTTTAAATTTAGTTTTAGTCCAATTTCAGTCGTCAAAAAAATCACTTTGACTAAAATTAAGACTAAATATTTTAGTCGACGAAATTAACACTGCCTCCTACGGTGCAGGATCGTCAGCTGGTACCACCGTTCACTGATGTTTCACCCACTCGCCAGTACATCTCCCGGTGGGGGGGCAGTAACTGAATAGGGACGTCTCCCCGCCACTCCCCCGCCTCCCCCTGCAGCTGACCCTACTTTGGTGTCGTCCCCCAGATCTCCTCCTTCCTCCGCACCCACAACCAGAAGCTTGCCTTCTCCGCCTCTTCCGCCAACTCCTTAATGGCCCTCCTCAGCTTTGCTCCCGACATCTCTAAGCAAGCGCAGCATGAATTCCCCCCCCCCCCCCCCCCCCCTGCTGCCCACCTCTACGGGGTAGATAGTTACCGCCCACCCGGCCTCTCTGCCTTCTTTGCCACGTTTGCCACCTGGACTGTTAGCCCTATGATGAAGACCAGCTGTTTGCCAAGATCTACCATCATCTCCTGACCTGGCATAAGAACAGCTTGTCCCCTCAAATCTTGGGAATGTAAAAACAATAACATTGAAAGAAACTTGTTTTTTTCCTTTAAATTGTGTCAAATCATGACTTAAAAAAATACTAAATCAGGAACCGTGTGTTTTTGTGTGAGATTCCAAAACTACTTGTAAATCTCAGTCAGTGATTTTTCCGCCTGTAGTTGTTTGTTGTGTTATGAACATTGCGTCACCTAAAGTTCTACTCCAGAGTCTATCTTTTAAACAGCCCTTATTGTGGGAAGTGAAGGTGATGAAGCACTGGGGACTCACGGCCTCGAATTGCTTGAGTCGGTTGGTGGCCTCCATCAGCTCCTTGTCCTTGTCCTCGGCGTGAGACTCGCACAGTTTCAGCGCCTTTTCTGCCTCAGCCGCTCGAGCCTCCGCTTCCTCCAGTCGGGATCTGAGTTCGTCGATTTTCCGCTGCTGCAGCATGGACGGGACGCCTGCGGGGAGGGGAATAATGAGCCGGGACTAAACTATGACTAAAACCCAGAGGAACCAGAGCGACAATGGATTTAAAACGTGGTTTAACCAAGCAATAAAACTGTTTCAGTTTCCTGAGGCTGAAGTTTTGAACCGATATTGATAATCAATCCTTATTTATGGATTATTACAGCTTTTTAAAGTACTTTTGGATGCCTTTGCAATGATACTTTGCATTTTATAATGCAAGGTATCATTGGGGGATGGTGGGGGTTTCAAAATTCTATAGGGCAAGGAATTAGATATTTAAAAAAATCCCTCTGACAAGGGTTCATAATAGTTAAGTCTTCGACTGGAAACTTTGTTTCGTGAAAACAGGCCCGACTACATGCACGTGTATATTGCTGCCGTTTGTAGGTCTCCCAAGAAGAAAAGCTGACAAGCCGATAAAATGTTAAACATAAGCATAGTAAAGGATTTAGTTCAGTTTATTTCAACAGGGATAATGTGCACCAGATTGAGCTTGAGCTAGTTTTCATCTGCAGTCCCTGAGCTGGTGAGTTTTGATTATTTATTTTTTTACTCTGACTTTTTGCTGTTGTAAATTAAATGTATATTTGCCATTACAGAGTTTGTTGTAAACACAGCAAAAAACAGATCTTGTTGAATTGTCTTCACCCAATTCTTTATTGAACGATGGAAGACAGAAGTAGAATCTAAATTAGTGCCATTTATTTGGGGGTGGTCCCCCCTGCTTCACTTTGCCACTGCTCAAAGCTGCACACGGCATGAAACGTGCATATATTTAATTTGGCTGGAGGGATTGTGACAGCTAGAAATGAGTTTGGGCTAAAACTAAACATAACATTTTTGGAAAAATCAGGTACTCCAGCTTTAAAGGCACTATACCTGATTTTTTTTTTAGGTAATGGAACAAAATTTGCTTTGCCCTCCTTTAGTATATTGTAAATTCAGACATTTGTGGGAAAAACACTATCGCTCTCTGGTAAAGCTCAGAACCAGGCGGTCGAGGCCCCACCTGTGTCGGTCCGGGTGGACGTCTTGAGCTCCTCGATGAGCTGCGTGTGTTTCTCCATCTCGCCCGTGTACAGCTGCACCTGCTCGCTCAGAACCCGGATCTGCGCGTCCCTGTCCTGCACCGCCTGCGGGACGAAGCGCCTCACATTACCACAGAGCCCGCGGAGCCGTCTGTGGGAACGGCAGCTCCCGAAACACGTAAACGGTTTTGGAATGAGAGGCGGGAGCGGGAAAAGGAGACGGACAGAAAGACTTACGGCGCATAGATCGTAAATGACCTGTCCGCAGCGATGGACGAAAGAGATGGAGGAAGAAGTGAAATACAGTGAGGAGAAAGCAGGGACGTAATTGAACTCAAAACATCTTCACAGGAAAGAAAAGTCCATAAATAAGAGTGCACACCATTGGGAATGCATTAGATCATGTGAAACAG
The DNA here is from genome assembly GCA_021464625.1 of Proterorhinus semilunaris. Taxonomy (NCBI): domain Eukaryota; kingdom Metazoa; phylum Chordata; class Actinopteri; order Gobiiformes; family Gobiidae; genus Proterorhinus; species Proterorhinus semilunaris. The sequence goes on along the minus strand of CM038356.1, from coordinate 2,516,033 downwards.
AAGAGGCAGGTGCTGAAAATGTGCATTTACACAAACTGCCTGCACTAATCCCGCCCCTCCAGACCTGCTGCAGTGCCAGGATGTTGCTCTTGTCCAGGTCCATCTGGGTGGAGCGGAGTTTCTCTCTCAGCTCCCGAATCATCTGCTGATAAACCAGGAGCTCATCGTCCTTCGCCGACAGGACATGCTGAAAACAGATTGAAGAACCCGTATTATGCTTTTTGCAACTATTTCGTAATAATCTCAAACACATATTTATCACTATCTTGTTGGTTGGAAAATGAAAAATGTATGTAAATCCAGTAGTTTGACTTCCTGGTTTTCCCACAATCTCACTGTAAACCCTTCCCACCTACCCACGTCATGCTCGCCTTTGCTGTGAGGCTGTTTAAAAACTATGACGAGTGTTTCTGATTTGAAAGGATTAAGCTTAGCAAGAGATGGAGAGGTTAGGAAAGCATTTTCTGGTAGTACCTCAGACGTTTTTGAGAGCTGCTGCCGTGCTGCTACTGTAAGTACAGCCACTAGAGAAGATTCAAAGATTACTCAAAGTGCTCGAGTGGGTCCAAAAAGGGATGTTCATGGTTAACCGATTTACCGGTTAACTGTTACTAATTACGTTATCATGTGTCAGCTTTGTTGCGTGCACTTCTGATATATTCTTCATCCAGGAGTGCTTAACAAGAGAGAAGAGACTGGACTCCGCCTCGGACTGTTGCTTTGGACAAACAGACTGTAGCAAAGCATTAGAGCACTCCAGAAAAGAGGAGTGGTTTGTGTGTGAATCCCTACCAGGCACTCCTTAAATGAGCCACCTAAGTGCACTATGCAAAGATTTCAGTGTGGAAATTAAATGGCTAACAGACTATTAAGGTTAAAATGTTAAAACATGCATCCCCAGTCGAAACACAGCTCTGTTTTTGATGCGAGTACAACCTTAAACTGTGGCTCTGAACAGTTGATTTTGCATAATACTCCCTTTAATACATCGGCGTGTACAGTGCTTTGGGCTCACCTTCCACTCCTGGACTTTGGCGTTGACTGCGGCCATGATGGGGTCTTCATCCTCGGTCATGCTCTGAATCCTCTCCGTCAGCTCACGCACCTGCACATACCGCAGTGAGAAACATCAGAACATAGTCTACATTATGATGACTTCTCTCTAAACTCAAACACAGAAACAACTCATTTTTTTATATAGCTGCTATTTCAGGGTTTATACAGCCAGAAGCAAGTCAAATGTACTGTTCACTAAATCAACATTTAGTCGACTGATTGGAGAGAATTACTAAATGACCAAATTAAAATATGTGTCAAATTTTACACTGCACAAAATAAACCACACATTTAAACCTGGGTCTATCCATTACTTAGATTTTTTCCATTACAGATCATTTTGGCAATTTTTTCTCATATTCATGTCAGTAAACTACAGCAGACAATTCAAATTATTATCTCGAAATTAAAATACTTTCCCTAAGAACCTGGAGCGTCTCACCTTAAACCACATTAGTCTTATACATGCATTTCTGCCACGTGACTTTTGTTGTTATGGCGGCCATTTTTAATACCAAAATAGGATTATGCAGCACTACAACATGTAACCATATCTCTACTCAAGATGTTAGCATGCTACCGGTTAGCATTTGGCTTCAACAGCTCAGCCGCGACCCTGAACCACAAACATCTAGCCTTGGATACAACATGTGACAGAGGTCAGAGCTGAGCTGTTCCTGTAGTATTTCCTCAGTGTTCATAGATGTGAGCCACACATGTGTTTATTGTGTGGAAGCCATTGGCAGTTGCTAACCGGTAGCATGCTAACGTCTAGAGCAGCTTAAAAACGGACTCAGACTGAGACTCTGTTGACATGACAAACTGTAAAAATCACAGAGAAAGGTTTTCTGTTTCTTTTTTGATGAGTATAAGGTACACCTGTGCACTAATCATGATGTCAGATCAGCATCTTGATGTGGCACACCTGTGAGGTGGGATGGATTATCTCAGCAGAGCAGAAGTGCTCACTATCACACATTTAGACTGATTTGTGAACAATGTTTGAGAGAAATGGTAATATTGTGTATCTGGAATGAATTTTAGATCTTTAAGTCCATCTCATGAAAAATTGGAGCAGAAACAAAGGTGTTGCGTTTATATTTTTGTTGAGTGTATTTTAGGATATGATTGAGCACAAAGGTTTACTGTCATTTTTATGCTGTCGCGTTGACAATACAGTAACTTCAGTGTATGAATGAACAACCTTACCACTAAGCATGCCATTTCATTACTCGCTCGTCTTGACGTAGTTTCATATTGGAGGCTTTTGTGGTGGTCTGCTGTAAATCCTTCCTTCTGTTAGATAAGGTTTGAGTGCCGTTAGGTCTCACCATTTGCTCTTTATCGCTCAGACCTCGGTGTTGGTGGGTTGTGTAGATCACTCTGTAATACGGCTCATCGGGTTACAGCGCCCTCCATAAATCTCCCTCGCATGACTTTAATAGGAACACGTTGACCTCAGAAGCAGGGACAAATTAACTCCTGATCACGCCTGACGCTCGCAGTGTGTTCTCTGCTTGAGGGGAGTGTAATTATCGTTGTCATATATCTGATGGTTTATTGCAGTGTTCAGACGTGACGATACGTCCGTGATCACTGCCAAAACATACACTAAATTCCTGACTTTGAATTTAATGTTAATTTGTAGAAAGATCCAAGACAGCAGATTTGGTAAGAACTGGACCGAGGTTTATTCAGGTGGCCGCGAGTCGATGCATTTTAATACAAATGTAATGGCCAAATACAATAATTTAACGCCACAAATGCAAAAGCTCATATTGCGTGTTTTATTTTGTGAGGGTTTGCAAACAGAGGACGTGTGGAAATTAAACAACAAACACCTTTTGAGGGAGACAAAATGTGGACAATTTCATCCAAAATTGCAGAGGAGATAAGTGTGTTTCTTTCTTTCCTACTTTCCTCCTTTAAAGGTCCTATATCATGCAAAATCGACTTTTTGGAGCTTTTAACCATGTTGTTATGCTATTTCCTTATCAAAAACACCCCCAGAGTGGTTTTTGGATTCATTCACGCAGTTCTCAGTAATCCTCCTGAATCCTGCGCTCTGAGCAGCTGATCCGCCCTCTCCTGGTAAACGACTGGCATGTTCAGTTGTGTCGTCACAGCGGAACGGAAGTGCTCGACGTCTGTAATCTAATGCCTTACGGCATGATTTTTATTTGTAAAACAGTTTTTTTCATTATTTCTGTCGTAAGAAAAAATAAATAAAAAAAAAAAAGAAAAAAAAAAGGAAGTGCCTGACGCTGCGCTGCCCCTGTACCGAAAACAAACGCTCCTCCTGAGCGTCCGAACGGTCTGAACAGATCATGTCATGTTGCACCGAAAGTTGTGAAGAGGGAGCTTTTTCTAACCTACTCTGGAGTCTGGACGCCTGTTCTTTTTTCTTACCTCACGATAATGTCACGGAGAAAACCGCGTTTGGCTGCGAGGACTGGACTTTATTCAACCTTCCCAAAGAAGAGGCCATAGAAGTTGGCATTTCCCTCCGGGATTCAGCGACTATCAGCCACAATAGTGTTTGTCTGTGCCTGTCGCTGATGGATGCTAATGAACCTTGGCCAGAATCAAAGTGGATTAACTTTTATAACCAGCGCAAGTCCCATACTGGAAACATCAGAGTGGTGAGTCGATCAAAATGCATGTTAGCGTGTGTGCTAGCCATTTAGCCATGAAGCTGTGTTGCACATGTTAACTCCTTATAACAGCATCATGAAATAAGTTCACTTTTTGCTGTGATATATATATTTCTACTACTGCTAAAGTTGTATGAGCGGCGAGAGGGGGCGGAGTTAACTGAATCCAAGCGTTTTGTCTTCCGGGTTGGAAAAATACCTCCAGAAAATACTAATATTTATCACAAAAATGAGTGCTCCGTAGTGGTAGAGGTACAATATATCATATAAAGGCCTATACTTTACTTTGGAATGGCTTAAAATAGCATGATACAGGTCCTTTAATTCCTTCCTTCTGTCCATCTTTATATCTTTCCTCCTTCCTTCCTTTCTTTCTTTCCTTCATTCTTTCTTTCTCTTTCTTTCTTTCCTTCTTGCCTTCCTTCCTGAAACGGACTAAAACCTTTTGAGTCTCCGGTGAATAAAACTAGACTAAAACTAATGCGACTAAGACTAAGGTCGCATTCACACCTGGGACTCGGTTCGATTGGGGACCAAAAATTGCAACATTGCTTCAGCTTTCCGACTGGCGCGGTTTGCGTTCACACCTCTTTTTTGTCAATCGAACCAACATTTTAAATGCAGTTCCTCTGCAGCCTGTAGGGGCGCTGTATCAAAACCTTCTACAGGAAAAACAGTGAACAAGAAACACACTTCTCTGATTGGTCGATTTAACCCCACTTCCTGGTCCGTCTTTTGTTTACAAAATGGCGCGGCGTCAGACCGTGTGGCCGTGTGGGTTTTTCTTTTTGCACTTTTTAATATGAAAGGGACATTAACTACGCTCGGAACTCACAGATCTTTTTACGGACGAAATGGGAGATAAATAAATAAAGGCGATAGTCATAATGAGCGGCAGAACCGGGACTAAACCAGGATTAAAGCAGGACTGGAGCATGACAGGCGGACCCTGGGAGATATTTTTTCCTTCACATGAGACAACTGCTGAGGCTCTGGGCAGAGACGTGGAAAACTACAGACTGTCCGAGGGAAACAGAGGTTCAAAAAAGGATCTAAATCAGGGCTTTGCTCTCTGGCCTCTGTCTCTGCTTATATCAAAGGTTTCTGCTTTATATTTACAAATCGTGGCTATTTTTTGGTGTAAATTTCGTAGTAACTGTTGGCTCTAATCAAAGAGGGTCTGCACATCCGTTTTCATTTTAAATGTCCATAATAAATGTCATGAGTGTCTTCGCTCTGTTCTGTCTTTGCGTTACTCGTTTGTTTTGTTTGTATCAGACGCACAACGTCCTGGAACTTCCTCGTCCTGGTTTTGTTCCGCTCTCTGGTCACGTTCACAAACCAAATGATCCGCTTCAGAGTTCGCCTGAGCCGGACCGAGACCCACGTTTTCAGCCGGACCAGGGTTCGCTTCTTTGGCCCAGATCAGAGTCTGTTTTCACAACAGCTCAAACGAACCGGACTATCTGAGCCAACGGGGCGGGACTCGGACCAAGAGGAGGTTATGAATGAGACCTAAGATGGCTGCCAAACACCACACACTCTTTCAGACCATATTTGAGTATTTTCGACAAACTTATGCCGTAAATAGCCGAGCAATGCCCAAGAAATGTAGATTTAAAGCCAATTTGAATCCACTTCAACAATCTCGCCCTGATGTTGCATTATTTGACCGTAAATGTGTGTCAATGACCTGTATCTTGGCGAGGTCCCGGTCCCTCCGCAGCTGGTCCATCGCGGAGTCCGTCTGCTGAACCACGATCTTCATCTTGTTGTACTCGTCGGTCATTTTCTCCATCTCCTGAACGGACTCCTCCAAACTCCGCTGCAGCTGCTCGTTCTGCACCTTCAGATGCGCGCCCTCGTCTTCCGCTCGCTGCGAACATGCACACACATTCTGATCAGAAGGATCGTTTTTAATTTGTACTTTTCCACGTTTTTGACCTAAATGATTATGCAAATTGTATTTCAGTGCCATAAAGGTAAAAAAATAAGATTTTCAATGAAACTCATGGATGGTTTTGTGTCTCAAGACACAACACTGACATCAGTCTCTGTGATGATCAGTTCTCAGGTTCTCCAGTTAAGGGGAAAACTGCTGATAAAGGACGTTCCACATTATTAAGCAGACCACCATTTTCAAGCAATAAAGGAAAGAAAAATGATCTCTCTGATGATAAAAAGTGTGAAATATTCAAATGCCTTGGAAAACCTTCGATATTTCATGAAAGATGAAGCTCGTACTGAGATTTGTGTCTGATTCAGAGACACACGGGTTTGTGCAGATAAAGCCACAATGAGGACGGTTTCTGTCAGACAAACACATCAGATTAAGAGAACAGCTGCTACAAAGCAGCAAACTGGTATTTGAAGCTGCTGGAGCCTCTGGAGTCTCCAGAACATCACGCTGTAGGACCTCCAGAGGCCACCATGTCCCAACAAGGCTGTGACATCAGAAAGGAGGGGGCGGAGTCATGTTTTGTGCTGGAATCATGGGGCGAGAGCTGCTCGGCCTCTTTAGGCTTAGTTTCTGACTGACCACTTTCTTCCATGGTAAGCGCCGTGCTTTCCCTGAAATCATCTTCACGCACGATAACGCACTATGTCATGCTGTAAAGATTACCTCTGCATCATTGGCTGCTAAGGGCATGAAAGGAGAGAAACTCATGATGTGGACCCAATCCTCCCCTGACCTATTGAGAACGTCTGGAGCATCAACAAGCAAAACATCTATGAGGGTGGGAGGCAGTTTTCATCCAAACAGCAGCTCTGTGAGGCTATTCTGACATCCTGCAAACAAATCCAAGAAGAAACTCTCCAAAAACTCACAAGTTTAATGGAATTGTAAGAATTTTGAAGCTGCTATCAAAGAAGGGCTCCTATGTTAAAATATAACTTGACCTGTTTTTTGATTGAAATACCTTTTGATTTCAGTAATGACAATTTTCAGTTAATTACAAGCTTTAAAATGTATTGAAACTATAATAATAATAATAAAACATAATAATTTGGAACAGTAGATTTTGAGTTTTTTTACTTTAGAAAAAAATACCGTCATCACTGGGAGGTTTTTTGAATCACATTCAAATGATCCTCTAACAGTTAAAGACTTGAAAATCTAAATCATTTGGAACGCGGTGTATATGTATTTCAATGCAACTCCGAGCAGAAGCGTTAAGATGAACGTCTTATTCCATCGGTTCAGTCACAAATCACAGAGGCGGCGGGAGAACAGTAAACACAGGTGCCGGGCGTTAAAGTGAGTGATGAGGGTTCAGGCCGTTATAAATCTACGGGAGACAGAAGATGGTGATGTAGGATTCAAAGAAGGCTGCATTTGAACGTTTTGGACAATAACTCTTGAGTTTTAGACAAAAGCAACGGGGATGAAGCCGTCATTCCTTATCTGGAAGACGGCATCGGCTAAAGACAACCGAGCTATACAGGTACTACACAACTTTAGGCCCTTGAGGTTTTCTTTTCACTCCTGCATCAACATCTCCACTTTAGGAGCTCCTAGCTTTCTCCAAACTTTCTTGCCTTGGACTTAACCATATGTTGAAGCATTTTTAAAGGCGTTATGTGGGACAAAATAAATATATAATTGTGCGTGTTTGACCTTTCAGTGACCCATCAAAGTGGGCTCTGTGATGCTCCAGGATCAATTGTTTTTAAAATTTCTAGTATCAGTAGTTTTTACTGCTGACCAGAAAACCTACAAAACAATTGATCCTGGAGAGTTGTAGAGGCCACTCAATTACACACAAGTATCAAGCCTTTCTTTTCCTCTAAAAAAGTTGCATAATACACCTTTAAGATCCAAATCCAAACCCTGATTTATTGAATTTTGTAACAGACTGAAATTTGAATTTTTTGCAAGATGCAAATCTTTTTTGTATCAAAAACAATAAAATATGTATTTATTAGTTTATTGGTCGGGACGGTGCTTAATGAACATACAGTACATGTGTCTCATACATGTAAACACGCCACACCGGATTGTAGCCTTGGGCTAATTTCCTTCCGTCATCCCCCATGCACACTCTCAAACACACTCTCGTTAATCCTGGCCTATTGTACATGTTTTTAGTGGTAGGGGAAAACGGAGTACCCACAGGAAAGCTACACAGACATGGGGAGAACATGCAAACTCCACATAGAACCCAGGAGCTTCTAGCTGTAAAGCACGAGCGCTAACCGCTGTGCCACCAAGCTTATACATTGCATGCAATTTTGACAATTTTTATGGATACAATCGTAATATTTTTATACGAAAATATAAAATGACAGAAAATATATAGTATATACATATAATATAAAACCGACAGTGAGAAATAAATACAAATGTGTGTCTGGTTCCCGCTGTATATCCCAGTGTGCTGTACCTGTAGGTCGTCCAGACACTGGTACAGGTGCCTGTTGGCCTCGGTCAGTTTCTTCTGGACCTCCGCGCTCTGGTCTCGGGACGGAGTGGGCTCTTTGGCATCAAGTTCAGCCCGATAGAAGTTCACGTCCTGCGTCAGCTGCTCATTCTGCCCGAGCACAGAACAGAACATCAGTTTAATCCAAAGAGAAAATGTAACACGGAGCTACTGCACATTAATCGAGGGGGAACTACTACTATAGACTAAAGTTGAAATACTTTGGGGCATAATTGCTGGGCCATTAAAGCTACGATTGGCTGAACCTTACCTCTCTCTTAAGTTTTTTTATCTTAAGTGGGGCATCAGAAAGAAGAAAGATGTTTTGAACCAAATGTCCATAAAATAACAAGACAACACAATAAAAAGTGAGAAAACCTATTTAGGATTAGATTAAGAGACATCCACGTTTTTGACGAACACATTGTAACATGGTTTAAAGATACTATGTCTCCTTTAAGTGTCTCCTTCACCTCTCGTTTCAGCTTTTGCACTTTGGCCTCAGCGTCCTCTGCACGAGTCAGCAACTGCAAGAAATAACAAAGGAAAGACGACTGGATTAGGGCTTTTGAAAAACATTCGCTAACACGTTTCCATGTTGTGTGTGTAAAAGGTCAGCCCTGAGCACACCTGGGTACAGAGGGGAGTGAAGAGCTTTACATAAAGACCCAGCTTTTGGCAATAATCGATTTGAAGCAGATTTAAATTCTGCAGCGCCGACATGATCAGAGTTCAACCGTCTGGGATGTGAAAACACAGACGGGGTACAACTACCACCTCATGACATCAGCAGGTGGGACAGAGACATGGATGACAAAAATACACCCCTCCAGGCCTGTTCTTCAATCCGGACAAATACAGGTAGCAGTCAGTCAAATTTCATGTAATTTAAAGTGACAGTCTGCAAGATTGTAAAATGAGGAGAGAGAGAGAGATTTCAAAAGTAAAGGATCGAGCTCCCTCCCCTTCCCTCCTGATTGAAGTTTGTCTCAACGGTCAAAGTGACAGCACCGAAAATCCTGATTAGTTATAGGGCTGAACGATTAATTGCATTTGCAATTTTATCGCGATATTACACCACGCGATTTCGTAATCGCAGGGCACGCGATTTGGGAAGTAAATGGAGCAACGAGATATGGCAGCAAAGTCCGCTCCGTCGCGTGCTTTTGTTTACGTCTCAGTCTAGTTCAGGTGCGCGGTAGATTGTGGATGTACAGTGAAAATATCAGCGTTTATCATGCAGCCACCGCGAAGGAATATTGCTTTTCTCCGTTAGCATTGCGTTAGCCACAGCGCTAATCACGCCATTCCGTCGCCGCTACTACGCGCTCTGGTGATCACAGAAACTCCCTCACCTCCGGATTCTACGCCTCTGCCTCCACAGACATATATAGGTGAGTCTGTGCTGATTGTAAAAAGTAAAGAGTCGTTTGTGGCTCAGTTTAGGGGCTTATGTTTGGGAATGTTGTGGATAAAGAACTTATCTCAAAAGCATAATGACGTTTCATGACCATTAAGTATCCGCGGAGGCGAAGTGCCATGTGCCTTTATTTACCTTTGCGTCTACCGCATATCCGCTCCGTAGGTCGTACAGACGCAAGATGTAAACACTAAACTGCAGTATGAAAAGGGTTGGTAACTAGGAGTCCGTGTCATGTCTTATTTTGCTGAGGAAATGTGCTGTTTAAGCTGAAATGTCACCAAATGGCTGCGAGTCAAAGATTACGTGTCTGTGTTTGGCACCTCATGTCGTCTCCTTGTGTCGGTGTTCTTTTCTTTCTTCATATTGTCCAAAGTTACATCCCAAAACCAAAATGCTGCTCTTAATTCCACTGTGTTTTGGCGTGTGCTCCATCTGGCCTCTCCGTGTCCATCAATAACGCGCATCTGACGCAACTACGAGTTGCAGCTCAGACTGGGATTTGATTGGCCGAAATAATAAAGTACTATTTAATAAATTAAATAGCTTATTTTGTATTAATTGGGAGTTTGATTTCCTAAAACTTTTCCAACTAGTTAAAGCAGACGTTTGTTCTTACTTTCCTGCACTTTAGTATGGGTGATGTTACTGACTGGATCAGTGAGTTATTTTTTTTTAATATCTATATAATTTAGCATTTATTTATAGACTGTACTGTTAAGTTCAGACAGTTTAAGAAGTGCAGTCCACACACATTTTGAATAGGTCAAGCAACAATTTTGTTGCAACTTTCACTTCAAATATAGTTTATTATGAAACAGGCTGATTTATTGCTTGTGTTAGGTGAAAAATACATGAGAAGAGGACCTTGCAACAATAATCGCATATTTAATCGCAATCGCAATATTCAAGAAAAAAAATCGCAATTAGATTATTTCTCAAAATCGTTCAGCCCTAATTAGTTACAGGGATGAGCAAAGAGGTATTTAAAACTAATATATAATTATTATATATTACTTATTTGACGTCAAATTGCAGGCCCAGGTCAATTATACAGAAACTATTAATATCTTTTTCATGCTAATTTAATTAGGGATGCACCAATCTGATACTGGTATCGGATATCGGAGTCAGGTTAGAAATCTAGGAGTAATCATGGACTCAGACCTGAACTTAAACAGCCACATCAAAGCAGTAACATCATCAGCTTTTTACCATCTGAAAAACATTAAGATCAGAGGAATAGTGTCAAAACCAGACTTGGAGACACTCATCCATGCATTTGTCTCCAGCAGGTTAGACGCCTGTAACGGCTGCTCACTGGCCTTTCTAAACGAGCTGTTAGAGCTGCAGAACATCCAGAACGCTGCTGCTCGAGTCCTGACAAGAACCAGGAAATACCACCATATTAGTCCAGTGCTCCGGTCTCTGCACTGGCTTCCTGTCACTCAGAGAATAGAATTTAAAACAGCTCTGCTTGTGTACAAGTCTTTTCATGGTTTAGCACCAAAGTCCATCTCTGACATGTTAGAGCCGTATGAACCATCTCGGGCCCTGAGAACTTCAGGGAGGGGTCTCCTGGTGGTTCCCAGAGTCAGGACTAAACACGCTGAGGCTAAAGCTAAAATCTGGAACAGTCTTCATGAGGATGTGAGACAGGCCTCAACTTTGACAATGTTCAAATCCAGGCTGAAAACAGCTCTTTTTACCCGAGCAGATGAAAACTGAAAGTATTTTATCTGCACTCCTGCCTTTTACTGTCATTGATACATTTTTATGTTGATGTTTTAATGGTTGATTTGATCTGTTTTCTTGTAACTTTATGCAACTGTGAAGCACTTTTTTGAATTGCCTTGTGTATGAATTGTGCTCTACAAATAAACTATGTTCCGACCATACACATTACGACACGGTTAAAAGCTCAATTCTTCTGGATGCAAGGTTACCTCCTTAATTTTGTAATGTAATGTTAACTGTGTAGGAAGTCTTACAGATGGAAATTAGCATAGTGCCAAATCTGGTGCAGCCATCTTTTCAATGTCCTTTCAATAAAGAAAACCAAACTACCTCGGCGCTGAGTTGGCGCTCTCGGCCCATCTCGTCGCGCAGCTCCGAGGCCTCTCGCTCCCTCTGCTCCAGCTGAGACTCCAGGTGCCTGAACTCCAGGGGCAGACTCCTGCGCTGAGCTCCTGCACCGGGGAACTGGAACCATGACATTAACACAACAATATGAGAACATGCATTTCTACCAAATCAAAACAACACGCGGACGTTCTGGTTTCCCCGGGACAAAGCCGATTTAAACAGGGGGTGTTGTGCTTTTCGCAGTTTTTTGCTATTAATCTCAAACACATCTTTATCGCGTCTCCCCACACTGCAAAAAGTAATTAACTAGATTAGTATAAATGTTTCAATTTGAGCATAATAATCCAAATTAGAGTTGTTTTGACTAGGTAAGATGTATTTGGCCATTTGACCTGGATTTTTTCACTTGTTTTGAGATGTTTCTGGCTCGTTTCAATACATTTTGTCTCTATTTCAAGTAATTTTCTTTGCCAATGGGGCAAGAAAATCGGTCTTATCTCATTGGCAATTTTACTTTCTTATTTAGAGCGAGATTTAACTTGGAACCAAGTCTGAAATGTCCTCAAACTAGCAAAGTAAACTTGGTCAGACCAGGAACAAAGTCTAAATGAGTGAAAACCGCTCAAAACTAGATACATTTCCTCAATTCAAGACATTTAAGCCAAATGCTTGATATTTACGTTTTGCAGTGCATAAGGATAAGGGTTTATTTCCTTTTAAAACGCTTGATACTTTTACACGCTTTCTCTTGTAACCTCTATTGGCAAACCATTCCAGTTGTCCGCATTTTAATTCCGAGGATGAAGAAAAGACTTGAAATGATAACTTTTAACCAATTCAGAATAGGAATCTTGGCGTTATTGAAGAGCAATAACCAGCTACAGGGAAATCAAAAATCGTCACCTTTTAAACGCGTTTCTTCAATGGCTCCAACACGGGGTCATGGCAAATTAAGTATCGGTGTTTTTAAGTCGTTTTAAATGATCAAATGAATCTGAAAACTCTCGTATGAACTGCATTTCTGAATGGACGGCCGTAGGAATGTTGACGTGGAAAAGGCAGTGCTGCTTGTGGAGTACGGGGAATTAGCCACATAAGCTGCTTAGGGATTTTTAGCCAATCCCTGTGTGGCATTAGACGTCCTGCTATTGGTTGAACTGGACCCGTGTTAATTATATATTTTAATTTAGTTTTAGTCTTTAGTCGAGTTTTAGTCAAAAAAATATCTTCAATTTTAGTCGAGTTTTAGTCGACTAAAATTGCAAGTAAATTTAGTCGACTTTGTGTTAATAATATTCATTATAATCATATTTAATGGAGGTCCTGCTTCATGGAGCTGCTCCTCATGAACAAAGCTCAGAGCTGCTCCTTTGGCAGTGAATTTACATGATATGAGACTCTTTCAGACGGTCAATAGAAGTTTGGATGATTTTAGTCTCTCCTTTCCATTTTTATTTAGTCTCATTTTAGTCGACTAAAATATCTGGACATTTTAGTCATAGTTTTAGTCGCATGAAAAACTTTTAATTTAGTTTTAGTCGTCAGAAAAATCACTTTGACTAAAATTAAGACTAAATATTTTAGTCGACGAAATTAACACTGAACTGGACAGAGTTTGGTTCAGAGTTAAAGTGCATATGTTTTAATGCTTTTGAAATACGATCGATTTAGACGGGTAACATCAGCTGTAAGTGACGATTATAATGGTATTTCAGTGAAGCAGCAATTTTATTGAAGAGAAAAGTAATTTACATTTGAACTTTTCAGCTACTGACAGGAAGTGACATAGATAAAGGTGAAGTTCCATAGCAGTTTGACTCATTCATTTCCCTTACTTGTGTTATCCCCACCTGAACCCAGTTTGGCTTTACCCAAATCTAAAAGCTTCTTGAAAAAAAGTGCCAAAATAGCCATGAAAAAGTGACAAAAATGTGATGAAAACCCAACAAAAAAGCGATGGAAAAATAATATTTAAAAAAATGATGAAAGCATGAGGATAAAATCCATTTAGATGAGTTTTGTAGGTCTTAGCTTCCAAGGCTGTAATCTTATGGATTTGGGTAAAGCTGAACTGGAGAAAAAGAGCTCGGTTAAGGCGGGGGGTAAGAGGTTAAGTGATGATGTCATCGCTCCACTTCCGGGTCCAACGGAGCTTTAGCCCTTTTCTCTAAAAAGGGATTTTGCTGATTTTTAACTACATGGTTCTTTTTAAACATATGATCACACAGAAATATCACATGTACTCTAAATTTTCTTTTGCAATGCTTTTCTGACATTAATTAACCTTTTTATTTTCCCCACACACATTGGAGTCTTATTTGAAATATAAACATATTTGTTTTTACCCGGAGAAACGGTGAGCTATATTATTCTAATTAGAAGTAAAACGTTTTTACCTGTTGTTATTTCAGCAGGAGATTCAGGTAAAGTTGTGTTTTTTGCCGTGTTTATCTGTGGAACTCTAAACTGTTTGGACCCGGAAGTAGCTTATTATTGTGCGTGATGTCACACTTAACAAACGTATTGACATAACATGGTGGCACAGCAATAGTTTAAAATGGTTTGCCTCCATCTATGTCACTTCCTGTCAGTGTCCAATCAGGAAGTGAAAATATAAGCGTCACAAAAACTATTTTTAGCAAAAATCTTAAATATAATTGTGTTGACTATGTTCTAGTTGTGTACTGAAACCAATATATTCAATCTGTAGTGAAATAACGACAGATACAATGATAATCTATATAAAACAAAAATACTGCGTCCTTTTACCTTAAGTTCTTGTTTCAGTCGTTCAATCTCAGCCTTCAGGTCTTTTTCTAGGAAAAAAAATGAATATAATGTGTCCAACAATATGTTTAAACCATTTCAAATATTTGTTTTGTTTTGTTTAAACCCACCTCTGTCTGCGTACTCCTCAACGGTTTTTTCAATGAACTCGTCGACCTGATCAACTTCTTTTCCCTTGATCTGGAATGAAAAAAATATTTTGTTGTTGTGTTTTAGTCTCTTTTTATGTCACTTTTTTGTTGTGTTATTGTTTCTTTTCTGGCACGTTTTTGTCGCTCCTTTGTTGTTCAACAAACTACAAGCTTCCGTTTGTCGAATAGCGCGTCATCGTCTCGCCGTCCCTCCTCGTTCTGTGATTTTTCCTTTGTTTTACTTCGCTGCATTGTAGACGGCTTAACCTCTTAACCCCCACCTGAAACGAGCACATTTTCTCCAGTTTGGCTTTACCCAAATCTAGAAGCTTCTTGAACAAAGCGTCACGATAGCGATGAAAAAGTGACGAAAAAGGAAAAAATGTGTGATAAAAACAAACAAGTAAAAAAAGCAACAGAAAAGCAATGAAAATGCAGCAAAAAGGTGACCTAGAAAACTGATCCTAACTTTTTCATCGCCGCATTTATGTCACATCTTTTAAGCGTTCTTCTTGTGTTTTTCGTCTCTTTTTAAAATCTCTTTTTGATCTGTTTTTGATCGTGTTTCCATAGGTTTTTTTTGGTCATGTTTATGTCATATTTTGTTGCTTTTTTGTCTTGTTTTCAGCGCTCTTTTGGCGCAGCTTTTAGATTTGGGTGAAGCCAAACTAGAGAAAATGTGCTCGGTTCAGGTGGGGGTTAAGAGGTTAAAGGTACTTAAAGGAATAGGCCACCGTTTTTACATACTGACATATGTTCTTACCTTACCTTAGACTAGTTGATATGTACCTGTCTGGTCTTTGTCCGTGCGCTCTGTCATGCAAACGGAGCACAAACGCAGCCTCCTCCACATACTGTATAGTTCCAAATCAGCTCCCGTTAGAAGCTACCAAACTCTTCCACGTTGTCCCTATTTAAATACAGTTACGTGACGTGTTACACTACAAAGTATAGTAACACAGAAATGTAACATGTCGATTTTCCCAGCGGATAAAAAGGGGTACTATATTGTGAGGCGTAATAATACGAGGAGCACTACGTCCGCGCACTAACTCCTAAAGACTTTTCTCCCGCTCACTACAAGTCACGCTGCTTCTATTGACGGAAGTGAGCGGGAGAGAAGTCTTTAGGAGTTAGTGCGCGGACGTAGTGCTCCTCGTATTATTACGCCTCACAATATAGTACCCCTTTTTATCCGCTGGGAAAATCGACATGTTACATTTCTGTGTTACTATACTTTGTAGTGTAACACGTCACGTAACTGTATTTAAATAGGGACAACGTGGAAGAGTTTGGTAGCTTCTAACGGGAGCTGATTTGGAACTACACAGTATGTGGAAGAGGCTGCGTTTGTGCTCCGTTTGCATGACAGAGCGCACGGACAAAGACCAGACAGGTACATATCAACTAGTCTAAGGTAAGGTAAGAACATATGTCAGTATGTAAAAACGGTGGCCTATTCCTTTAAAAGAATATTTAGTTAATAGTTACCCACTAATGTTTACGTAATAGATTTCACTTTTAAATAGATTTCAATTTTGTTAAACAGTTCAGTAAAAGGAAATATTTCATATTTATTTATTATTACAAATGATGTCAAACTCTTGTCCCCGTGGAGTTTGTGTCTCGGCCCACCCCACTGGACTATAGATGCCTTTACCTTGAGCAGAGTTTGAAACACCTGGAGAACATGTGTGATCTTCTCTGGAGGTTTGTCTGTGACCTCCCAATCCTCTGTCTGTGAAAACAAATTCAAGTCTCGTAACTTCAGTTTTACTGAATTTTACAAACACAGCAAAATCTACAACATGACACAAAGAAATCCATACAGTAGCACAATCGTGATATTAGGTGATGCTACAGCCGTATCACAAGAAGCCACAATATATCGCAACATCATTAAAGTCTTCATCGGATTGTGATCGACAATTTTTGTTTTTTGCAAACTCGGCCAAATTTACAAACAATGCACTGAACTTATGAATGTGTGGAAGTTCAGTTTTAGTTAAAAATATCAGTTTAAATTAGGTCTTAGCTTTCAAATGAGGCGTTACGCTAGCTGTAAGCTTTTCGATTTAGGTGAAGCTGAACTGGAGAAAATGCATTTGTTTAAGGCGTGGGTTAAGAGGTAAAACATTAACTAACTTAGTTCAGATGGTCCTGATGTAGTGATGTCTTGTTTTGACACAATTTGCTGGAAAAACTAGTTACTTACAATTTGTGTTTATTTAGAATGGAACATATTCCTGTTGAAAATTGAGTGAAATATCGCAATAATATAGTTATCGCGATATTGCACAGCCGTATCGTACATCGCAAGTGACTTCAATATCGTTCAGCCCTACCAAACAGTATGGTATAGCAACTAGGGGTGGGTCATATCGTATCGCAATATATATTTTTTATATCGTTGTAATGTTTTATATTGTTGTGGACTAATTTATGTTATGCTCAGCTCCATCACAGCAGCATAAACACTGACAGTAGGACACAGGGGCAGGTGCTTAAAAAGTAAAATGAAGGATGTAAATTGCTTGAGTAGGTCATATTTGATTAAGTAATTTGTCCGTTGTCAATTCTGGTAAATGGTCTCAACTTATATAGCGCTTTTCTACCTTTAACCCACGACCTATGATCACGAGATGACCCGCTCTACCAACTGCGACACCCTTGCCCCAATTATATCGTCCCAATATATCGTTATCGTGATATTTCTTTTTTATATCGTGATGGAGATTTTAGACCGTATCGTCCTGCCCTAATAGCAACTTAGCATCTACAAAGCAACATAAATATTAAGTGTATAGAGCTCCTGTTTACAAACTAAATGAGCACAAACATCGGCAAAGAAACGTGCCCGAGCCAAAAACGCTCATAAATAGGTAGGATTGTACGTACCCGAGTAAACATGTGACAGATCTCATCCCTCTGCTTTTTGCCAAGATCATGAAGTCTTCCTGGGTTAATCCTGTCCACTCTCTCCCATTCAAGTGTCACAGTCATGTTGGCAAATCGCAGCAACTACCGATATAGTTCATGTGAAATAAGTCCAAAACGTTATGACTGTGTTATGACTTTGCATTGTTTACAATTTAGCATCTTAGGTTTAGTGACCGATTCAAGTCCCGAAAAGGAAGATTCGCAGTCCAAACATTGCCCGGGAACATGTGTTGGATATTTACAAACAAAGTTATCACCAAAGTGATCAAAAACACCCACAATAAGTAGTTTCCGTTAAAACGATGAAGAGAAAACTGTCAACAGGAGGAGAAGACAGGAGCTTCTGCTGCTGCCTAGGAAACCGCTGCTGTGTAACTTTACCATTTCCGGTGTCAAACTTTAGCGGAAAACTTCAACAAACCACAACTAACATGCAAAGCAACACGCATTACATGGCACAATTGCACACCCGAAACGTTTTACCACAATTCCATCATCTAAAACAAGCTGACACAGGAATTCACGACAGTTTTCAATAAGGAACAGCGATGCTAAGCTAATTTTCAACTCTCGCGCTCGCCTCTGCCCCGGAAGTGATTCGGACGCCCCTCTCTAGTCTCACTCCAAAAGAAAAATGTTGCCGCTTCGTTTTTAGCACAATCTGGGCTCCGGTAAACATTTCCAGGCGTCGGATTGAATCGACCCGCACTATCCTCTTGCCGTGTGATTACCGTGGTAGGTCAGAAGTGCAAATTGAGGCGCACGCGTGCTTTAAAGTGCACAAAACCGGTGTCGGGCTAGTTAGCCGTAGCCGCAAAATTAGCCACCTTCTCTTTAAAAACATAGTTATCCACGTTGTGTTGTTCTCTGGGTTTGCAGCAGACTGGGAATGCGTGGAGGGATTGTGGGCAAACGGCTTGGATGTGTTTATGAACTTTATGGTGATTTAATATCCGTAAATTGGGCCCATAGTGTTTGAATACTCTCTTGATTGTCTGGAAGATTGGTGCAGACAGCTGTCATTGAGGCTTTGGGAGGAGAAATGTCCTGTACTTCTTGGCAGTGCATATTTGGAATGCAAGCCCGTAAAAACAGCCGGTTTACAAAAAGAGGGGTTGTATTTTGTATCGCTGTGTTATCCAATGGAATGCGTAATGGAATGGATATTATAGTTTTATTATCAACACTTGACACATTCCTTGTTGGGTTTATCTGCTTTTGGTTAGGTTCGGGTTATGGTTTGCCTTTAGGCTATTGTTACTCAAGTTTACATAATGTGTTGCTATAAAGGATAAGGTGGACAGGAGTTATAAACAAAATCTTTATTACAATTTCAACATCTATAGTTGACAATAAGAATTTGAAAACGTTACCTCTTAACCCCCACCTAAACCGAGCATATTTTCTCCAGTTAGGCTTTTTTCAAATCTAAAAGCTTCTTAATGAATGCGTCAAAAAAGTGACTACAACACGGCAATAACGCAAGGAAAAAGATCAGTTTAAATGAGTTTTGTTGGTCTTGGCTTTCAAATGAGGTGTTACACTGGCCTATAGGCTGTCACATTTTAGATTTGGGTAAAGCTGAACTGGAGAAAATGCGCTTGGTTACGGCAGGGGTTAAGAGGTTAAACAGATTGTGAATTTTAGCTGCTTTTGTATTGTATGTAACTTTAGAATAAGTCTTTGGCACAATTATTGCTTTCTTATATTGACCAACAAATGACCGATGAACTTTATTCTGTACAAGTCTGAGCTTTTACCTTGTGAGAGTGGAGGTTCTAAGATTGACATTGTGTGACTCAGAGATAAGGATGAGCTATTTTTTACTGCTTTAGAGGGGCATCACGGTGGTGCAGCAGTTAGCGCTTGTGCTTCACAGCATGAGGGTCCCAGGTTCCATCCCCTGCCGGGCGGGGCCTTTCTGTGTGGAGTTTGCATGTTCTACAAAGTGTTTTCAGTCACCTTGAGTCTCTCTCTCTAAAACTAAAAAATCAGGTTTGAAATCTAGGAGTAATCATGGACTCAGACCTGAACTTAAACAGCCACATCAAAGCAATAACATCATCAGCTTTTTACCATCTGAAAAACATTAAGATCAGAGGAATAGTGTCAAAACCAGACTTGGAGACACTCATCCATGCGTTTGTCTCCAGCAGGTTAGACGACTGTAACGGCTGCTCACTGGCCTTTCTAAACGAGCTGTTAGAGCTGCAGAACATCCAGAACGCTGCTGCTCGAGTCCTGACAAGAACCAGGAAATACCACCATATTAGTCCAGTGCTCCGGTCTCTGCACTGGCTTCCTGTCACTCAGAGAATAGAATTTAAAACAGCTCTGCTTGTGTACAAGTCTTTTCATGGTTTAGCACCAAAGTCCATCTCTGACATGTTAGAGCCGTATGAACCATCTCGGGCCCTGAGAACTTCAGGGAGGGGTCTCCTAGTGGTTCCCAAAGTCAGGACTAAACACGCTGAGGCTAAAGCTAAAATCTGGAACAGTCTTCATGAGGATGTGAGACAGGCCTCGACTCTGACAATGTTCAAATCCAGGCTGAAAACAGCTCTTTTTACCCGAGCAGATGAAAACTGAAAGTATTTTATCTGCACTCTTGCCTTTTACTGTCATTGATTAATTTTTATGTTGACGTTTTATTGATTTTATCTGTTTTCCTGTAATTTTACGCAACTGTGAAGCACTTTGAATTGCCTTGTGTATGAATTGTGCTCTACAAATAAACTTGCCTTGCCTACCCGTACCTTTGTAGGTTTGGCCAGTGTGAATGATGTGAATGAATGGTTTCTGAGTTAATATTATGAATAACCTTTTGTTGTGACTGACTTAGTACTTCCCCTTGTGTTGATCACCCCCGTCTGTCTCCCTGCAGTGCTCGATGAGGGTTCGTCCCGGCCATGGCTGCTGTGTCCTGGCGAGAGGTGCTCCTGTTGACGGGGCTGGTGGTCGGCTGTTACTGGAACAGTTTGTCCTGTGGCTTCGTGTTTGACGACGTTTCTGCCATCCTTGACAACAAAGACCTGCGCCCGTCCACGCCGCTCAAAAACCTCTTCCTCAATGACTTCTGGGGCACCCCGATGTCCGAGGTACGATGTTTGACTGTTTGCTTTTTTACCAGTATACTGTATAACGTTTGCTCGGATGACTTGATGACTTTATTGTGTGCTATTAGTTTGGAAAGCTGTGATTATAATTCAATTTAGTTTCAGCCCAGTACAGTCGATAAAACCGGAATATTCCCAAGTAAACTATTTGGAGACAAAGCTATAATTTCTATTCCTATTTTAAATATTTGTCTACCTTGTAAATGTGTACAAATTCCCAAATTAAGACGAGACACGGCAGGTGGAAAATATTGATTTTCACACAGTGGTCAATGTGGAGATTTTTAACTATTTTTTTCCTTTTTAATATCTGAATTTTTTATGTCAGAGTATAAAAAAGACGATGATGCTTATTTTATGGCGTTTTGTCGTTAGTGAGGCGGCGATATCCTTGAAGAAGCTACAACATCGCTTCACAAAGCCGGCTTTCCCTCGCGTATTCATTCACAAATAGTGACATATTTTACATCCACGTGTCCTGGGCTTACACGACTGTATAATCCAAATATGGTATTTTTCTTTCTGCTAAAATCTGCTACGAAAAACCGGAGAAATGTGTCTTCAGGGCCGCTGTTCTCAAAATTAGCTTTTTATTTCTCTCATGCAACGACATCACCACATTAGGCAAGGCATGTTTATTTATACCGCGCATTTCGTACACAAGGCAACTCAAAGTGCTTCAGTTGCATAAAATTACAAGAAAACAGATCAAATCATTAAAACATCAACATAAAAATTAATCAATTCCAGTAAAAGGCAAGAGTGCAGATAAAATACTTTCAGTTTTCATCTGCTCGGGTAAAAAGAGCTGTTTTCATTGTCAGAGTTGAGGCCTGTCTCTCATCCTCATGAAGACTGTTCCAGATTTTAGCTGCATGAAACTGAAACGCAGCCTCACCGTGTTTATTATTAACTCTGGAACCACCAGGAGACCCCTCCCTGAAGTTCTCAGGGAGGGGTCTACTACTACTATTACTACTGCTTTAGTAGCTCCTAAAGATTCCAATTTTCCAGTCTTGGACGTAACAATATCTTGAAGGTTTTTTCCAAAGGGATTTTTTAATATCTAATAAAATGACAGAAAACTTGCTATACGTTTATTCCTCATATTTATTTTTTATTTATTTGAATTAGGACAGTGCACATTAATCAACACGTCAGCCAAAAGCATCAATGTAAATGTACCAGAATTAGCGCGAGAGCTAAATTGCATCCGTTGTCCTCAGGCAGGTAAAGAAACATTGACAGAAGGAAAATACAAAGAACAGAACAAAGTTACAGTCACAGATTCAGTTACAAGGACAGACACAGGTGAGATAACAAAACACGCCCAAGAATTGATTAAGCATTGAACTTTAATTAAACTACCTGTGAGTGCAAGATTGATTTGTTTTTAAACAGATTTTTAGGACCTTTTTAAAGGTGTGGTAATTGTCACAGTTCCTGATATGAGCAGGCAGCGAGTTCCACAACTGCGAGCCTCTGATGGACTCCACCGTTTGACTGAATTGGATTTATTCTGGTCAGAGCTCTGGTATTTACTCGAGTGTTACTTATTTGTGATATACAATTCCTTAATGGTGGAGGGGCAAGACCTTTTAAAACTCTAAAAACTAAACAGGCATCCAGGAACTTCTGACAGCCGTCAAAATCTAAAATATTATTACTTACAATGTGGCAGTAATGATAATGTAAAGGCTTTCTATCCAGAGTTTTCAATGTTTTCTTAAAAAGAGACTTGATGGGGCTCATGTTGGTCTATGATGTTTGGGACCATGTGGTATAACAGTACGTTATATGGCTGAAGATCATTGCATGCATATAAGCCTTTGCAGACTCTGTGGTCAGACATGGTCTTATATTATGCTTAAAATTTGACAAATTGAATTTGATGGTGTGTGCAATTTTCTTGATATGCTGCTTAAAATCTAGATTTGAATCAAAGAGCACTCCTAAATACTTGAATTGTTTAACTTCATTTAATCTCTCGCCATTAACTATCACAGATGGTTGTTCGTTCCCTACTGGCTGACGAGAAAAGAACATGCAGACGGTTTTTTTGTATTCAAATGAAGGCACGAATTTTGGAGCCAATGGGACACTGGTACCATGGCTGCAGATAGGATTTATTCAAGAGATGTTTCAAATTGATATCACTAAATAAGTGTTTTTCCCCTATTCACCTGCAGTGTCTCGCCCTAAGTCGCCAATATACTTCAGCTTCTCTCTCTTTAAGCTTTAACTCATTCATGTTTTTTATCCTTATCATCAGTATTTTTCTTTTTCTGCTTCATTCATTGTGATATTACACTTATTAAAGCAGTACTAAGTAACGTTTACCTTAATAAATCCTTCCCGTGGTCCCTCTGGAGGTAATACAAGTGTTAATGGGATGATTGGAGGGTCTTTCATCTCCCCCTGGTGTCTCTGGCCAGAAAACCATGCTTGCAACTTCACTGCCACCGGGTCGGAGCAACCAATACACACTAATAGAACCATGAAGAAGAAGCTAACAGGCTAACGGGCAAAGCTAACTGCGGGCTAGCGCCACTTTAAACAGTAAAACTATTATTTCAATTGTTTAACTGCATGTACAACATCCCTCTCTCCCTTCGCCTTTTCTGTCAGCGTAGTATTTACTCTCCAAGAAATTTAATAAGTTAGAAAATCGTAACATGCTACGACACATGCAGTTGCTCTAATGGCCTCTAGGCAAGGCAAGTTTATTTGTAGAGCACAATTCATACACAAGGCAATTCAAAGTGCTTCACAGTTGCATAAAATTACAAGGAAACAGATCAAATCAATCATTAAAACATCAACATAAAAATTAATCAATGACAGTAAAAGGCAAGAGTGCAGATAAAATACTTTCAGTTTTCATCTGCTCGGGTAAAAAGAGCTGTTTTCAGCCTGGATTTGAACATTGTCAGAGTTGAGGCCTGTCTCACATCCTCATGAAGACTGTTCCAGATTTTAGCTTTAGCCTCAGCGTGTTTAGTCCTGACTCTGGGAACCACCAGGAGACCCCTCCCTGATGTTCTCAGGGCCCGAGATGGTTCATACGGCTCTAACATGTCAGAGATGGACTTTGGTGCTAAACCATGAAAAGACTTGTACACAAGCAGAGCTGTTTTAAATTCTATTCTCTGAGTGACAGGAAGCCAGTGCAGAGACCGGAGCACTGGACTAATATGGTGGTATTTCCTGGTTCTTGTCAGGACTCGAGCAGCAGCGTTCTGGATGTTCTGCAGCTCTAACAGCTCGTTTAGAAAGGCCAGTGAGCAGCCGTTACAGTCGTCTAACCTGCTGGAGACAAACGCATGGATGAGTGTCTCCAAGTCTGGTTTTGACACTATTCCTCTGATCTTAATGTTTTTCAGATGGTAAAAAGCTGATGATGTTATTGCTTTGATGTGGCTGTTTAAGTTCAGGGGCAAGAGTTGCTTTAAGCTCTGACAACACGCTTCCCCTTGTGGATTATTTGTTGTGTTGCAGGAGCGCAGCCACAAGTCGTACCGGCCGCTGACCGTGCTGACCTTCCGGCTGAACTACCTGTGCAGCGAGCTCAGTGCGGCCTCCTACCACCTCCTGAACGTCCTGCTGCACGCGCTGGTGTGTGTGCTGTTCCTGCGCGTCTGCCGCCTCTTCCTGGACCACAGGCACAGTTTGGTGGCGGCGCTGCTCTTCGCCGTGCACCCCGTCCACACCGAGGCGGTAAGTGTGGCGTTCACGGGCGTTTTCGCAGAAACACTTGGGGACTGATTTATTCGAGGCAGACGTGATGCGCGGAGCTGTGTTTCTAAACCGCGCTGGAGCTTTTCTCTTCAAGAAGGGCCGAGGCGTCATTGGCAAACATTGTTTTCGATTGTTCGATAATTTAGCGGTAATTACAATTTGTTCAGGGAGAATTCATTGTAGTGAATCTTAAATCGTCGATTGGACTGGGTTATGGTTGAGTTGAGGACGTTTCGCTTTGAGTTTCCCGTTTATTATCGAGAGATTTTAATATTCCGGTGTTGTTGCAGAAAGCGTCCACTTTTTATTGTAAAATTGACTGAAAAAAGGATCCATCCCTTTTCACAATTGAGATCCGGTTCGAACCTTAACCCTTTCGACTCTGATTTGAATATTTTTAGTCTCAGAGCTTGGATCTTGGCGTTTGGTCACATTTGAGCCCAGCCCACTCTGAGTCACTATGTTTTGATTCAGGGTTACACTGTAGGTCAGACTCCGCGAGTGACGGTAACATGACACTAAATAGAGAGCTCTTTATTTTGTGTAACAAGACTGTGGTGCAGCAGGACTGATGTGGACAGATGTTACAGAAGAAGCTCATGAGGGAAACTTCCATCTACCACAGTCCTGTCCACATCTGTCATTGTCCACATCTGTCATGGTCCACCATAACTCAGAGGAACTGGGACACATGACCCTTCATCAGATAACTTATATGGATATTTTTTTATTCAACCTTTTATAAGCGTCAATCAAAAAAGTGTAATTATTTCATTTTATTTTCTTAAAATGTATTTACTCCATACTTCAGTTTCTTACAGCAGAAGTCTGAAGATCTGTCCGAAGCAGAAGCTCCATGACTTCCTTCTTTACCCGTCGCTCTGTGACTGAAGAGCAACGAGGCCTCAGCCTTTTTACTGGAAACAAAGAGCTCACTGTATTTCATGTCACTGTCACTCATGGTGTCTGATCTAAAGTCTAACGCTGAAGAAAGTCAATTGAGAAGACTGTACAACCTCCTCAGTGTACAACCTTCTCATGTACACTGAGAAGGTTGGAAGGGCGCCCCCTTGTGACCCTTTGCATCCAAATACCGGGACCGTAACTGGGGCCATATGTGGCTCTTTAGAGTAGAAAGGGTTAAAGAGCCGCTCGGTCATGAACGTCACGCCCATCGAGATCAGTGTAATTTATTCTGCTTTTTACAGTCATATTTCTCTCCAGGTCCACATTGGGGTTCATCTAAGGTACATATTTGTCTTATCAGTAAAATGTCAATGCCGTTCGGAGCTTGATCCGTAACCCGAGAAGCAGCACATAATTTCTTCCCGATGTCGTTGGTGAAGACGCTCTCCGTGTGTCCTTGAAGGCCCTTCCTTTGCCCAATTCGGGCTCGTAAATAATCCCACTGAAGTGAATTTGTCCCTGAAGCGCAGATGGTCGTCTCGAATCTACACAAGAAAGTCAATGGACAAAATTAGCTTCGCAAATCGCCGCGGCCTGTCTGATGGTCCGCGTCTCCTAATCTGTGGAGAAGATCGTCTGTGAGTGCAGCGTTTGTGTCGCGAACTCCGCCTCGCCCGCTCTGAAAGGCTCTCCGTGATCAGCGCACAATGGCGTCCTCTGTTTGGCGCCCGGAGTTTGTTATCTGCGTTTTCAATAGAAGCCGGTCACTCTGTTTTCCAGTGCGTCTCCGGTAAATACAGACTATTTGGAAACCGCAGCCCGGCGCTTCAAAAGGGAAGAAGCAAGTTGAATGTGAAGCAGTTGAACCATGAAACCTGTTGAAACATTACTGGTTCAAATCCAAGCGCCAGGGTTCCTGATGTCCCCAAACGGTCTCCCATCCCAGTCCTGCCAGGCCCTTCCCTGCTTAGCTTCCGAGGTCTGACGGGATCGGGCATAGCAAAGGCGGTATGGCCACGTCTTGAGCTCTCCCCACAGTGGTTCAATAATGTTTAGGTCAGGAGACTGAGATGGCACTAACAGGACCGTCACTTTATTCTGCTGGAGCCACTGGCATCAGCGAAACGCCTCCATGTTCCACAGTGGGTTTGGGGCTCTCTTCATCGTAGGCCTTTCATCATTGGCCTTGTTGACGACAATAAAGTGCACGGTAAAAGTTTATTTCGAAACAGTTTAGTTTTGCCGATTTGCTTCCCCTTAAACACAGATAAAAGACTGTTCAAATTCCGTCATATCTCTGAAAAACAAGACCCCGAGAACACCGCGTAACCGAGCGTTGGAATGATCAAAACCAGTTTGGTCGAGCCGCCGGGACTTTAAAAGACGGGATTACTCAACCAGGAAAGAGTCCAAACATGTCTCCAGGCCTGTTTCCAATCATCGACAACATTAGGACGCAGTTAAAAGCTTAAAAGAAGTCAGTTTAGCCGATGACGGGCTCTTTAAAGTCAGTCCGAAGTGACATAATCCCCAAATGTAGCCTGTTTTCTTCCTGAGACTTTCACGATTCTGACCCCTGACTCCACTTTGCACTTATTAAACAGAGGTCCGCTCCCATGGGTTCGTTCCGCTCACGTGACTGCGTTTATGCTTCTTGATCTCGCTCGGTTTCCTTCGGGACCGGCCCGCTGATGGGGGTACATTAGTCCCAATTGCGCCAAATTGAGTCTGGACTAGAACCGTTTAAGCGTCACACAGGTGCAGAGCAGATGAGAAAAGGAGCGGGGAATTCACACGGGGCATTTGTCTGACGTGACCACGGAGATGAAAGTTACAGCAAAATGAGACGGTTCCCCTGAGACTTTCTGTTCAAACAAAAGGTCTTTGAAACCTCTGATCCACCTGTTGATCACGTCCCATCAGAACGTCTATAAGGTGAGGCGAGGTCAATGGCCGCTGACTGCTCTGCTTTGTGACTACGACACTGGAGGCCGCCATTGCTCCACCTTTGCTGTAGTACCTCCATATGGCCGCTAGTCCCCCATTGGAATGCATTGGACTTTAGACACGTTTAAAAACAACGTTAATGCCGGTGCCTAATGGTTTAGAAGTGGCTAGAGCTAGATATTCCTCCTGTGATTACGCTGGGTTAAAAACACTCTGGGGCACCGGGCTGGTTATCGTTGGATACATTTTAGAAATCTTGCATAATTAATGAGGGCCTGACTTTGATTGACAGGCCGTTTACGTCGCTGCCTGGCCATGGGCGCGATTACAACAGAAATACATGCCTAGGTGCCAATACAGCTCTATGGGAGAGAAACAGTTTTTGAGAAAGAAGGAAGAAATTTCCAAAAAGTAAATGTCCAAATGTTTTCTCTGATCAAGTGACGGTGATTGGATTCACAAACCTGATGTGTGAATCTTATGGCTGAAAGTCCTTTCTACTGGCCAACATCAAGCACATGTTTTTGAATATTGTCTCCACTTTTGGACGCCTTTGTAAGGAAATAATTAGACATATGTTCATATCTGCTGGAAGATATGAGTTTGAACTTTGTGACAGTTTTTGTTTCATGTGAATTGGCCTCAGGAATTACAGACATATTAGCAACGATTTAAGACTAGAAATCTGCATTTTGAGCGTTACTATGGTTACAGCCATGGCATTTTCAGTTGCCCTCCACTTCAATGGGACTTTATTTGTTTAGCGCTCTAACGTGGGACGATTTAAATTTACTTCATACTCGGGCCCGACCGATATATCGGCCGACGTCAGCCGATAAAAAGGCCGATATCTCAGAAACCGAAAGTGATAGAGACACAAGTTTGTAAACCTATATAGTTTATGTTTGTAGACTTTTGCGTATAATTCCTGAACTATAAGAGATGGATATAAAAATAATAATATTGCACTTTACCAGCCTGTATTCCCAAGTTTCTCAAAGCGCTGCACTGTCGTCATTCATTCACTCCATACTGCCTTAGTAGCCTCAGCTGCCCTGGGGTAGACTGACTGAAGCACGGCACCATCTGTGCCATCGGTCCCTCAGACCACCACTAACTCACACATCCAAACATACACCCTATTGTAGATGTTTTTAGTGGCAGGAGAAACCTACGCAGACACGTGAAGAACATGCAAACTCCACAGAAAGGCCCCGTTCAGGTGGGAATCGAACCCGGGGCCTTCTTGCTGTGAGGCACGAGCGCTAACCTCTGTCTGTGATCTAAACGGAGATTATCCAGAATATAGACGAGCGTTTGGCTAAAATAATCCCAAAGATTTGACTGAAAAACATCATTTAATTAACTTTCCCTTTTACATTATGGAATTTGACTCGTTTTCACCTTATTTTCAGTCCTCAAGTTCAGTCCCCGTTCCCCCGGTTTGGGAAACCCTGGGTTATTGCACAGCACGGGAGATTTAAATCGCTCTAGCGTTGCCTCTCGTCTCGTCCCCCCCCCCCCCCCCAGTCTGCTCGGGTCAAACTGAACAATCCTCTTCCTTCCTCTCCACTTCCACATTCGTATTCACACTCTTTGAAACCCCTTTGTTTGCCCCGACATATTTATCCCGTCCTCTCTATTGTTGCTATTTAAAGTTCAAGTGTGTCGTGTCATTGGTAAACTTCCCCGGGCCTTCACCCCCCCCCTGAACAGAGGTGCAGTTCGTCCACTCGGGGGCGCTCTTCTGTTACAGAGCTGGGAGGGTGTGACTGTGCCCAGAGTCAGAGTGGATTTGATTGACGAGTTATTGAACGTTCATCCTTTTCAGAGCTAAATGATATTCATATAATATTCTGACGGGTTTTGGGCGACTTGTGTCATGAGAGAAGCGATATATAAACGGGATTAAAGATGAATCCAATTAACATTTCTGTCTTTAGAACAGATCTCTGTAACGTACACAGACTTGATTTTATAACTTAGTAACGGTAAAGTAAAAGCTGCTCGCGAACAACACGTGACCGGCTAGTTCTTGGCGGGAATTTGTATTTATTTTTTATGCACCTGTGTAACTCATTCGGGTTCTCTGCCTGAGTCCATGAGTAAAGTCTGATTGATTGATAAAAGTTATTTTAAATGATTAATGCTGCATGCTTCCTTCAGCAGACCCTGTTTATGAACCACTTTTCTATTTTTTTTAAAAATAACAGAATCATGTATCATTTGGCTTTTACTTGTGTGTGAACTTTCAGTAAAAAATTCAAAATAAAATCTTTATGTTTATGGTTGTAAACATGACAAAATGTGCAAAAGTTCAAGGTGTATTAGTGCTTTCGAGAGGCTCTGATGCATGATTATAGTTTTCAGAGGGCCCACATGTCTCAGTTTAAAATCTTTTTGTTTTGTTTTATCGATTTCATGTAATAATCTTTTGGGGTTTTTACAAGCTGTGAGCCAAAAACTATCCAAATGAAAACAAACAAAGGCCTGACATTATCATGAGTCTATAACATATATTCGTTTCACATTTTAAGTTGAATTCCAGAAATAGATGCACCTTTTTTTTACGATATTCTAATTTTCCGAGTTTCACCTGTATTTGCACCGTGCCACAATCTGACAATATGCATCGTATTAAAGTGAAGGTGTTTAGAATAGATTTTGGTAAATGTATAAGCTCCCAAACCGAGCGCATATGTGTCATCAGCACTAACCGCTAAACTGAAGGCCGCAGATGCTCAAGACCTCCACAAACACAGGAAGTCTTTCTTCACGTTTCAATGCCATTTCTTGACATCGGAGCTAAACCCGAGATTGTCTCCCAGACGATATATATTGCTTCTCGGGCCTGGACACAACATCCCCCACAATGACTTGAGTAACAAATGAAACGTCTCTCTCTCTCCTCAGGTGACGGGAGTGGTCGGGCGTGCGGAGCTGCTCTCCTCCATCTTCTTCCTGGCTGCGTTTCTGTCCTACACCAAGTCGACCAGCCCTCAGCGCTCCATCGGTACCGTGACCTTAATGTTCTAAACCGTGTATTGAGACGTTCAGTTCTGTTATGAAGTCCAGTGATACCCGTGTGTAATGTTTTTCCATTCGTTTATTAATAAATATAACTCGTAAAGTACATTGAAAAGAGACCATTCACTTTTTCTCCCACAGCAGCCACTTCTGAAGAAATTCTCATAGTATCGGTTAATATCGGATATCGGCCGATACTTAAACCCTCGATATCCGAAGCAAAAAAGCCAAATCGGTGCATCTCTGAACTTGCATCGAGAACATTCAATATCCATGTTTTGTCGTCTCCAGTGTGGACGCCCATCGCGTTGACGGTGGTGCTGGTTGCCGTGGCGACTCTATGTAAAGAGCAGGGCATCACCGTGGTGGGGATCTGCTGCATCTACGAGGTCTTCGTGGCCCAGGGCGTGAGTACTTTACTGACCTCCTTGACCGACTCTATTTTAAAGTAGCGGGCCGTCCGTGACTGAACCTCTTCCTCCGTCCTCAGTTCACGCTGCCGCTGCTGCTGGACACGGTGAGGCACTTGGTTTTGGGGAAAGACGGCGTCCCGTTGGTGCTGCTGCAGACGCTGCTGAAGCTCATGGTCCTGGTCATCAGCACTCTCCTCCTGGTCATCGTCAGGGTGCAGGTCATACAGTCCCAGCTGCCCGTGTTCACCAGGTACTAGACACTAACGGGGCAGTTCACTGTGATGGAGGGTTTAGATGGGAACAACCTCTACGCCGCTGAGGAGGTTAGCTAGCGCCCCCTCTGGGTGAAACCGAAGCTCTCGTCCATTGAAATTAATGGGCAGAGCTTGTCCTTGAAAGTGATCTGCTGCTTCAGATAATTCACAGTATTTGCTTGTGCAACCTTTTCATTTGTTGGTTTATAATTACAGCTTCAGCTTTTATTTTGTTATTGAGTCGGATGTAGTTGTTTCCATGGTTCATTCAACACAAGCCGATCTACTGCTATAGAAAAGCTACATTAATGTGCGTTTTTAAAGAATCAGTGAATCAAACATTTAGCCTAATATTGAGCATGTTTAATGAGCCTGAATATTTACCGATTAAAGAAGTCACAAAGGGCTTGATCCACTGCCAGCAGGTGGAGCCGTTCACCCAATAATGAGCCTTGACGGAGAAAGCGCTCCATAATCACTTTAGTTGCTCCCACAGACTCCCAGAGGGATTTTTTAATATCTAATTCTCTTTGAACACGAAAAACCAGGCGACATTTGAATTTTTATAGAACCTGCAGGTTCTGCGTGCACTGAGAGTGAATGGGTGACTGGTTCCTTGCTGTAACTGAAGGTCGAAAAGAGCTATACAAGTTGAGAGTTTTGTCCCGGCCCTGAAACATAGACACGTGTGCCGTTGTTTCACGAGAAAGTCCTTTAATCGGACACTGTGACTCTCCCAAGTGTGTCCTCTGCCTTTGAACCGTTCCGGGCTCATAATTGCGGAGTTTTCGTGAGAACCGGGGCCCAGCACATTCCTGACGTCGCTCGAGTGATCCGATAAAACATTAGGAATTGAAACCCACAAAGATAAGACTGTTTTCGCCTAATTTGCCGAGATGAAAGGTTTGAACGACACACGGAGGAAAAGCACGGACCCGTCTGAAAGCCGCCTTCACCGTCCACAAACACGAAGCAAGTATCGCATTAATGATGAGGATTTTTAGAATTCCTTGCCCTCAGATGTCCTCCTCTCCGATGCCAAACGGTGAGAAAGGCGTGTGGTTTTTGGCTCCAACCTGATGAAAAGTGATTTGCCAATTTCTTGATCCGTTCCAAAGGAAATAAAGTTACGTGGGCGAATAAATCATCTGTGACCCGAGATCGAGGCTCGGTTGATTTGTGGTCTTCAGGGAGAACAAAATGGAGAACATACTTCTTTTTTACTTTTTCACAACGACGACTGCGCACTATTCAGGATTTTGTACAAATACATACAATAAGCTAAATAGTGATTATCTGTACTGTTCATCCAATGCATAAGTTAAGACTCTATTATAAGCACCTTAAACTTCCTCACTATACTCTGTTTAGATGCTCATTGATGTTAACAATGGTAACTGTGTAAATGTCTTATAAGTGATGAAAGAAGCAGGTTTATTTGAACACAATTCATACACGAGGCCATTCAAAGAGCTTCACAGTTGCACAAAATTACAAGAAATCAAATCAATAAAACATAAACATTCATTGTTAACAGTAAAAGGCAAGAGTGCAGATAAAATACTTTCAGTTTTCATCTGCTCGGGTAAAAAGAGCTGTTTTCAGCCTGTATTTGAACATGGTCAGAGTTGAGGCCTGTCTCGCATCCTCATGAAGACTGTTCCAGGGGCGGGTCAAAAAAAGATGGTCGCCGCCACTCATTGCCACCAAATGTATGTGCGTTCATTTTTTATTTTTAATGGTTGCGGGGCGGACCAGGTCAGCTGAAAAAAAAACCTCAGGGCTCAAAATTGCGAACATTTTGGTCACATATGCCTTTGCGATCTAAAAATAGAGTCACTTGTGTGCTTGCGAACAAGTGCTCCGGTCCACCTTAAAAGAAAGCTTGCGTCCTTGTTTTCACATATGGTTGTTGTTTTAAAGGGGGGGTATTATGTAAAATCGACTTTTTCAAGCTTTATATCATGTTATTATGTCATTCCCTCATTAATCACATGCCTGGAGTGTTGCCTCGGCTCATTCACATATTTTTGAGTAATCAGTAAGAACTCAGACGGCGGCCATTTTAGGTGTAGCTATGCCTCAGTCCTCCTAGGAACGCCCCCACCTCCTGGAGACACCTCTGGACCTTTCGTCACCAGCCAAGCCCCCAACCACTGCTCCTCAGCTCAGCAGAGCCCCCTCCCCGCACAGTGTTGTTGTTTCAATGCCACAGTAGTGTGCTGAAGGGGGCGTGTCGGAAAGCTTCTTAAAGAGACAGAGGCCTATTTCAAGACGTTCAGTGCGGCCATTTTGAGAGAGCAATTTTATTCAAGGCAGTTATTTAAATTTACTGCATATACAGACCAACAGAAGGTTACGTCATCATTGTAGTGCTATAGACTGGTGCTATGTGACTGAAAAAAGCATAATACCCCCTCTTTAACATATGGTTGTTGTTTTAACATATGGTTATTGTTTTAACATATGGTCTTTCGGGGTGTAATTTGGAAGTTTGTGATGTGTTTCCAGACCATATGCCGATTCTCTTTGATGTGCGTAATGTTGAACCGTGCGTTAATGCCGCTCTCGTGTAATCAACTCGTCCACTGCGGCTCAGTTCTCCGCGGCCTTTAACCGGCCATTGTTGGCAAATTATCATTCTTGCTTTGAATGTGATTTGGAAGAGTTTTCCTTACGTTTTGACTCAACTTGTCTGTCAATTTTGGACAATGTGGCTCCGTTAAAGGCGACCCAAACCTAGACCTGATCCGTGGCTTAATGAGTCCACTCGCTCGACGTCAGTGTAGGAGAGCTGAGCCAAGGTGGAAAGGGGATAAGTTGCAAGTTTCCTTTCAAATGTTAAAGGACAGTTTGCATAACTATCAGACAATTGTTAAAACTGCTGATATGGTTACACCCAACAGGAACAACCCTCAGGTTCTTTTAATTTGGTGAATGCTGCGCTTAATGTTCCTCAATCACATGTCCTTGACGCCTCACCTGCATTGTGTGAAAACTTTCTGAACTTTTTCATAAATAAGGTGGTCACCACTAGGGCCCTTATCAGCTCAGCCTTATTTGATCATTTTGAGCCTGTGACACTCTCCTGTTTGGAAAAGGTTGTCAGTCCATTACGCTTTCATCTTGTGGAATTGTTAAACTTGCAGTAAAACGTATCATCTCTCTCAGCCTGAGGGCCACCAAAAATTGGACAGAGGGCCACATTTGGGCACCCCTGCAAAAGAGACTTCAGAATCAGAATACTTTATTAATCGTCATGGATAATTAATCAGTTGCTGCTGCTCCAATAAATATAAAAATGGCAAAATCGACATCAGCCTGAGAAAACCCCATAACGGTCGACCTTTACTCTCTTTACCTCTCTCCTCTCCAGTCGCCTCTATTGTCTTAATCAGATTCCTCCGAGATGGCGATAAAATGCCACAACGTTAGCTTTGGATATGCTAATCTGCTCCGCGCTAATCCCGAGACGACTCCGGATTGTCTGCAGCTGACGACACAACAGTTTTTTAAAGCAGGATCAGCGCTTTGTTCTAGTTTTTAGACCACATTCCTCTGATCTGAAGAGGACGGATAGATTTTAAACTTCCGAAGTAAAGACGAGGGGATTAAGGAAGTTGTTTTGGCTCGAAGGAAGTCGGGGTGTCTCTGGCCTTATCTTGGATATCAATAGGAGAATTTGGAGTCACTTAGTCAGCGACGCACGCCCTGTGCTCTGGGTTGTAGAGCGGTCAGAAGGGACAAAGTGGGAAAAGTCATTTTAATACTGCATTTTTAACTCAAACCATTAGTCCTTTACAAAGCAAGAGGGACTTCTATTTAAACGGAAAATCAAATCAATAATACAAAGCTAATTATTCAAAAGGTATTTAACCTCTTACCCCCGCCTTAACTGAGCGCTTTGTGGTTTTACCCAAATCTAAGAGCTTTTCGGAGCTCACAGCCTATACCTGTATGCCAGTGCAAAGCCTCATTTGAAAGCTAAGACCTACAAAACTGATGGTAACTTTTTTGTCACATTTTTGAAGCATTTTGTCATGTTGTTTCAATTAAATTTTTGTTGTCACTTTTTTTCTTTGCTTCAAAAAGTCACTTTTTGTTGCTCTTATGTGGCATTTTTTTGTATTGCTTTTTTGTCACTTTTTTTAGTTTTGGTTTTTGTTGCTTTTTAGTAACTTTTTAATGTTTTTTGATAGCTTTTTTTGACGCTTGTTTGTCACTTTTTTTTTTTACTTATTATTATTGCTTTTTAGTCACTTTTTTGTCTTTTCATCCCTCTTTAGTCGTATTCTTTGTCGCTTTTCCATTGTGGTGGTGTTTTTCTGGTTGCTTTTTTTTGTTTTTTTATCTCGTTTTTATTGCATTTTTATAGCTTTTTTTTGTCCCTTTTTTAGTTTTGTTTTTTTGTTGCTTTTTTGCAGGTTTTTTTCGTTGCTTTTTAGTGACTTTTTAATGTTTTTTGACGCTTGTCACTTTTTTTTTCATCGCTCTTTAGTCGTATTGTTTGTCGCTTTTCAATTGTGTTACTGTTGCTTCTCTGGCCCGTTTTTGTCGCTCTTTTGCCACTTTCTGGTTGCATTTTCACCCACGATTTCGTCACCTTTTCCCCAAGATGCTTTTAGATTTGGGTAAAGCCAGACTGGACAACATGTGCTGGGCTCCGGTGGGGGTTAAGAGTAGGGCAGGGCAATATGGCCGAAAAAGTCACGATATAAAAAAGAAATATCACGATAACGATATATTTCACGATATAATTGACAATGGACAAATTACTTCAAAATCCCAGCCTTACGCCTATTGGGAAGATTATCCATCCATCCATTTTCTTCCACTTGTCCGTTGCCGGGTCATGGGGGCAGCTGTTGGAGCTTCCTAAATCACATTGCACCAGACCCTATAGCGCCCCCTGCAGGTGGTGGGTCCACAGAAGGACGGCCTCATGGTTCTAACCGGGCCTGTTGGTCTCTCATAAGGGGCTTCTGAACCGCTCTTTGTCTGACCTGTTTGCCCTGGGAGATCCTACCAGGGGCACGAAGCCCCCGACAACAGAGCTCCAGGATCATTCAGGTCAAACCCTCCACCACGTTAAGGTGGGGGCTCCAGGAGGGGATTGGGAAGATTAATTCAGTGATATTTCATTCATTTATTTTTTAACGGCGTTACTAATTTCCTCGCAAATATGATCTACTCAAGCAGTTTACATCCTTCATTTCCTTTTACTTTTTAAGTCCCAGTGTTCTACCGTCAGTGTTTATGCTGCTCTGATGGAGTGTAACATGCATTATATCGTGTCCACGACGATATAAAACATTACAACGATATCAAAATTATATCGCAATACGATATGGCCCACCCCTAGTTAAGAGGTTAAAGTGAAGAGGAAGAAGTCCTTTCATTTGTCATACGCCTGAGCTCGAAACTCCCCTGAGGCTGCCCTGGGACGCATTAGCAGATAAATCAAACTGGTTTAACTCTGATTGGAGCTTTGTCCGAGTCTGGCTCTTGTTTAGTATTGGAAGACGCTCGTTATTGCTGTTCAGAATTCAATAAATCAGCCAGGAATTGGGTATTTCAAATAAAACCTTCCAACACGGTGCAGTTTGAAGCCTGAAGCGGCAACTCGAGTGGAGATGTTGTTAGACGAGTGTAAGGAAAACCTCATTTTTGAAAAGCAGTTTTAAAGTTTAGCTTTTCTTGCGGATGCCGTCTCCCACAAAGGAAATTACCATGTTTGGATTACAGAATCTTCTCGGGCGCTTTTTTTGTCAATATTCGTGAATGAATAAAGCGTGGGAAACCGTACGATTATTATTATTTATTTTTTTTGTACTTTTTTACTCAAAATAGCCAAATACGCATCGTTATGGGAGAGTTTGGTCTATTTTTACTCTAGCATTAATGGGTTTACACATAGGCACGTTACGAATAGCCTCTTTCCGTCAATCATAACATTGCTTGGTGCGTCTTAATAGGGTTCTTGGCAAAAAAAATCTTTCATGAATGTCATGAGTCACCCTCAAGTCGACGAGTTCGCAACAGAGTGCTGATGAGTGATGAACCGTAATTCAGCGTGAGAACATTCTTACAGCATTTGTAGTGTAGAATCTCACACGCTCACGCCCAAAATTCAGACAAGTCCACAGTGATTGTATTTCAATTGTATTTATTTATGTATTTATTCAAAATGGGACAGTGCACATCCATTAACATGAGTCCTCAAGGTAAATATGAGCAACAAGGGCTAATTTTCATCTGGAGTCCAGGGCAGGTCGTTGTTCACTGACAGGAAAGGCCACAGAACAAAAGACAATAGACGTGAAATGGTAAAAATAAGACGGGAAATGATCACACAATAACGGTAAACAAGGTGACGCAGACAAATAAGACAATAAACATCACATTTTAAACACTATTGGTAAACGACCTACATGTCCACGCTGTGACCGCAGGTTTGACTGTCCAGGAGCCAGAGTTTGACTGATCTAGTGAAGGTTCTCAGTGTTGGGACGGTCCAGGTGTGAGCAGCCCGCACTGAAAGGAACGGCACAGTCTCCTGCAGAGGGGACGGGCCCAGACCATGCAATATTCTATAAACAAGTGCAATGTTAGTTAGTGAGTTAGTTATTTAAAAGGACAACGTACAGGTACATTAAAAAGATGGCTGCCCCAGATTTAGCACAATGCTAATTTCCATCTGCAGTCCTTATACAATCAAAAATACAATTAAAATACAAAACATGGACAATATACATTTGTGCAATATACAGTAAAAAGTGTAGATGAAAGGTGCAGATCATGAACCCGTATCATATTCTCCCAAATATATTTGGAGAGAACATGGCAATGGTTACGCTAGAGTAGATGGCAGAGTTATGCGTTTGATCCAAAACCTGGAGTGACCGCTTATAAACTGACTGCAGTGTTGCTTTACTCGTTTGACTCCAGGTCGTCCAACCGGAGCGAATGTGTGACATAATCATGGGGCTTAAGTACGTTTTTGCTGCGTCTGCAGTTACATTATTTCTAGGGCCGGGACTCGATTAAAACAATTAATCTAATTAATTAGAGGCTTTGTAATTAATGAATCGAAATTAATCGCATATAAATATTTGACATGAGAACAGTGAGAAGTAAGTTTTTTTTATAAGGATTTTTAGTGTACCATTGAATAATGACTGAATACATGAGCTTAAGCAACAAAATATTGTTTATTTTTGTTCCACCAAGTCCAACAGACCAGTGCAATATTGCCATTAATTGTGCGTCTGCAGGAAAAAAGGAAACTGAAGTGTGGAAAGCAAAGTGGGATTAATTTCGATTAATATTTTTAATCGCACTAAACCTCATGTAATTAATTAATCGCAATTAATCGAAAAAAGTCCCGGCCCTAAAAAATATATATATATATATTTTTAAGCAGAAAGAAATTTCAAGTTTTCGAAAAGTGTCCCGCAAAATCCTTGTAGCAACAATCACAAACAAATGCCCATGAAATCCTGGAGGGACTGGATGCTTCTAAACAGTAATGTGTCAGACGTTTGACAGCAGAGCGGATATGCCTCTAATGAGGATGATTGGCAACACTAATTCAATTTAAAATTCTTTTGCAGAAATCAATTATAAAAAAATACCATGAGAATGGATGCTAAGGATGCGAAATTAAGATGGTAGATTTTTTTCTTTGTGACGATCTAAACACAAAAAGCGCTTAAGTACGTTTCTATTATTTCATATTTGTCTGAAAGTTCTCAAAGTGAATATTATTTTATGTGTTACTTTCTTGGCTTGGGATTGGAATGTGAATGTGTTGGAATGTGTTTAGAATCAATAATGACCCTTCACACCGAGCTGGGTTTACACATAACCACGACGAGTCACGAATGCCACGAATCCGAGGATCACGGATGTGCTCGAGGTTTCACGCACCGTCACAAACTGTTGCAACGCGTTACGATTAATGGCACGAGTTATGACGCCCGGTCACGAACATGCGTCCCGCACCGCTGCGTGCTGGGGAGCGCTGCTGCGGGCTGTCGCGGGTCATTAGGAATACTCGAGTTCTGTCAGAAATCTGTCAAGAATCGGGCGAATGTGGGTTGGAGGCGGAGCTGAGGCGTCTTGCTCCGCCCTGCTCTCCGCCTGACTCATTGGGCTCTTGCCAAATCGGGTTACACAAAAAGCAAAGACCAGCTGAGCGTCGGGCCGGTCCATATACTCTCATAGTTGAGGTATAACTATGATGAAAATTACAGGCCTCTCTCATCTTTTTAAGTGGCAGAACTTGCACAATTGGTGGCTGACTAAATACTTTTGGGCCTGATAAAGGTAGAAAAGCGCTGTATAAGTTGAGTCCATCCATCCATTTTCTTCCACTTGTCCGGTGGTGGGTCCACAGAAGGACTGCCTCAGGGTTCTAACCAGGCCTGTTGGTCTCTCATAGTGGACTCCTGAACCGCTCTTTGTCTGACCCGTCACCTAGAACCTGTTTGCCCTGGGAGACCCTACCAGGGGCACCAAGCCCCCGACAACAGAAAATATCACAAGTAAAATGAATTTAACTGATCGGAAACTCACTTAAGTTGCAGAGTTATGGAATAGTTGTGAAGGGAATCGCGGATTATTGGAATAGCTGCGGGAAAGTTGTGGATTTTATATAGGGTTTGTCAAACTTAAAGCCAAACTGGAGAAAATGTGCTCTGTGCAGGTGGGCGAAAAAGATCTCATCGGGCTCAAAATCAGATAAAAATAATCTTACTTTACTTGAAATAATCCTGTTGTAGATGTTTTTTCAGATGTTTTGAGAGATTTCTTGAAATTAGTTGCTGAAATCGAGGGCAAATGCATTTCTTTCCGGATTGCCCGGGTCTGTGGAGCCTGTATCTGGAGTTGTGATTGAAAGTGTATGTGTGGTTTATTGACCCATGTGCCCGGTTCCCCCCCCCCCCCCATGTGCCCGGTTCCCCCCCCCCCCCTCCTCCTCAGGTTCGACAACCCGGCCGCGGTGAGCCCGACCCCCGCGCGGCAGCTCACCTTTAACTACCTGCTGCCCGTGAACGCGTGGCTGCTGCTCTTCCCCTCCGACCTCTGCTGCGACTGGACCATGGGCACCATCCCCATGATCGAGTCCGTCCTCGACGCTCGAAACCTGGCCACGCTGCTCTTCTACGCCGCCCTGTCCCTCCTGGCCGTCCACAGTCTGCGGCACCGGCACGGCTCGGCCAAAACCGTCATCATGGTGAGGCCACTTTACTTCAGTTTGATCTGTGGAACATTTTAAACATATTGGGGTGAAAGTAGAGTTTGTTTCTCGCCGGTGCTTTGTTACGTTATATGTTATTCATCCATTTTCTTCCACTTGTCCGTTGCCGGGTCGTGGGGGCAGCTGTTTATTTCAAACAAAGTAAAGCCAAAACATAAAAAGTGTTTCCAAACTTTTTGCCTGTCCTGTTCTTGTTCACCCGCTGCGACGCCCTAAAGGACTGGATATTGAATTAACAAAACACAACTCCAGGTGTTTAGATCGGCTCGTTACGACAACAACAGTCACATCGTAATCTGATTTATTTTTACAATACGCAATAAAAAGCAGATAAATATTTAATAATAATAATATGTGGCCATATCGCCTTTGCTCTGCCCGGTCCCGTCAGACCTCGGAAGCTAAGCAGGGAAGGGCCCGGCAGGACTTGGATGGGAGATGGATGTAACGAACGAGCGTAAAATGTGAATCAATGTAAAACATAAAAGAATCGATTTTAAAGCCACCCTCGGCTACTCCATTTTGCGCGACCAAAACAGACCGGAACGTAGCTCGTTGTTTCTAACAACGTTAACTTTTTCTCAAGACAAGCTCCACACCTTCCCCGCCTCAGACCCAACACACGCCTCACCCCCAACACACTCCACTCCACACCATGTAAACACAAACACGTGGAGGCATCGAAGCAACAGACGCAGCTAACGTTAGCGGCTACGAGATTAGCGTTAGCGGCTAACGCAGAGTTTAGCATTTTGACAGAAGTTTACTAAAGATCGTAAACTGACAAACATCTGACCAACCTGCTCTGATTCCTCCTCAAATGTCCGTTTGTCAAATAATCCAATTCCTACAGGAGCTGTCATGTCTTTTTCCTCCTCATGTTTACAAAGGCTGCACCGGAGGCAGTGAGGCTTCAAGGGTGGAAAAAATTGTAGTATTATGTTCAAACTGCAAAAATTAAAAAATAAAGGTTTGGTAAAATAAATATAATCTCAAAATGTTTGCTTTGCTACATAGTTTATTTATGCTGAAAACATGCACATTTACAAGCACTCATGTCAAAATTATTATAGTTCATGTTCATGTCTTGTAATTGTTTGTAATGTAAAGTTCTCTTACTGAGACAGTTTGTTACAAGGACAAAAATACAGACAAAAGGTTTAAAAAAATCGGGGAAAATCGAAATCAAGAACTTAAAATCGGAAATCGAATCGGGGCTTGAGTGAATCGTCACCTCCCTAGTTTTATATAGTGCTTTTCTAGACACTCAAAGATGCTTTACATTTCATTATTCATTCCGACCACCAACCACTCACTCACTACATTCACCCCAGGCTTCCTGCTGTTTCCCAAACGGTCTCCTGCTTAGCTTCAGAGATGTGAATTCGGTAATATCTCTGTTATTAAGACGAGATTATACACAAGAAGAACCACGAGCTGAGAGGAGAGCGCGGCCCAGTCCCGGACACAGCCCGGGCGTTTAACACGGAGACGCTCTGGGACGTTTTGTTCTGTCAAAAGTAATTGTAGCCTCTGTGATGTCGAAATTGCGAGCGCCCGATTACTCTGTCCCGCCCCGGTATGTTTTTGTATGCTATAGCTGCCCTTGGGGTGGAGCACAGAAGACACTGAGACAACATGAACCCACTGAACACTCTTCTCCCCTGGTTTTGGCCCTTCAGTTTTTTCCAAATGTTTCTTCACAATCTGAGTCGTTTTAGTGCGAATCGCCTGTTTTCTCACCCGGAGATGAAACGGCCTCGGTGAGATTTTAATAAAGCGATGTGCTGAGATCGTTCAAAATCTCACGCCGGTTTTAAGCGGTTCCTCATGTCGGAGCTTCACTGCTGAACATGAGCTCATGCTGGATCATCACTGAAACGAGACGCAACGTTTTTCCCGTAAAGTCCGAAAAAAAACAAGGAAACTCTCCCTTTCTGGTTCTTCTTTTACGGCGTTATCGACTCGCACGCCGTCGTTTTTCATTCACAAATATGGGCACGTTTGGTATCTACGTGTAGCATGGCCTGCCGTGATAAAAAAAAAAAATGTTGAGCACGATATATAGTCTAAAAAATATCGCGATAAACAATAATATTGAGTATAATGCAAATACTGTAGGCAATAAAAAGAAAACTGTAAGCAGCTATTTTCACTGACATGTATTGAACTTTTGACATTCAATATGTCAAAAAGTGCAAAGGGTCGATATATTCTAGGACACTGTATCTGTGCTTCTCAACCTTTTAACATAACTTACACTCTCTCCAGGTTCTGGGTTTGAACTAGGCCTGTCACGACATAAAAAAAAAAAGTCAATATACAGTTTTAAATATCCCAATAACAATAATACTGATATTTCATCTACATCATTCACAAAACTCACTTCTGTGTTAAGTTAAACCTGGTTAGAATAAAATATTAAATGTATGGATTCAGATAATACTGTATTACTGCAAAAGTAGAGTAGCCATGTTGTGTTCTTTTTCCTTTTCTTTTAAATATAACCTCCTGTACACACGGCCGTCGGAGTGAAGCAGCTTTTTTTTGGGGAAACTTGTTGACTGTTTGTCAAACCGCTGCAGCATTTCTCAGTAACATAGTCCTAAGCACTGAGTAATGTTCTCAGGACTATCGCGCTTGTATTTGGACAGTGGCTAAAGCGCTCGGGTTCCTCTCGCTAACAGTAGCGCTGATTAGCTTTGATGCACTGACTGGGCGGTGGTTTTGTTTCGTTCTCAGTTGGACAAACCTGCGGTTACATTAATGTTGTTATTCTCTCCGTGATGAGTTCTTTTGGCTGGAATTCCAAGTGTTTTCTCACGAGTTCCTCTTGCTCCGCGATAAAGTTCACAGAAAGTGTCAGAATCAGCAGCTCCGTAGCAGCACTTTGTTTACACCCCGCCTCTCTCCAAAAGCAGCTGATCTATAAATGATCTGGATACATGTGGGACACGGCTGATGAGCTCAATGCCGTCTTTATGCACAGGGAGACGGGTTGGATGGACGCCCCGCTCACTCAGCGCCGTGATGGCGTTCATGTTTCTGTATTTATTTTAAGCACAAGTAGCACGTGCATTTATCGAGCATTTATCGAGACTAAAAATGTTATCGTCCTTCATTTTACTTTATCGAGCGATAACTCGATATAGTAATTATTGCGGCAGGACTACGTGTAGCACAAAAGGCGACCTTGTTGATGCTGTATGAGTACCAGTCATTTGTTTGTATGTTTTAAACAAGGTGGAATAGATTCAAAATTGATCACCACTTTGCCCTTTTAGACATTTTCTCACTGAGCTTCATGATGTCGTCACAGAAATGGTTTTGACTCCACAGACGTTCAACCATTTCAGGGACAACGACCTTATGAACCTCATGGAGAAAAGGCCAAGAATAAAGAGAATTTAACATTTCTGTTTCCTATAATCCCATGCGTTCATTCATAGTTTAACGCCTTCAATGAGAATCACACAATGGAAATAGTGTTGAACACGAAGAAAAGCCAAAACATAAAAAGTGTTTCCAAACTTTTGGCCTGTCCTGTTCTTGTTCACCCGCTGCGACGCCCTAAAGGACTGGAATTTGAATTAACAAAACACAACTCCAGGTGTTTAGATCGGCTCGTTACGACAACAACAGTCACATCGTAATCGGATTTATTTTTACAATACGCAATAAAAAGCAGATAAATATTTAATAATATTAATATGTGGCCATATCGCCTTTGCTCTGCCCGATCCCGTCAGACCTCGGAAGCTAAGCAGGGAAGGGCCCGGCAGGACTTGGATGGGAGACCGTTTGGGGACACCAGGAAGCCCAGTCCCGCAGACTGGTTGCCTCGCTCATCATCACCGAGTATGGAGTGAATGAATAATGGACCAAAATTGTAAAGTGACTTTGAGCGTCTTTGAGACACTCAAAGATGCTTTACATTTCATTATTCATTCACTCCATACTTGGTGGTATTGAAGCCAGAGCTGCCCTGGGGTAGACCGACGGAAGCCATCAGCCCCTCCGACCACCACCAACCACTCACTCACTACATTCACCTGCTGTTTCCCAAACGGTCTCCCATCCAAGGACCGACCAGGCCCTTCCTGCTTAGCTTCAGAGATGTGACGGGATCGGGCAATATTTGTGAATGAAAACGGAAAAAATGCACTGCTGTGTTGGAGTGATTTCCTGGAAAACCACAGTGTGCGAGTCGACAAAACTTAATAAAATCAGCATCTCAATGGGCAAAGTTTAGTTTATTTTTTACATGAAAAAACTTAGATGTTAAGGGTCTCA
Organism: Proterorhinus semilunaris; assembly: GCA_021464625.1. NCBI lineage: Eukaryota > Metazoa > Chordata > Actinopteri > Gobiiformes > Gobiidae > Proterorhinus > Proterorhinus semilunaris. The sequence goes on along the minus strand of CM038356.1, from coordinate 2,471,583 downwards.
TCAGCAACAGAGACAAGTCAAACTACAGGAGTGAGGTGAGCAGTCTGACCATGTGGTGCTACAGAACAACCTCTCTCTAAATGTGGAGAAGGCAAAAGTTGGTGTGGACTTTCGAAGAGCGCAATCAACGGTGCTGCAGTGGAGAGGGTGACCAGCACTAAGTTCCTGGGTGTGCACATCACACAGAACCTCTCCTGGACCATGCACACTACATCACTGGTCAAGAAAAGTCATCAGCGTCTCTACTTTCTACGCAAGTTAAGAAGAGCTAGAGTCCCAGCCTCTGTTATGTGCAACTTCTACAGAGGGACTATAGAGAGCATCCTGACCAGTTCCATCACTGTGTGGTTCTTCTACAGAGGGACTATAGAGAGCATCCTGACCAGCTCCATCACTGTGTGGTTCTTCTACAGAGGGACTATAGAGAGCATCCTGACCAGCTCCATCACTGTGTGGTTCTTCTACAGAGGGACTATAGAGAGCATCCTGACCAGTTCCATCACTGTGTGGCACTTCTACAGAGGGACTATAGAGAGCATCCTGACCAGTTCCATCACTGTGTGGCACTTCTACAGAGGGACTATAGAGAACATCCTGACCAGTTCCATCACTGTGTGGTTCTTCTACAGAGGGACTATAGAGAGCATCCTGACCTTCTGTGTGGTTCTTCTACAGAGGGACAGGAAGCTGAACTCCCTGCCCACCCCCCGCTCCACAATCAAGGATGAGAGCGATATCATTTCAAATCATTCACAAATGGTTTGACAAATAAAACATTTTTGAATCTTTGAAAAAACTACCTAAACATACATTGACCATCACATGAAAAAGTGATATTTTCACCTGAAGCGTCTCCAAAAATATCCATGGGAAAATATAGTTGTTACATTATTTTAACAGATTCAAGATTTTTATTTGTCAAACCATGTGAATGATTTGAAATTATATCTCTCTCATCCTTGATTGTGGAGTGGGGGGTGGGGGAAGAGGGGTGGGAGGGAAGGGAGTTCAGCCTCCCGATGGCCTTGTGGATTAAGTTTTTCAGTCGACTCGACCTGGCCCGTAGATTCCGCAGTCTCCTCCCTGAAGGCATTACTCTGAAGAGACTGTGTGACGGGTGCGTAGGGTCCCTGGTGATTCTGACGGCTTTGCGGGTGAGACGGGTGGAGAACATGTCCTTAATGGAGGGGAGAGGAGCACCACAGATCTTCTCCGCTGCTCTCACGACGCGCTGGAGGAGATTTAAATAAAACTAGTGAAAGGTTTGCCATAAATATTATTCTTTGGGTGGCGGCGTGTGGTCACAGGGTGTCGGCGGATCCACAATCGCGGCAAACTCCTGCTTCATGGGACTCGGCGAAGTCCGTGTGATTGAACAGACCGAGTGTGTCCACCCCTGAGGTCAGTAAACTCCCGTGTCTCCGCTCTGGAAAGGGAACACAAACGTTCAGTGGATAAATGAAATCATGACCCTCTCGCTCTGCTCTCTGCGTCCCGATGTTGTGCAACAGTCGAGGAAACGCCGGGACAGTTAGACCTTCTCACCGCGGAGGCCCGGGTTGTGCAATAACGGACACAAATAAAAGTGACAAGAAGTGGGCCGTGAGACAGATCGCCATCGAAACCGCGGCCACAAATCACCGGGCGAGCAACAGCTACGACATATGGACTGCGCCCTTGTGGAAAAGTACTTTTATAGTTTGAGTTTTATGTGTTTTGTTTAGTTCCAGCTACTGTAGTTCATTTATTTAGTCCCACAGTTAAGTCATTCTGCTGAGCGCTGAAGCCTGTATGGTTTTATTTTGGCCTGAGACAAATGCCGTAGATTCCAAATTTAGACATTTTAGGATGTTTCCACTTTTTGTATTTTGTAATAAAAATGTTACGAGCGAATACCGTTAGCGTCCTTATGGTATTGCATGTAACTTGGCATCATGCTCACTATATATTTGACCTCTAACCTCCCGCCTGAACCGAGCGCATATTCTCCAGTTCAGGAAAGACTCAGCCACACTGACCCCCCTCGCCCTGACAGACTCTCCCACCCCCCATCTCCATCGTGGACTCCTTCACCATCACCCAGGACCTCAAATGAGAGCCAACCATGAGAGCCAACCTTCTCCCTGATCAAGAAGGCCCAGCAGAGGAAGCTTAAGCTGCCGACCATGCTGGTGCAGTTCTACACGGCCATTTTATCAGCTAAACCCATTTGAGACCTACAAATGTCTTCTTCTGAGACACTGAAGAGGCACCAAGAGCCCCCCCTGCAGCACAGAGGAGGCGTCACAAGAGGAGCTACAGGAAACAAAAAAGGACAAACGAGAGATGGGGAAAGACTGTTGTGAAGAGGAGGGAGGAAGAGGAAGGAGGAGGTGGAGCTGACCAGTGCAGGACACCATGCTCTGAAACAGAGACAAACCCAGGAGGCGCGGCACCATTTCAGAGGATTAGAGGAGACAGAGGGCAGCCAGCCAGGTTTCTTCCGAGTGCTACAGTTTCCCCGACCTCCAAGGTCATGCGGGTCAGGTTGACACACAGTGGCAGCGGCTCAGGCGCAGCAGCTCAGAACACTGAACACTATTTTGTTGTACGCTTGTACAATGACAATAAAGCACTTACTTACTTACTAACCGCTGTGCTACCGTGCCGCCACGGTGCCTTATTGTCGTCTTTTCATATTTTACTTTTATTTTCTATTTATTTATTTTATTATTCTTTGTGCTTGCCCTTATAGCCTTATAGTTACGTTATTATAGCTTTTATCTAAATTCTGTGTTATATATATATATTTTATGTTGCACGATTGTACAGAAATTCCTAGTTTGTGAACCTGTTCTCAAACCATGGCAATAAAAACTATTCTGATTCTGATTATTTCAACGAAATACGGAAAACAAATGCAATGCTTTTAAATAAGAGCAAAGGCCTCCTCGCTGAAACCCTGAAAAAGCATAAAGAGGTGAAACAAATACACAGTTGCTCAATGATCTAAATGTGTGCTCTGTCCCAGGCCCTGTCTCTGATGGTGCTGCCCTTCGTCCCGGCCTCTAACCTGTTCTTCCCGGTGGGGTTCGTCGTGGCCGAGCGCGTCCTGTACGTCCCGAGCATGGGCTTCTGCGTCCTGGTGGCTCTCGGCTTCAAGCTCCTCTGTCAGAAAGGGTGAGTGGAGAGGAGCGTCTGTACTGGGGTGTAACCAGCCCCCACCTAAGCTTTAAAACCGGTTTCTAGAACGAGAGGATATGCAGTCGGTTTTATTTCAATATTAATACTAGAGGCTAATAATGATCAAGAATTCAGTCAGAACAGTAGAGGGCAGCACTAACATTTTAAGCACTTGGACCAAAATATACAAATACATTACTTGATGATAATTGTTGTAATTATAAATAAGATTAATTTGGGGTTGATTTTTTTCCTTTTGAAATAGGTGTAGGGCTGGACGATTTGGCCAAAAAATCAAATCTGTTTTATTTTTACTCAGTATGGACTAGTCGATTTTATTTTATTTTATTGGAAATACAAAACCAAGCACATTTTCTTCAGTTTGGCTTTACCCAAATCCAAAAACAGTGGAAGAAAAGTGTGAGGAAAAAAAGCAATGAAAAAGATAAATTTAGCTGAGTTTTGTAGGTTTTAGTTTTCAAATGAGGCGTTAGAAAATGCACTTGTTTAAGGCGGGGGTTAAGAGGTTAAAAGGGTCTCCTCAGAAAACTGTCCAGCTCATTTATACTGCATTTAGATTCATTACACAATCATGAAAAACTGTTATTTCTGTTTTAAATTTGCCTTATCTGCTCATAAAACTTCATAATAAGCCGTGCACTTTTGTTCTCTTCATGCCTCGAGCTCTGCTGTGATTGAAAGGGGGCAGAGACTCGGCTCTAGAGGAGAGCAGGAGGGGATCGTTCGCTAAAACTCTGTTTTAAAGAGGGGGTATTATGCTTTTTTCAATCACACAGCACCAGTCTATAGCACTACAATGATGACGTAACCTTCTGTTGGTCTGTATATGCAGTAAATTAAAATAACTGCCTTGAATAAAATCGCTCTCTCAAAATGGCTGAACTGAACGTCTTGAAATAGGCCTCTGTCTCTTTGTGAAGCAGCAGAGATCGTCAGAGAGTCACTGGGTTTTCCTCTGGTGTCATTTACGAAAACAGTTGCTGCGGATAATAAATAAATGGTAGATAAAGGTTAAAAATGTTATGTTTCTTAAAATAATCGTGACATATCAAAGGTTATTTTTGTGTAATATATCGAGTATCGCGTGTTGTAAGGTTATTGTGAGCCATGTATCGAATCGTGAGTGGAATTGTGTGGATTTACCCCATCGTCTGCTCCTCCTGCAGGGTCCTGAAGAAGCTCTCGTGGCTGATGATGGCGCTGCTGCTCTCCACGCACGCCGTCAAAACCTTCCACAGAAACTGGGACTGGGAGTCGGAGTACACGCTCTTCACTGCCGCCCTCAAGGTGAGGCAGAGTTTTCACGCCTGCGCCGCTTCCAGGGTCTTTTGGCGTCAGCCCCTTTGGCGAACCCCAATCACCTCGAAAAGCAAATGTAAATCTAATGGAGATGGAGGAACTTGATGGATTGATGTCTCCGCGTTATCAACTTATCGCAAAAGAAAAACTAAACGAGACGTGGCTGCGTTTTACAAATGTATCCAAAGAATGCATTGAACTCTGTGAACTTGATTGATAGGCCTTTTGAATATTTTAAAGACGCCTCCATTAATCCTGAGATACTACAGCGTGAAGCTCATTGTCTGCCTTGGACGCGATGTCTCGCAGGAGCCTGTTATCAAGAGATAAGGAAAGAATGCTCCACGTTACAAACGCTCAGGACATTAAATTAGGAGGGAACTATCTGTCAAATTGAAAATGTAAAGAGACTTCTGTTCCACATCACTCCGGGACGAACGTTTAAGGCCAGTCTTTATGATTCGGGACGCACCGGAGCCGATACCAGAAAAAATACCAGTGTTGGGGTTACTTTTCAAATATCAAGGAAATACATCCCAGTATCAATCATTACATTTTCGCTCCATATCCACAACAGTGTTGACCCTTTTTTCCTCCTTAGATAAAATAAAGATTTAAAACGCCTTCTGCCACATTCATACAAACACACGTGTCACATGATGCTGTATCTGCTGCTCCATTGGTCAACAGAGAGTTCATCATTAATGATAAGTGAGTTTATAACAAGTGTTCCAACAATCGTATCTTCATTTTTGTAAATATACGCCATATTTATACATAAATATAATGACAATCAATGTGAAAGTATCTAAAGAAGAGACCTCGCTCGCTCCTTGTGCAGCTGCATTTGTGGTTTCTGTTCTACATTGTTTTTCTAGATACTTTTGTACGTGTTTTTGTGGAGGTTTGGTGGATTTGTTTACTTTGAGAGTCTAAAATGGTCCTGAAGAAAGAAGCTTTTTAGAGGGAAACAAGATGCTAGCTTATCAGCTAAACCCATTTGAGACCTACACATGTCTTCTTCTGAGACACTGAAGAGGCACCAAAGCTGCAGCACAGAGGAGGCGTCACAAGAGGAGCTACAGGAAACAAGTAAGGGATAAACGAGAGATGGTGAAAGACTGTTGTGAAGCAGAGGGAGGAAGAGGAAGGAGGAGGTGGAGCTGACCAATGCAGGATGCCACGCTCTGAAGCGGGGACAAACCCAGGAGGCGCTGCACCATTTCAGAGGATCAGAGGAGACTGAGGGCAGCCAGGTTTCTTCCGAGTGCTACAGTTTCCCGACCTCCAAGGTCATGCGGGTCAGGTCGACACGCAGTGGCAGCGCGGCTCAGCCGCAGCAGCTCAGGACTAACACCTGAACACTATTTCGTTGTACACTTGTACAATGACAATAAAGCACTTACTTACTTACTTACTTACTTACTTAAAGTATTCAGAATACAGTACTCTGATTAGAAAAAGTAACGGAATACGTTACAAAATACATTGTAAGGCAACTATTCAGTAACTAAACACAATTTCAAAGTATTCTCCCTAACACTGCAAATATAAATACGATACTGAACCAATATCTGTCCAGTTGTGTTAATTCATCCCTTTTTGAGTTTAATTAATTACCTGTATGACTGAGAAACTACATTGTTTTAATGTTTCTCACCGCTTTGAAAACATATTTTTCGGCTAACAAGCTAAAGCTAGCGGGAACTAAAGCTGGGACTGAAACTATGACTGGATCACCTGAAGTAGCTGCTGTGATGGCCAAGTATTTCTGTTTTTAGTTTCTGAAATTGAGTTTAACAACAGAGCGCATTTTCCCCAGTTCGGCTTTACCCAAATCAGTGTAACGCCTCACCGGGCGGCACGGTAGCACAGCGGCTCGTGCTTCACAGCTAGAAGGTCTGGGGTTCGATTCCCACCTGGACGGGGCCTTTCTGTGTGGAGTTTGCATGTTCTCCCCGTGTCTGCGTAGGTTTCCTCCAGGTACTCCGGTTTCCCCTACCACTAAAAACATGTACAATAGGCCCAGGGACTGCAGGTGGAAATTAGCACAAGTGCTATAACCTGGTACAATGCATCTCTCCTTTCTGAGGCTAATGTAGATTGTACACTGTCCCTGTTCAAAAATTAAAAAATAAAAAATAAAATAATGTATAGGCTAAGAGCTCAAACCCCCGGCGCATCTCTAATTATTATGATCTTCTTTTTGTTTCTCGCAGGTGAACAAAAACAACGCCAAACTGTGGAACAACGTCGGACACGCTCTGGAAAACCAGAACAACTACGCGATGGCGCTTCGCTACTTCCTGCAGGCCACGCGAGTCCAGCCAGGTACCACGCCGCCGCCGCTCCGGTGCTACTGGGCCCGTCCCACTGCCCTGTGCGCTCCTCCAAACTGCACCAAAGCTTTTCGTAAACAAACTGGCACAAACACGGCATGGAGGTTATACAAGTTAATGCGCAGCAGGAGAATGGCGTGACTTTGAAACGCTGAGCCCCACATGCTCCTCGTCTGACTCCGTTACTCGTACATGATCGCGCTGTCTGTGGCCGTTTAGCTTTGCTCTTCTTTTCGGTGGGCAGTCGACAGAGATTCCCGGAGAGTTAGAAGGATAAAGATGATAAATGCTCTCTTGCCTTTTAGATTTCAATGCCGTATTTCATCAAAAACTAGAATCTGTATGATCTGTTCTGCATCAATGACCTCCTCCACTCCCTCCTTGTATTTATTTATTTATTTATTCTTTATTTATTCCAGGTAAATAAACTGAGAACAAAGTCTTATTTACAAAAGATCGTCCACTGATCTTGGAGTATTGCGTATATAAACTTCCTGCCACTAACAACATGTACAATAGGTGAATCCTCCAGCAGGTGTTTCTGACCACCAGCCTGGCTCCACATCTGGAGATGGGCCCTGCGGTCGCCCACTGCTCTTACGGGTCGCCCCAACGGTGTCGAGGGAAGTGTCAAAGGCAGAGGAGAAATTTCATTGTACAGTTGTTGAATAATAACAAATAAAGAACCTTAAGTAACTCTTCCCCCTAGAGGCCATTAGAGCAACTGCAGGTGTCGTAGCAAGTTACGATTTTCTAACTTATTAAATGTCTTGGAGAGTAAATATTACGCTGACAGAAAAGCCGAAGGGAGAGAGGGATGGAAATATTTTTTCACTCAAACTTGGCTGTAAATACTGTTTAAGTGGCGCTAGCCCGCAGTTAGCTTTGCCCGTTAGCCTGTTAGCTTCTTCTTCGTGGTTCCATTGGTGTGTATTGGTTGCTCCGACCCGGTGGCAGTCAAGTTGCAAGCATGGTTTTCTGGCCAGAGAAACCAAGGGGAGATGAAAGACCCCCCAGTCATCCCATTAACACTTGTATTACCCCCAGAGGGACGACGGGAAGGATTTATTAACAAGTTAATTAGTACTGCTTTTACTCTACCATCTGCGCCGCTGTCGACACTGCCACTTTAAGTTTCCTCCATCGACAGGTCCTCAAGCGGCGACACTTAACCTCACAAAATTGATCCTAACTTTTTTGTTGCATGTTTTCGTCGCTATTTTGCCGCTTTGTTCAAGAAGCTTTTAGATTTGGGTAAAACCAAACTGGACAAAATATGCTCGGTTTAGGTGATGGTTAAAGGCCCTGGTCGTAGATATAATATAATAAAGATGAGCGGGTCTCATTCAGCCCCATTAGGTTCCCGTCGTGTGTGAAACTAAATGGCCGCTCTGTCTCCTCCTAGAGCCAGTCAATGCACTGAAAATGCTTCCATTTTTTGGGCTGATGAACAAAAACCAGCGTGGTTAAAAATAATTCACCTCCCCCAGCGTTGTCACATGGGTCATAGCGATTTTGAGAAAAAGAAAAACTCTTTGGAGCCAGGCTTTTCAGACGTTCTTGGGACATTTGAAGTCCCATTAGAATCAATGCCCCCAAGTGTATTTTGGAGTCGCCCCTGGCCACAAGGGGGTGGTATTACAGCAATGTCAGCTCCCACGCCATGAGGACCATAGAGAAGAGTGTTCCATGAGGACCATAGAGAAACGCGTTCCTCGCCCGTTGGCCCTGATTTATTTTTTGATCAGAGACAATGAAACAGGAAGTGACTAAATGAAAATATTCGCTGTGGTCTATATTTCACAAAAAATCCTATAATCACAAAAAAGTAGCCTGCAACTTCATGAAATTGATACAGATGCTTTTTAATCAGATAGACAGCGATTTTCCCGACAAATGTACTGGTTTACTGTATACTAAAGGAGGACAAAACAAAAAGGGTATGGTGCCTTTAAGCAGATTCAGTGATTGCCAAAAGAATCCCTAGCCCTAATCCATTTGCATTCATTTTTCTGACAGGAGTTGTGAATAGGGTAAAGCTCGGGCAAGTACAACACTCGTGGCAGCTGTAGTTAAATAAAATGGCAATCATCTCAAATGGAGATGGGGCGGCACAGCGGTTAGAGCTCGTGCTTCACAGCTAGAAGGTCCCGGGTTCAATTCCCACCAGGGAGTGTGGAGTTTGCATGTTCTCCCCATGTCTGCGTAGGTTTCCTCCGGGTACGACGGATGGAAATTGGCCCACGGCTACAATCCGGTGTGCCTTGTTCATCTTGTTCATTACCTTGCACTGTCCAGACCAAATAAACCAATGCATACATAAAAAAATTAGCAAAACAAAAAGTCCCGTCTGGAGGTGATCAGGAAAGTGGTTTCGAAACACCGACAGGAACTCGGTCATAAGTCATAAGATTCAGAGCAATGGAGCAGCTGTTTGTCATGTGCACAGCCCTGTTCACGCGGCAACCACGGGGGTCTGTGGGCGACCGCCGACCCGCGCTTCACTGGTGAGCGGCCAAAGACGATACGAGCAGCGGAGGGAGACGCTCACAAACGCAATTAGCAAATCGGAGTTTGGACCGTTCAAGGCCCCGATGTCATCTACAAACTACAAAATAATCTCCCCCCACTGGGTTTTCTCAAGTACGAGAACCAGGAACGGAGACCTCATACGAGCGCTGAGAGCTGGATCTGGTCCCCACTTTAACCGAGTGCATTACCCAATTCTAAAAGCTTATTGACTGGATAGCTTAATTTGAAAGCTAAGACCTAAAAAACTGATCTAAACATTTTTTGTTGCAGTGTTTTTTGCTTATTTGTCATGTTTTTATTTTGATTTTGTGTAGAGCTTATAGGCCAGTGCAATGCCTCATTTGAAAGTTAAAGGAACAGGCCACCGTTTTTACATACCGAGGTATGTTTTTACCTGAGCTTAGACGAGTTGATGCGTCCAGTAAAGTAAAGGTATTATTGCACGGATGTTGAAGTGCTCCTATGTTGTTGCATAGGAGCACTTCAACATCCGTTGAAGGTCCCCTTAGGTCTTAATGGGATATTTCAGGATTTTTGACATAGGGTCTCATTTCCTCGTTATCCAGAGTGTTGTTGATTTTTGGAGATTTTTTTTTTTTTAATTCATGCAGTTCTTATATTTGAAGACCTTAGTGGCGCTAGGCTAGTGCTAGGCTAGCACATTTCTATGGTATCAGTTAGTCTGCATTAAAAACAGTCTGACCCGCTCCACAGTGCACCTGAGGCAAATCACTTATAACATGCAGCGGTGGAGTGATCTGCTAGAAAATAATCCCTCAAAATGCGATCATTCATGTAGTGCAAGGTCAGTTATATTCCAAAGATTATTCTATTGACACAGACATTTATATGTCTGGTGTTTTAAGTGATTTGCCTCAGGTGCACTGTGGAGTGGGTCAGACTGTTTTTAATGCAGGCTAACTGTTACTGTAGAAATGCGCTAGCCTAGCACTAGCCTAGCACCACTAGACTCTTCAAATATAAGGACTACATGAATAAAAAAAATATATTTATCTCCAGAAATCAACAACACTCTGGATACTGAGTACAGAAGATGAATCAAGTACTTTCATTGAAGAAACCCTCTGGATAACTAGGAAATGAGGCCCTATGTCAAAAATCCAGAAATATCCCTTTAATTGTACGCCCCTTATGCAGGATACATCCATTTTAAAAGCTGCTGTAACAACAAGTGAACAGGCCTTGGCTTTTGACCTTGTTAATCAAACATAGGTTTTATTGAAATTGTCCATATCAGCAATAACAAGGAGTTCTCACCACCCAAGTGTGCTTCCTCCGAGATTAGAAACCCAAACACATTAGCAAGTGGAGCGCGGTTTTCCGGAAGCTTAATGCTAATCGCCGAGTTCCGCCCCGTCGTGACCTTCGGAGCCGTTTGCTTTCTTTGTCGCCACCGCATCTCAATGCATATTCTGTGCATTTTATTGCGAGATCGTGAAAACAAAAGAGCCTTTTGAAGGTGCGAGTGTCGGGAAAAGCGTAAATATTGAATACAGCGCGGCTTCAAGCGGGTCTGATTACGCAAACGCAGAGCAGGCTGGGTCATTTGCGGAGAGGTTAGCGAAGGTAATTATGCGGGAAAATAAACAGTTCCTTAGTAGCCAGGTACAGTCACATAAAACGACTTTTCCAACACCGCAATCCCACGCTTTTCATGTTCAGGGTTTAATACGCAGGACGGCGTGGGGACAAGAGGACATTTAGATATCCATAATTACATCCACAAGACGATGTAGCAGTGTTTTTCTCTTTGGGATACCCTGGGGTCTTATTTCCTTCATTTATTCAGGCAAAATTATTCTCAAAGTCTGCCTGAACGTTCTTAAAGTGCACTTAAAGGTAGGGATGGTCAAGGTGACAAATAATCATTTGAATAATCTTTATTATTATGTTTTTCCCATAATCGAGCAGCTCTACGTAATTTACATGATTCGTTAAAGCTTGGCCTGTGTTTAAACGAGTGAGATCAGTGTATTGGCTTTAGTGAGTTTCAGGTGGAATCTCGTGCGTTCTTTCCTCGAACCATTTGAGCCGGAGCGATCAGTGTTCGATTGATATCGGCGCTAATGTTATTGCCACTGTCCAGTTCCCAAGACCAAGTCCTCGTTTGGCGTCATGTCCTTTCGCTCTGCTGCTGCTAATGATTGGACATGCACAATGCATTCCCGTCTAGAGCCAGGCCTGAGATGTGTGACGTTCCTGGCTTAAAGAGGTCAAATGAATTCAGAAATATAAACACAAGTCCACAAAACACAACTCCTGCTAAATAGTTACAGAATGTAAGTGTTTGTAAGCGTTTCCCCTCTCCTTTGAGCCTTTATAATGACTTCTCCTCTCCTGCACAGACGACATCGGAGCGCACATGAACGTGGGTCGGACCTACAAGAACCTGAACCGGTCACGAGAGGCAGAAGAGGCCTACCTGGTGGCTAAGGCGCTCATGCCACAGGTGAGACACGCCACACACGTGAAGCACATGTGATCCTACATGTTTAGTTCAGGCTTCTCTCTCATGTGAATGATCCTGGACATCGAAGGAGCTTTCCAAACAGGTTTCTAAACTGGAGGTCTGCATTGAGCGGAGAATTTTCTAACAATAATGAATCATATTGATTTATTTTATATCACTGGGCAACTGATTAAATTACTTCAATCGACAATAAAAACGACATTAAAAGTGATTCAATGAATTATGCCAAAATTGAAAAGTCATTAAAAAGCATTAAATTGGATTCAAACGGACATTAAATCCAAGTTTCTCTGAAAGTATAATTTTTCCTTAGAGATAGAACCCACTCAATGACATTTCTTTTTTGCTGCAGACGTTCATCAAAAATACAAAAACTTTGGTTTAAAACTAAATTCAGCTGCTGTTCTGGCTGCCATTTTTTTAGCTCAAAAGTTGCCCATTGTGTCCAATGAGGTTTTGAATATCAAAATGTCCCCTGTGTGATTGAATGTTTGCAAATCTTAGAAAATGAAGATTTTTCTTTACATTTGTGGCGTTCAAAAATATTGTGTTTAGGCATTAAAGCTGCCCTCAGCTGTCCATCCATCCATCCTTTTTCTTCCGCTTTATCCGCCGGGTCGCGGAGGCAGCGGTCTCGGCAGAGATGCCCAGAGACTGCTGCCCTCAGCTATACTCCTGGACTTTATTTTCATCAGTAGGTGTCCGTAGTGAACCCTGCTCTGTCACCCCTCACCACACCCACGCCCCTCACTCCCCCTCCACACGCTGCCCTTGGGATACGTTCAAAGACAGAAGGGAAGTATCAATAATGGTGTACAACGCACATTATCAGTAGAATAAATGAAATATGTAGCCAAGTACATTTTTATACTTATATTTATTTGCTGAATAGCATCTTTCCTGTAAGACTGTTTTTGGCATTTAGAACATTAATGTTTCAGCTTTTAATTCCTGCAACCTTTGAACACCTCGCTTCCCCGTCCGTGCTTTATTGAAAAAATAAGTTATAAAAGGCCTGACTGCTCCCTGTAGATATTGGGTTAATAAACAAATGGACAGTTCATGAGGAATTCAACCTCATCAGAGCAGGTCGGTCAGATGTTTATCAGTTCACAATCTTTTGTAAACTTCTGTCATAAGGCTAAACTCTGACTGTGTTAGCCGCTAATGCTAAACTCTGACTGTGTTAGCCGCTAATGCTAGACTGTGTTAGCCGCTAATGATAAACTCTGTGTTTAGCTTTAGCTAATTGTTGCTGCTTCTGCCACGTCAAACATTTGTGATCCCTGTGTTTGTGTTTACATGGTGAGGGGGCAGGTGAGGGTGGGGGAGAGCCGGGGGAGGTGTACAGCTCTTCTGCTGCTGCTGTTTTGAAGGTGGTGCATCTAGCAATGCAATGTGGGAATGCAACCATTCTGGCCTGGCAAAATGGAGTAGCTGAAGGCGGTTTGAAAATGGCATTAAAAAAGCATTACATTTGCTCTATAAAAGCTGCTAACCCTCTAGATCAGACCTCTACCTTCACTTGGAAGAAAAAAAAAGTGGTCATAATGCGCAAAGAATGCTACATCTAAAGGGGTTTAGGGAAATGACTTTTAATTGAAAACATTCATCTACATGGCGTACACTATACTGCAGCTTATAGACGACTTACAAAATGGAGTGATATTATCATTAAACAATTAGTGCATCACAAATATTATACTACTCTTATTGCTGAATAGTACAGTACTTAGTCGACTGTAGGGCACTGATTCTGTTTCCACTCTCTGCATGTTCTCACTTGTGGTGCGGCTCGGAGAAAGTAGTGAGAGTGACAGTTTCATATTTATGAATAAAGATTAGTCAGATCAGTTTTATTTGACATGGATTTAGCATGGACAGCTTTGATTATTGTGTTTTTGCCTGAGAGAATAAGCTATCAATCATTTAACAGCTCTAGCTAAACGTAAGCTACTTATATGAGCAACCTGTCAAAGCTACGGATTACATTCAAGTGGTTTGCTGTTTTCAACACACATTTAAAACCGATGTTTTCATTCCTTCATGTTGTGTTTATTTCAAAGACCTGTTGGCTGTTCTCTGACTCTCGCAATACATAGATCTTTATTGTTATTATACAGCAAAACACTGATAAACCGTCATACCCATCCCCATTCTAAACCCAAAACCACCCTCACATAGTGTCGCTCCTGAAGAAGTAGCATGCTAACGTCTTGAGCAGCTTAAACACTGACTCACTGGTTTCTTCCCATGAATGTGCGTCTCTGGGGCCGTGTTTTAACTGTTATCTTCTTGAGAAATGATTACGAGTTCATAAAAATGCCACTGTCAATCCGTTGTCTTTCATTTTCATCCCGAGTAGAGATATTGTTACATGTTGTAATACTTCATAATTCCACTTGGGTATTCAAAATGGCCGCCATAGCAACAAAGGTCACATGACTGAAAGGCATGTATTGAATCTAAGGGTGTACTCACTTATTCCTCCCTGTTCTGTGAATGTTTACATGTTATGGCCAAAAAGATATGATAAAATGTAAATGTTTGGGTGGTAATAGTTTAAGCACACACTGTTTACTCATTCTTGTGATTTTTAATAAAGATCGGAGCACATTTTATGACCAATTTAGGCAGAAATGTAAGAAATTCCACACTTTTTCCTCCCACTGTATATAAATGTCCATCGATCACTCTCTTTACCCTTTTCTCTCACACCAACTAACCTTATGTCCTCTTTTACTACATCCATACATTTATCTTTTGTCTTCCTCTGGGCCTCCTGTTTCCTGGAAGCTTTTGCATTTTTCTGGAAACCTTTTCTCTGAAACTTGGAACTAATCAGATCTATCTTCAACACCTTCAGTCGTCAAAAGTCGTGATAGTTTTTTCTTTCATTGTCAACTTGTTTTCTGTTTTCGCCGAAGGTGATTCCCGGGAAGAAGTACGCCACCAGGGTCGCTCCGAACCACCTGAACGTTTACATAAATCTGGCAAATTTGATCCGAGCGAACGAGTCGAGGCTGGAGGAAGCGGACCAGCTGTACAGACAAGCCATCAGCATGAGGCCCGACTTCAAACAGGCGTACATCAGCAGGTAGGCGACCGCGCTCATTTTCAATCAAAATCAGGCAAGCGATTCAATGTATTCCTCTTGTGGACGTCTTCTGCTCATGAGAAAATATACCAATCCAGTTTTTCTTGGCGGACTCCTTGGGGCCGGCATTTCTCGTTAAAAATGTATTAATATTGTCTATAAATACAAAGGAACGCTGTTTTATATTTTACCTTCCCAGTGTGGTGGGAGAGGGCCCAATGGAAAGGGCTTCTGGGTGCTCTTTAAGCGGCAACGCCTTTAGATCGCTTTCCAACAGGCGAGAACTGCGACTGGGCCGCTCCATAAGGAACTGTTTCAGCGCCTGCTCTGGGGGTAGTTCTTTCTAATTAGACCAAGAACTCCCCGGTGATGTAGCAGATGGCGTATGCAATGCAAGCACGTGTGAATAAGTGCATCATCCATCCATCCTTTTTCTTCCACTTGTCCGTTGCCGGGTCGTGGGGGCAGCTGTTTGAGCTGCACCAGCCCCTATAGCGCCCCCTGCAGGTGGTGGGTCCACAGAAGGACGGCCTCATGGTTCTAACCGGGCCTGTTGGTCTCTCATAAGGGGCTTCTGAACCGCTCTTTGTCTGACCCGTCAACTAGGACCTGTTTGTCATGGGAGACCCTACCAGAAGCCCTAGAGAACAGAGCTCCAGGATCATTCAGGCTCAAACCCCTCCACCACGTTAAGGTGGAAGTTCCAGGAGGGGCATCGTGCAATCCAGCCGCTAATTTCAAGCCAGTACAGTGAGACTCACCTTTAGTCTTTGATGTGTGGAGCTTCTCTTTGCTTTGTTTGCATTATGAACATGAATTTTCCGCCGTGACGGTCCCCCAGCTTTTCCATAATAAACTGCACATACTTTCGACCCAACGGGGGAAAGTTTGCACCTGATTTCTGAGATCTCTGCCTCGTTCATTGCACTGATTTGTCATGTTTTCTTTTCCACCAGAGGCGAGCTGCTGCTGAAGATGAACAAGCTGACGGAGGCTCGCGACACGTACCTGCGGGCCCTGGACCTGGACAAGACCAACGCGGATCTGTGGTACAACCTGGCCATCGTCCACATCGAGATGAAGGAGCCGCACGAGGCCCTCGTGAACTTCAACCACGCGCTGGAGCTGAGTCCGAGGCACAAGCTGGCTCTGTTCAACTCTGCGCTGCTCATGCAAGAGTCCGGTGAGGGCAGGCCGAAAGAGGAACATTTTCTTTACACAATTTACTTTAGTGAAAATTACAGCGCTACATGCAAACATAAGAAAAAACTATAACGATAAATACTGAGCCCAAAAATATATAGTTTATACGTCATTTATTGAACGATAAGTCGATGCATTCATTCAGCGCACTTGTTCTGACTTCAAATGGCGTTAGCCGACATAATCCACCCTCTTAGCGTCCTGAATGCGCTGCTTTAACGTGGTGCTGTGACCCGTTTCATTCACCTGGCCACACCTTTTTTTTGGGCGCGTTTACCCGGTCCACGCTTCGCCGCCGCTGCGACAATCGCACCTGTCACTATCTAAGCTCACACGCCTTTGTACAAGCTCCAGCTTCTTGAATGGTGCGAACGTTTCCCAGGACTTCTTTTGTAGGTGACATTTTGGTGTCTGTCCAAAGCTTGTTTACTGTGCGACTTTTGTCACTGACCTGGGTTCGGCTCGAGTTCTGCAGCAGCGTGTCTGATCTCGCTTACGTGCCGTTGTGCCTAGAAAGTGAAAAGAGCCGCTTTTTATTTTTTTGGGATCGTGGAAAAGAAAATAAGCCAATGGCGTAGAGAACAAAGTGGGATTTCACACTGATGGATTCCTCGTGCCCAGTGGCTCGGATTGTGCGGGCACCTCCGGCAAACACGAGGGTTCGGCCAATGTCCTTGGAGTTTTAAGGTCAGAAAGTGTCCATTAAAGCCTCCCCTTTATTGAAACGCTCGCCCTGTTCCCAGAGAATGCTGTGCGAGTAAAACACTGAATACATCCCTCTGCTGTGGAGCCGCTTGTGCAGGTGCTCCTCGTTTTGCACATGAACAAACACTTGGCAGGTGCTTTGGAGCGATTGCTCTAAATATCGGGCCCGTAGTTCATTGTTACGCTTCTACATCGTTTCAAATTATAAAACGTGAAATAACGATGCTTAACAAGGTTTAAAATGATATACAGCCCATATTCACTTGGATTTAGGTGGTAAAAGTTATGTTTTAAAGGCATTGAGAGCCAAAACTGCTATCGGTTAAGTATCGGATATTTGTAGCCGATACCCGATATCGTATTTTTTTACCGGTATCAGATCCCTACACTGCACCGTTTCTCTGCGCTGCCTGAAAACGGCTTTATAAAGTGGCTAAACGGAGAAAACTGGAGGCTTATCGTCGGACGGACAGACGGATTTTACCGAAGCACAAGGACGGTGTACATCGTGTTTTGGGAGTTTTGCTCGGATTATCGTACGCAGAAGCAGAACTCTTCACGGTCCGCGGCATAATGGACAAAATGTCTTCCTGTCTTCATCGTTTCAAAGGGCTTGACCAGCGACTTTAAGGTAAGGAACACATGTTCAGTTGCGGATGTGCTAGCCGGTGTTTGCACTGGCTAGCACTCGTGTTCAACCGGTCAATGCCCTTAAACCTCACTATCTGGACTTAGCTAAATAACAGAATCATTAATCTGATAGGTGCATTTTCGCTTACTTTCTCCCCTGACTTCATTCGATTCGTCTTTGTGGGAAATGTACAAGTGCAGAGATGCTCTTTACGAAGTTAACAGATAAAAGAGAGAGGCTGAAGCTGTGAAAGCTGTGAACTCCTCGAAGCGCTTAATTCACTGAGTTTTTCCATAAAGCGCGAGGCCTGGACAGAACAGCGACTCAGGTGTTTGGTCAGCCCCTCTGTCCGCTCAGCTGAGAGGAGCAATGGCTCAGCAGGAGTTAGTCACATGGTTTGAGATGTACTGGTCTCACATGAAACTCTCTTTTTCTGTATTAGGCCCTCCTTTTAGATGAGTTTTGTACGTCGTAGCTTTCAAATGAGTTCTTACACTGGCCTATACATGCCTTTCAGTCATGTGACGTTTGTTGTTATGGCGGCCATTTTGAATACCAAAATTAAGCAGCACTACAACATGTAAAAAACTCTACTAAGGATATAAATGAAAGACAACTGATTGACAGTGGCATTTTTATTTACTCGTAATCATTTCTCAAGAAGATAACAGTAAAACACGACCGTTTATGTGAAGAAACCAGTGAGTCAGTGTTTAAGCTGCTCAAGACGTTAGCATGCTACCGGTTAGCATTTAGCTTCAACAGTTCCGCTCTGATCTCTCCAAGAGAAAGCCCTAAACCACCAACATCTAGCCTTGGATACAACATGTGACAGAGGTCAGAGCTGTTCCTGTAGTATTTCCTCAGTGTTCATAGATGTGAGACACACACGTGTTTATCGTGTGGAAGTCATTGACAGTCGGTGGACAGTTGCTAACCGGTAGCATGCTAACGTCTTGAGCAGCTGACTCAGACTGAGAGGTTTTTCTGTTCCCCCTTTGATGGGTTGATTTAGTCTGAGGAGTGAAACAGATCTTTAGTAAATCCTGACAGACAGAGCTGCTACGTCTGTGCCACATTTGCTGCTTATATCACATAAACGTGGGGCCATGTTTTTACGAGTCCAGAAAAATTCCACTGTCAATCAGTCGTCCTCCAGTTTCATCCTGAGTAGAGATATTGTTACATGTTACATTATTCTACTTCGGTATTCAAAATGAACTCCGTGACCTCCTTCGTGTTTACCTTGTGACACATCTCATGACGCATCGCTCTTGACGCCGCTCCGAGAGGCATTGCCCTGTTTGCTCTGCGGGCGGGGAGTTGTTTTAGCGCCAGGTGCGTTTGTACTAAGTCACTTTCTCTGCTTTGTGTTCGACGCAGGTGTCAAAAGCAGATCTGGCACTTATTGAAACTGACACAATAAATCATAATGCCGGGCGGATGATTATTGGAAGTGCTCTGTAGGGAAGTATGCTTTGCTCGCAGCGTTGGTGCGTTTAAGGTCAACGCCCGTTCGTTTAGAAGCGTAATGGGAGGTGAAGTGGGGTAAATGTAAGGCAAGGCAAGTTTATTTGTAGAGCACAATTCATACACAAGGCAATTCAAAGTGCTTCACAGTTGCATAAAGTTACAAAAAAACAGATAAAATCAATCAATAAAACATCAACATAAAATAAATTAATCAATTACAGTAAAAGGCCAGAGTGCAGATAAAATACTTTCAGTTTTCATCTGCTCGGGTAAAAAGAGCTGTTTTCAGCCTGGATTTGAACATTGTCAGAGTTGAGGCCTGTCTCACATCCTCATGAAGACTGTTCCAGATTTGAGCTTTAGCTTCACCGTGTTTAGTCCTGACTCTGGGAACCACCAGGAGACCCCTCCCTGAAGTTCTCAGGGCCCGAGATGGTTCATACGGCTCTAACATGTCAGAGATGGACTTTGGTGCTAAACCATGAAAAGACTTGTACACAAGCAGAGCTGTTTTAAATTCTATTCTCTGAGTGACAGGAAGCCAGTGCAGGGACCGGAGCACTGGACTAATATGGTGGTATTTCCTGGTTCTTGTCAGGACTGGAGCAGCAGCGTTCTGGATGTTCTGCAGCTCTAACAGCTCGTTTAGAAAGGCCAGTGAGCAGCCGTTACAGTCGTCTAACCTGCTGGAGACAAACGCATGGATGAGTGTCTCCAAGTCTGGTTTTGACACTATTCCTCTGATCTTAATGTTTTTCAGATGGTAAAAAGCTGATGATGTCATTGCTTTGATGTGGCTGTTTAAGTTCAGATTTCTAGCCTGATGTTTTGGTTTTAGCGAGGGAGACTCAAGGTGACTGATAACACTATGTACAGTATGTAACCCCCCCGGCTTAACCCAGCACATTTTCTCCAGTTCAACTTTAACCAAGGATTTAGATATTTTAAAAAAAATCATTTGAAATGGCTTTTAAATGTTAAGTCCAGAAGAGAAAATGGCCTTTGATTTGACAATTTCTCAAATAAATTTAATGAGAAACATTGAATCGGTGCAATAATTCAACATGTTATTGGGAAGATTTGGATTTTTCTTTTTTTTTACCAGGTTTTAAATTGGTCCAAAACCTGAACATTTAAAAGAAATATGTTTTACCTGATCATTCTTCCTCTGCTGGTGTAAGTGAGACTGCTGGGTTTAATGAAAACACGTTTCAGTTTGTTATGAAACGGCTCAGCCCAAAAAGGTAAATTACCCACTAGTATGACGGGGTTTTGAGTAAAAAACGGGTAAAAAATAAACCTATTGAAATGTGTACAGTTTTTCAAAGAAAGGAAGTTCCCACGCCCCGCCCTGTGTATTTCCATTCAGAAAACAATATCTCTCAATCGTCCTCTGAAAGTGAACTGATGAGTTTGTGCCATTTTCCTGTGGTTCTGACTCTGGCTTGGAATATTTTCCGAGATATCCAATCTGATGTCATATTCATACTCCTTGTTTTCACCCAGAGGGGGCAGGGACTCCGAAAGTTGTGCAAATGGACACTAGAAACTTTGTGGAATTGCTGATGCAAATGAGGAAATTGTTGAAACTGGTTTAATTTGCATAAATTGTTTAAATTGCATAAACTGGTCAAACTGTATAAATTGCAGAAATGGCTGAAATCCTATTAAAATGAATGGGCCGGATTCCCCATACAAATGAATGGGCCGGATTCCCCATACAAATGAATGGGCCGGATTTTCCATACAAATGAATGGGCCGGATTCCCCATACAAATGAATGGGCCGGATTCCCCATACAAATGAATGGGCCGGATTCCCCATACAAATGAATGGGCCGGATTCCCCATACAAATGAATGGGCCGGATTCCCAATCCCGTTATGAGTCAATGGTAAAACTTTGCGGTATTCCGGCCAAAGTAAAAAGCAGGATACTCCCAAATATGCGGAACGTTCTGAGGTATAACTTGCAAAAACTTCTGAAAGCTGCAGAAAATCCGGAAAAATGTGTGGGATCCAATAATTAAATCAATCAGTTGGACATTTCATACAAATCGATCTACTGTGCATCAGATTAGAGCAGAAAAGCTTCTCTCTCGCTTAATTAACGGACTTCGTGCTCTACTGGGAATGCCAAAGTGGGAACAAGGTGAATAACAGGGTCAAACTTTTTTTTTTTTTCTTTTTTTTTTTTTTACTGTTGTTGAAATGTATCTTTTTATTTGAGTTGTGGGAAGTCCTGATGAAGATGTTTCCCAAGTAGGGCTGGGCGATTTTAGACCGTCTTACGATCTGTCATTTTTGTGGGATCGTTTGATCACTTCTGCACAGTTGCTGCTTTTCACCGTCAGTGACGTAAACCCACGCCGCTGACTTAATGCTACGCTAATGTCAGACGCTAATGTCAGACGCTAATGTGAGCGTTTGGCAGCGAGCCGCTCCCCTACAGTCACATACAGGACCAGGCTCGTAACGCCGCTGCTCTGCTCAGCGTGTGTTTGTTTATTTACCTGCGACACGTGTGAAGAAGCGAGCGTGTCCTTCGTCCTCACAGTTCTGTCAGATCCTTCTCATTTGTTTAATTTAAATCCTGGACCGTGTTCACAAATGCGCTGTTTATCCACGTCTTTGAAAATATAAAAGTTGTCCAACTTTTGAATTACTTGGTCAAGTAATAATTTATAGTAACTATATCTTTCCGGTTAGCCTTTTACACAATAAAAGACACAGTATGTTATCGCTTTAGTAAGACTCTTATTGTGAAAGGGTCCGACAGCGACAGAAACAACAAGCCTTTACCAAACTCAGTGTTACTATTTTACTTTTATTGTCTGGAGTTTTATTGTGTTTTTTAATGTATAGAGTTAGTTTGCTGTAGTTCTAAGTCTAGTTTAAGTTCTAAGTCTATTTTTGCTTTGTTGATTATCACAAAGTTGAATAAATTAGTATATTAATTCAATATTTTTCTTCTTCAGTGTGTGATTTAAGTTATTTTAGTTACTATACAAAAATCGTGATATTCTATTTTTGTCATATCGCCCGCCCGTATTCCCAAGGCCTAAGTCTTTCTGTGTCTCTGTTTCGTGTTTACTGTAGGCGACCCAAAGTTCTGGCCCGAGGCAAACCGCCGCTTCCTGCTGTACGTGGAGGAGGAGCCACAGGACGCCAACGGCTACTTCAACCTGGGGATGCTGGCCATGGACGCCAACGAGGACGAGGCGGCCGAGCGCTGGATGAAGAAGGCCATCAGTCTCAAGCCGAGCTTCCGCAGCGCGCTCTTCAACCTGGCGCTGCTCTACTCCCAGGCCAAGCGCGAGACGGACGCGCTGCCGGCGCTGGACGAGCTGCTGCGCCACCATCCCGAGCACATCAAGGGCCTGATCCTCAAGGGGGACATCCTGATGAACCACAAGAAGGACACGCAGGGGGCGAAGGTCTGCTTCCAGAGGATCATCGCGCTGGACCCGGGGAACGTGCAGGGGAAACATAACCTGTGCGTGGTCTACTTCGAGGAGCGTGACCTGCCGAGGGCCGAGAGCTGCCTGGTGGAGACGCTCGCCATGGCGCCCGACGAGGAGTACGTGAAGCGGCATCTGAGTATCGTGCGCGGCAAGATGGTGGCCATGAGCGCGGCGGGGCAGCCTCTGAAGAGAGGGCAGCCGCGAGAGGGCGCCACGGGGGAGGGGGGGGAGGAGGCGCGGGCGGGGGAAGGAGGCGCGAAGCAGGAAGGGAGCGGCGAGAACGCCAACGGGAAGCAGAAGAATGGGAGGAAGCCGGCCAAGGAAGCGAGCAGCGCCGAGCAGAGAGGCTTGGACAATGGCCAGGACGCGGACGCACGGCGGACTAAAGCGGGGGGGAAGTCGGCCAAAGACATAAACGACATCGAGGAGAAGCGAGCGGCGGCGCTGAAAAGACTGGAGGAGATCGAGAGACTTTTGAGCAGCGACTGATCGATGCTGTTCCCGTAGGGCTGGGCACCGTTACATATCAATACCTATAGAACCGTAAAACAGATGAATAATGTTACAATATTCCTTTTCCTTATTCCTACATTTAATTTCTTTTGCGTTTGTATCGTTTGTTTGAATTGAAAAAAACAAGAAACTTCCTTTAACGACAAAAGGGCAGTTTTTTCCCAAGTTTTTAACACATTTTCTCACGTTTTTTTTCCCTCCATTTTTTTGATATTTTTCCAAAACATTTTCCCATTTTTTTCTAAATGTTTTTATATTTTTCTACATTTTTCTACGTGTTTTTTTTTTTCATTTTAATTTTGCCCCATATTTTTAGTTGTTTCCATATTTCCCCCCCAAAAAATGTGTTTGAACTTTTTCCCAATTTAGCCAAATCTTCTCCCGTTTTTTTCCTCCATTTTTAAAAATATTTTTCCAAAACATTTTCCAATTTTTTTCTAAATGTTTTTATATTTTTCTAAATTTTTCTACGCGTTTTTTTTCCCCATTTTTATTTCAAATTTGCCCCATATTTTCACAGTTTTTTCCATATTACCCCCCAAAAAAGTGTTTTAACTTTTTCCCCAAAATATTTTAGCCCAATTTTTGCAGCTTTTTTTTTTTTTTTTTTTTCATCTCGTGTTTCAGCATCAAAACTTAAATATAAAGATTTTATATTTCTTTTCGGTACCTGCTTTGAGTACTTTTATGTTTTCGATACCAGTAGTTTAACGGTACCCAGCCCTATGGTTCTGTAATACCGAACATTTTTTATTATTATTGTTTTTGGGGCTTTTTTAAAACACTAATCATCAAAGGGAAAGCACAAAGCCAAGCAAGTGTGGGAGGAAATATTTAATGTGAATATGCACAGGCCACTTTATTAGGTACAGCGCCTCTACTGGTGACGGCCGAGTTCACATGAGGTCACATCCGTCTCCTCCTAAGCCCAGGGTTTAAATAGGATTTATCTGACTTTTGTTAATAGTCAAAATGCAGATGTTTGGTCCTGATTTATTGTTCAATATCTCTGTAATTACAGGGCCACATGGAACACAACAAAACAAAACACTGGCGCAAACTTCAACCTCTTTAGAAGCATTTAAAAGTCAGGGCATTATTCAACAAGAGCAACATCTGTGGAAATAATTAAAACAATGCTGCTTAAACGGATTAATAATGAAGTAAAAGAAATACCTAAGAAATAAAATAGACTAAATACAATATATCACCTAAGTCAGTGACTGGCATAACGAAGTGTTTTTGAGGCAGGCCTAAATATTAAAAAAGGTTCAATATTTCCATCAAAAAAAGTTTCGATCCACGCCTTTAGCCTGTTTTACAAAGTGTGCAGACATACGATATTTACTGATACCACTTTAGGAACTTTAGGTATTTCTATTATAGCTTCTGTCCGAGCCTTGATTCGTTTTCATTAGCATTAGCATGCTCCCGCTAGCGTTGGCATGCTATTGCTTTGCACGGCGATCAAAAATACATTTTCAAAGGTTGATATTCACTTAGAGGTAGGCGGTAAAAGTTGTGTTTTTAAAGCAGTGAGAGCCAAAACTAGTATCGGTTCAGTATCGGATATTTGTAGCCGATACACAATATCATATTTTTTCCAGTATCGGCTCCGATATCTGATACCAGTATCGAATCGGTGCGTCTCTATTAAAACCTAATGAATTCGATTAGAAGCGCTTTCCGCAGCCAGTCCGCAGACTACTTAGTTGCCGTTGGTATGGCTGGGTACCATATTTTTTTTTTTTTAAATATTGGTTCTTTAACGATACTTGGTTTTCGATACCGATACCCGAACGATACTTTTTCCGATGCCCATACTAAAATAGTTGTCGTCTAGAGCCAGGAAACGGGCCAGTAATGTGTGGAAGATCTGCAAATGTACAATATCAGGTTCATCTTCAAAGTCAAGAAATGTGTGAAAAATAAGGAAAAATTTTGTAAATAAATAAATAAATAAAAAGAAATTGGGAGAAAATGGGGAGAAATATTGAAAAAACAATTGGGGGCAAAAAAAGAAAAAAAATTGTAACAACAAAATAAAAAGAGGTAAAAAGAATTGGGGGAAAAATGGGGAATAAGTTGGGTGGAAAAAAAATATTCGTAATAAACAATGAGCAAAAGTGATGGGAAAAAATCAAGGGCAAAAAAAATCTAAAATATGGAAAAAATAATTTATTTGAGTCCAAACAACCAAGTCACTTCCTTTTAATGTTTTCCCTTGACCAACAGCATCAACACTTCGGATCTAAATATAGAATTTTTTTTTTTTTTGTATCTGCTTTCGACTGTAGAGTCCAATTTACCTTTAGTTCCCCTCATCCCTCTGTTTTGGCGGAAAGGTTACAAATCTTTAAATGTGATAAATGCAGAAAATATATATAGATAAATATTCCAGTCGCAGCAGCTGTACCTAATATTGTGGCCGCGTGTTTTGATCTTTTGTTTGTGGTTTTGCCGCTCATGTTTATCACTGGATTAGAAAATGATCTCGACGCAAAGGTGTGACTCATCGCCGCGGCGTCGGAACAATTGTGTCGGAGACAATGGGAGGAAGTGACGTCGCCCCCTGGAGGCTCGAGCGCTCGCTGAAAATAAACCCGAAAGGATCTGGCCGTGATGCGCGTAAACAATTCAGATCTCTCCTCCCGAATCGGGGCTGGTTTTTTATACTTTGTGGACCCGGTTTTTGAATCAGGAGGCGATCGCTCCACCACATTTCAAATACAGGAGTTTAAAACACTGGGAAGAGCCTTTACTGTGTGGCCCCCGGGTGTTTCCAATGCGGTTTCTTATAACAATAAAGCTTTTGGTATCAGCTGCTGACCTCGAAGATGCTGCACCATGTGCCAAAGTCAAACCCCCCCCCAAACGCTGGAAAGTCGACATATCATGCAGACCTTTGGGAGCTTCAAACCACAGCTATGTTCCTCCATCAGAAAACCTGCCCGGAGTTTCATTTTGTCTATTTTGATTTGAAAGCCTAATATGCAACAGAACAGGAGGTGGCGCCGGTACTTAGACAATACTTTTTACCAATACTGAAATATGTGTCGTCTTGAACCAGGAAGCAGATTAGTAAAGTTAATTTATTGCTTTTCCTTCCGTTTAATTTCTTTTACATCATTTATTTGAGGTGAAACGACCGAGAAACGCCCTTTAATGACAAAAGGTAAAAAAATAAATAAAAAATCTTATTTCCCCCCATTTTAGCCTTTTTCCATTTCTGTCCACTGTTTTTCCCATATCGTTATTTTTTTATTTTCCACAAAAGGGCAGAAAATAGCACTTCACAAATGTTTACTGATTTTTTTTTCCAATTTCTTCTCCACTTTTCTCTCCATTCTTTCCACAAGAGGTTTTTTTTTTCTTCTTTTTTTCCTCTTTTTTTTTTGTGCCAAACCTTGCCCCTCCTCCATTTTATTATTTCCCCCCCCCCCCCCTATCGATCCACAAAAGGGCAGGAAAAAAAAACGTATTTTTCCTAATTTTGCCCCATGTATTTGCCAAACCCAGCCCCTTTACCCTTTTTTATTCATTTATTTTCCTGTCCACGTTTTCCCCCAATCTTTCAAACATTTTCTCCCTTTCCGCACCATTTTTTCCTCAATTCTTGATGACCAACAGCATCACAACTTGAATCTAAAACGGTACCAGCTTTCGATACTTCAGTTTTTTTGATACCGGAAGTACCTGAACCTTTTTTCCCGATACACCACCGGTATCTCTTAAAGGAACCCAGCCCTGGTGTCGTGGTCACAGGGTTCTCCCCTCGTGGTGATGTCGTACAGCGGGGAACCGATCTGAACGAACGTCTACTTGGAATACTTCAGTGGAGACGCTGCAGAACTCCTTTTCCTCACACATTTACGCCGTGGAGGAACAAACGGACCGTTCCTAAACTGTGAAACATCTCAATGTCCAGTCATGTATTAACGCCGTGCAATAATTACAGTGTTTGATCCCGGTACGGTTTTGGTTTTAGCTCCGCCTCCTCTGTACGGACGTCACCTTCTCGACTTTTGTTATTTATTGTTTTTCGATGCACTGTACGCGTTTCATGACCACTGGCGGTATACGCCCATGTACCCGGCTTTTATTAATCTTTTCTGGAGATCTTTTGTGAAATAAAAGACGATGAAGAGCGGCGTGTTTTGGGTTGTGTTTGTGCCGCTGATTTGTATAAAACACACACTGCTTATTCATGTGTTCTTCTATTAGTCAGTGAATTTAACCAAAATTTCATATCTCGATATTCATGCCAGATATCTTTATCGATACGATACGATATAACTATGGGTGTAGTGGACGGCGGATGGAAATTAGCCTTGAGCTAAATCCAGCTTATTTAAGATAAGATAAACGTTATGGTCCCATAGGGAAATTTGTCTTGGACTTGCCATGCTGTGGTACATACAATAGCAATATATAAAAGATGCATTAAATATATTCATGTACAAAAAGGACAACAGTCAGCTCGTTCGGCATAATTTACAGCACTAGTTGTCCGTTCATTAATATGCACTGTCCCATTCAAATAAATTCCATCCATCCATCCATCTTCTTCCACTTGTCCGTTGCCGGGTCGTGCACCAGCCCCCATGGCGCCCCCTGCAGGTGGTGGGTCCACAGAAGGACGGCCTCATGGTTCTAACCGGGCCTGTTGGTCTCTCATAGGGGCTTCTTTGTCTGACCCGTCACCTATAGGACCTGTTTGCCCTGGGAGACCCTACCAGGGGCACGAAGCCCCCGACCACAGAGCTCCAGGATCATTCAGGCTCAAACCCTCCCCCACGTTAAGGCGGCGGCTCCAGGAGGGGTTCAAATAAATGAAATGAAAGTAAAATGCAAAGCCTGCACAGAGACTATGTTTAATGTGTTGAATAAGTATTTGAACTTTAAATCATTTCAATTTGATGTACCATAACACTACTGGCTGAATGTATTACATTTGTGAACGATTTCCATCTCGTCAGGCCAATAATGTAATCATTATAAAATCATCGGTAAATCATTACGTCATCATCTTAGTACATAATTATGTATTCCGTTATCGGCTGTTATGAATATGTTCCCATGAGGCGCATTAGTAGTTTTCTGTTTTTCTTTGTGACTGACCTTCTGAACGTCCACAAAGTCACCTCGCAGCTCCCAAGTCTCGCCCCCGCCCCGTCACAAGGCGCGTCCTTCCGTTGCTCGTAATCGTTTTCAGCGGCGTAATCTCTGTCGGGGGGGGGGGTTGGCGAGCGATAATAGAACTCGGACGAAATCCTTGACCTTTTCCCTGCGCCGTCATCGAGCCAATCCAATTTCCCGCCGCCCTAATCGGGTTCGGACGATTTTTAATCTAATGTGCGGAAATATGCAATCATCAAGGAGACGCCGCGGCCGCCCCGGGACAAGCTCGGGTCTGAGGCGCGGCGGGTCGTTCGTGTGGAAATGTAGGACGTGTCTGTGGGGCTACGGGACGGAAGGAACGGGGGGGGGGGGGGGGGACATCACGGCCCTGAAGGAGAGACAGATTGAATCGGACATATTTTCTATAATCGACTTAAAGTTAATGTCATTCAAAAGTTGTTTATCGAAAAAGAAGAGGCCGTGTGTGTGGGAGGTGGAAACGTCCCATATCGTTATCAAAAAAATGTTTATTATAAAAGTAGAGTTGCACCAGTCCAGCTTTTTTGCTTCCGATACCGATACTGGGGGTTTGAGTATCTGCCGATGTCCGATATTCTTAGTTAGTTTAGTTCCTGACCAGCTCCATCACTGTGTGGTTCTTCTACAGAGGGACTATAGAGAGCATCCTGACCAGCTCCATCACTGTGTGGTTCTTCTACAGAGGGACTATAGAGAGCATCCTGACTAGCTCCATCACTGTGAGGTTCTTCTACAGAGGGACTATAGAGAGCATCCTGACCAGCTCCATCACTGTGTGGTTCTTCTACAGAGGGACTATAGAGAGCGTCTTGACCAGCTCCATCACTGTGTGGTTCTTCTACAGAGGGACTATAGAGAGCATCCTGACCAGCTCCATCACTGTGTGGTTCTTCTACAGAGGGACTATAGAGAGCATCCTGACTAGCTCCATCACTGTGTGGTTCTTCTACAGAGGGACTATAGAGAGCATCCTGACCAGCTCCATCACTGTGTGGCACGGCGCCAGCACTGCCTCCTGCCGAAGGAGCCTCCAGCGCATCATGAGAGCAGCGGAGAAGATCTGTGGAGCTCCTCTCCCCTCCATTAAGGACATGTACTCCACCCATCTCACCCGCAAAGCCGTCAGAATCACCAGGGACCCTACGCACCATCACACAGTCTCTTCCAGGTAATGCCTTCAGGGAGGAGACTGCGGAATCTACGGGCCAGGTCGAGTCAACTTAAGAACAGTTTCGTACACAGGGCCATCGGGAAGCTGAACTCCCTGCCCTCCCTCCCACCCTTCTTCCCCCACCCCCCACTCCACAATCAAGGATGAGAGAAATATAATTTCAAATCAGTCACATGGTTTGACAAATAAAACAATCTTGAATCTTGAATAATTAAAGAGAGAAGTATCAGTGATTCAACCATCTAAAAATGAAGTCAGGGGTAACCCTAACCCTCTAACCCATAATGGTTCTTGTGATAATAACAGAAGCCCCTTATGAGAGACCAACAGGCCCGGGTAGAACCATGAGGCCGTCCTTCTGTGGACCCACCACCTGCAGGGGGCGCTATAGGGGCTGGTGCAGCTCCAACAGCTGCCCCCACGACCCGGCAACGGAAAAGTGGAAGAAAATGGAAAATGGTGTTTTATCAAACAACTCACATTAAGTGATCTTTTATCAGATATTCATGAACGGCATTTCATGAACTAAAACACAAACACTTCGCCAGCACAGCAGTAGTTTTTATTTTTTTTATTTGGCTACTTCAGGTATTTCATTCTTAGTTTCTGACCCAGCCTTGATTATTTGCCGCTAACATTAGCATCCAGATACTAGCTAGCTAATACTAGCTCTAGCGCTGGTATTCATGAGTGCGTGTCCAACACCGTACCGGAGAAACGTGATCACAACAAAAGAAGAAGAACATCTAAAGAACAAGTTGAAATGAAAGTAAAATATTCTATACATTTTCATCGCATGAGCTAACCGTTGTAGCATTAGCCGTTTTGTTTACGAGTAAAATCGCCTGGAACGCTCTGAGGTTGTAAGTCGTAATTTTCGAGTGGGAAAGGCCCATCTGGGGATCGAACCCCGGACCTAGCTGTGAAGCACAAGTGCTAACCACTGCGCCATAGGAGTACAAGTCTTGAAAACAGCAAGTTTTGGGTTTGATTCTGCAGTAATGAAACTACGAAAGTCGAGCTTTATTTAGTTTCGATGCCACACGGGGCCTCATCTTCCTTTTTTTGTGGACACAGTTCCCGTTCCCCTAAAGCATCGCCTCACAATCAAATCGATTTCAGGAACACGGCCTTGCGGGGGAGTTTCCATGACGATGACAGAGTTTGTTTGTTTGTTTGTTAAGATCCCCGTTAGCCATTGCCTTGACAACAGCTAGTCTTCCTGGGGTCCAGATTATAAAATCACATTTTCATACAACGATCTCAGATTACAATATAAAACAACATAAATACACAATTACAACATATTTCATGTGTTGAAGTGTGTCAACAGAGTCTTTTTACAAATGTTTACGTCTGCAATGTTAGAAATGTCTTTAGGCAGAGAGTTCCAGGATCTCCTCCCTCTGAACAGAACGGCCTTCTGTCCAGTCTGAGGGTGACATGAAGGAAGAGGAAAATGAGCATTTAAATGTATGTATGGAACAACTGAATACAAGTACGTCATAAAACCTTAGGGAGTTTAACACAAGAATCTTTTGAAAGAAGCAAAGAAGGCAAAATGTAGTTGCACGGTAGCACAGCGGTTAGCACGGTAGCACAGCGGTTAGCGCTCGTGCTTCACAGCTAGAAGGTCCGGGTTCGATTCCCACCTGGACGGGGCCTTTCTGTGTGGAGTTTGCATGTTCTCCCCGTGTCTGCGTAGGTTTCCTCCGGGTACTCCGGTTTCCCCTACCACCAAAAACATGTACAATAGGCCTGGATGGATGATGTGTCTGTGAATGCATGGTGGTGATCAGAGGGACCGTAGGCGCGATGTGTGCAGTCGCGACAGCGCTTCTGTCAGTCTCCCCCAGGGGAAACTGAAGCTTCTAACATAGCTTACCACCACCGAGTGAGGAGTGAATGTAAAATGCTCTCATGTGAAGCACTTTGTGGCCATGTCTGTGAAAGGCGCTTTATAAATAAAGATCTTCTTCTTCTTCTATTCTTCACCAATGTCCAGCCTGAAGTTTGATGCATGCTTTGAATATTTGTATATTTTGAGCACCTCAGTGCAACTGTAGCTTCTCAATGAGAGCGACGCCTCATAGACTCATATGGTCCTGAAACAGGCGTGGACACAAACCCCCCATTCAGTCCTTTCCATTGCCCCCCCCCGTGACCGTCACCACCCCCTTCTCAAAAGAGGACTCTGAAGTAGAACATATTTCTGTTCTGAACGATCTCAGTCAAAGAGGATTTTTTTTTCTTTTGTGGACAGTTTCCATGGAGACGCTATTATTCGCGTTTATACTGTCAGGGTCGAACTGCCGAACATTCAGCTCAGAGCCTTCGCCCGTTCATGTTCCAAACCTCATGGTCAAAGGTCCTACACGCTCTGCTCCTGTGTGTTTGTGGCAAAAAAACGACTAAAACGTGATGACAAAAACAAGGAAGAAACTGAAATGAGTTTTGCAGGTCTTAGCTTTCAAATGAGGCGTAACCCTGACCTGTGGGCTGTAAGCTCCAGTGGAGAAGCTTTTAGATTTGGGTAAAACTGAAGAAAATCAGTGTGGGGGATCGGAGGGTGTGCTCCAATTACAGAGGGACCACACTCCTCAGCCTCCCCGGTAAGGTCCTCGTGTGTTTTGTGGATCTGGAGAAAGCGTTTGAGCGTGTTCCTCGTGGTGCCTTGTGATGGGTGCTCCGGGAGTATGGGGTCCGGGGCCCTCGTGGTGCCCTGTGAGGGGTGCTCCGGGAGTATGGGGTCCAGGGCCCTCGTGGTGCCCTGTGGGGGGTGCTCCGGGAGTATGGGGTCCGGGGCCCTCGTGGTGCCCTGTGAGGGGTGCTCCGGGAGTATGGGGTCCGGGGCCCTCGTGGTGCCCTGTGGGGGGTGCTCCGGGAGTATGGGGTCCGGGGCCCTCGTGGTGCCCTGTGGGGGGTGCTCCGGGAGATTCTTTTGAACTTTTATTATTGTGTAATTGTCCTAACCAGTTGTATTACCGGGTGGTTTGGTAATCTCACTCTGAAAGAGAACAAGGCTTTGAACAGCCAGCAGGACCATTGGCTCCTGGAGGCCACATGTAAAGCTCTACTCAGGGATCGAGCTTCAGGCCGCCCTGCTGAGGCCTTTTTGAGATGTTTCCCTCAGGGAGAAGGTATCGCTCGGTCATATGTTCTACTGATCGCCATCTTAACGGTTTCTTTCCTCAAGCTGTGATCACTTTAAACAAGGAAGGCTTAAGCTTTCAATGTGGCTTTGTTTGTTTGTTCTGTTTTTATATTGTGTCTTTTTTTTAATTTTTTTATGTGTTTGGCATATCGCACTTTGAGCTCTTTGCCCATTTTTTTCTCCAATGTGGTTGTTTAAACTGCAAATGAATCTGAAAAGAATGTATTAACTTTAAAAATCGCCTAAATTCTATGTTTCTTCCCCCTTATTGACCTTCAGCGTCTCGCCTTGAATGGAACAAAACACACAGTGGGCTTTACTTTTCAGTTTGGAGTCTAGGAAGTATTAGTATTAGTATTAGTATTAGTATTAGTATTCTGACCAACGCCTGTCCTTGGTTAAGTGTCCCGTTGCTGCATCGAGCTCCGGTGTTTCGTCGTCTTCGTTCTCGGCCTGGTGCGGGTTTTCGACGGCAGCTGTAAAACACCGGCTCAAAGCCTGAGGTGAAAGAGTCACGTTTGACCAAGAACTTCAAACGCAAAACTTTACAAACGTCTCTTTAACCGCGACACGGGTGTTCGGTTTTATCACGGGGAACAAGTTTGTACCCAGGTCGGTCTATTTCTTGTTTCTAACGCATCCATCCATGTTCTTCCTCTTTATCCGGGGCCGGGTCGCGGGGGCAGCAGTCTCAGCAGAGATGCCCAGACTTCCCGATCCACGCACACCTCCTCCAGCGGTTCTGGGGGGGACCCCGAGGCGACACCAGGCCAACTCGGAGACATAGTCCCACCAGCGTGTCCTGGGCCTTCCACGAGGCCTCCTCCCAGTGGGACAGGCCTGTATCAAACGCAGGTACAGGTAAACGGTTGTAAAAGGCCTGTATATCGTTTTGAGGCTGTTGGTCCAGGGCCACCACTAAAGGGAGTTACCTTCAGCTCAAATGAATAAAACTCCCACTTGAACCAACATTTTCTCCAGTTCCGTTTTACCCGAATCTAAAAGCTGTTACGGCCCTGGCTCAAGGGTCGCAGCAGAAAGAGTTAAAGCTCTAACGTGGAGCATTTATTCACAACGTAGCCATAGAAATGTGCAGAAGAAGACGGGTGGAGCCAGAGGAGCGGCCAACAGGAAACATCGGGCCCAGGTGCTTAATCTACTTTTACATTTGTTGCTCGTGTATCTGTACTTTTACTAAAGAATGTTGAGAACTTCCAGCACATGAGAAAAATATGAGAAAAAAAATAGACAACCTTAAAATGAGATTAGTTTAAGCTTAATGTGAAATCTCTCGTGTCAATGATTGAGACAAATAGAAGACATTTAATGTGGAGACAATTTGAGATTTCTACAAGGACGATGAGACCTCTTTTAAATCTCAACAGAGTCTAATCTGAGCTTTTGAACAGTGTTTTGCTCAGGAGACGAAATTGAGAAACAGGAGCAATTTTGACACGTTTCGAGAAGCTTCAAGGACCGGTTTATTTACTTCACGGTTACTTTCCGTGGCTCACATGTTTCAGAGACTTTTTGAAGACCTTTTGCTTGAGTAAATATTTTGGCCCCTCTGCCCACGAGCGCAAGATTTCGAGCCTTGATCTCGAACTCCGCACAGAAAGGCCCCACAGGCTGGGAATCGAACCCAGGACCTTTCCTCTCCGTGGGTCTGTGAGTAAACCGCCAGTCTGTGAAAGTGAAGTCATATATTTGTTACTTTCCGAAGCCCGTACTGGCTTTTTAACGTTCTGGCTGAATCAATGCTCCTTTGTGAGCGTCGGCCATGTTTGTAGTTAACCCCGAAAGTGAACTACAAACCCCGGGGGTCGGAGGTCACGGGGGTAGAGTAAATATCCCACGGACGGCGCAGAAAGGAGCCCAGTGTTCGGAGGTGGAGACTCTCCGAGATCCAAGACCCGCTGACTGTTTGTAAACCTTTCACTCGCTCGAGCGCAGGATGTGGCGTTTACCTCCGATAGAGTCCGGGCTTCGAGTCACGTGACCATAACCCTGTCCTTAACCTCTTTATATATACACGTACTGTCCGTGTATATATATATATGGTAATCCATCCATCTTCTTCCACTTGTCCGTTGCCGGGTCGTGGGGGCAGCTGTTGGAGCTGCACCAGCCCCTATAGCGCCCCCTGCAGGTGGTGGGTCCATAGAAGGACGGCCTCATGGTTCTACCCGGGCCTGTTGGTCTCTCATAAGGGGCTTCTGAACCGCTCTTTGTCTGACCCGTCACCTATAGGACCTGTTTGCCCTGGGAGACCCTACCAGGGGCACGAAGCCCCCGACAACAGAGCTCCAGGATCATTCAGGCTCAAACCCTCCCCCACGTTAAGGTGGCGGCTCCAGGAGGGGATAAATATGGTCATGATGGTACTATATGGGGCAGTATCAGATAACCCAGTACTGTTGGATGCTCAAGAATACGCAGTACAATGTAATGCATTCTTGTAAACTTTGAGTCTGTACACCAGAAGACTTTGTAAACTTATTTTCCTGGTCGCCTCCCTCTGGAGGTGCTCCAGGCATGTCCTATTGGGAGGAGGCCTCGTGGCAGGCCCAGGACACGCTGGAGGGACTCTGTCTCTGGGATCGACAGATGTAATTCCTCTCTCCTGGAGGAAACAGAAACCTACAGTAGGACAGATACACTTCCATGGATGGACGGGCAAAATGACAAAAACTCATTTTCTTCTTGGATCTAATTTTCCCAGACAGGCATATTTTTGATTGAATATACTCGTGGCGAAGAAGTGACTTCATAAGATTAACGCATCATTGGCTTTTATCTGATCCAGACGAGGACACAGAAAGCTGCTCTGTGGTCGGCCTTCATTTCAGCCCCGTGGCCGTTCGGCTCTGGAGGCCTTTGGGTAAAAATAACCGCTGCCTGAGTGTTTACGGCTCGCTCATGTGACTCTGCGGCAGAGTCGGGCCGTCCTCTCCCTGCTCCACCCGGGCACCGAGCCAGCACTCACTACACCGTACCAGAGGGGGCGCTGTACAAACGCGACCGACGCAGATTCAGTCAAATTAAGACTAAGACCTCCTATCTAAACTTGAAGGCCTCACGGCATCTTCGAGCGGTTTCAACAAAGACTTAACATTCATTTCATTTCATTTTCATTTTATTTGTCACAACAAAACCACCAATACAGTATGAATGAAACGGAGCAAATAAGATCCAAGTCTCATAATATCTGGTTACTTCACACTTTAAATCTTTTAAATGAAGATCAACCCAAGACCAAATGCAAAAGATCTGAAGATGCTGAACGTGGTAAGAGTTTGTCTTTATCCAGAGTGAAACAAGTCCTGCACCGACATGGGCTGAGAGTGAACTCTGCCAGGGAGAAGCTCTGACTCCATGTTGTATTGTCATGTTCCTTGTATATGTGTGTGTTTGTGTGCACTTCTGTGTTTGTCTTCATTGCTGCACAGCTTTGATGTAATATCTGTTAAGAAATGTTTAAGACCCCAGGAAGAAAAGCTACTGCTTTATTTCAGTAGCTAATGGGTGATTTAAATAAACAAACAAACAAACTGCAGCTCTGTGCATCTCCCCAGGGGGCTGGATACATCTCACAGCACTTGTCCCCGTGTGTGCAGAGCCCTGGGGCCGACAGGTCAACACACAGGCGGCCCTTTGGTAATAGTCCGTTGAACGGCAGTAAAAAAAAGCATGAGCTCATACTGTTCCCTGTGGATCATCGGAAAAAAGAAAAACGATATTAATCCTGCACACTTACACGCAACTCACACCCCCACCCCCGCCCCGAGTTACTGAAAATACCATTGCATTACTCCCCCCCGGACAGCAGTCTGTGATGGGCCGATGGATGATCAATCCAAGGCACGGGCTGTGCAGAAAATAAAAACATGAATAGGCTGGGCCCATTTTGGGGGAGTAACGGGAGGGGCAGAGGGGAGGGGGCTGATCATGCGTGCGGCACATGTACCACTGATGCGCCTCTGATGGGCCATTGGATGATTCCAATCCAGAAAACACGGGCTGCACAGAAAAAAAAAAAAAATCTAACGCACTGGCCCATTTTGTTTTGGAACCGGCCCACCGGTAAAATGTCCGGTAAAATATAAGCCTGGTCCGCGGCTGAGTGTGTTGGCCCTTCATCAGACATGAAACAAGTGGCTACACACCTTATGTACCATTATTGAAGTTTTATTGGACATAATTAATGTACACAATCCACAGAATACATGTATGCACATTCAGTAACGTTACTTTAGGTTAGAACTCTAGGAGTAATCCTGGACTCAGACCTGAACTTAAACAGCCACATTAAAGCAATAACATCATCAGCTTTTTACCATCTGAAAAACATTAAGATCAGAGGAATAGTGTCAGAACCAGACTTAGAGACACTCATCCATGCATTTGTCTCCAGCAGGTTAGACGACTGTAACGGCTGCTCACTGGCCTTTCTAAACGAGCCGTTAGAGCTGCAGAACATCCAGAACGCTGCTGCTCGAGTCCTGACAAGAACCAGGAAATACCACCATATTAGTCCAGTGCTCCGGTCTCTGCACTGGCTTCCTGTCACTCAGAGAATAGAATTTAAAACAGCTCTGCTTGTGTACAAGTCTTTTCATGGTTTAGCACCAAAGTCCATCTCTGACATGTTAGAGGCGTATGAACCATCTCGGGCCCTGAGAACTTCAGGGAGGGGTCTCCTGGTGGTTCCCAGAGTCAGGACTAAACATGCTGAGGCTAAAGCTAAAATCTGGAACAGTCTTCATGAGGATGTGAGACAGGCCTCAACTCTGACAATGTTCAAATCCAGGCTGAAAACAGCTCTTTTTACCCGAGCAGATGAAAACTGAAAGTATTTTATCTGCACTCTGGCCTTTTACTGTCATTGATTAACTTTTATGTTGATGTTTTAATTATTGATTTGATCTGTTTTCTTGTAATTTTATGCAACTGTGAAGCACTTTGAATTGCCTTGTGTATGAATTGTGCTCTACAAATAAACTTGCCTTGCCTATACTTCGTGGTTCCAAGTAATACATTTTTGGGGGAGCTCTTAAGCTGTGCAGTTTTATCATTTTCATTTGTAACCTCTAGCTCTTCTGCACACGACTCCGTTTATGGGACGAGCTGCTGTCGAGCATCAGGACATCACGTGAACGCAGCCTTCAGAAAGATGAAAGGCGCAGGTTTGTGGCGAGGAGGTCCTGGTTTAAAATGGCCGTTTGAAGATGCCGGTGATGAGTTTAATGCGTCTGTTTGTCGACACATGAAACACAGAGGAGAAGCGTCTGGTCCGACACGGCTCTTTGTTGCTCTCGATCCAGGTCACAGTAATGAAATTATATAATCAAATAGGTCAATCTTTTTCTGAGGGCAGCATTTATATACAAGGAGATAAGATAAGATAAACCTTTTTAAACATCAGCTTGAGATTACCCGTTTCTTTTTGTTAACTTAATGGCTTATCCGAATTTGAACTATATCGATATATGCGATATGGTCTAATTCCATGTCTCATTAAAACATATATCCATATGTCTTAAAGGAATAGGCCACCGTTTTTACATACTGACATATGTTCTTACCTTAGACTAGTTGATATGTACCTGTCTGGTCTTTGTCCGTGCGCTCTGTCATGCAAACGGAGCACAAACGCAGCCTCTTCCACATACTGTATTGTTCCAAATCAGCTCCCGTTAGAAGCTACCAAACTCTTCCACGTTGTCCCTATTTAAATACAGTTACGTGACGTGTTACACTACAAAGTATAGTAACACAGAAATGTAACATGTCGATTTTCCCAGCGGATAAAAAGGGGTACTATATTGTGAGGCGTAATAATACGAGGAGCACTACGTCCGCGCACTAACTCCTAAAGACTTCTCTCCCGCTCACTTCCGTCAATAGAAGCAGCGTGACTTGTAGTGAGCGGGAGAGAAGTCTTTAGGAGTTAGTGCGCGGACGTAGTGCTCCTCGTATTATTACGCCTCACAATATAGTACCCCTTTTTATCCGCTGAGAAAATCGACATGTTACATTTCTGTGTTACTATACTTTGTAGTGTAACACGTTCACGTAACTGTATTTAAATAGGGAAAACGTGGAAGAGTTTGGTAGCTTCTAATGGGAGCTGATTTGGAACTACACCGTATGTGGAAGAGGCTGCGTTTGTGCTCCGTTTGCATGACAGAGCGCACGGACAAAGACCAGACAGGTACATATCAACTAGTCTAAGGTAAGAACATATGTCAGTATGTAAAAACGGTGGCCTATTCCTTTAAATATCCATATATCGCCCAGCCCTAAGTTGATCAAAACTTGCCTTTGTTTGGCTTATGATGTCTCAGGACCCGAGGAACGTAGAATTAAAGTGTTTTCACCTACTGAGAGCTTAGAGTCTCACCTTTGGAACGAGCCACAGCATGTTCCCATAGCGATGAGTAAAATGGAGGACGATAACATGACTGCAGGTTTGTCCAACATGAGAACGAAACAAAACCACCGCCCAGCAGTGTTGTTTTCGTCAATGATGACGATAACGAAATGATTTCGTTGACGCCCCTTTTTTATATGACGATAACGCGACGATGACTAGCTAAAAATGGCTCTAAGGTGACTAAAACATGACGAGAGGTTTTCGAGTTTTCGTTGACAAGACGAGACGGAACGAAAATTATTATAAGTCTGACGTTCACAATGCATGTTATTTCTGCCCATTTTGCGTGAAATCTGGCTTTTCTGTTTGAGCTATCCTTGTTTTGGGTACGCCCACCACCCGGCTGCCCCATGCGCGCACCAGATTCCACCACAACAACACACCTGCGGCGGTGCTGAGAGGCTAGTCACTCGCCACGCATCTTCGAAGGACCATGGCTGCGACGCCAATAAACGGGCTTGGTGGTCGGAAACGACGAGATGATTTATGGACATACTTTCAGTATAATCCATCAGAAAGAAAAACGGAATGCATTGTATTGGGAGACGACGGTAAATGCGGCCATAAACTAGGTGGGAAGAATACAACCAACCTCAAGCGGCACCTGAAGGCTCATCACGCGGATATTTTTTCGAAGGTAACTAACAAGTCACGCTGTTAACATATCATATACATTCAATTTTACTTGACAATTGGCTTGTGACATATTTCATTGTATGCTTAAGGTTTTACATATATCTACTGGTGCAAATTTGCTGCTAACTTCAGGCTAATATTAGCTTGGTTGTGCTAACGTCAATAGCATGTCTGTGTCACTTTTATTTGTTGAACATGCAGGGATTTTGGCCATGTAGGAAGTGTAAATCGTCATTATGTTAAACTGTTATTTGATTTCAGTGACAGTCTGAAATGTGGAGGGGAAAATTAGCATTTCAGACCGGTTGCTGTTCCTCCCCATACAGAAAAAAAAAAAGATTGAAATATATAATTAAAGTGTCAAAATATATGTGGCATATATTCCAAATATATTTGCATTGTTCTTCACTTCGATTTATCATTTTGAAATATATTCTAAATTACAACAAAATATATGTTAAGTGTGAAATACTATACATTCATAACATGTAATGTAAAATATATGGTCATAAACTGTTTATCTTGCTAAAGGGTCGAAAATGTATTTTGATCATACTAATTCCTCTACCTTTTCCCCTATACACAACAGTAGGCTACCATATTTCACTACTGTATTATGACACACAGCTATAATAAATACTGTACTTAAATTTAAATAGACTGCAATGTAAAATGACAGATAGTTGTTTTCCTAGGACTATTAGGCCATATTAGGTGGCACGTACCTAACACCAAGTTGCACGTACTAATATATTGACATATAAATACAGTATATTCACATATGTAACTAACATTTTTTTTTTAAGAAAAAATATATTTAAATTAAATGGGGTTAAACACATGGGCCATGTGTTTAATCCCCACCTGAAACGAGCACATTTTCTCCAGTTTCCCAAATCGAAAAGCTTCTTGAAGAAAGCGTCGAAACAGCAATGAAATGAGGATGAAAATACAAAAGATGTGACAAAACTGACAAAAAAGTCACAATCAGTTTTGTAACAGCTGGAGTTATATGTTCTTTTTTTCAATAGTCTATTTGCTTTTAGTAATTTGTCTTAAATGTTTGATAGTAAAAACCATTTTGTTTTCTAAACGTAATGTGTTGAAACACGATGATCTGCTTAATATATATACTATATATACTATTACTACTATAATAAACAGTATACATACACACATACAAATTTGATTGTTTTGTATTCACATGACATGACTTTTACAGATGTACTTTGTAGTAATTGTCTTTGTTTTCTCCTCATCCAGATCCCATTGACCAGAACCCCCATACAGAAACCTGGTTGTCCAAATAACGACAGGACACAGACATCTATCGAAACAGCCTTCGCCGCAGGATCCAAATACAAGTCAAACTCTGTGGAACAAAGTGTCAAAGAACAAGCGCTCGCTCTTTGGATTGGACGCACTGGTCTACCTGCTTGCACAGTTGAGGATGAAGATTTCATCCACATGATTGAGACCTTTGATAAAAGGATGACCATACCCAAAAGAACAAAAATAAACAACTTAGTTGACAAGATTTATGATGATGAAAAACTAAAGTACAAAGAGCGGCTTGCCAGAGCACGTAAAATAACAATTGGACTGGACATATGGACCAAAAAAGGACTTACAGCTTCATTTCTGGCAATTAGTGCATGTTTTTTTTGCACTGTGGTAAATAAAGCACAGCACATACTGTTGAGACTTGATCAGATCGCACACCCACACACGGCAGTGTGTATAAAACATTGTTTTGACCAATGCCTAGAAGACTGGGGAATACCACAACACAAAATTCTAACAGTCATAACTGACAATGGAAGCAACATGATTGCAGCATTCAAGTCTAATGAACCGGATGAGCCCACTAGCTCCGAGGATGAATCCATCGAGACGAGTGACCCTGAAGATACTGAAGTGGCTGTTAGAGAACACCAGAGGTAAATTACTTCAGTTTGCTGTTAATTTTCAGTATGTCAGTCACTCTTATTATTTAGAGTTATGCTTGTAGGTTATAGTCACTTTTATTTATTTTTTAGCAATTGTTCATGGCAATTTTATTGACTGTCCTTAAAACTTATTTTTCTCCTGTATTTTTGTCTCTTCTAGGTTTGGAGCCATAGATACGAGTAGGACCCCCTGCGTTGTACACACTCTACAACTTGTGGTAAACATGATCCAGAAAGACACAAGTGTCAACCGACTGCTGAGCAAAGTTAGAGGTCTTGTTAAGCTCTTCCGCAAGTCATCAGTGGCAACTGAGCGACTGCTGCAGTTGTGTCAACTAACCCTGGTCAAAGACTGCCCTACTAGATGGTCCAGCACATATCAGATGATATCACGGCTTCTCCAAATCAAAGACTTAGTAGTTCAGGTTGCGGATGGGATGAGCTGGGACCATTTACTATCAAGTGAGTGGCATAAACTGTCCACTCTCAGAGATTTACTCGTCCCCTTCGCTGAGCATACCCAGTTGCTCCAGAGTGACACACAGTCATTATCCCTTGTGGTGCCTGCCCTTCTGGACCTGCAGGGTCACCTGTCTGAGTTCCCCCAAGCCCAGGGATCTAGCTTTAAGGACCTTGCTTCCTTGGCAATTAAGATGAAGGCAAACTTGGACAAGAGGTTCAGCTGCTTTCTTGATCACACTGACTCCAAGTTTTCACCTCTCGCTGCTGCTGCATGCTTCCTTGACCCGACAGTTGCACCTGAAGCACTCCTTGAAAATGATGACGAGCAAATAGAGGCACTTGTGAGAAGAGCAGAAGATTATATTGCTCAGTTGGTGCCACACGTTGTACGGGAGGAGGAGGCTGAAGACGACGAGCCAGAGGAGGGAGAAGAATCCAAAGAAGAGCAGCCTCATAACAAGCGGCCCAGATTCAGATTCTTGTCCAAACCAAGCCGGCCTTCCAAGTCTACCCTCTCAAAGCCGTGTGTCAAGGAGGAAATCAAGAAATTCAAGGAGCAGTTGTCACAGCCTACAAACCAAGAGACTGCCCTAGAATTTTGGGATGCACAGGGAGATTATGTGTATCTGAGCCTAAAACCTATTGCCTTAGACCTTCTGGCCATGCCAGCATCTCAAGCATTTGCTGAGAGAGTCTTTAGCATTACAGGTGACCTCAGTCGTGGCCGTCGTAATAGAGCAAGAGTCATTTTAGAAAGAAGTGCTTTCCTGAAACTGAATCGAGCTCAGTAGGCCAATTTAATGAGCATTACATTTATTTGTTTACAGATATGTTACTGTGATATTCTGTTCTGGGCTTGCTGTGAGACTGCACTAGAGGTAGGGCCATCCTCTAATTCAATGTGTTAAACCAACGTTTTTATTTATTTAGTAAGTTATTTTGCTTTCCTTAAAGACAAAATTGCAGTGTTTACACTATTCAGGGATTGATTTATTAATTTTTATGTTCAATCAACACACTTCAAGTGTCATGTTTGTTTCATACTTTAAATTCAAGTATGCGTTCCTAACAACCTATGGTCAATGCACCTCTGTATTATTTATTTATTTTTATTATTTTGTTTCAGAATGTTTGCAACTTTGCAGTTTGCACAAGTTAAAGATGGACAGGGTTGTACGCTGTTTGTGTTTACAAATAATATGCATCTTGATGTTGCACTGGCAGACAAAATGAAGCACAAGTTGTAGAGCTGTATTTGTTCAATAGCTTATATTTTGGGCACGTTGTTCATTGCATTTTAGCAATTTCTCAAATAAAGCAACAATTGCCAAAGTAAGAATGTTTTTATTCCTGCCTTTTTTGGAGTAAAACGGTGATATTATATATATATATATATAATTATTTTTTTAACTAAAACTTGACTAAAACCTTTTTGTGTTTTCGTCGACTAAAACTTGACTAAAACTATAAAGTTACAAGTGACTAAAATGTGACTAAAACAAAAAAGCATTTTCGTCCTAAAGACTAAGACTAAGACTAAAACTAAAACGGCTGCCAAAAACAACACTGCCGCCCAGTCAGTGCATCAAAGCTAATCAGCGCTAATGTTAGCGAGAGGAACCCGAGCGCTTTAGCCGCTGTCCAAATACAAGCGCGATAGTCCTGAGAACATTACTCAGGGCTTAGGACTATGTTACTGAGAAATGCTGCAGCCGTTTGACAAGTTTCCCAAAAAAAGCTGCTTCACTCCGACGGCCGTGTGAACAGGAGGTTATATTTAAAAAGGAAAAAGAACACAACATATGGCTACTCTACTTTTGCAGTAATACAGTATTATCTGAATCCATACATTTAATATTTTATTCTAACCAGGTTTAATTTAACACAGAGGTGAGTTTTGTCAGGAAATTTTTAACCAGAATAACGCAGATGAAATATCAATATTATTGTTGTTGGGATATTTTTTTAAAGATGAAACTGTATGTTGACTATTTAAATAAAAAAAATTGTGACAGGCCTATTTCAAACACAGAACCTGGTGAGAGTGTAAGTTATGTTAAA
The DNA here is from genome assembly GCA_021464625.1 of Proterorhinus semilunaris. Taxonomy (NCBI): domain Eukaryota; kingdom Metazoa; phylum Chordata; class Actinopteri; order Gobiiformes; family Gobiidae; genus Proterorhinus; species Proterorhinus semilunaris. The sequence continues at coordinate 2,427,626 of CM038356.1, read as the reverse complement.
AGGTTTATTGAATGTCAGATTGAACACATTTCAATTAAACTAGTTGCTTACAGTTTTCTTTTTATTGCCTACAGTATTTGCATCATACTCAATATTATCGTTAATCGCGATACTTATCGTGGCCGGCCTACCCACAGCTATAACACAGACTGCGCTGTGGTGCTACAGTTATCATGAACAATGGTCTGGATTGTTAGCGCGCTACAGCTAAGTCCCCGAAACAGCGCGGCACTCGGCGTGTTAAGCCTCTGGAAGATTCCTGTACGACTGAGAGCCCACACAAACACGCCCTGCAGCTTCACGTAGCTCATGAATTAGCTTTTAATCTCGCGCCGTTTGTCTCCATTAACCTGAGTGTGGTGGACCCTCTCAGGAAGTCCCACTGCACTTTGTCTCGTGGACCCAATAATATTTAATGAGGTGGGGGCAGATACAATTATTTAGTTTTTGAGGAGATTTGAGTTGTTGTACAGGGAGATAATGTGCCCAGTCAACAAAACAACATATGAACTGTTTATGTAATTAATTGAAACAAAGCACAACTTCAACAACGATCTCGTTTCATGTACGATGTCTCGCACAAAGCAAGTCAAAAAATGTGATCCTTAATATCTTTCTTGTTGTTACTTTTATGTTATAAAGGTACATTAATACATATTATACTCCGAGATCTTGCTACTTCTCAGTTGTCATTACCATCTTCAATATAATTTTAATTTGGGTTTAATTATTATTATTATTATTTAATAGAGTTATATGTGAAATGTGATGTAAGCCCAGGAATAGGAAAAACTAGCTCTGCCCCCACTTGGTAGTGTGACATCATCATGTGGTGGAGCCACCGGCCTGGCTCCACATCTGGAGATGGGCCCCCGGGCGCAGCACTGCCGCTGCCCACATGTGTCCTCTGTTAAAAGCAGAGGACACGTGTCGTCGTGCAGTTCATGTATACACGCATAGTTCTGGCCGCTATTTTGAATACTGAAGTAGAATTATGCAGTACTGCAACATGTAACAATATCGATACTCGGGATGGAAATGAAAGACGACTGATCGACAGTGGCGTTTGTATGGACTCATTTTCATGTAATCATTGCTCATGAAGATAACAGTAAAAACACGGCCCCACGTTTATGTGATATAAGCAGCAGATGTGGCACAGATGTAGCAGCTCTGTCTGCCGAGCTACAGCAGGATTTACTAAACATCTGCTTCACTCTGAAGACTAAATTAACTCATCAAAGGGGAAACAGAAAACCTCTCTCTGTCATTTTTACAGTTTGTCATGTCAACAGAGCCTCAGTCTGAGTCGGTGTTTCAGCTGCTCAAGACGTTAGCATGCTACCGGTTAGCAACTGTCATCAACCAACTGTCGATGGCTTTAACACGATAAACACATGTGTGGCTCACATCTATGAACACTGAGGAAATACTGCAGTCACAGCTCAGCTCTGACCTCGGTCACATGTATCCAAGGCTAGATGTTTGTGGTTCAGGGCTTTCTCTTGGAGAGGTCAGAGCTGAGCTGTTGCAGCTAAATGCTAACCGGTAGCATGCTAACGTCTTAAGCATCTTAAACACTGACTCACTGGTTTCTTCACATAAACGTGCGTCTCTGGGGCCGAGTTTTACTGTTATCTTCTTGAGCAATGATTACGAGGACATAAAAATGGCACAATCCATCAGTAGTTTTTTATTTATATCCTGAGTAACGATATTGTTACATGTTGTAGTACTGCATAATTCTACTTCAGTATTCAAAATGAGACTCTCCAACATCTCCCCAATTCTCTCACATTTGCATTTCTTTTACAATTACATTACTTTTTTCAATACCGATATCTAAACAACACTTTTTTCGATACCTATAAATGTTGTCATAGAAAACAGAGTAATAATGTTAATGTATTCCTTTACCTTCCATTTAATTTCTATTACATTTGTATCATTAACTTGAGGTGAAACAGCCAAGAAAAATTACCTTAACTCATTGACTGCCAGCCATTTTCAGATCAGAGAGCTCCCACTGCCCGAGGTTTTTCAGGATTTTTTTTCTTCAAGACCCACAGACAATTTAGTTCTAGGTCTATGTCTACACCAAACCCACCAAACGAAAGATTAAACGCTCTTCTTTCATAAAAAAAAAAGTTTGTTTGTAGCTCTTTCCGTTCTTTAATGATCTTCTGTAGAAAATAGGTGAAATCCCCCAAAATGCTGGTTTCTGACCAAACGCTGACAAAACGAGCTTTTTGTAATCAAGCAGAACCGTGATTTTTACGCTTTAGTGACGCCTCAAACATCTGAACTGTGGTTTCCTCCCATAAAACAGAAGCACAAGTAAAAAAGTGCTTCTCTCTCGTGTGCGCTGTGATGAAGGCGCCGCCGGCCGCTATGTCCGGACGCGGGCTCGGGGGTTAGCATTTTTAGCATGCTAGTCAGGAGCTTTTTTAGGTACCTGTCTGCTTCCTTGATCCTTCTCCTCCACCTTGATCCAACACTTTACTACGAGAACCAGCGCTGACCAAAACCTGTTCAAGTGTATTTTTCCTTTACGTTTGGCCTCTGGAGCTTCTCCAACACTCGTCGCTATAGTCCTTCCCTCGTCTGAGATAGCAAACAAGTAGCTTCTTACTACTTCTGCCTGTGATCGCATCCAAAGAGCACTGCTGCCACCTGCTGGCGCAATAAAATGTACGATATTTACCTGGAAGGTGATCACGCTTTACTGCATCCCCCCCCCCCCCCCCCCCCCATTGAAAAACATAATCGGCCGTCAATGAGTTAATGAGTTAACTACAAAAGGCTAGACATTTTTCTGTCCCCCCATTTGTTTCCTTATTTTCTGATGACCAACAGCATCAAATCTTGAATCCAAAACATTTAGTTCCTGTTTACGATACTTGTATTTGTCCAGTAGTACCTACAGATCAGAAACGGCCTCCTCGGTGGAGAGGGAGCAAAGGTGCACCTGTCTTATGGAGTTTAATAGTTGTGGTTAAAGGTGCAATAATGTTCTTTTTGGCGTCTCCGCACATTGAAATATGAAGGAGAAGCGGCGCTCGATCCTAAGACGTCTGCCAAGCCAGGCACTTAGAAACTTGGAAACAGTTTTTTTTTTCTGCCTATGACACAACGAATCCTGGAAATCAAAATGGAGGCTTCAGGGGCTTCGAGACGACCAAAGGGAAGCAGATGACTGAAACACTGCATGCAGGAAGTGAAATACTGCTCCAGGTCTGTTGTTGACGAGGGAACGCCGCTGTGACGTGGCTAAAAGTTTTGTTAAGCCTCTATTTATGTGGCAAAGTCAGGCATTGTTTCAAAGCACAGATAATTAGATCAGATGTACTTCCAGAATGAATCTCAAAGGAGTCTCTGTGGGTCGAGGCCGCTCAGCCCGCGGGTACACCGACATTCCGGAGTCTTTATCTGATCATAATTTAACCAAAATAGTTTGTGATGGGCTTTGCTTTGGGCTGAAATACCCGGTTCCGAATGAGGCCGTTATGGGCAGGACCTCGTGGTTACGTTTCTGGATCGTACCATTGTTCACTGGTTCAAGGCCTTGTACTTTCAGTCTCATTCAGATATTTACTGATGTTTACCGGCATTTCCGGACTATAAGCCTAAGACTATGAACACCCAGAAGACAGTGGAGATGATCGTGGACCCTCGCCCTGACAGACCCGCCCGCCCCCATCTCCATCGTGGACTCCTTCACCATCACCCAGGACCTCCGATGGGAGCCGACCATCTGCTCCTTTAAGAGTATAGTTTAAATATGGTATAAAACTGGGAGCAGCTTCATCTTCCCTTTCGCTTTCTCTTCTTTCTCTTCGTCCTTTCCTACTATTCCAAACCAACGTGCCTTTTCCAAATCCATTATTATTAAGAGCAGATTATTACTAAGTAATTGTTGAGTCGTTAAAACTGCCTTATTTAAGTCTGCAGTGTTTGGATGCTGAGGTGAACTCCTGAGACTGTTCCCCAGATGTTCTGCAAACACTATAATCGTCGAAAATCTATTAACCCGCTTGAATTTCATAATAAGAGTGTTATAGGATTTGGTTAACATTAATTAGCTTCCACAAGTCTCACCATGAAAGTCTCAGCTTTAATCCATTTTACTCACACATGATACATCTGTTATTATTTCCTGCCTATGAAACAGCCTGACTCTAAAACCAAAAAAATCAGGTTAGAACTCTAGGAGTAATCATGGACTCAGACCTGAACTTAAACAGCCACATCAAAGCAATAACATCATCAGCTTTTTACCATCTGAAAAACATTAAGATCAGAGGAATAGTGTCAAAACCAGACTTGGAGACACTCATCCATGCATTTGTCTCCAGCAGGTTAGACGACTGTAACGGCTGCTCACTGGCCTTTCTAAACGAGCTGTTAGAGCTGCAGAACATCCAGAACGCTGCTGCTCGAGTCCTGACAAGAACCAGGAAATACCACCATATTAGTCCAGTGCTCCGGTCCCTGCACTGGCTTCCTGTCACTCATAGAATAGAATTTAAACAGCTCTGCTTGTGTACAAGTCTTTTCATGGTTTAGCACCAAAGTCCATCTCTGACATGTTAGAGCCGTATGAACCATCTCGGGCCCTGAGAACTTCAGGGAGGTGTTTCCTGGTGGTTCCCAGAGTCAGGACTAAACACGCTGAGGCTAAAGCTAAAATCTGGAACAGTCTTCATGAGGATGTGAGACAGAACTCAACTATTGTTGACAATGTTCAAATCCAGGCTGAAAACAGCTCTTTTTACCCGAGCAGATGAAAACTGAAAGTATTTTATCTGCACTCTGGCCTTTACTGTAACTGATTAATTTTTATGTTGATGTTTTATTGATTGATTTGATCTGTTTTCTTGTAATTTTATGCAACTGTGAAGCACTTTGAATCGCCTTGTGTATGAATTGTGCTCTACAAATAAACTTGCCTTGCCTCGACTACACTTGCATTGATTCTCACATCGAAAAACTTTGCCCAGGTTTATGTCTATAATGGTGCTTTCACGATGTAAACCGGCTCCCGGGGCCCGTATGAAGATATTAATTTATAATGAAAGGTCGGCCCGGTGCGTCTGTGGGCGATGACCTCACGCCGTCTGGTGCCGGCAGGAGTGCGCGGGCCAAAGGAAATGGGCTGCGGATTTTGGGTTCTTAAAAACACTCCCCTGGGAAGATGAGAGGAGTCGGGTTACCCCAAACACAAACCATAAAAGCCAGACGGAAATGGACCTGACGGTGAATATAATCGCAGCGAACGCATGAATGTCTTAAGAACATTATTACGGATGGATCTTTGATTAATAGACAAACATTTCATCGTTACGAGTGTAGAGAAATCCTGCTGACTTTTGATCATTTCCACCATTTTGTTTTTAAGTGTTGACGAGAGCGTAGCAGACGGGGGAGGAGTTTGAGCACATGTGTAGAGGTTATGCGGGTGATGTCATAACAAAGCAACAACGTTTACAAAATAAAAAGAAGCGGCGTTTGCTCCGAACAGTTAGCAAGCTTTCGTTAGCCTGTTTCCTATTCAGATTCAGAAAACTTTATTGATCCCTCAAGGGCAATTGATTTGCTGCAACCTCCGACAGATGTTTGTACAAACACATCACAACACTCACTGTGTGTCACTTCCAACAGTACAGACATTAGCAGATAATTAAAAGAAAAGGACACATTTCAAAACAGTTGATGATACTTAGTAAACACACTCCCTTCAGAATTCACGTTAGCCTTTAGCCATCAAACATCACAGATTACGACAGATCCAGATGTTTTCAGCTGGTGTCAACCACATTTCAGTGAAGTCCAAGCTGAGGCGTAGTTTACACGGCAACAAAACAGTGGCACGTTGGTATTGGAGGAATCTGAAGGCCAAAGCAGAAAGATCTCCGCTCTCTGCAGCCATTTTTGGATGACAATATGTCATAATACATAGAAATATTAGGATCTATAATGATTGATTTGGGCTTACAAGACACATTTCAAAACAGAATTCAGACGACTGCCAAAATAAATTCACAGAACAGGCAACAGAGTCTGCATACAGTGATTTAATTGCATTATAAAGTCTGCCATTTATACCAAACCTCAGTAATTTGTTCTGTAAGAGGTCTCTGTTCCCCCGGTCACATGCCTTCTGGAAATCAATAAAGCAGACAAACGTAGACTGTCCCCGTTGAAGCCCTCACTACAGACGACAGAACTTAAATATGCTCAATGCAGGCCCTTTTAATGAATCAGATTAATTTGGGTTATTGTGAAATTGTTGAGGTCAGCAGACGGGGCTTTTCTATGGAGTCTCCACAGAGGCCGTTTCCACTCGTGTTGGAGCCTTGGAGGTCGGCCCGAGTCCGCTCCACAGCTCCAACTGCATTTACTCCAAAGTCAGTTCAGTCCGATCAGCTGTTCAACGCACCCATGACCACGGGCGTCGACCTGCCGACGTGCCGTCCTTTCTTCATGCAAAACAAGAGGCCTCAAAGCGAGAGTTGTTCGGCTCGAGGTCGGCTGCATTCACACCTCACCCGCCCCGGACCACAGGGCGGTCCCACTGACCCAAAAGTGCCGCTCTCGGGCCGAAGGTCCCTTTAGATGGACCTCCCTGGAGCCTGTGCGATAATCCCCTGCATTTGCTGCCGTTCAAGGTTGTGTTTAGATTTAACATGTGCATTCCCTCTTCTAGGCCTAAATAATTAAAGTCTTTGCTATTTTCTCAACCATTCAAATTCGCTGTATCGCCTCGATTCATCAGTCGTTAGAACAAAGCTGAAAAGGTGAAGCAAGACGATCCCGCGTGAAGAAACATGGAACCTCGCATTTGCAGATTTTATTTCCTAGTTAAATCAGTCGGCCCTCAAGGAGTCCGTCATCTGATTCCAAGCACAAACCGCCCCTCTATTTGTAAATCAGGAGGAAAATGACAGCTCGCTGAATTTTCCGTGACCAGAGTCAGATGACGGGAGTTGCTTGGGCCGTTCCCGCGGAAACGACGACTCGAATCCTCAGAGAGATCTTCAAAATCAACACGGCTCGGACCTGTTTGACGAACTGCACCCACACCGCTCCATCCGGGACGGCCCGTGAAAGGTTCAGGGTGAGCCCCAAACGAAAGCGTCTCATCTGTGAAACTCCGTCACAGGAGCGATGCCTGAGAGCCGCCGGCGCTGCAGTAATCGACACTAATCAAATTCTTACATAAGGCCGGGAACGAACGGCGGGTTTAACCGAGGCGTGTACAAATATCCGCTGATGAACTGATTCATGGGTTTTGTAACGCGACCTCGGGCGGCCTCGTGCCAGCGCCGGACAAAACAGATACAACGGGTCAGATGTTACTCCGATGAAAGCAGAAGATGCTCAGTCAAAGTTTTAGGCGTTTAACCTCGAGCCCATTTTCTCCAGTTCGGCTCTACCCAAATCTAAAAAGCTTCACGACTGGAGCTCACGCCTATATGTTTATCGGCTTAAAAGGTCGGGACAGTGCATGTTAATGAGCCACCCCGGATTGTGTCCGACGTACCACCAACCACTTACTACATTCACCCCAGGCTTCCAGGTGTTACCCAACGGTCTCCCATCCCAGGACCGACCAGGCCCGTCCTGCTTAGCGGAATGGCCACTCCTCCGTTTGGCTCCGGATACACCTGTGGAGCCTCCGCTGCCTCGGAGAGCTGAATATTACCCATGATGCACTGCAACATTGCTTTTTTTCCCCTTCCCTTTTCTCCCAAAATTGTGTTTGTGCTCACTATAAAAAGTAATTGTAATAATAAAATCATTGGTAAAAGTGTTGTAAGTAAATAAAAAAAAGCCTATTTATTGAGAAATTAGGCCTATAGTTAAGTTGCTAATTGTAGCTATTAGCAACTGGACCTACACATAGTTTTATTCAGGCCAAAATGTTCAAACAGTCATCCAACCAAAACCAGTTTATAAACAGCTTTTATGAAAAAAAAACGTTTTTTTTCTTGTGAGCCTCATGTGGTATTTGATCACATGATTTGATCACATGATTTGATCACATGATTTGATCACGTGATTTGACACGTGACCTGACGCAGCCGTTCGCTCTCAGGCCGGTCCAGTTGAGCTCAAATGCAGCGGCGAGAGACGCTCGGCTCCGTTTGGGAGGAGCTGAGACGCATTTGAAAGCTAAGACCTACAAAACTGATCGTGACCTTTCTGTTGCGTTGTTGCTGCGATTATGTCATATTTTCATCCTCGTTTTTGCCGCTTTTTTATTGTGTTATTGTTGTTTTTCCAGCGCGTTGTTGTTGCTCTTTTGCAACTGAACGCCTTGATCTCAGGAAAGGAAAGACGCTTTGAGCCGTATTTAGCCGCTGCTCGTTTGCATCCGGGACGCATCGTGTCTCTGCCTCCGACGTCCCGAGAGAGAAGTGCGTCTCTGTGCGGGTGATTTCTGACCAAGTATAGTCGGGGGAACACGTGACGCCCGGGCGGGATCGCGGGACGTAATGAATTTGTTTCCGCAGCTCTTTGTTCTGAGCGCCTCCGCCGCGGTTAATAATAACGGTTAATGAGGATTGTTGGACGGCAGAGGCCGGTGTGGGAGATGGATCCCAAACATGTGCTTATAAGGACTTCTCCAGGTTTAGTCATAGGCCACTTTACACCGGCTACAGTCTATTCAGCTCATGTTTTATGTTTTTATTATTCATAAGATACCACATCATCCTGTTCTTCTTTGATTGGACATTTTCCTGAGCTGATGTTACCAGGGAATTTCTTCATTGTGAGATCTATAAAGTTCATCTAAAATCGAGTCCGTACACAGATCGCAGCTAATGCTACGCTCAGCTGCAGCAGCGTAAACATGCTCGGGCCAACACGGAGACGCTCATGCATGCTTTTATCACCAGTCGTATTGACTACTGTAATGCCCTGCTTTCTGGTCTTCCCAAAAACAGTATCTCAGGTTTACAACTTTTACCAAATCCAGCAGCTCGTGTCCTGACGAAGACCAGGAGGCGGGACCACATTACACCGGTTTTAGAGTCGCTGCATTGGCTCCCCGTGTGTTTAAGGATCGATTTTAAAGTTCTTTTAATGGTTTTTAAATGACTTAATGGTCTTGGTCCTTCTCATCTTTCAGAACTGCTTTTACCTTATGAACCTTCACGGCCCCTTCGCTCCTCTGGCAGGGGTCTCCTAGTTATTCCAGGTTAGGAGCTAAACACGTTTGAGACCGACGCATGCCACAGCTGCAGCACAGAGGAGGTACAGAAACAAGGAAGGGACACAGGAGGAGATGGTGAAAGAGCAGAGGGAGCTGCGCAGGAGGAAGAGGAAGGAGGAGGTGGAGCTGACCAGTGCAGGACACCACGCTCTGAAACAGGGACAAACCCAGGAGGCGCTGCACCGTTTCAGATCAGAGGAGCTAGCCAGGTTCCCTCCGGGTGCTACGGTTTCCCCGAGCTCCAAAATCACGCTGCTCAGGTCGGTCCACAGCGGCTCGGGACTAACACCTGAACACTATTTTGCTGTACAGTTGTACATTGACAAATAAAGCTCTCACTTGCTGTATAACTTTCAAACTCCACAGAAAGACCCCGTGTGGCAGGGCCGCCTTTTCCAAAGGCCCTGCCTGGACTGGAGCCCACGGGCCTACAGTAGGGCCGAAATCAATTAAAAATATAATCATTGATTTCAGCCCTACTGAAGGCCCAATTTGTAGCTTTTTCTGTCTCTTACCTTACATTTTACATTTGACCAACCCGTAGCACTATCTAAATATGTATTTGTTGTTTATTACCTTTGTGGGGTGTTGGGCGGCACGGTAGCACAGCGGTTAGCGCTCGTGCTTCACCGCTAGAAGGTCCGGGTTCGATTCCCACCTGGACGGGGCCTTTCTGTGGAGTTTGCGTGTTCTCCCCGTGTCTGTGTAGGTTTCCTCCGGGTACTCCGGTTTCCCCTACCACTAAAAACATGTACAATAGGCCCAGGGACTGCAGGTGGAAATTAGCACAAGTGCTATAACCTGGTACAACGCATCTCTCCTTTCTGAGGCTAATGTAGATTGTACACTGTCCCTGTTCAAATAAATACAAAAATAAATAAAATATTGGTTGTTTATTACCTTTGTAATACTGTTGAGGCCTGAGCTCCTCCACGGCTGCTTAAGTATTGTTTTTAGAAGTAACTGAAAGACGACACTATTGTTTAATGTAAAAGCAAAAGCATATATTTGGTGTAAGAGTGCACAATTTTCATTTTTTTTTAAAGTGTAGTGTGTGAACTTTTTTGTATACTCTTCTATTCTTAAATTCCCTGTTGAAGGAATCAACCGCCTCACCCCCATCACCCGCACAAACCGCCGGACCTTGGGGGACCTTTGCCATCGCCGCCCCCACCCTCTGGACCTCACTCCCACTGCCCTTTAAAAACTGACTCACTACCAACCTTCAAATCAGGACTCAACACCCACCTGTTCAAACGAGCTTTTCCTTAAACCCCTGTTTTGTTTTGTTTATTCCCCACGTAAAGCGTATTATTATTATTGATATAAGGAATTGGCCGTTCCCTCCCCTCTCTTTAACCTCCCGCTGGCGGTGAGTTCCTCTAATGCCGCGGTAATGTTCTGCCGCCTCTGTTTACTTTAGCATAGTTTATTAGCTCCATAAACGCGGTTATCCTCCGCCGCTGAAACGCGATACCGCGCCTCTGTGCAGCCGGGGCCAGGTTTATATTAAGGGCCTTGTAAAACGAGAAACCTGCACGTCGAGGGCGTTAACGCATCAAAGCCGGAGTTCGTTATCCGCCATAAACGAGTGCAACAATGTGCCAAGAGGAGCTGAAAGCACTCGCTCATAAAATGTACACAGAGTTTTATTCATTACGCTAATGAACAGCCATTGGCAGCTCTTGCGCCTCGGGGCTTATGCAACGTGTGCTGGCAAAGAATCGACCGAATAAAGTTGGGCGAGAGATCGACCGAAGCTGAGATGTGGATTGAGTAACGTTTATGATTCGAATAAAAAAGTTCACTTCCTGGTTGTTGCTCAGCAGAAGCCAGGTTTAAATGTATGGTTTTATCCGGTTAATACATTCATTCATTTTTCTCAGGAGGGATTTTTTTGTTTATTTAGTCTTAGAATAAAATTGTTCAACTTTTGCCTTGTTTTTTGAGGTTCAAAAATTAAATAATTCAGGCGAGGAATTAGTTATTTAAAAATCCCTCCGGAAAAGAATCTTGTCAAATCCAAGACTGGAACGTTTGGAGACGATGGGGTTAATAAAGTTTCTAGTTTGACCTGTGAGAGCTTATACATGCCTTTCAATCATGTGACTTTTGTTGTTTTGGTGGCCATTTTGAATACCGAAGTATAATTTTGCAGTACAACAACATGTAACAATATCGCTACTCAGGATATAAATGAAAGACGACTGATAGACAGTGGCATTTTTTGGTCCTCGTAATCATTTCTCAAGGCAAGTTTACTTGTAGAGCACAGTTCATACACAAGGCAATTCAAAGTGCTTCACAGTTGCATAAAATTACAAGAAAACAGATCAAATCAATCATTAAAACATCAACATAAAATTAATCAATGACAGTAAAAGGCAAGAGTGCAGATAAAATACTTTCAGTTTTCATCTGCTCGGGTAAAAAGAGCTGTTTTCAGCCTGGATTTGAACATTGTCAGAGTTGAGGCCTGTCTCACATCCTCATGAAGACTGTTCCAGATTTTAGCTTTAGCCTCAGCGTGTTTAGTCCTGACTCTGGGAACCACCAGGAGACCCCTCCCTGAAGTCCTCAGGGCCCGAGATGGTTCATACGGCTCTAACATGTCAGACATGGACTTTGGTGCTAAACCATGAAACGACTTGTACACAAGCAGAGCTGTTTTAAATTCTATTCTCTGAGTGACAGGAAGCCAGTGCAGGGACCGATAACAGTAAAAACACGGTCGCAGTTTAGTCTTTATATCTAACGTCTGTACCTACGGAGCAGATGCAGGAGATGCAAAGGTAAATAAAGGCACATCGCCTCCGCGGATTCTTTATGGTCATGAACCGTCATTATGCTTTTGAAATAAGTTCTTTATCCAAAACATTCCCAAACATAATCCTCCTAAACTGAGCCACAAACCACTCTTTACCAGCAGCACAGGCTCACCTGTATCTCTGTGGAGGCAGAGACGTGTGAATCCAGAGGTGAGGGAGTTTCTGTGATTCTAACGGAGAAGAAAGCAATAGTCCTTCGCGGGGGCTGCAGGATAAACGCTGATATTTTTTTTCACTGTACATCCACAATCTACCGCACACCTGAACTAGACTGAGACGTAAACAAATCTCGCAGCGGAGCGGACTTTGCCGCCATATCTCGCTGCTTCATTCACTTCCGAAATCGCGTGCCCTGCGATAATGAAATTGTGTTGTGTGATATCGCGATAACATTGCAAATGCAGTTAATCGTTCCGCCCTCCTGCCCACCCAATAGTGTCCCTTATTTTTCTGTTCTAAAGTTGGCAACTAGTGGCGGTTCTTAAAACTATTTGTCGTGATGTTTCAGCTCATGAACAGCGCCTGATCCAACCGATCAGAGAAACACTGTTTTGATACTACAGTTCCCAAGAAAGTCCCAAACTGCAGATTGTTCTTATCATAAGTTGAAATATTTGGATTTGGGTTTCCACTTGAAGCTACGAGAGCCACGGCTTTAACCTCTGTCTTTTATCTGACGTTTATGAAGATGGATCTCTGAGCCGGTGTCCCACCTGCAGATGCTCAGGAGATACAGCGGAGGATCAAACGCCTGATAAGCCTCCGCAGACCTCGCTTAACCCCGTATCTCTAACCGCCCACAGGCACCGCCATGAAGAACAGCAAAATATCACAGCCCCCATTGAAATCCAAGTACCGCACGCACTCGGGCTCAGTCTAAACATCCAGAGGAGCGTATCTGCAGAATCTGCCGGCGAGGATCGCAGCCGGGGCTACAGCTCAATCACCTTCCAAACGGTTTAGGATTCAGCAGCTCAGGAACGGAAGTGTTTTACTTTGTGAATGAGCTCCTCGTGTTCTTAAGTGACATGGTAACACTTTATAATAAAGCTACATGCAGGATTTTCATGAATTAATACATGATTTCATGATACATTCATGCATTACTAAATCATGACTTCTCAGGAACAAACATGTTGGTTTATGTATGACTTCATTCCTAAATTAAAGGTTTCCTACTGTAATGAATGTATGAAGATCTTAATAATTCATCATAATCATGAGGATCACATAAGAATGCCGTGAATTCACTAAAACAGCAATGAAATGACAATAAAATAATCAACCAATAATGATGATGAGGATCATGCATGGACATCATGACTCATATGGCAGAAACGTACAACGTATAACTTTATAGGAAAACATTTACAACGATTTTGTTAAACCTTAATACATCATGATTTCATTATGATTGTGTCCCCTCAACTAATGTGGTGCTTTACCCTAAACTTTAACCTAATTATACTTTGTATTCTTGTCCATAATCTGCAAGTAGATTTCATAAATGTTTAAATTTGTCCCAGTGCTCCAGAAGCGGATCCCACATCAGATGAAAATCATCTACCTTCCCTTTTAGTGCAAATCAGATTTTTACCAATTGGACATGTTTCATTTCATCATGTAATAAATTAATAAAGTTTGGATTTTTTTTAAATTCCAATTTAACAGGATCAGTCTTCCAGCTCACACGGAGACAAAGTATCAGTTTTCTGCTGGTTAACTAGATCAGCCGTTACTGCAGGCACTCCAAAAGGTGTGAGCTTTTAAAGGTTTTTAATTGCCGTTTCCATGACTTGATTTATGCATCTTTGTCAGTTACTCATCTTGTGTTGAGCTAATCACTACAATAATAATAATGGCCTGTGATGTTCTCCTTTAATGTCAGGGAAGAAAGCCAAACAAACAAAACTCTACCTTCGCCAAGGATCATTTTATGAGCTTGAGTTACTGTAACTACAGCGCACTCTTTTCACTCCCACGCTCATTCACAAATACTGACACGTTTGGTGACTGCTGCTGACTGTAAACACTGTATATATAAATATATATACAGTATATATATAGAGAGAGTTATTGTTTTTAGATAAAGGGACACAATAAACATCCAAATTATCAATTTAGTTTAGTTTATTTGTTTATTTGAGCAGTATACATTCTGCTCAAAAGGAGTGGGCTGAAGCAAGAAGCTCATGAGTCTGGGCATCTCTGCTGAGACTGCTGCCCCCGGGGACGGACCGTCATCCCGACACCCCGCCAATCAGACACCTTTTGGTACCGCTATTCCGACAATCATTTTGAGCGTATCTGTTTCCTTCTGTCAACGCCACCTTCCCTGTTCCTCCCCGCTGTCGGCCCAGGGGTGCAGAGGCTCGTGAGATGGTTTTGGGCAAAGGCAGTGACAGGTGCAGCTAGTCTGTATTTTACAACAAAGCGCTGAAGTCCGCGGTTAATACGCCGCGCACTGTTGGACGTTTTCCACTCAGACACTGGAGCTGTCGCTCAAGGCTTTAAGAGACTGACACGCGGACCGAGCCACGCGCTCCCCTTCGTTCCAAACACTGTCCCAAAACAAGTCCTTCTCCACAAAGCAGCGCGCATGGGTGTGCGTATTTTGGGGGGTGCAGGCGCACCAGTTCAACCCTAAACTAAGTCATATGCTCCAGTCACTGTGTGACTCGGGCAAACACTGAATCTATCAAGACAAACAACAGCAATAAACACACGCGCTTTATGTCACATGAGTCTGTGCAACAGCGGCACATTCAGCCAGACTTGACTCCACAGAATCAGCATAAAAACACTCACTGTGCACTCCATCATCTGTGTAGAACTCTTCACCTCTTTATCCATGACTCTCACTCGTCTGGTCCATCATTAGCTCCATTTGGCTAAACTTATTTTTCGTAATCCACAACAACAGGTCTGTCTCCACCTGCTGCGCTCATCACGCTTGTTTTACATGTCAAAAGTTGTAAATAAGGCGGCGTGGGAGATGCACATGCATTCTTTATTTGTCCACAAACGCGCGGAAATTCGGGACAAATAATGATATAACAGTCGGGTTCTCCAGCGGAGTGTTTAGGGACTCGCTCCCAAACATCAGGAGGAAGAACAACTTAAGCAGCTGATGTTATGAGTTATGAGAACGATGCAAAAGACAAGTAGACAAAAAAAAAAACACAACGATCAGGGGAGACGCACAGGCATCGTCTCTTCATTCATCAGGCAAAACGTAAAAAACAATCATAATTGTTGATAATTATCTTGTGTGTCGGAATAGCGGCACGTTGCATAAAAGATAAAGGTGTCACCACTCCGACAAAGGGTGAAAAAAATTGTCGGAGTGGCGGGACGTTTGATAATAAATGGAAACACCGCAATTCCGACAATTAGAACTCAATGTCGGATTAGCGGTGTGTCGGAATGGCGGGGTGTAACCGCTGCCCCCGCGACCCGGCCCCGGATAAAGCGGAAGAAAATGGATGGATGGATGGATGGACCTGACCCTCTGACCAGACAAAGCTCTGGTCCTTCTCTGCAGGGCCCCTCAGGTTAGGAACCACTGTATTAGACTGTACAGTCAAGTGCAAAGTTACTACTCGCTGCGGGTCGAGCCCGGTGTCCGGATCTACATCCACAATAACGTCGCTAAACTCCGGGAATAATGTGTTTCTGCGATAAAGACAAACCCAATTCAAGAGACAGTGGAATATTTATGGATAAATATTAGCGTATCGGTTCCTCTTTCACAGTTCGATTCACGGTGCAAGTACGATACAGAGCAGTGGTTCTTAACCTGGGTCTCAAGGGTTTGGTGAATGCGCATATGAAGGTGGTGGGTTCAGTAAAGTTAACAAGGTTAAGAACCACTGATATAGAGCATCTGGGCTCACGATACAGAACAAAATAGAAAACAAATTAGAGTAAAGCAACAAGTAAAAAAACTGGTATTTGGTAAGTTTCAGTTTCAAGCCTTTGAGATGCAGAGTCATATTTGTCGCCCCTGGGTGATTGTAGGTCCCGAGTCGACTGCTCTAAATCTGATCTTTTACCTGCAGCATCTCGCCTTAAAGCCATAACGCGGAATGTTCCAGGTAAAGTAACGCTCTCACAACAACAAAATAACAAAGAAATGTAGATATCTTATCACTCAGAACCCCTTCTTTGCTCATTTTGGTCCTTTGTGCATTTGAGGAGCGTAATGCAACATCATTCACGAGTCGTAATGCTTGAAAATACTTGTGTTCTTCGGTACACAGAGGCCATTCTTTGGGGAAAAGTTCTTTGGCCCAGATTTGTTTTGGTAAAAAGATCTAAATAGAATCACTCAGAGGAAATGAGTCACATGTTGAATAAAAAAACAAGGTTTGAGGAATCTTTTCTTCTACACCACATTATCACTGCGGAGAAAACAGAAAACTCATCTTCAAACAGAAAATCCATGTTGAAATGTCAAACCTCTCATCACAAATCCAAACTATGAGCGGAAACGATTATCCCAGAAGCATTTAGATCTTGTCTAGTCTGGATTCAAAGGTCAGTATTAAAAAATCCTCCTGAAAATAACCTTAAAATATGGTCATAATCTGGAGAAGGTAAGGGGAGAAACGTTGAATCAGTGCGATAGCGAAACAGTCTCTGTCTCTGTGGCCCGGTGTCGCCTCGGGGTTACCCCAGAACAGCTGGAGGAGGTCAGCTCAGACGCTGCCCCCGTGACCCGGCCCCGGATAGAGCGGGGGAAAATACATGGATGGGGTCTATTGTGCAAGTAGATAAAGTGTTATGTTTTTGAGTTTTGAATGAGAGCAAAAACAAAAGCCTTGCGTTTACATTTCCGTTGAGTGCATGTCCGGAATTTACAGCAAAAGTTTCAAATCGATTCTGAATCATTGCGTCTATTGATTTCTTGTTCCCGTCCAGCTGCAGCGTCTCGCCGTAATGAATGCGTTTAGATGCCGAGCGGAAATCCCTTTGTGCTGCAGCGGGAAGGAGAGATATCTGCGTGAAGCCAGCCCTCGTTATTTATACGCCCCAAATCAAATCAGGCTCCGTGATGCACTTCGCGGAGCAGTCGTTCAGCAGGTGAGGCCTCCTCTTCGTCTCCATCCCGTCTCCAGCTCCGGCGGTACTGGACCCCCCCCCCCTCCGGACGCGGATCGTATAACCCCCACTTCCTCGTCTCTGCATCGACTTCGCATTAGGAGCTCAACTGGGAATCGATCAGAAACGCCGGCTGCAGGATTGAGGATCAGGTTCAAGGGAGAACACGATGACCCCTCCCTTTCCAGTTGTTATCAGTGAGAACTTCTGTTTGACTTGATCGTCCGCTCTGGGGACACAGAGGTCAGGACACGCTGGTGGGACTATGTCTCCGAGCTGGCCTGGTGTCGCCTCGGTGTCGCCTCGGGGTCCCCCCAGAACAGCTGGAGGAGGTGTGCGTGGATCGGGAAGTCTGGGCATCTCTGCTGAGACTGCTGCCCCCGCGAAAAAATGGATGGATGGAAGTGCATCAGGCATGAAGTAGTAAAAAAAAGAAAAAAAAACATGGTAAAAAAATCCATGTAAAGTAGGGCATTGACGAGTGCATTAAGTCCACGTCCAAATCCGTCATGTAAGCAAGTAATGATCCTACATATATCCGTGTAAGTTCTCAGTCGTACAGGAGTTGTCCATCTTCAATGAAGGTACTTGATTCATCTTCTATACTCAGTAGTTGAAGTCTTCGAACGTTTCGCCTCTCATCCAAAAGGCTTCGTCAGCGACAAAGGTCACAAACTGCATGCAGCTGAATATATAGACCAACAGGGAGGAGTTAGGGTTGGCCCGGCTCCTCCCCTCTAATCACGGCTACTCTCACCTGTGGGTAAACACCTTAGAAGTAGAGTGAGGGGAGCAGATCGTTAGAGACGCTCTACTTCAAAGGTCTTTACCCACAGGTGAGAGTATCTGTGATTAGAGGGGAGGAGCCGGGCCAACCCTAACTCCTCCCCGTTGGTCTATATATTCAGCTGCGTGCAGATTGTGACCTTTGTCGCTGACGAAGCCTTTTGGATGAGAGGCGAAACGTTCGAAGACTTCAACTACTGAGTACAGAAGATGAATCAAGTACCTTCATTGAAAATATCCTACATATATTCTCCAATGTCTGGAGAAAACAAGCTTTTGGTCCCAGAGTCCGAAATATGTCACGTATTTGAACTATGTTGTTGTTAGTATCAAGTATTTTTTTAGAAGTGCTGTATTTGTCATTGTGTCGTTTGCCTCTGCTCTCCACGAGGCTGCCGTGTGCTGGGCCCCGGGCCGCACAGAGCGGGACAAGAACCGACTGAACAAGCTGGTCCAGAGGGCCAGCTCCGTAGGGCATAGATCAGATGTTGGGTTAGTCCTAAGTCACCTGTTGCTGATGTGTCTTTGGTCATTTACCGCTGATTAGGAAAAAGCCTCGGCTCTCCCGGGCGCCTCCCTGACCTGAAGCTGCCCGTGAACAACACGTGACCACAGATAAACGGGTCCGTTTGAGTTCAGCCAGCTCTCTGCACAGACTGATTCCCCCGTGTATAAAGTACACAGAGGAGGACCATCCTGGGACCCGGAGTGCTGCCTTCAGTGCTGCTCTGAAACGGGGCCTCTTGTCGTTTATGCATCAGTCTATTAAATATTCCCATTCCTGGTTTCAGTAACAATGTGAACGCTTTTCTTGTTGATGTTGTTCATCAAACATGAGACACTCGGTTTATCTTCTAAATCAACAATTAAAGTTATTATCTGTCTGTGGTGGAAAGGGGTTCCCAAATGCCTTGAAATAATCACACTCACGTAGAGAGAAAAAGACGTCCAGTTACTCCAATAATGCACGAGTACTGCTGCGTCCAGTGTTAATTTTGACAAGATATTTTAATTTAGCTTTAGTCTTTTGACGAAAATGTAATTCAATTTTAGTCGAGTTTTAGTCGACTAAAATTAAGACACATTTAGTCGACTTTGTATTAATAATATTCATTATAATCATATTTAATGGAGGTGCTGCTTCATGGAGCTGCTCCTCATGAACAAAGCTCAGAGCTGCTCCTTTGGCAGTGAATTTACATGATATGAGGCTCTTTCAGACGGTCAATAGAAGTTTGGATGATTTTAGTCTCTCCTTTTCATTTTTATTTAGTCTCATTTTAGTCGACTAAAATATCTGGACATTTTAGTCATAGTTTTAGTCGCATGAAAAACTTTTAATTTAGTTTTAGTCCAAGTTCAGTCGTCAGAAAAATCACTTTGACTGAAATGAAGACAAAATATTTTAGTCGACAAAATGAACACTGCCTGCGTCTGAAGTAACACGCTCCACACTCTCCATTCAGAGATCAGGAGTCTAACCCACAACCTCCTGAAAGTGAAAGGAGTGTTCATAAATGTCTGTTACACAAAAGTGCCCCTTTTTAGTCGCGGCAGTTTTATAAGAGTGTCAAAGACTGTCCAATTGAGTCAGACAGATAAAAGATAAACACTGCAACCACTGTCCCATGCACATGATTATTCTATATCGAATCGTTATTGCAGCTTTAACGACCGCTATAAACTAACCACAAACGGCGGGGGTCATGTTGGCAGTTTTGGAAGTACAAAAACAGAATACTAAATCAGGAGATGGTTGGAAAATCAGGTTTTCTGGCCCGAAATGGGACAGTGGGGTAGTAAGGAGACTCGTAAAAAAGGAAGAAGTAGTGGCTGTTCTTCTCGTCAAGCTTAAAGATGAGTCAAGTGCGGCTGACCGGGTTTTCACAATTGGCAGTTTGTCCGATTCAATAAAAAAATTATACGGTTTCAAAACGCGGCGATTAGTGAAGCAGTTCCTGAGGCCGCAGCAACGTTACCGACGATCTATGCCAAAAATCCGTGTCTTTGAGTGATTTATACAGTTCTGACAACGGGGATACGTCAGATTACACATCCCAGCCGTCTTCTAATGTCTGAAATGGATTTGGGCGGGTCGGGTTCCTCAGATATGTGGCCAACTTCATTAGCTTACAACATTAGCTTATCCTCATCCACACATACCACTAGCGTATCACTAGCATTTTTAGATATATGGCCAACTTCATTAGCTTACAACATTAGCTTATCCTCATCCATACATACCACTAGCGTATCACTAGCATTTTCAGATATATGGCCAACTTCATTAGCTTACAACATTAGCTTATCCTCATCCATACATACCACTAGCGTATCACTAGCATTTTCAGATATATGGCCAACTTCATTAGCTTACAACATTAGCTTATCCTCATCCATACATACCACTAGCGTATCACTAGCATTTTCAGATATATGGCCAACTTCATTAGCTTACAACATTAGCTTATCCTCATCCATACATACCACTAGCGTATCATTAGCATTTTCAGATATATGGCCAACTTCATTAGCTTACAACATTAGCTTATCCTCATCCATACATAGCACTAGCGTATCACTAGCATTTTTAGATATATGGCCAACTTCATTAGCTTACAACATTAGCTTATCCTCATCCATACATACCACTAGCGTATCATTAGCATTTTCAGATATATGGCCAACTTCATTAGCTTACAACATTAGCTTATCCTCACCCATACATACCACTAGCGTATCACTAGCATGTTTTGTTTTCTCCTTTTCTCGAGTTTAGATGTAGCCCATAGACTTCGATCACCACTCGATCACAGAGGTCACATGCACAACTGGCACGTGTGACGAAAATGATGCGGCGGCAATAAGCAAGGCACCGCTAAACTAACAAGCTAACAGCTTCTCACTGATCCGAGGACAGCAGCTTCTCGTAGCGTCAGGTCGGTGGGATGATGTTTTGTCTGACGGACAGAGCTGTCCATGGCGTGGGGAAAGTAAAGCCTAGTGAATGTTTCTGCTCCCCGTGTCCCGGTGAGTCCATAAGGGGTGCAAGGGTCTCCACAGCGGGTCGGACAAAACAGGACAAAACAACAGCGTTTTGTCCTGTGAACTCTCGGCTCCTGTTCAAGCAGCGTCTTTTTAACGTGTGCTTATTAAGCCTTACAATATAGTAGGCCTCCCTCACTTTATATCCGCTTAGAAAATCGACACGTTTGATTTAATGTAACTAGACTTGGATCGTTTAAACTTTAAAGCTTCACGTAACTGTATTTAAAAATGGAAAACGTGGAACAGCTTGGTCGCTTCTATCTTCCCCCCAGTTTGGAGCGATACCTTTGCTGGGAGGCTAGCGCCCGGCTCACATTACACTACAGTACGGGTTCGGTCCGGGTTCGGTCCTGATCCAGTCCGGGTTTGCCCCAAACTACCACTCACAGTGAGTCTGGCTGACAGGGGGTCACCGAGTCCAGATAAGTAGTGAGCGGACAGATTTTATTTTGAAATACACCGGCTCTTCTTTCCTCACGAGACCCGACTTCCTGTTTGGCTCGTGTTTTTCCGTCAGCTTGATCCGCAGGGCTCCGGCAAAAATAGACTTCTTTCGGATTCTTTCCGTTGCCGCCGGACGGCCTCGGTAACCGAACCCGGACTTCACGGGGCAATGTGAGTGTGCAACATTGGTTTTAATGACTTTCAAAACGGATTTAATGTGAGCCGGGCATAAATGCTAACAACATTAGCGCGACTGAGCGCACGCACACAGACCAGACAGGTCAACCCGTCTGAGCTCAGGTGAGAACAGATCTCAGTACGGAAAAACACTGGCCTGTTCCTTTAAGAGATTGAAGACCTCACTTAGGGCAGCTTTAAGAATCGTAGATGCAATTTTTCCAATGATGTCAATTTGCATTAATAGCTGGCTGAAATGAGCCTTTCTGTTTGAAAACGAGGCCCAGGTATTTAAAGCAAGCGAGTTCCATTACACATAAAACTATTATATGTAATCATAGCATAGATCAGAACTAACAGCTTCATATAAAGCTCAATGGCAGGATCTTCTAAATGAATTGGCATCCTGTAATGATGTAATGCAGTGTTATTGTGTGGCTTAACAGTGCTGACGTGATTTTTTTTTTAATTTGCATAAAGTCGGCCTTTGGAAACCGTGAACCCAGTGATGTTTGTGCGTTTGTCTGTTTACTCGGCTCGGAGGGAAACTGCGATCAGCGTTTTGCACACCGCCTCAATTCAATTTAGTTTATTGGAGCGTGAAGGAAATGTATGGGCGCGGGCTGGTTCTGGTCATTACCGTCGAGCCGAGGCCGAGATGAGAATCAACAGGATGTGGCAGATACAAGATACTGCCCTTCGATCTTCACACGCTATAAAGTAATGTGAATGACACGTTACAAAACAGTGAAAACGAGCTTTCACTTTCAGCTAACCGCATACATATTGATATTTATTGATATTTTGATATTTATTTCGAGTTTCTTACTGGTTTTTACTTTGTTTTTAAACTTTTTAATCAATGTTTTTATACTGCTTCTTATATTTTTAGAATCCCCATTGTTTCCTCTGAAGGGGCCCTCTGCCTCGGGAGCGGTGACTGGCTGTGGGTGCCCAGGTGGAGGTGTGGTGTCTCTGCAGCGCCTCCTGTGGCGGCCCTTGTGTCGGTGCCCGGGCGGCCGCGGCTGGTCTACACAACTATCCCGGGTTTGTTTTTGTTTGTTCGGTTGAAGCATCATACAGGATTTATGTTAAATGTTTCATTTTGTTAATTGTATTTCAATCAAGTTAATACTAGCCACCTGGTCTGGAAAGGGGTGTGTCCTATCAGGCAGCCGTATTTAAAAACTTGGCTCCGCCCATGGACCAGGGGAGGTGCAATCAGTCTGGGAGAATCTGGTCGCTATGGGAACTTTTGATTCTGCCTCCTACTTGACCACATTGACCAGCTTCCCCACAGTCATCCACCTGTGTATGAAAAGCGCTCTATAAATAAATATTGATTGATTGGTCGATTGATACCAATGAATCAATGGCTCCGTGATGAACACGCTCTGAGCCCAGAACAGCTTAGAACAGGTCCTCTCAGGCTTTATCGGCTTGACAAAATCACATTGCATGATTTATTTTGACTTATGAGACTTTTCGATGTGTTTAGTTGAGACGCTGCAGGTCAATGGGGGAAAAAATTAATTTAGTGATATCAATTTGAAATTTCTGTTGTAGATGACTGACCTAAATATGAGGAAAGTTTTCTGTAATTGTATGATTTATAAAAAATAATGCCTAAAAATGCTCAATATTTTCTATATTTTCAGCAACGAAATCTAAATAATGGATAGACCCAGATTTAAATTGAAGGTTTTATTTTGTTTGTTAATTAGTTACTAAGCTTTTTTTGTTGTTCTACAAAAAAATCTACAAAAACACAAATGTCGCCTTGTTTGTTTTTGTGGTGAACAGCTCAATAGACCGGGCTAGGAAAAATCCCTCATTGTAAAGTCCAAGACTGGAAAGTTTAGAGTCTGCAGGAGTGTATGAGTGGAGCAAAAACCTAATTTTGAGAAAAGCGGCGCTGACGTTATTTGGATTATATAGCGTCATATCGGGGAGTGGAGATAAAATATGTCAATATAATATATTTCCTAAAATAAGTATCGTACCTTTTGTCTTTTCTATACTTTCGTGCAGAGCGTCTGGATCTTCACAATGAGCGAAGTCGTAATCAAACCCCATTTGTCCTTTGCCACTATCCAAACAGAAGCAGTGACTTGTGTCGGGGAATATTAATACACTGTTGACATTTTCACCTTTTCAAAAACACTTGGGAGGCCCGCTCCCCCGGCGCACAGGGAGCCGCCGCCGCCGCGCTCAGATCTCATTATGTCCCGATCAGCGCTTTCAAGAGCTCTTCCCGGAATTAACCCGGGTGGCGAATTTGTCCAGATCAGCATTTCGGGACTCAAAAATCAACAATATCGTAACACGCTCCACATGTTGTCGGCACAGCAGAGCAATGAACCCATGGAGCCGGGTCAGAACTCAGAGTGAAGCCCTGTCAGCTGCAGAGGTGCGTGCGGCTTCTGGAAGTCTTAACTCGATCTATGACACGGTCGGCCATTGCTCGTGACTTAAACGGATTTAGCGTTTCCTATAAACACTTCAGAGGAAGGTAGCGCGGCATTAGGGCATCGCAAACGACTCAAAGTGGATTAATCGTGCCCAGCGTGGACTCGGCGTATATTCAATTGCTTGTTCAGGACATTCGGGGTCATGAGAAGTCTGACAGTCAAGGGTTAGTCCCCGGGTCCTGGGGGGCCGCAAAGAAATCCAGCTTTCTAACACTGATGGTGGGAATTAGGGATGCAACAATTCACTCAAGAACTTTTGTTTTAACATCTGCATTTTTGTCCTTGTAACAAACTGTAACTTTAAATAGAGGTCTGCATTGGGATTGGGTCCCACTGCAAATCTCGGGGGAATGGGCGGCTAAAAAAAACACCGCGGGACAGACTAGAATGCTGCGTCCCGCAGTGTTGTGAAAGAACCCCTCACTACTGTACATAGGCCCGCACTATATCGTAGACCAGTGGTTCCCAAAGTGGGGTCCGGGGCCCCATGGGGGGCCTTGGAGACACTATAGGGGGGCCCCGAAAACAAGTACATTAAAAAAATATATATTTTAAAAGAAAAAATAAATGTATTTGCTAAAACGTATTACTTGAAACCAGTTTTAAACTCTAGATGTTGCTTTTTATGTAATTTTAGCTGTAACACAATAAGAACATTCCAATGAATAGGATACATTCTTTTCTATTGGGGGGCCCCGAAAGAATTTTGGATCGACAAGGGGGGCCGCGATGTTCCGGACTTTGGGAATGGCTGTCGTAGACTATAAGGGCACTGATTCTGACTACCTTCTCCTCGCTGCGGTGTGTAAATTCATCATCGGTTCCTGAAGTATGAATTGTTTTCTTTTGTATTTTGATCTGATTATGAGAAGTAATGAATCCTGACTTATTATGTGCACACACAAGAATGTTATGAACTAAAGTTACTTTACTGCTTTGGAACGGCTAAGAGGAGCCAGTTGTTGATTTAATCTGCTGCCAAGGGAATTCCATAGATTGGAATTGCCGCGTAGATCTCATGGTTAAAGCTTAAATACACATTTGATAATGATGTTGCCGTGAGCAGTCGTTGTGCAAGTCGACTGAAGGGAGGGGTAGGGCCTCATAAGTTATTGCTAACTTCTTCCTACCCCCTTTGAGCAGCACAAATACTTAATTTCTGTAAATAACATGTATACTATACCTGTATGCATCTGTTGCTCAAATAAAGAATAAAGACAGAAAGTAGGTCAGCGGCCCGGTGTCCGGACGCCAGCAGAATGAGGGACCGACGTTTGCTAAAACTTCGCTAAACTCCGGGAATAATGTATTTCTACGATAAAGACCAACCAAAGTTAACGATGATAACGACTCAAAAGCCTGGCGTGTAGACAGAGGGCCGCGGCCGGGAACAACACATTAAATTGGATTCCAAACGCCATTAAAGCTAAATGTAAAAATGCTTGACTAATTTTACAGCATACGTTTGTAACTAATACATGAGAATCTGGCCTGAAACACATTCAGCTGCAGTTTTGGTTGAAATTCTTCACAAGTTCTCTACTCACAGGTTATTGCATGGCTCTGTTTGATGGAACGTTTGCTTCATATCTGTATGAAGCCTGAGGTGAAAAGTTGATGGATTCGCCTCTTGTCGTCTAAACGCCGTCTTGAGGTGTTTTTTCAGCCGGATCTGGGCTCGTGTGTGAATTTGGACTGGCCCACCCTTTAACACAAACTCATTTGTCCCAACACGGCGCCGCACCTGCGCTGTTGTTGTTAGAGGAACCATCGGACAGCGGTGATTGACAAAGAATGTCTAACACGCCTTCCTCCCGCTCCACAGGCGTTTGAGTCTGGGATTTACTCTGCAGATCAAAGTCTGGAGTCGTTAACCTTACACGTCAGAGGTAATGACATTTATTCCAGCTCACTTCTCTTTCCCTGTGAGCCTCTACGCCCTGGGCCTGACGCTCCTCCTCAGACAGAGTTATGCAAATCAAAAGATTCGATCACTTTTTTACTCCCCTCGTTTATATCGCGCTGCCTTGTGTTCCTCCTTTAGCATTCTAGGCTTTTCGCTCTATCAGGTCAAAGTAAAAACTGTATTTATCCCAGCGGGAGTTAAACACCTCTCCCTTGCCCTCACCCCTTCCTGCTGCTTGATTATAGGAACAATAATAATCACGATTATTTTAGTAATCATTTAAATCACGATTATTTGTTGCCTTTATTTTTTATTATTAATCAATATTTTACTTTGCAAAATATTTTCTTTTGGACAGTTAAAGAAGTACAGATTATATTAAATACGCTCACAATTCTAAACTAATCCTCTGTTTAGATCTCTGTCACACCTGCCCCCTGCTGGCCAGCCCTCACACCTGCCCAAGCAAACCAAGCCGCGCAGCCTGATGACATTTACTTTGATTTGAGCTTTATTTAATCAGGAAAGTCCCACTGAGATTAAGAATGTCTATTTCAGGGGACTCCTGGCCCCAGAGGGAAACCTATTGTACATGTTTTTAGTGGTAGGGGAAACTGTTTGTTTATGTCAGACCAAAGCACTTGCCAGGAGCGTGTGAAATGCGAAGGAAACAAAAACATTCCTCTCAGCGGGACGACATAAGTTTACGTTTAGCTCCGTTGAGATCGGTTCCTGAAGAAGAGTTTTAGACTCGCGCCTGGGCAAAAGATGTAGAGGTTCCTAAACTTCTGTTCTCTTCAGTGAAAGGTGAGCACTTATCAGTAGCGTTATCTCAAGAGCTACGTATAAAAATGATTGACATTATCCGCAACAAATACAACAGTTCAGCGGATCAGACGCGCTCACACAAACAAACCACGCAGGACGGACTTTCTGCACTTTGGATGGATCGTAAAAAAGATCGAAATCTTAATTGAATTTTGCTTAATTGCACAGCCATAGTTCTACATAACATCGCCATGGGCCATGGGCGTTTGTCCAGCCCAGGTCTGGAGCTGGAAGATCTCACTGTGCAAGAAACAAACACAAGACTGGGCCCATCGTGTCTAAACCAGACTTATCCATGTGTCTCCAGCAGGTTCGACTGTTGTAACGGCTGCTCACTGTTAGACAGTTACAGAACATCCAGAACGCTGCTGCTCGAGTCCTGACAAGAACCAGGAAATACCACCATATTAGTCCAGTGCTCCGGTCTCTGCACTGGCTTCCTGTCGCTCCGAGAATAGACTTTTGACAAGTCTCTTCACGATCTAGCACCAAAGTCCATCTCCGACATGTTAGAGCCGTATGAACCATCTCGGGCCTTGAGAACTTCAGGGAGGGGTCTCCTGGTGGTTCCCAGAGTCAGAACTAACACGGTGAGGCTGTGTTTCAGTTTTACACAGCTAAAATCTGGAACAGTCTCAATGAAGACTGCGACCATTCGATCTGCACTCTTTGGTTCACCTGTACTTCAGTAATGATGTTTCACGGATTGATTTTTTTCGGCTTTCTTGTGATTTCATGTAACTGTGAAGCTCTTTGAATCACCTTGTGTATGAATTGTGCTCTACAAATAAACTTGCCTTGCCTTTTTTTACCGGCAGCTCAAAAGTGTTTTGCGGCTCGTCACCAGGAAATGTCACCACCCTCCCGATTATCCAACACCCCGCTGTCGAGAAGCGTTAACGTTTCAGAGAAGTTTAAACGGCTGTAGTATAAACTGCAGGGTTAGCAGTTCTAGACACCGTAGCCTTTATGACAGACTTAGTATCATGTCATTGTTCACTCCCTGCTCCTTGATTTTGCCCGTTCCTGTTCATGTTTTCCTGCTCTCCACAGCTGCTCCCCGTTCCCTCCTCGTGTCGGGGGAGGTTATACTCCCTCAGTTCGGTCAGTCTCTTGATAGATCGTCAAACTGTGAAGGGAGACTTTCAAGCCCAGTGAAATTATTGAGTGATTCTGAATCTGGTTGTCAAGTGATCTGTTTTCTGTCCCCGTCTTAATAAAAAAATTTATTGTTTTGTTTGGTGCCCGTTTATTCAGATCCTTCCAGCGTTGCATTTGCGTTCTTCTGCATCGGTGATATCAACGCCACAGCGCGGCCAAAGGCAAACGAGCGTGAGCCTCGCCCACACTTCAGCGTGGACCAACGTCCATCACAGAGCGCGGTAATCCGGCCCGGATTACAGGGGATTAGGGCGAGATGGCTCTGGGCACTCGGGCCTGAAGAACCGGCGCCTTCTATAAACCGTGAGCTGCAGCAAAACTCACAACAGCAAAACTCACAACATATAACTGCGAGAGTAAAAATGTGTATTCATGTAGTCACTTGGTATGACTCAGCGCTGTGGACTTTTTCATGAAGACACATTTTTAAACCGTATAATGTTGGTGTGTGTTCCTCATTGTATTAATTTAATATATGGTGTGTGCATGGTTTTAAATGTGCTAATTATTACAATAGATGAGACAACATTTTATGAAAAGACAAAAATAGGGATGGGGTTGTCTTCTCTTTTGGCTCCCAAATGGCTCTTCATTTTTTTGACAAATTTAGCAGAGATTTTGATACGTGACTTGATAAATGAGCCATTCTACTACTCCCTGCACCAAACAACGACTATAACCATCTTCGAAATGAGAAAAGAACAGTTGATTTTTTTGAGATGGTGGAACCATTGGGCCTCATTCCCGAACATTCATTCCGCCATAGGAAGATTTTTGGCATTCACAAAACTTGTATTTGTTCTTACAGAGGAACGTTTTAAGGAGGACTCTCCAGTTCTGTTCACGATCTGCTCCTGATGGAACCCAACATTCTGAATCCTATATATATTTGTACATATTAAATCATGTATTAATTAATTCCAGAATGTAAATATCCTCATCATAAATTACAGATGCCTTTATACAGAAGTAAGTTGGTAATATCACTTGTAGTCTACTATCACTAAGGTACCAATGTATTACTGCTGAAACTTTTTAATGCTGCCGTTCACAAATAAGGCGAGCGGGGAGCCATGCCTTTAGTCCGACACCTCTAACCCAGTTGTGTTGTGGATTAGAGAGACATTTACAACCTTAAGGTCAGTGGACTCTTATCCACTGACCTTTCAACCCCCACTCAATGGGACATTTTCGGAATAATGAGACGTTGGATTAGGGCCGGGCGATAAATCGGATTTTTTCAATTAATTCATTCTTTTAAAAACAGACAATGTGGAAAATGGCTGAATTGTCAAATCGTGTCCGCCGCTCCACGTCCCCCCCACGTGCAGCGTGCGGCCGATATTAGCAGCGTTTTAGCAAAACGACCCCGGCGGAGAAGCCAGCTGCTGATCTCTGCTGCTTCACAAAGTGTTTTAAGAGTGTGTGGTGGAGTTTTCCTTCGCTAAAACAGACTTTCTCTCACTCTGCTCTGAGCGCCGCCATTTAAAAGGCATGAGGATAAAGCTAAAACACTTTTGAAAACTCCATGGCTTATTAAGAAGTTTTACTTTTGAGAGCAGACGAGGACTATTTAAAACAGAAATAACACTTTTTAAGTAAAGGGTCCTAATGGGCCTAACTGTAGGCTATATTATGAAACATTAATGAGCAGGAATGAGCAGTTTTCTTCATATGAAAGATCAGGAGACCTTTTTAAGTTTATTTCCAATCAAATCGAGTAAAAAAAAAATTGATATTTTATTTTTTGGCCATATCGCCCCCGGCCATACGTCGGACTAATGGGTTGTTGGACTTATGGGTTGTCGGACTAAGCCCATAAGAGGGCCGATGAGGTGGACCTGCACACGTGGCCGGGTTTTGGTACCCATCCCCACTGGGGTGAGAGTCGGATCTCATCGTTCAATTAAAAGAGCCGGCTCTTTACCGTCTCATTACCGACCAACCTATCGCTGCAGTTTCCACATGACGAGCTGCCGTGATTTCCTCCAAATATGCATATCCAAATGTCAAAGAGTATTGACTGAAGAGCTTACAGCTGATAACCAGTGTGATGCCTCATTTGAAAGCCAAGACCTTCTAGTTTCTAAAGATATGTGTAAGACCTGTGTGAGTGCAAGGCAGCTTGCAGATAATGGGTTAAAGACAAAAACTTTTTCGACCCCATTTCCACAAACCTCCCTCGGTTGCCAGGTTCAGTGTTGTGTTTAAGGTTCCCGGGACGTTTGGCCGCGGGTCGTGTTGGCGTTGGCCCGTTCGGCCTCTGCCTCTCGGTTAGACTCCTCATTAAAGAGCGCGTCTGACCGTGTGGTCTGAGCGCATGACCAGCCAAAGTCATGTCCTCGACCCAGTGAAGAGCAATAAGAGGGGAGTGAGATGTTGCACCGCGGGAGGAGCTGGAACATGACCACGAGCGGCGAGTTCTAACCACTCGCAGTCATATGGCTGACGATGGCTGACAGCGGGCGTGCTCCTGCAACATCCATAAACACCAGTGATTATCGACTTAGTCACACGTCAAAGACACAACCTTTATCTGATCAGGACGTGTAGGTTCAGAAGCTCTTCCTGCCAGAGCTTTGAATAACGACGACTGTGGGCGCCATGTTTACTGTCTATTTATCACCTTCCCACGACTGAACCGAACGCCTTTGCTCCAGTTCGGCTTCACTCAAACCTAAAAGCATCTTGACTGGAGAGCAACAGTGTAATGCCTCATTTGAAAGCTAAGGCCTACAAAAATGATCTTAACTTTGTCATTCTGTCACATTTTTGAAGCATGTTTTCATCTCTGCGTTTTTGTCACATATTTGTTGCTTTTCCGGCATGTTTCTGTAGCCCGGTGGGACCCGCATGATTCACCTCTGTATTTTTTTATACAGCGGGGGATCAGTCTGGATAAACTTGCCTAGATGCGCCACACTCGCTAACAGTGCTAGCAACTATAGCACATTATTACACGGCTCTTCACAATGCAAGTTTACCCTGGAGTACCTCCGAAAAATAATGTAATTTTCAGATTCTGCTTTGCCAGGTTTTTTAGACCCCTCACACAGAGGATTTTTTTTTGTAACCCAATGTTATCAGTTCGACTTTATATCGCACTCATTTCAATCAGGATTTTTTTCTCACATTGTGTAGCCCTGTGACCGACCGAGGGTGGGGCAGAGAGGAAAGACAGACTTCCCTTTGAATGTTCCTGCAGCAAAACATTAGTGGCATGAGGCTTCCTGAGGTTAGCGTGCCGCCGTCCACACAGTTCCCTCCCAGCGCTTATTCAATGTGGTCATTATAAAGCCGGGCAACGAGTCTCTCTACCTCCCTGACCTCTCATCCCGAGTGGAGCGTGAGTCTGTACTGTAGGAATCCTCGGGAAATGACATGCGTTTCTTCACACCTGAGCCACTCCATCTTTCACCGCGAAGCGTCTGTGTGACTCACGAGGCCTTTACAAACGCGCCGCGCTGTCACTCCATCATCTCTCACATACACTGGATGGGGATTAGCGGCAGGGCAGAATGTTTTAGGGATTACTTGAGTTTCCTCGGGCGTTTTGAGATGGAAGACAGGTGTACGTTGCATAATTTTGCAAAACCCCACACAGAAAGGCCCCGTCCAGGTGGGAGTCTAACCCGGGACCGTCTGGCACCACAGCGTTAGCGACATCTTTCTTGCAGACAAATGGTGCGCTAGTGCCTGGGGCCGGGGCGCGGGGAGGTTGCCAGCGCTGGGCAGCCAAACCCGCTCAAAAATATCTGAAAAACTGCCCAGAACCCGCGGACAAACTTGAATCTTCAATATTTTTACTAGTAGACAGAGCCCGTGTGCTCCTGCGATGATGAGAAACCGCCCCTCACGGATCAGAAACATCAGAAAATACACGCAGTATAAAAGGTCAAGACAATGAAAAATCATAGCAGCCCAAAAGGAGCGAATGAAAAGCCTGGACAAACAGATGAGTCTTAAGTTTGCATGTACAATAGGTAAATCCTCCAGCCAGGTGTTTCTGACCTTCAGTCTGGAGATTGGTCCTCCAGCAGAAAGTGATTTAAAAAAAAAAACAGCCTGCGTTAAGAAACACACGCTGATTCCGAAACCGTGATCACCGCCATGACAAGAAGCCTCCGAATTGGGCTGTCGGTTAGGAAGGGGTTAGGAAAAGGAGCCTCCATGCTAACTGTAGCCACTGTAGCATAGGGATTTCTGATGCTAACTCGCTGGCGATTAGGAGCCATGTGCCGTCCCATAAGCCCCCACCCTCGAGTGATTCTTCATGCACAACCACTATTGATTGACAGGTGCACAATTAATAAAAAAATATATATATAAGAGATTCTGCACAAGCCAAACTTTATAAAAGTGATGAAATACATGTCAGTGTTTTAAAGAGCCGCCTCAGTAAACGGCTTAAATGAAGCAGTTTGTGCTTTTGCTTCATTTAGTAGAAACCTAAACCACGTGGCTAATTTGCATATGTAGCTTTATGAAACCGCTGTTGAGATAAAATAAGGCTAAAGGAAAAAGTGAAGGATCATTTGGATTATTTTTTTTTCTCCTTAAATGTCTTTATTTGGACACTATGTTGTTGCATATGCACTACAGTAGGTGGCGGTATGCGCTTTTGTTTGCCTGCCAATAACCTTAAAGAAGAAGAAGAACAGCTGTTGGTGATGTCACTTCCCCTTCCCCTGGGTGAGGACAAATTCTGCTGAAGCTCTAGTTCACTAACTGCATAGAGCTCTAACAGTTGACCCCCTGAAGGGTTAAGGGTCAGTTGCTAGTGTTAGGACTTAGAGGCTCTGATTTAAGGGTTTCGGAATCAGCCTAAGATTAAAACTGTCAAGAGCCTGCTGTTTCCTCTATTCTCCTGTGTGTGTGTGTGTGTGTGTGTGTGTGTGTGTGTGTGTGTGTGTGTGTGTGTGTGTGGGCCAACTTACCTGGACGGAGCTTGCCATTTTCCCCACACCTGCTGCCATCACTCATGAGGCAAACTAAAATCTCTTCAAGCTTATTCGTCTTTTTGGATCCTGTTTCCAGCATTCACCCGGATCACTCACCTGCTGCACGCCATCCACCATTCCTCCTGGACCCAAGGCTCAGCTCCATCCAAACGCCGCGGGCACATTTCGCTGGCAGCCCGGCCGCGCTCCCGAAAGGACTCTGAATAAAGCGGTGATTCATGTTCCTGTCAGACCGAGGCGCGTCACGAGGATCCCATTTGAAAAGGTTAGCTTGTTTTCAGCGCGCTCCGGGCAGACGGCACAACGCGGCGCCGACATTGGACTCCTTTCACTCGCCCGGACCACCGTGGAGCTGAAAACTGCACAGGCAATTAAACTAAAGTGTTCCTCATCAAAAAAAAACACTGCGGGCTGAAATGAAAGGTCGTCCGCGGACATGTGACCCGTCTGATCGACTGGAACGCGGCTCGATTTGTAAACTCGACTCAAAAAGGATCTTTATGTTTTGCATTTGACTCATCCTGCTGCGGGCCGGTACAGAACCGGCAAACCCGTGGCCCGGTGTAAAGATTTAAAACTGCCCCCCCATTCACCTTACCCCCCGGTACTTTAAAATTGATTTCAGATTACCGGGGGGTAACTTGAAATCGATTTCAAGCTACACCCCACCGTCAATTACAATATGTAGGCCTAAAATGCCCGGATGTTAATGGCTAATAATAGCTACAGCTCTGTATCCACTGTCCTTAAGGTTCGGGCTAAGGTAGGACAGCAGTTGAGGGGGGGGGGGGGGGGGGGGGGAGGCTGAAATCAGGGGGATAACTTGAAATCGATTTCAAATCACCGGGAGGTAGCCTGAAATGGGGGGTAGTTTAAAATCTTTACACCGGTGCGCACCCGCGGGGGGGAATATGGGCGAGCGCGCTGAGAAACACGTGCACCAGGGTTGCCAGATTCTGAAAACCATTATATCGTACAAAGCTTCCAAAACTATCGTTTTTCAGCACAAACTATCGTACACTATAAATATGCCAATATCGCTGTAGCACCCGCGCAGAATATTGCTCATATCATCATCACCCCTAACTACAACACCGCCCCACGCACTGTCCCATTTATTACATTACACACACACACGACCTGCTGACCAAAGAGGATGCGTCAGGGCAGAAGGATAATGCAATAGTGGAACTGTAAAACTGATCCAGGGACAGTCTCTCCTTCTTACGGCAGATATTATGCCTTTGTGAATACGGAGGCTAAGTCTGACTCCAGATCAGAGCCAAAGCGAAGCGCTGCTGAGACGGGACGGTGCATTTAACCAGACTTTATCTGGCGCTCTGAAATTATCCTACATTTAGGGCTTTTTTGAATTATTGATCGTACATCGTACAGGGGTCAAAATTATCGTACAAATACGATAGTTATCGTACATCTGGCAACCCTGACGTGCACAGACTATGGGACACGTTTTTACAGCATGCAACGCGGCCCTTTGATCGCAGCGCTGCAGCAGTGGGGTACATCCGGCTCCCCGTCCTGTGAAAGCAGCTTTTGGAAATATTAGCGCGAGCTGAGGGGAAAGGGATATGGTCATGCTCGCCACTTTCTTGTGGCGCTTTTGACGCCCTATTTTCAAAAATAAAACGCTCGCGCCGACCAGCGTAAAATATATATTAATAGAAATGCTAATGATCTCCACCCTGAAGTTTGGACAGCCAGTGAAATGGATGGTTTTGCAGCCAATGGGAACAAGCCAAACCCTTCACTGCCAGAGCAGCACCATCGATGTGTCTGGGCTGAAACCAGGAGGGACTTCTGTCTCAGGTAAGTCGTTTTCTACTGACAAATAAAAAGCGGTCCATTTTACGGCATCAAAAGCGCCGCAAGAAAGAAAGCAGCGAGCATGACCATATCGGCCCACCATAGTCAACGCACTGAGCCGCACGAGGCTGCGCTGATTCTGTCTGTAATAAAACCAGATGAACTCGAGTCCAAAGGATTTGTAGGGAAACTTTCTATCAGGAGATAAACCCTTCTTTTTTTTCTTTTTTTTTTTATTTCTCTGCGGCCCGGTAGCAAATACGTCACGGCCCGGTCCCGGTCCCCGGCCCGGTGGTTGGGGACCACTGCTTTAATTTAAGAGGCAGACATTACTGGGCTCTTCCACGTACATTCACTTTGGCGAGGCGCTGCATGTTCCGTTCCAATTAGAAACTTTGGCCGTACTGACACGAACAGGAGAAATGTTTTGCGAGATGCATAAAAATGAGTTACAAAGACTTCTTTCAGAGCGGATCTTGGATCTTGTTTGTGAATAAGCTATTCATAAGTGGGGCAATTTCACTTCACCACTGTTTGTATTTTGTGCAGCCACAGTTTGGTTATTTGGTGAAGTTTTATGAATAAAATGTGTCAAAAAAGGCAGAACTTTGAATCTTTGCCTCACGTCGAACTGATGTCACAAAAATGATACGTACAACAGTAGTGGCCCAGCAGCCCTGGCCAAATGAAGAAAAGAAAAGTGTAAAATGTCTTGATAGTATATTTAATTTGTCATTTATTTTTATAATGTACAGTTGAGTTGGTTTTATTGATATTATAATTTCCCATTCATGAAGTGCCTTGAACACCTCTGGCTTTGGACCCTCAGCACAGTTTCTACAGGCCCAGTGTTGTCAGGCCTCACACATGATTAACACTCAGCGTGACTGACAGAATTATCAGCCAATCAATTTGATGTACATTGACAGTCCGCCCATAGTCGACGTGTAAAAGCTGAACTTTTGCTGTAACAGTTTGGCTCTGTCAGAAACGGCCAGTTTTCAACAAAAAGAACGTCTCACCCATTACAAAGTGCATTGGTAATAAACATACAACGTACTCGACTTGATTTAGATGAACTGTAGCTTTCCTCAATCACACGTTGACGTTGGAAGGACCGATACGGCCAAAAGCTCAGCGCTGTTTGGGGCGGGGGGGGTTTGCTTTGTAGAAACGTCCTTTGGCGAACAAGTGCCACGCAGCTTTCTCCGTACGCCTGTGGTCGATCGGTTTATATGCGTTTGAGTCTGGAAACCCAGGCTGCTTTTGAAGGCCCAGACTGAAACCCCACGGCCCGCCACTGGTTAGGAATTACATGAGCGTTAAAGGGCCCGTCTCACCGGCCTGGAGACTTTTATTTTTCCCTCTGGGCAAAACCGGAAAATTCTCAGTCTTCAATTGGTCAGTGCTTTCCACGATTATTTCCACATCTCCGGCCGTAACAGACAAAATGTTCGCCCTTTGCAAACTGCAGCTTTAGTGCTCCACAGTTCCTCGGTCTCAAATGTTACAAACTGTTCGTTTAATGAAAAGCGATCGGCCTCAGAGGAACGGAGCTATTAATTTTCCTTTGTGCGGCTGGCACTCTGCTTGTGGCCTTTGAAAACGACACGGCCACAGGAGCCGAACGAGTGAATCCGGTTCAACCACCGTGTTCCATAATGACATTGATTCACCGTGTAAACAACTCTTAGTCACAAAAGAACGCGCTCGGGTAGGCAGGCATGAGAATTATTAACGAATGACTTTAACCGATGCGTAGCAAACACAATCAACTGTGATGTTTTTGTAACTGAGTCACTTTCCCATGAGGGAGATGTGTCTCTGCAGCCGAACCTTCAGTTCCGCCGGGTCAAACCTGTTCGCACCAGTGGAAAGTTCCAAAGGGAAAATATCTCTCAGCAAGTGCGAGTTTATCAAATACAACATTCTGAACGGTGAATGGTTTCCTTATGGTAAAGCGCTTTGGGCCTGATAAAGGTAGAAAGGCGCCGTATAAGTCGAGTCCATTTACCAACAGCCTGTACACGCCTCTCAGTCACATGACGTCTGTAGATGTGGCCACCATTTTGGAGATGCTAAATTATTTGGTGGACAGCACACGTGAATGTTGAAATCCCCACAAATCAGGATACTGTCAAATAATGAGCAGTGGAAAATGTTCTGCTAAGTCATTTCTTTCCAAAACGGTGTCTCTCCCATTGACTTGTATTCAGGCCGGCTCGGACTAAACTTCTTATGACATGAGAAACTTCAAATCCAAACTCATCTGTGTAGAACTACTATCACTGCACTGTCCTTTTGACATGTATCTGCTTTTCTTCTTACTGCAGACTGTCGTCATTATGGTACAATATTTCCTTGATCTGAAGTCTGTTCGTCAGTATTCACATGGTGTCCCCTGTCCCACTCCCCTTGGCTGTACCCCTGTTTCAGACGGTGGGTCGCGGGTGTCGCGGTCTTCAGCCCAGTTTACGGAGGAAACCACTGCCTACAGGGACTGGACAAGAAGAACAGAAGCTCCAACAAGGACTGGACGTTCTGTGATCTTGGCCCGTCTGCTGAGGGACTCCCATCGGCCCTGGGTCCCCATAGCCTGCCCGTCCATCCATCCATTTTCTTCCACTTGTCCGTTGCTGCACCAGCCCCTATGGCGCCCCCTGCAGGTAGTGGGTCCACAGAAGGACGGCCTCATGGTTCTAACCGGGCCTGTTGGTCTCTCATAAGAGGCTTCTGAACCGCTCTTTGTCTGACCCGTCACCTATAGGACCTGTTTGCCCTGGGAGACCCTACCAGGGGCACGAAGCCCCCGACAACAGAGCTCCAGGATCAACCCTGTATTATTATTATTATTATTACTACTAATGCATAAGTAAGAGTCTTCATCAGTGATGTCAAGTTCATTTCTTGACACAGTATTCCTCATGGCTCCGGCCATATTTAATTGACTCTTGTGGACGAGCGAGTTGTGCAGGAAGCTCTTTGAGAAGCCGCCGAAAGAGTTTTCACAATTACCTTCAAGATACTTCAGGTAGATTTAACTTGCTGCTTGCTTCTGTGATGGTTTAAAACCGGACTCAAGGGCTTTTCAGGGATAGCATTACAGAACCATTGTGACACAATTTATCTGAGTATTCTTTACCCCTCTGCCCACGTGTCCCCAGAGCCCCATTTCATCTGCAAGCGTTTGGAACCGAGGCTCTTCTGGGTGTTGTCTCTTAGTAGAAAACTTCAGAGCGACGCCGCACGCTTGTTCACGCCGCGGCGGACGCTTCAAAGGAGAAACCGGAGCCGTCGCCAACGAACGGTGACAATGGAGCGGCAACAATGGGGATCTGCGGCTCTTTGGGACGCCGACACGGGAGACGAGCGCTCTCCGTCAGCCCTGTCCCGACGACACGCAGCTGACCCGCTGATGGGACGCCGTTCACTCAAGGCAACGACAGCGGCGCAGCTAAAGTCTCCTACTGGAAATCAAAACAACCGTGTCCCCCCCCCCGCCGTTGTTTCACCTTCAAATGATTGCATGGGCGGAGTTCAGGGCGTCTTCGAGCCAAATGTGATGATGCACAAAAGTCCCGCTGCTCCCACTGTGACGTGAGGGGCGTGAGGGACATGTGGAGACCTTCTCTGATTTGGATACTTTAGGCCTGGAGAGAGGACGGTCAGCATCACAACCCGTAATAACGATGATATTTATCACTTTATTCATAATAAAGAATATCAGGTTATTTCAGAAGCCCCTCATGAGAGACCAACAGGCCCGGTTAGAACCATGAGGCCGTCCTTCTGTGGACCCACCACCTGCAGGGGGCGCTATAGGGGTTGGTGCAGCTCCAACAGCTGCCCCCACGACCCGGCAACGGAAAAGTGGAAGAAAATGGATGGATGGTTATTTCATGATACCAACCCAGGTAGCAACCGAGTTCTTATCAGGCCCATTAACGAGCCATATGCAGTAATCAGGCAGCATAACCATCACTGGACCTGAGTCTGGCGCGGGCCACTGCGGTCAGAACATCTTCTGGCCTATTAACAAACACGTTTTGTAATAGATACTTGGTTTGGTACTTGGTCATTCTGCAGTTTGTCATTGTTGAGTGAACATAAAACATGCATAAGAGTCTACACACTGGCACACACTGGCGTCCAGAACCAGCAAACCACAGTCACGTATCATGAAACAACCTGATTTATTTTCATTATGAAATCATATTATTCCATAATAAATTGGTATAATAATTGGTAAATAACCTGATCCATATATTGTAACGTGAGCCCAGCAAACACTTCTGTAGATTTGCATCCTTCATTTAAATAATTAAAAATATGAAGCGGTTGTAAAATGACGGGATTTCAGTGGAGCAGGAGACACCGATTTCTCTAAATAAAACGCCCATTTGACTTGAAACCCGCCCCGTCCCTCTGAGCCGTGAGTCTTAGTGTTTTCAGGTGAGACGCGACCACTGCCCCCCCCCCCCCCCCCCCCCCCGCTCTGCAGACAGACAGGAAGCAGAAACCGGATCCTCTGCTGAAAGGGGCTGAGGTGAAGCGATTCATCCCAAAACAAGAGCCCGTTTCAAGGCTCCGTTTGTTCCCCCCCCCCCCCCCCCCCCCCTCTCCGAGGTCTGCTCCCATCCCTTTAAGATCATTCAGGTGCTACGCTTTGACCTCGCCTGACTCCGCCGCGCTCGGGCCGACAGAGGCTTTCCACTTTTGCAACACCTTTGTGGCTCCACCAGGTTATATTGTATTTCAAATCAAAACGAATAAACGAGGAACAAATGGAAGCAATTTTGGAAGAAATGCCTAATTTTCTTCACATTACAGAACATTTAACCTCTTAACCCCCACCTGAAACAGGCACATTTTCTCCAGGTCAGCTTTACCCAAATCAAAAAGCTTCTTGAAAAAAAAAAACACATAGAAAAATTGACAACACAAAAAAAGCAACAGAAAAAACTACAAATAACGTGAAGAAAATGCCACAAAAACGCAGCTATGATCGGTTTTGCAGGTCTTAGCTTTCAAATGAGGCATCACACTGGCCTAAAGGCTGTCAGCTCCAGTCGAGAAG
This sequence comes from Proterorhinus semilunaris, assembly GCA_021464625.1. Taxonomy (NCBI): domain Eukaryota; kingdom Metazoa; phylum Chordata; class Actinopteri; order Gobiiformes; family Gobiidae; genus Proterorhinus; species Proterorhinus semilunaris. Next base: position 2,387,792 of record CM038356.1, on the reverse strand, counting down.
CTTTTCGATTTGGGTAAAGCCGAACTAGAGACAATGCGCTCGGTTAAAGTCTATTAAGAGGTTAATAGCACGATCTAAAATCATGAAAACATGATTTTACAAGGAGACCGGAGAGTGAATTATTAGCGAAGGATAAGGTGAGAAAAAATAAATTAAGTGATATCAATTTGAAACTTCTGCTGTAGATTACTGACATAATACAGGTGCTCGTCATATAATTAGAATATCATGATTAAATGGTCTCAACTTATAAAGCGCTTTTCCACCTACATTAGGCACTCAAAGCGCTTTACAGCAAGGAACCTCTCACCCATTCATACACCAATGTACGCAGACACTGGAGACAAGGTGGGTGAAGTGTCTTGCCCAAGGACACAACGACAGCGTGCACCTTCAGGAGGTGGGATTCGAACCCCTGACCTTCCGATCATGAGACGACCCGCTCTACCATCTGTGCCACCGTCGCCCCACCATAAAGTTAATTTATTTCTATAATTCAACTTAAAATGTGATATAGTGATATAGACTCATTACATGCGAAGTGACACATGTCAAGCCGTTGTTATCATTTTGATGATTATGGCTTATAGTCCATTTTTAATGTAGGGTTTTTACAAGCTGAGCCATAATCATCAAAATGATACAAATAAAGGCTATACATCACTCTGCATGTAATGAGTCATATATTAGTTTCACAGTTTAAGTTGAATAACAGAAGTGAATGCACTTTTTCATGATATTCTGTATATGACGAGCGTCTGTATGAGGGAACACGTATTGCAAGTTTTCTGTCATTTTATGTTTTCATTGAAAATATCCAAATAATGGATTGAGCCAGGTTCAAATGTATGGTTTCATTTTGTTGATATCTTTTTCTTTTAGGGGGAATATTGGATCTTGTTTAGTTTTTGAATAAGCCATTTATACGAGAACATTCTGTCTTGTTTTTTGCCGTTAAAAGCTCAATAAATCAGGCAGGCCTTATTAAAAAAATCCCTCTGGAAGAAGCTTAGATATTGTTTAGTCCCAGCCTGTAAACTGTGGAGTCTAAAGTGGAGATGTTGTTGCAAAAGTGTAAAGAAATGAACCTCCGAATTTGGAGAAAATGGCCATAAAGTCTGGTAACTTTGTCTGCACGTGCGCCCTGGGTATATCCCACGCTTACGCATTCACAAATACTGACATGTTGGGTATCCACGTGTAGCACGACAGACCGAGATGACGCTGGAATCCAAATATGGTCAAAAGGATTTCCTATTATTTTGAACCCCAAAAATTATTATAGCTTCTTCAAAACTAAGACCCCACGCTTAAAGTGCCTGATGGGTCGGACAGTTAACTCGGCGACTCCAGGGAAATCTGCTGTACATTGTTCATGGGAACAGCCTTGGAGCACATCATCATGTTCTATCTTTAGCCACAAACGGACCCTGCGGGACTCCCCCCCGGGTATTAATGAGCTTTTCTCCCAAAAACTCCGGGCCTAAAAATACCCGCGTTCGTCAAACCGTCGCGATACGGAGAAGGCGAGCTGTGGAGGGTCACGTTCATCTGCGAACTCTGAACCTGGAGCTTCCGCCCTCGCGTTCGCGTTATCGCTTCAGGCCCGAGATCGGTGTCTGTCAAAACAATGGGGGGGGGGGGGGGGGGGTCAAAGGGTCGAGCGTCGACATGGACTGAAGCAGGTTCTCTGTTTCCTCCCATTGAGACGCTGGACCGGGCAGACGGGAGAGAAGAACATGTGGCGCTACAGTTGAGCTTAAAGGGTTAGTTCAGGAGTTTTGACATAGTGCCTCATTTCCTCGTTATCCATTGTGTTGGTGATTTCTGGAGATATATATATATATATTAGGGCCGGGACTCGATTAAAAAAAAAAATCTAATTAATTAGAGGCTTTGTAATTAATAAATCGAAATTAATCGCATATAAATATTTGACCTGAGAACAGTGAGAAGTAAGTTTTTTCATATGGATTTTTAGTAAAACCATTGAATAATGACTGAATACATGAGCTTAAGCAACAAAATATTGTTTATTGTTGCTTCAGAGGCCAAAGCAGACTTTGTTGATTTAGCAACAGCTGGTTTAAATTTTTTTTTTTAAATTTCAGTCCAACTCTGAACAACAACGTAACGCAATCTGTACTACATGTTGCTGGCCCTTATCTTCTACCACAGTCGAGTGCAATCCAGTGAGCCAGGCCGTTGGTTAATTTTTCAGACATGGACTTAGTTATCCTGGTCCTTAAACCAGCCTTCTGGTAGAGTGTGGGTCCTTGTAGTCGGAGTCGGGCTAACGTTAGCATTGATGTGCAAAGTCCTTGTTGCATAGCTCGCACACTCCATTCGTTTTTTATAGCAAAAGTTCCACAAGGCCGACCACAGAGGTCATCAGCTTCTCCATGTTCACTGTGGTTTGTTGTTGTCTGAACGCTCGCTGGTGCTCCAGGATAATCGGTCCGCCTAAACTCATCCAGTGAGAAACGTTCCGCGTTGTAAAAACAAGTGCGATTAAAACGCGTCAAAAAAATGTAACGCGTTATTTTTGTGTAATTAATTAATCTAAATTAACGCGTTAAAGTCCCGGCCCTAATATATATATATATATTTTAATTCATGCAGTCCTTATATTTGAAGAGTCCAGTGGCGCTAGGCTAGTCTTAGGCTAGTGCATGTCTATGGTATCAGTTAGCCTGCATTAACAGTCTGAGCCGCTCCACAGTGCTTTTGAGACTTTGAACGGATGATGGAAACCCTGAGGAAGAGGTTTGTTTGTATTTGTACTCGTCGTTCCCGTGGCACGTTTCTGGCCGGGGCGCTCATGTTGGGTGGAGGTGGAAGGTGGGGGTTGGTGTCCGACTCGTCTCCCTCCTCTCGCTCTGCATTGAGAGGCGTTGGGAGCAGCCTTTCACAGGAGTATTTCGGAGCTCGGGTGACACCCACGGGAGCCCTGTGAGGTGGCCCCCGGCGCGGTGGCCCAAAGGTGGGGGCCATTAGTGACAGAGGAGCAGCCGACCTGTGACTGCGGCGCTGTGCTGATTCCCACACCGAGAGAGAGAGAGAGGGGGGGGGGAAGAGGGAGGGGGAGATGTATTTATTTATTTGAACAGGGACAGTGTACGATCTACATTAGCCTCAGAAAGGAGAGATGCATTATACCAGGTTATAGCACTTGTGCTAATTTCCACCTGCAGTCCCTGGGCCTATTGTACATGTTTTTAGTGGTAGGGGAAACCAGGGTACCCGGAGGAAACCTACGCAGACACGGGGAGAACATGCAAACTCCACAGAAAGGCCCCGTCCAGGTGGGAATCGAACCCGGGACCTTCTAGCTGTGAAGCACGAGCGCGAACCGCTGTGAGAGAGAGAGAGAGGGATATAGTGATTACAGTGGTCCCTCGTTTATCGCGGGAGTTACATTATAAAAATAACTTGTAATAGACGAAATCCGCGAAGTAGCAAGGCAAGTTTATTTGTAGAGCACAATTCATACACAAGGCAATTCAAAGTGCTTCACAGTTGCATAAAATGACAAGAAAACAGATCAAATCAATCATTAAAACATCAGAAATTAATCAATGACAGTAAAAGGCCAGAGTGCAGATAAAATACTTTCAGTTTTCATCTGCTCGGGTAAAAAGAGCTGTTTTCAGCCTGGATTTGAACATTGTCAGAGTCGAGGCCTGTCTCACATCCTCATGAAGATTGTTCCAGATTTTAGCTTTAGCCTCAGCGTGTTTAGTCCTGACTTTGGGAACCACTAGGAGACCCCTCCCTGAAGTTCTCAGGGCCCGAGATGGTTCATACGGCTCTAACATGTCAGAGATGGACTTTGGTGCTAAACCATGAAAAGACTTGTACACAAGCAGAGCTGTTTAAATTCTATTCTCTGAGGGACAGGAAGCCAGTGGAGGGACCGGAGCACTGGACTAATATGGTGGTATTTCCTGGTTCTTGTCAGGACTCGAGCAGCAGCGTTCTGGATGTTCTGCAGCTCCAACAGCTCGTTTAGAAAGGCCAGTGAGCAGCCGTTACAGTCGTCTAACCTGCTGGAGACAAACGCATGGATGAGTGTCTCCAAGTCTGGTTTTGACACTATTCCTCTGATCTTAATGTTTTTCAGATGGTAAAAAGCTGATGATGTTATTGCTTTAATGTGGCTGTTTAAGTTCAGGTCTGAGTCCATGATTACTCCTAGATTTCTAACCTGATTTTTTGGTTTTAGAGAGAGAGACTCGAGGTGACTGATAACACTTTGTCTTTGTGTCTGTGGGACAAAAACAATGATCTCAGTTTAGTCTGAGTTTAGTTGGAGAAAGTTGTTTTGCAGTGACAGAGAGTATCTACAGGCCCATGTTCACCTGTGTCAACTTTATTTTTTACTATATTATATATGTTTTAAGGCTGTTACACCACTTTTCTTACTAGTTCACACGGGTTCTCCTTAATGCCTGGTGTTACTGTGGGATTGTTTTTTTTGTCTAATAAGATTCTTAGATTCTCATTAGAGTCGTGGGGACGGAAACATCGTGAGCTGCTCTCGTCTCCGCTGTGCGATGGTTCAAACTAAGAGACCAAAGTCAACCCTCCACACAGCGTGCTCTGCTTCACTGAACTCTCCACAGTAACGCTTTGAGAACATCAGGTTTTGATGTCTTCCCATAAAACAGGTGCCTCCTCATTCCTGCAGAGGAGAAGCTGTGGGTTCACGGGGTCAGGGGCTGTATATTTTAGAAATTCAGACACGAATGTAACTCCTGTGTCTGTACGTGACCTGTGTGTAGATATATAGCTCAGCGCTCTGCTGATTGCGTGCTCCAAAACGGTATGTTTTCAGTTATAGAAATGTAAAGTATTGATATATACGTTGGAGATTTGCGGGCGCTTTACTCTTGATTCATGAGGTGATGAGGCAGTTATCCATCTCGTGCTCCATGAACCACTCTTCCAGAATGTGAGCCCCGTGAATCCGGCCATGGGTGTGATGGAATACGCCCGTGCATCAGGGAAGAAGAAATACACTGAAGGGATAACCTGGTCATTCAGGATGTTCAGGCTCATTCTCTGGGCTCGCAGTGTTGCCCGACCTAGACCTGACCAACTGCAGCAGCTTCCGTTAAACATCCAGGTGAAGGACACTCATATGGGGGTGCGTGTCCCCATATGAGTGAGGCCAATTTGGAATAAAACATGCAGAATGTTGGGCCGAAGTCAACTGGAAGAGGAACAAAAACATCATCATCAGGATTGACACCTCTCTGGAGACTTGGATAATGGAGCTCGAAACACTTTACTTTGGTGGCAAACAGACTCTTCTGAAGAACAACTGTTGGAATTGACCAAAAACTGGACCTAATCCACAAACATTTTTCATTACAGTTTTTGCCTCATGCTTGAGCACATTTTGCAAAACTTCGCTCATTTTGCCAAAACTCTACACACAAGTCAACATGACACAACACTGGGAAATATACCATTCACATCTAAACTGTGCTATCAAAGCCTAAACTCTGCTATCAAAGCCTAAACTGTGCTATCTAAAAGAGTGACGCAAAAGCAACAAAAAAGCGACAAAAACACGTAAAAAAGAAGAGAGTGGAAAACACAACAAAAACACTTCCAAAAGGTGACGAAAACATGGCAAAAAATCAACAACAAAAACCAAGAAGAGAGCCATGAAAGAACGACAATTAAAGTTACAATCAGTTTTGTAGGTCTTAGCTTTCAAATCAGGCATCACTCTGATCTAAAGGCTGTAAACTCCAGTCGAGTTAGATTTGGGTAAAACTGAACTGGAGAAAATGCACTCGGTTAAGGCTGTCCCTGGACCAACAGGATCAAAACTTGGATCCAAAGGTTTATCTCTTCAGTATTGGATTTTCGAAGTCCCAGCAGTACCTAAACTTCTCCCAGTACCATCCTGGTGTGGTTTAATAGTACTCAGCCCTCTTTATCAGTGCGTTTCCATCTGGAGTCCATTCTTCACATCGCTCTAAAGTCTGACCCGGCGTGTCCCGAGAATGACTCTTTTGAATACTTCGGATTCTTAAAAACATTTTCGCTCCACACTCTTTGGCCTGCTCTGAGAAATGTGGAAAAAGGAACGGTCTTCTCTCACTGAGAAGCAGGGGGAACAAGAACCCGCTCTGCCACATTCACTAAACATCCAGGGTTTCAGTGATTAACTCTTTACAAGGCAACCCTGCAGGAGTCTCTGCTCATTTCAACAATCTTCGCTGTCCCGCAGAAAATGTTGTACAACTCTGATGACCACAAAGTCTAAGTCTCTGCTTTCATTGTAAAGGAAAGTATTTTACAGACGGCCATTAAAGTGTGGTTAAAGCAGTGAAACATTCAACTGTTTAAGACCATAAAGAGTATGGCTCCAATCAGTCTCCAAGACGCTATAGTTTGATATCAGGCAAAACGCAGGGCGACTAGTGATTCCTCGAGTCTCCAACATCACTGTAGGATGTAGAGCCTGACCCGAGCTCAGGTCCTCCTCCGGGGAAGTGACCAGCCTCTGTTCGATGTTAGAGAAGGAGCGCTCCGTGGATAGACTGATGGAGCGCTCCGTGGAAACAGAGGCAGTCCGGTACTGTCTGAAATTCTTAACTCTGTGGCGGTGCTTCGTATGTGCAAAACAGATTTCACTGATCATAAAGTCAATCAGGATATTCATTAGAAATTACACATGCAGTATAGGCTACTATCGGCCCACACAAAAAAATTCCACGAAACAGCCCAAAGGTGAGCCCAACCCTAGCCCGCAGTTAGCTTTGCCCGTTAGCCTGTTAGCTTCTCTTTCGTGATTCCATTAGTGTGTATTGAAAGATGAAAGACCCCCCCCCCAATCATCCCATTAACACTTGTATTGCCCCCAGAGGGACTCCGGTCTCTGTCACTCAGAGAATAGAATTTAAAACAGCTCTGCTCGTGTACAAGTCTTTTCATGGTTTAGCACCAAAGTCCATCTCTGACATGTTAGAGCCGTATGAACCATCTCGGGCCCTGAGAACTTCAGGGAGGGGTTTCCTGGTGGTTCCCAGAGTCAGGACTAAACACGGTGTGACACAGGCCTCAACTTTGACGATGTTCAAATCCAGGCGGAAAATGTTTCTTTTTACCCGTGAATATGGCAAATGAATGTGTCTTGCTTTTTACCGTACCTAATTAATATTTATGTTATCTTATGTTTTATGGATGGATTTTTATCTGCTCTCTTGTACTTTTATGGGACTATGAAGCACTTTGAAGTGCCTTGTGAGGTCAAACAGATTATGAGGTGTGAGGCATGTAAATGTGAAGCCGCATTCCAGTGAATGATAATCTGCATCGCGATCTCAGTGCGCCCGGGCCGAAGAACCGCGCTGTGGTCGCCTTCGGGACGGCACTAAAAGAAAAATATTTAGAAAAAAAGCCCATCGCAAATGTGTTCTTAATATACAATGTATACAATAACTTAAGCTTCTAAAAACACATTAAAATCCTCCAATAAAACCCATAACCATAACATAAGAAACGAAAAAAAAACACTGTAATAAACTCCCAAACAAAACCACCTAACTGTATCGAACTACATCCTAAAACCAGTTAAAACCCTCTTTGTTTTACGGAAATGTGGTAGTTTTAGTCTAGTTTTACCTTTTGAGTTTTAGTTGATAAAAAATTAAAAGGGCTGAACGGAGGAACCCGGCTGAACGGAGGAACCCTGCTGAACGGAGGAACCCGGCTGAACGGAGGAACCCTGCCTACTGACAACAAGGACTAGACGGTCTGTGATCTTGGCCCGTCTGCTGAGGGACTCCTTCGGCCCTGGGTCTCTATAGCCTGTCCGTCCATGGGAGTGGATCTCTCCTTCTGTGGTTCTCCTCAAGGTTTCTCGTTTCTCCCACTGGGTTTTTGAGTTTTTCCTTGCCGTGCTGGAGAGTCTAAGGACAGGGGACGCCCGAGCTGCTCGTCTCCTCTGCTGACGCTTATTTGGACTTTATGTTTGCCTGGATATTTGATTCACCGGAACTTTACATTGTCTTATTTACTGCTCTGTTTTATTGCCTTAATGTTAGGTGCAGTTGTGAGGAAACTCCTGTTGTGATATTGGGCGATACAAAACCATTGATTGATTGATTAATTGAAAAGGTGTCTAGTTTTAGTCGATGAAACTCAAAGGGCCCGATCTTGTGTCTTAAAACGCAGACGATAGCTTAGTAGGAGCGCACTTTGTTATCTTGCCACTCCAACCAGATCGACTCTGCGGCCGGGAGAGGAGTTTTGTTTTGTTTCGCATTCACGCCAAGTGGGCAACAGCGGAAGCTCTTTCGCTTTCTCGAGACATGAACATTGTTTAGCTCACGATAGGGTTAATTAAGTTTTTAGTTTGACCTGTGAGAGCCTAAGGCTTAAGGAAGAAACCAAGGCATCGCAATGTGAACGAGGAAATGAATGTCAGCGATGTTTCCATCAGAGCAGTCGCCTCCTCTTGTGACAGTCTCACAAGAGGAAAGCAAATCGCTCCGCCACTAAATCATTTGCTAGGAGCCTGCGCGAGATCGGACCCAAAAGGTTTTAGTCTAGTGTTAGTCGATGAAACTCACAAGGTTTTAGTCTAGTTTTAATCGATGCAACTCAAAAGGTTTTAGTCGATGAAACCCAAAATGTTTTAGTTGATGGAACTCAAAAGGTTTTACTCTAGTTTTAGTCAATGAAACTCAAAATGTTTTAGTCTAGTTTTAATCGGTGATCCTCAAAAGGTTTTAGTCGATGGAACTCAAAAGGTTTTAGTCTAGTTTTAGTCGATGAAACTCAATAAGGTTAAATTTTAGTCTAGTTTCATCAAGAAAAGTAATTAAGTATTTCAACAGAGTCATTTCGATAAGTATTGAATAATTATTGGAAATTGGGATGAAGGTTGACAGGATGTGCTAAGCTCTCCTCATCCTCTGATCACCACTTCGAGATCGCCTTCCACCCTTTATTTCTTGCTAATTGCAAATAGCCAGTGTTTGGTGAAACGGTGCCACTCTCCCGTCGGGCTAGTCCTGGTGTTGTTTACTCAAAAACACAGGTAATTGGGGAAAAGCTCAGACCAGGGATTTCCGAGGATTTGCTGTTGGTGATGAGATAACGTCCTAAAGCTCCTCTGGCTGTAGCTTGGTCTGATTTTGACAGATAAAGTTTACAGCCAGAGTCAATGCAGTGAGGCTTTCGTGCTTTTAACAGTGCCTAAAGCAGGGCCCCTCAATAATGTTTTGCAAAGGGCCAGATTTTTGTGGGGGCCCGACATTCCCCGAGCAGCTAATACTTGTGATGGATCAAAAGTACAAACGCTTTAACACTTTCCCAACTGCACAACATCCAAATCTATTGAGAGGAAATGAAAATACTGACTTTATTACCGAGATTGTTCTGTCAAAACTGCTACCAACTAACGCAGGACTGAAAGCCGGGACAAAGTGTTGAATTTAGGAATATGTTATGTTCATTTGAGGTATTTACTTGCAAAGAAATACAATTACTAAAGATATCAGAAACCAGGGCTAAAGAGTGGCTAAACCGGGGTTATCCCTGAATGTTCCCCCGTCAATAGAAGTGGGGCAACATCGACGTGTATAGATTAGGCACCGGCCCACTATCCTGAAGGTCAGTGGCCAGGGCGGGGTCAGGGTTAAGATGATTGATATATATGTATGACGCTCATGGCTTGTGATTGGTTGATGTACCAACTCACCTACAAAAATAAATCCTGTATCATGTGACTACCTTGTTGTGAAGAAATTCTGTATTTGATGTTAACATGAAGTATTACATTAAGTTTGACTGTGAAATCTGTGTTGGTTGAAATGAACCCTGAGGTGCTTCAAACCATTCAAGCAGAGCTGGCAAAGTTGACCTGTTTACCAAGCCCCACGAAAGGAAATAATCTGACCACTCAAGCTTGACTTACAGCTTCAGAAGCCAGATGACCATGGGTAAACGATTACCTGTTTTGGTAAACTCAGGTTGAGTCATAAAGCCGTATAAACAATGTTAACGAGATGGAGAATCCCATGCTCTTTTGACTCACCATGTCCTGGGCTCAGGAAGGGGTGGGGCGGGGGGTGGGGGTGGGGGGTTATTCTTATCTCCTGGATCCGATAAGAATAAACCTAATGTCTAAACTTGTGTGTTTTCATCTTTTATATTCTGTGGCAGAAATAACAGCGTTTCCAGATCTGCTGTGTCGAAAGTTAAGGAGGCAAACATTCCTTAACACTTGTATAATAAAGACACTACAAAAGCAGGCGTGCCCAACTATTCACGTCTGATGAAGCCTTAGCCCGAAACGTCACGTTTTTTGGTGTGAGTAAACGTTACATTTGGGAGCTAATTATGCACGAGTCATCGCTTCTTCTGATCCAGCACACTGCTGCTCGTCATATAATTAGAATATCATGAAAAACTGCGTTCACTTCTGTTATTCAACTTAAAGGGATATTTCAGGATTTTTGACATACGGCCTCATTTCCTAGTTATCCAGAGTGTTTTTGATATCTGGAGATATATATTTTTTGAATTAATGCAGTCCTTATATTTGAAGAGTTTAGTGACGTTAGGCTAGCGTATTTCTACAGTAACAGCTAGCCTGCATTAAAAAACAGTCTGACCCAAGCACAGTACACCTGAAGCAAATCACCAGACTACTGATATAAATGTCTGTATCGATAGAATAATTTCAACTATTTTGCATTTAAAATAACTTATATTTGAGCAGCATCAGCTTCGTGGTTGTAAGCCACACAGCGGCGGCGTGATCTGCTAGAAAATAGTCCCTCAAAAAGCGATAATTCATGTGATGCAAGGTCAGTTATATTTCAAAAAATATTCTATGGACACAGACATTTCTATCGTTAGCCTGGCGTTATACGTGATTTGCCTCAGGTGCACTGTGGAGCGGGTTGATTATTATGGCTAAGCTTGTAAAAGAATAAAAAATAAAAAATCTCAGAAAATTAGAATATTTTGAAAATGGACGGTAAGCCATAATCATCAAAATTATAACAAATAAAGGCTTGACATGTGTCACTTTGCATGTCATGAGTCTATATCATATATTAGTTTCACATTTTAAGTTGAATTACAGAAATAAATCAGCACCTTTGTTGATGTGCTAAAATATCAGAGATTACCTAGGGCTAAAAAGGTGCTACACCACGGCTAAAGTGCAGCTAAGAATAAATACTAAAGACTTTTATTCCGTTTTTTTTATGTGATCCCAAACTCAACCCAAAACAATGGAACCCCCCCCCCCTGAAAACACCATAAATAACCAGTCACTCCATTTAAAAATAACTATATATGATTTATTTATTTAATGCTATTTGGTTTTATACTCTCTCTTTTTTACAGATTTAGTTTTCAAGTGACAACAAACAGTTTTGCCATCCGCACAAGTAAAAAAACAAAAGGAGAAAGAAAAAAAGGCATGTAGTGGCTGCCGGCGCGGTGCCAAAGTCCAGAGGCTCGGAAACTGGTCCAAGTCGCCGCGGAGTTTTCACGGGGGTTTTGTCGTGAGACGGTTTGGAGAAGTACGTTTACAGGAGGACGCCGAATTCACGGTGTTTTTGTTGCACAGTATATTGTCAATATCGATTCGACATTTTTTCGAAGCCAAACAGAACTGCAATCATGATCTAAACCAAAAACGCTCAGTAATGATTTTTGATGACATATAATCAGAATACTGTGTCGAGATGATTTAATGCAGTTTTGTGATACTATGATGATGGCGATGTTCAAAAAAAAGTCATTGAATATCAGTTTTCCCTGATGTCGTGCAGCTCTAAGTCTCTGAGTCCACACAGAAAGGCCCCATTCAGTGTGGGAATCGAACCAGAGACCGTCCCGCTGAGGCATATGTGCTCAATGGCTTTTAACCTACTATCAAGGACTAAGGTCAGCCTCGAACTCCTGCAGGTAGCTTTCCCATTGGCGACATTGAACCAATAAATATTTCAGGATTTTTGACATAAGGCCTCATTTCCTAGTTATCCAGAGTGTTGTTGATTTATGGAGATTTATATGTATTTGTATTCATGCAGTCCTTATATTTGAAGAGTTTAGTGGTGCTAGGCTAGTGCTAGGCTAGTGCATGTCTATGGTAACTAGTAGCCTGCATTAAAAACAGTCTGACCCGAGCACAGTGAGGCAAATCACGTATAACACCAGACTACCCATATACATGTCTGTGTCGACTGAGTAATGTTTTAAATACAACCATTTTGCATTTCCAATAACTTATATTTGAGCAGCATCAGCTTCCTGGTGGTCAGCTACCTGGCGGCGGAGTGATCTGCTAGGTTACCGGATCTACAGTAGTTTGTATCCATCGTACGGCTGGAGGACGTTAGGGGGAAGCAGTTACTAGTTGTAAACAATAAGGCTGGATCCGAAACGCTTAAATCGGTGAGAGGTCCAACGCCAAACCGGATGTGCGTCAGCGTCCGCCATGATAAGAAGCGTCCGAATGTCAGTGAGGAAGGAGTTAGGGAAAGAAGCCTCAATGCTAACTATCATAGCCACTTTAGCATAGGGACCTCTGGTGCTAACTAACCGGTGATTAGGAGCTATGTCCCATCCCATAAGCCACTGCGCTCCTCCCACCCCCCTCGGCCCCACCCTCGAGTCATTCATGTAACCACTGTTGATTGACAGGTGCACATTAGACAAAAACATATTTATATATATATAGGAGAAGATTCTGCACAAGCCAAAGTTTATACGTGTGACAAAATGCATGTTGTCGTCACATGTCAGTGTTTTAAAGTAAATGGCCTAAATGAAGCAGTTTGTGCTTTTGTTTTAATTTAGTAGAAACTAAAGCCACATGGGTAATTTGCTGTTGAGATAAAATAACACTAAAGGGAAATGTGATGCTCATTTGGATTTAGTTTTCTCCTTAAATGTCTATATTTGGACACTATGTTGTTGCATATGCACTACAGTAGGTGGCGGTATGCGCTTTTGTTTGCCCGCCAATAACCTTAAAGAAGAAGAAGAACAGCAGCTGTTGGTGATGTCACTTCCCCTTCCCCTGGGTGAGGACAAATGCTGCTGAAGCTCTAGTTCCCTAACTGCATAGAGATCTAACAGTTGACCCATGAACGGTTGAGGATCAGGAGCTCGGGTCAGGACAGAGAGGCTCTGATTTAAGCGTTTGGTTTCTGTGCTCAAACGCGTGCGTAATACTGGAGTGCCGCTGCTGCAAAACGCAGTCCAGGGATCGCGGTTTGGAAAGTATTGTGTAGCATCGTGCTGCGGGGAAAAAAATCGACGTCGCGTCTTGCCTCACATTCAAATTCCACAAAGCACATCATCAAGGTCGACATCAATAAACACAACATTTATTGTGCACACATTCGTGAAAATGTTTGGACTTTACAGGAGAAATGCTGTCCCCGATGTTAGCTTCTGCGCTCCTGAACGCTTCTCCGCTAATTGCTTTTTCCCAATCGTTCGAATTATTTTTCTTCTCACTTCGGAATCGCCGCCGACGAACCCCCATCCGCGACTTGAACCCGGCAGCGTCGTGCGGTGAAAAGTCTGTGGGTACTCATCGTGAAAAGCAGCATACTTTGGTCGTTTTTTTTCTCATAATCTTTCTTCTCATTCACAAAACAAACAAAACAAAAAAGGAACAAACCTAATAAACCCAGTCGTGAATATTAAAATCAGCAACAACATCACTTTTACTGACATGATTCGGCCGTTCGCTCCGTGTTAGAATACAACTGTAACTGTGACCATTAGTAGAAGGTGCTCGCCGTTAGAAATGACAACTCCTGTTTTTTCTGCGAGGTCATTAATAAATAAATACATCATTCAGCCCCAAACCTCCCCCTCCCCCCCCCCCCCCCCCCCCGTAAAAACCAGACTCGGATGAACAGACCCACAGACAGGTTTTGGTGACACGAGTTGAAAAGATTGAGGCGGAGGTAGTGAAGGTAGTTTAGTCCGTGCCTTGGTTCGTCGGAGAGAAAAAAAACACAGTCACTTTCTGAAGGAGAACAAGGCAGGATCGGAGCGGGACGAAGGGCGCCATTTTAGGTCCAGAGAGAGAAGCCATTTTGGATCCTGTACAGTAGCAGAAGCCATCTTGTTTTGTGGAAAGCGGGACGTTTTTTTGGGGGGAAAACAAGTGGGTGTTCCATCGCCTTTTCAAGCACTTTCTTTTGTCCAGTCTTGTCGAGAGTCAAACACAACGGGGTACTTTTTCTTTTTTTTAAACGCAGTCCCAAGCGGAAAGGCAGAAGGTCCACGCGGTTCGAAGACGCTTTGTCGCTTTGACGTTGTTGTTGTTGTCGTGGCTGTTTTCGGCGGACGCAGCGGGCGAGGCTGGAGGCGGGACGGGAGTTTGAAATGGTCAGAGGGAGCGACGCACGGGCGTGGAGTTTTTGAAAAGGAAAAAAAAAAAACACACACAAAAAGAAGTCCTTCCAGGTTCAAACGTCTGGATACTTCGCGCCGCCGTGTGAATTCTGCTCCTGTGAGTCGACTCCGACGCCAACTCGAGAAATCCATCCAGCCCTGGGACAGAGAGGCAGAAGGAGTTACGAAAGAATGACCTGAAGAGCGAGTAAGTGGTGTTCCTTCATCACATTTGTGTTTGATCATAAATGCTTCATATTAAAGCATAAGTGTACGCTGAAGGTTTATGTGATGTTGCTATGCCTGAGCGATAAGGGGTAGGTTTATATACTTTGAACTTCTTCCTTTTGAGCACAATAATAATTGTTTTTTCTTTCCTTTGTAAAGGATGTTTAAACTACCTTCTGCTCAAATGAATAAATACATGAAATTACATTTCTTAAGATTTGCAGTTTATTGATGAAAGAGAACTGGACAAAATGGGCACATTTTTTGTAAAACATTGGGTAAATTCCAGCTAAAACTGCAGCTGAATATGTTTTAGACCATCATTTTGATGTTTACTTGTACTGTAAAAATGTTGCCACCAAATTTTGATGAAATACCATTTTGAATCCAATTTAATGCTTTTCGATGACATTTAAGGCCTTGATTTTGGCACAGTTAATTTAATTATTTTTAATGCCCTGTGGAAATCCTGATTACTCTATTATTAAAGGCCACATCGCCTTTGCTCTGCTCGATCCTGTCAGACTTCTGAAGTTAAGCAGGAAGGGCCCGGTCGGTCCTTGGACGGGAGACCGTTTGGGAAACACCAGGAAGTCTGGGTGAATGTCGTGAGTGAGTGGTTGGTCGTGGTCGGAGGGGGCTATGGCGCAGACTGGTTGCCTCGCTTTTGTCAGTCTATCCCAGGGCAGCTGTGGCTACAACAGTAGCTTACCATCACTTAGTATGGAGTGAATGAATAATGCAATGTAAAGCGTCTTAGTGTCCAGGAAAGCGCTATATATAAAACCAATGCTCCGGAGCCTGCAGCGGTGAGTAAACTACCGTGAAATGGTTCTGTTTAGGGAATGGTGCATTGAGAGTAACTACTTCTCATAAAATAAATACACTAACCCTGACTGGGACGTTACATGTCTCACAAACACAAAGCTCTCCTAATTTTTGTCAAACACAGGGCAGTAGGTGATCACTATATGTTTTCTTCATGTTTTGCATTGGTTTAGTTTTAGTTTAGTTTAGTTTGTGAGTGACATTTTGGTGATGACTATAGTGACGTTTGATGAAGGGCCGTTCTGAATCAGTTCCATTTTAGGTCACGTTCGCCTCTTGCAATGTTGTGTTGAACAATGTTGTATGTGTATTAGATGATCAGGAAAATGCCATGAGTCTCTGTAAAGACCTTTTGCAGTCATCGGGGCCCCTGCTCTCTACAGCGCTGATACGTGTCATGACAATCTAAAAAAAAAAACAGTATTTCTGTGAAGTGGGAGAGTTGGACAGAGGTCTCACCAGTTCCGCTGCAGAAGAAGAGTTTGGATTTACACCGTTTCGACGTTGAGCTTGTTTCTGCGAAGGACACAAACGGAGACGAGCATGAAGGATCCGCGTGACCGGCGCAGATAAACGGACTCTTCAGAGACCTCTTTCAGACAATTATCCCCAAAGTCAAGTTTCCAAAAACCAGACAGTCGCTCCCCTTTGCTCTTCCGCGAACGGCCGCACATTAATAAGAGATGCCCACTTTGAAGCCGGTCATGTGAAATCGACTGTGGAGCGTTTCAACTTTGGAGCAAAATGAATTACAACCAGAAACAAACAACACCCCTCAATCAACCATGCAGGATGTTTCCCGATTGAGCAGCTCTCTAAAACCATCAAAGAGCCATTTGAGGATTATCTGAAGTGTGGGATCGGATTTGTCAAAGGCGATATAACTTTGTTCCTCTTGGAGTACCGGTACATTACTATCGCTCTACTAAAGGAATAGGAATACACTTAAAGGAACAGGCCACCGTTTTTCAACACTGAGATCTGTCCTTACCTGAGCTTAGACGAGTTGATGCGTACCTGTCTGTCCTTGGACCGGTCGGTCCTTGGATGGGAGACCGTTTGGGAAACACCAGGAAGTCTGGGTGAATGTCGTGAGTGAGTGGTTGGTCGTGGCCGGAGGGGGCTATGGCGCAGATCTGTTCTTACCTGAGCTTAGACGAGTTGATGCGTACCTGTCTGGTCTTTACGCTCAGTCACGCAAAAACATGTTGTTAGCATTTAGCCTCTCCTCCTCTCCTCTATGGGACCAAACGGGGTGAAGTCAGAAGCGACCGAGCTCTTCCTCGTCCGCACAGTAAAGTCAAAGTGCTCCAAAGGGTGAAATTACGTCATACAATATAGTTCCCCTTTTTATCCAAGAAAATCACTGAGCGCACGCGTAAAGACCAGACAGGTACGCATCAACTCGTCTAAGCTCCGGTAAGAACCTTTGTATATTGGGCTATACAAAACCACTGATTGATTTAAACTGATTTGTCCTTTCTACTTTGAATACTTAAAATCTGACAGAGCAACTTTGATTTGCACTGGCATAACATTTTGAAAAGTAGTATCTGCAACGCTCACTTTTCGGATGTGTCGGCGTCCAGCGGCGGAGCGCCCCCTTCTGTCCCTGCGAAGAGCTCGTCCTGAGCCGGACTCTGCTCCGGGTCCTGGGCGTTCCCCCGGGATCGCAGCTGAAACAAACCGTGGAGCAGCGTTAGACGAGCGCACGGTGTCAGTAAAGGTGTGTTTGAAGATGGACACGCACCTTCCAGAAGAGCAGGAAGATGATGGCTAACAGGGGGATGAAGAGTAACGACAGGAGGCTGCGCTCCAGCACCTCCGACAGAATCCGCTTCTCTGCGACGCACAAACAAACAGACGGTCAATACTTTGGCTTGTACATTCATGATGCAGTTGAAGAACTTTGGTACAGTTGCTCAAAGACGGAGGTGCCCAAACCTTTGTGCACAGAAAAGTAATGAATTGATTGTGATTAGATTATGCAAGAAAATGCCCTTAGAAAACGCCACAAAATATTATTGCTATTCGCTGATGAAGCCTAAAATGGCGGCAGGATCTTTTGTCTTGTGGACTTCCCATTGAAACTTTTTGTCAGACTTGTCATTCTGACCTCCATGTGTTTTAAAGGTGCATTATGGAATTTTTTATGTGGAATATTTTTGGGTGCATATTTTAACTTTTAGTGATGAGTCTACAACGCTCCAGGATGATGATTATTATTTTTTTTCTGGTTGGTTTTCACTGCTGATAAGAAAACCTACAAAACAATTGGTCCTGGAGAGTTGTAGAGGCTACGGTGACGGAAAGTAAAAGCACCATAACCACCCATGCAGCCATTGGGTCACAACAAGGTAAATTACAGACAAAATATATGTTTTTGTTTCGCATTAAAAGCTTATTTACTGGATTATTTGGCATTAATACACATGCGGTTTATGCATGTAAACACATCTCACTGGACTGTGGCCATGGGCTCGTTTCCATCTGTTGTCCCCCACTCGCACTCACAAACACACTCAGGGAAACCTACACAGACACGGGACGAACAGAAAGGCCCTGTCCGGCCACGGATTGAACCCCAGATCTTCTGGCTTTGAAGCACGAGCGCTGACCGCTGTGCCACCGGGCGAAAACTGGCTCCACAAACCCAGCCAATTGTCAGCATGAACGAGCGTCTGTTAGCCCACGCTAAACGCTATAACTTACTGATCCATCTTTATTCTCCAGTTCATAATGCTAACTCATGGGCCAAATCATCCCCTGGAACATATGGGTTTGACGTTGGACTAACGTTGAGCTCTTTGGCAAGACACTCTACCTGCCTTACCAATGTGTGAAGCAGGGGGCGAGTCAAAGGTTGGTGATGTTCAGAGAGATTGGCAGCTGAGTTAGCAAATAACTTCCTAGCAGCGAGTGTGAAGAGGGAATGAATACACACCAACTGCAGCATTCTGAGACACAATATAAATAATTTAATATTGTCAGGCAACTTTGTGTCTTGCCCATAAGCCATTCAATTGTAGTGTAGTGTAAAGGCAGTGTAGGAATGTACCAAAATAGTTCGGAAACATGGCCCATGTTTCTGGATATGAAGTTGACATTTTCAAATCCAGTTTGCTCCTAAAATCCCAACACTTGTCCAAAATAACTGTCACTAATTTCCACTGCAAGTCTGCATTTTTTCCACCACACCTTCAAAGACCACCCAGGATAATTTATGCTTCTAATGTCTTTCTCGAACCGGTAAGAGCGCACGCAACACACCCAACCTTTAATCGCAATTACACCTACAATATAATCCATCAATCACGCACGGATCGTAAAAGTGCAGATACTACAGAGACAGTCTCTCCGCTGAGAGCTCTTCTGATCTCCTGCAGCCGAGCGCGTTTAAGTAAACTAATTACTTGTGTTCGGACACGCCTGGATCAGCCACAAGTGTCAAAACCACAAGAACCTGCTGTCATCGAGATGAGTCAGCCCACTTAATCCTTCCAACCGCCAGGCATTGACAGAATAAACAGGGGGCTGAGGTTGGGAATGCTTTAAATCCCATAATACGTTGTTAGAGCCACAGCAACTCCTCCTGTACTTGATTCGGTGTTTGATACAACGGAATGCGGCCTAAACATTATACCATTATGGATGCTCAAAAGAAGGGTTTGGCCTTTGACATGAGAAGGGTTTGGCCTTTGACAGAAGAAGGGTTTGGCTCTGGACAGAAGAAGGGTTTGGCTCTGGACAGGAGACGAGTTTGGCCCCGGACAGGAGAAGGGTTTTCACTCGGACAGGAGAAAGGTTTGGCCTCTGAAAGGAGAAAGGTTTGTCTCCGGACAGGAGAAGGGTGTTAAAAGGCATCCAACATAAATTTAGCACCAAATTGTAAGTCTAGTATCTTTTTTTTTGTTTGGATTTTGTTTTGCGTTTGGGTTGATCTCTGGATGTCTCGCTCTGTCAGCACAACATCTCATAAAACCAGCCGCCAGTTTCCACATTATAAAACGCTCGTATCATGTGCTGTGTGTTTCCAAAGTTATGATTTTTTTTTTTATGAAAAAGGTCTCACCGTGGGCAGAGGCACTGCCTGATGGCCATGACTGAAACTCCATGGCACGCCACCGAGTGTAAGTATAGTTTTTAGTATAGGTATCAAAAAAAGAATCATTCGGGTATCGGTATCGATTGTATTGTCAAAGTTCCGGTATAGAAAACATTTAACGGTACCCAGCCCAACGTGTGGACATATGTTAAGGGAGAAGCCGAACATCTCAAAATGTTCTTCTGCATTAAGAAAAGAGGATGTCTTGCCTTAAGTTCTCAAAAGTCTAAGAGAATTGAGATAGAAGCTGTTCTCGTAGTGCCTGAAGCGTGCAAACCTCAGAGTGAATACAAGTGTCAAAATATTGAAAAAGTCCCTTGAAGTTGAACAGGTTCTGGAAGTTTTGACATAATCTAAAACTTCTTGTGTCTTATCCGGTTCCCTGCGATGGGCGCCTCGGGGACAGACAGAGAATGTGCATATTGGCTGGTTTGTGAATTTGGAGAGACAGAGTGAATCAGCCCTGGAGCGAGTCAGGTGGCGATGGCCACAGGGGCGAGGAGATTCAGAGCTGTCATTTGACGGGACTCACCGGGCTGGCAGTTCCTCTGGGGCGGACACGATTCACTCACGGACCCCGTGGAGCCTGAGGAGACACGAGGGAGAGGGTTCAGACCTAAAATTAAGTTTTAAAGGAGGAAAGAGAGCGTGCTCCATAAATTGTGCATAACGTTTCTCAGAGGCTCTTAAAACTGAAAGCGCATCTGCATTTGAATGGGAACGCTTACTTTAAACGGGATTCAATGGCTTTTTCGTTTTGGCCCAAACTCACAGTCCCTCCTGCACATCCGAATCGTTCAAGCAAATGAAGTATGTGCACGTTTCACGCCAGTGTTCAGCTTTGAAAGGATATTGAGTTGAAATGTGCAGTATAAATAAACAGGCCTTTGCATTTGAGCTTCAATCTTCTATAACATGTAATGCAACAAGGTCTGTTTCTTTGCTGTATAACAATAAATTTACTCTATAACAATTAAATGTCATGTACCCCATCTCTAAAGGCCTTTCTATGATTTCTATGAGGTCGTCCATCAGATTCTGGCTTGGGTTAAAGGTGCGGAAAATGTTCATGTTTACTGGAAAGGCTTCTTGTAAGTTCGTAAGCTTTATTTATATAACACCTTTCACAGACAAACATCAGAAAGGCCAAGACTATACGAATCATAGCAGCCCAAAGGTAGCTAATTCAAAGCCTGGTCAAATAAATGGGTCTTAAGTTTCTTGCAGCTTGTTCCTGCGTCCTAACCAGCGTTTCTCTAATTGGAATGAGTTCCTTTTCCGAAAGTTCTTCTTTATATTCACAACCTAAAACTCTGTCCTATTCAAACCCTGGGTCAGACGTGAATAAGATGATTTCTTTTGAGACTTTATTTGAGATATTTCTGTGTATCTATCTAATTATTGTATTTATGCTTCAGTTTATATCCGTCTGTAAAGAAGTTACCTTCAGTTATGTTAATTCCCTATTTATTCCTATGACTTCCCACATATTCCCATTAATTCCCATAATTTCCCATTAATTCCCTTGGAAAATATCTAATGTTAAAAATTTCCAGAATTTAGCATTCCTGGCTGTGACGATCCCAACTCACAGGAAGTGCTCACACAAGGAGGAGATGCTTTCAAGTTCAGGATTATTAGAATAAGATTTATACGCCAAGAGCAGATTGTGGCATGAACGCCATGTTGTAGGTATTTAATCTGTAAAAGCATTATGTAAAACTGACTCCCAGAGGCCGAGTATCGTTCGCAGGAGCTTCACACTTGTCTGAGGCGACACATAGTTATAAGATTTATCACCAAATCATCAGCCGCCAACTCGGAGCAGAAGAACGTCTCCTCGTTCTGTCAGTTTCAAAGCCAGAGGCACAACTGCATTTACCGACGCGTCAGTCTACACAGACACCAGTGGAGTCCGCAAATGTCAAGTTTTATGCACCAAACGTGCGCATGGGCTTTACCTGAACCATCTTCAAAGCTTTGAAATAATCTGGGAAACTCCAAGACAAAGCGTGAGCCTTGATCAGGTCTGAACGGGGACAGAACATGGTCGGAACAATAAATATTACACATAAGTTAAGGCTCCTATGTTGTAAAAAGGCTGTGTGTAGCTCGCACGTAACAGAAGGTGTTTATATCACTTTTAATTGCTTCTTTTAAAAAAAATAAGTAATAAACCATTTTACAGAATCTCTTTATGTGTGCTCTTGTTTGAGATACTTTCAGAAAGTCGGAGTAACCGCTCGTCCTCCCCAGGAAATGTTTGAAAAATCAGATATAATTTTGTGCAATCCGGTGTATTTGAGGCAACAATACGCTGTTTATATCAGCCTTATACAGGGATGAAAATCAGAACTGTCTACATTATGATTATTTTCCTAAAAAAAAGCAACACTGATTTTTGTGGCTGCAATTACACTACTTTTATTATTTATTCTATTTATTTATTGTTTCTTTAATATACTGTCAAAATCCTGTGCTAATAAATAAATACTGTACGGACTGAGCTGCTGATCTTATGTGATTATTGCAACAGAACATCTTTTTTATTTTGTTTTGTGTTTGGAGAAAGGGGCACCTATTATAAGCTTTGTCTTTGGGCTTCATTTCACTCATGTAAATAATGTAAAGCTATTCATGAAACAACGTGGAAAAAAGTAAATGACGTGACTGAAATGAATAAAAAATAAAATGAATTATTGTCCAGTTTCCCTCTGGAGAGTGGACACTAATCTCCATGCGCTCTGCGTCTCCTTTGTTTATTTGGTGTTGGTGATTGTCTGTCAGACACTATTTTGCTGGAGACTCGTTGGAGACGTCTCCGTGATGTCCCCTGGAGATAAGGCGAGTCTCCAGGTAGTTTTAGTGGAAACATACATTTTGTATGAAAATAATAATCTATCTACAACAAAAGGTTCAAATGTATCTCTGACTAAATATCTTTCCCCTCATGTGTCTCGTCTTAAATGAACAAAACAACAACAAACCAAACCAGGACTAAACCTGAACCCAAAGGTAGGACTAAAACTCCAAATACTTTCAACTGAGGAATCTGCTCAGACTCTGGAAACAGTCTCTCAGTGTAGTTTTCTCTTTTCGGCGGCGGATTCTGTGTCGGCGCTAAAGCGAATCTCTCTCTCCCGGCGCTGGGAAGATGGCGGCGGATTGGACTCGTGGACAAAAGCCTTTTTCTTGTGACTTTGACGTGGAAGCACCTGGGGACACGCCGCCTCCACTGTCCCCTCGTACCCACGCACAGAGAGAGGTTTTATCTGCCGAGGCCGGGATAAAGGAGCGTCCGAATAAAGAGCGTCCGCGTTCGGCCACAGGAGATCTGCCCTACATCTGTCTGTCCCGGGACAAAAGGGACGGGCGCATTCCGGCGAGACCACGGAGTCACTACTACATTTAGGGCGAGGACGGGCACAGGACGGGCAGGCGCTTTTATCCACGCCCAGGGCTGGGCGCCGTCACATCTTTTCTCCGATACCAGTCCTTTAACGATACTTGGTTTTCGATACCGATACCCGAACGATACCTTTCCGATACCTATGCTCAAATATTTGTCGTCAATATTTGTTGTGGCAAAAATAAGGAAATAAAAATGTGTGTGAAGATGTGGGGAAAAAGATGAATACAAATAATGAATTTGAGCTGAAACAACTAAGTCCTACTCATGGCTGAACGGTCCCAGGTCATTTAAAGGAACAGGCCACAGGTCTTCTATACGTTCTTACCTGAGCTTAGACGAGTTGCTGCACACCTGTCTGGTTTTTGTGCGTGCGCTCAGTCACGCTAATGTTGTTAGCATTTAGCCTCTCCCAGCAAAGGTATAGCTCCAAACTGGGGTGAAGTTAGAAGCGACCAAGCTGTTCCACGTTTTCCCGATTTAAATACAGTAACGTGAGTAGTTACAGGATCCAAGTTAGCCTGGCCTTTGCCATCCGTAAAATCCGGTCAAATATTTTTCCCTGCATGTACGTCTGGGTTTGATCTCAATGGCTGCGATTCAATCGGTTGAATTTCATCCTACCATTCAGCGAGCGGGGGAGGCGGGTGTTGTAGGTGACGTCAAGCATAGCTTGACTCGGCCGGGCGCATTACTTCACAACCAAACGCTAGTGATTGGGTAAAATCAGACCCAATCGTTTCAAACTTTAAACAGAGTTCACCCCTCCCACTTGTAAACGGAGCTCAATTGAGAAAGTCCAGACCCTCTGTACGAAACAAGTACGAGGGTATGGTAAAACCAGGCTAGGATCCAAGTCTAGTTACACACAATTAAACGATTTTCTAAGTGGATAAAAAGGGGAACTATATTGTGAGGCGTAATAACATAGGAGCACTTCGACGTCCGCGCATTGATATCTCACTTTACCTGCGGCGGTGACGTTTTACAAGCCTACAGTCACACGTTCATTTGTCTCCCTTTATGATAAATGTATTGTGATAACTGACTGCAGCCTATTATCATTGTGGCACATGTAGGTTTAGCTAGCGTTAGCTAACTTTAGCGAACCAGAGCGATGTTTCTATTTTTAGCAATACTACAAACGTAAGAGGATGCTTACCGGACAGTGCAAGAGCACGACTGGTCCACAAGGCGGTGCTGTTGCATTTAAGGCAGAGATCATGAGGTTTCTCTGATTTTGCGTGAGACCTGTCTGTAGTCTTTAGTGTCAATAATCCTTTATCCTCCGTTGGATTGTGTAATATCTTGAATATATCGCTCTGCTGCAGATTGCAACCCCTTCTTCCTCGATCTGGAGGATATCGCGCATTAATTGCTCCAATTAGAGTCGCTAACACAAGTCACTTTAGAAGCGGCATCAGAAGTATGGCGGACGTAGCAACAGTAACTAAGTGGGCGGTGCTTTTGCGAAAGGTCAATACGTTTGTTAAGTGTGACGTCACAACTTCCGCTTCCGGGTCCTGGCAGCGAGAAAAAAACATAAAAAACTCTTTAAAACAACCATCAATGTTTCTGAAACTCATCGGAGAGTTACTGAAGCTACTTCTGTTTCGTATGGGCTACGCCCTCTACGGGCTTCGCTATTGGTTATAACCCGAGGCATCGCCTCGCGCCTGAGAGATAAAAACATCTACCCGCTCCAATCATGTCAAGGTGATGGTATATCCATCTGGGGTATAAAAACCCCATCTGCCCACCGCTCATCTCCTTTTTTAACTCAGCGTTTGAGAGAGCAAGTTCTTTTCAGAACTAACTTCTACGAGCACGTTCTTCTCAGAACGATACTTCTAACTTACCTTCAGGATCTTCTCGCCGCTTCTCTGCTCGAAGATGACTTCACCTGCCGGTGTCGAGCTCCGCAGATGCGGCAAATGTCCCTCCATTCTCCTCCCTGAGGATCAGCACGAGCTGTGCTTCCGCTGCCTCGGTTGGCACCATGCAGCGGGTGATGCTGACTGCCAGGCGTGCTTAGCGCTCTCCCGGGAAGAGCGCGAGCGTCGCCGGGGTTTTATGGGTCTGGATTCACCAGAACGGCCAGCTCAGGACGCTGTGCCCCTGATTCAGGACCCAGCCCCTTCAGCAAGCCCCAGGAGGAAGGAATGGAGTGAATATGATGAGGAGGATGATCGTCGCTGCTACGACGAAGACGCTGCCTCCATCTTCTCCGAGACGCCGTCCGGGTTACAGGGGGATCGTTATCCTCTCGACTATCTCCCCGCGTTGTTTGCGTCTGCCGCAGACCGAATGGAGATTCCTCTGCCCCCGTCTCAACCTGCTGCTCCGGTGGAGGACTTCACCGAAGGCTTAGCTAGCCGTTCCCGCCGAAAGCCGCGCCCTGTCGTGATGTGCCCGGCTATGACACCGATCATGCACTTTGCTCAGCGTGAATGGGCTCATCCTCTCGCGGCAAAACATCCTGCACTGGGGTACGGGCCGTATTCCACGGTGCAGGACTGGACGTGGCGGTCCGGGGTTCCGCCGATTGAGGACGGAGTCAGGATGTCCCTCCTTCCGTCTTCATCCCCTTGGCCAGGCGATAAAACGTTGCTTCCCTCTGACAAGGATAAGCTGACGATGGCCGTTTTAGACCGCTGCTATGCTAACGCCGCTCAGGTAGTGGCGTTAGCTAGCAACATGGCTTTTCTGGCGGGCTCGCTGGATAAGCTCATCCACGGACGCTCCGAGCTGGCCCTGGAGGAGCTCGAGGAGGTCCAGACTACGGTGGCGTCTTTTCTCCGTATGTCCCAGGCTTTCGCCATTGACGGTGGCCGTTCAATGGCGGCGGCTCAGGTGGGATCTCGCCATTTGTGGCTGGGGCTTTCCTCGTTGAAGGAACAGGAGAAGCGTCAACTACTCGATCTCCCGGTTTCCACATCATCATTGTTTGGCCCTGACATCCAGGCAATGGTCGAGCGCCTCGATGCTGCCTCCAAAGCCTCCCAGCAGCTGGGACCGCATCTCCGTCCCCAGTGGGACCGTCAGCGCTCTGAACGGCGGGGAGGGGCTCAGCGGCGCGAGCGCCGTTTTCATCCCCCATCTCCTCCGCGGAGACGCGACACTCCGGGTTCATCCCAGACGGATCCAGCGCGTTCTCCGAGACGGGACCAGCGGAGGGACCGTGGATCTGGACCAGCGCATCGACGTCCGGGCGCTGACACCAGAGGGGGGAAACGGGGGCATTTTGTTTACAATAAAGGCCGTGCTTCGGCCCGTTACATTGTAAAGGAGCATGCTTCGTCTCTTATTCGCAGCGGAGACGCGCTGAGAGCGTCTGCCGTTCATGAGTCTTCTACTCCTCCCGCTGCTTTCCGCAGCACGCCACGGCTTCGTATTCTCCTACCGGAACGTACGGGGGATACGTCACGGCGGCCGGTACCTTTGACCCATCCAGCGGCAGTGCGGACTCGGATCATGTCACTCCGCGGGCTGGGGCTGCCTCTAAACCTCCGCTTGGCAGGAGGCGGGGCAGCCCTTAGAGCGTGCAGGGGAGTGAGACTGTTCAGTCTAAGAAGCGTAAGTCCTCTCTTGACGGCGCGCCGTCCTCGGCCGCGGCGGCGCCGCTGTCCGAGGGTGGGGAATCCCCGCAGCCCTTTTCATCAGGGCCCCCCACGTCCTACCCCGCAGGCCGGGGTGGAGGTGGGCGGGCCTACTCCGCGGACCGATGAGGCCCGTGACAGAATTTTATCAGGAGTGGAAGAGCCTGGGGCTTCTTTCTTCTCACTGGTTAGACAGGACGCTCCGCAGGGGATACGCGTTGCAGTTCGCTCGGAGACCGCCGCCTTTCAGCGGGATCCTCAGGACGAGGCTCCGAGGTCAGGCGGAGGCCGCGGTCATCCAGGAGGAAGTAGCCTCTCTGCTGCGCGGGGCTGTGGCAGAGGTGGCTTCGGACGCGGTGGAAAAAGGGCTGTACTCCCCATATTTCCTAGTCCCCAAGAAAAGCGGGGGTGTACGTCCAATTTTGGACCTGCGCGTTCTGAACCACTGCATCGCGGAAAGGCCTTTTCGCATGCTGACGGTCAGGCAGCTTTTGGAGTGCGTCAGACCAGGAGACTGGATGACGTCCGTGGATCTCACAGATGCTTACTTCCACGTTCCTATTGTGTCGGAACACAGGAAGTTTCTGCGCTTTGCAGTGGGGGAGAAGTGCTACGAATATCACCGCCTCCCCTTCGGTTATTCGCTGGCCCCGCGCACGTTCTCCAAGTGCGTGGAGGCGGCGCTGGAGCCGCTTCGTCGTCGTGGCATCCGAGTTCTGACTTACATCGACGACTGGCTCATCCTGGCCTCGTCTCGGCAGGAGGCGCAGGCTCACACGACGGCCCTGTTGGAACACATCTCCCGATTGGGATTTGTGGTCAACTTGGAGAAAAGCGCGTTGTACCCCATTCAGCGTGTAACGTATCTGGGTCTGCAGCTAGACTCCGGGGACATGCGCGCCTCCCTCTCGGCCGAGAGGATAGAGGCGCTGCTGACGCTGGGGAGAATGGTACTGGACAAGCCGCAGGTGCCGTCCCAGTCCATTCGTTCCCTATTGGGCATGATGGCAGCCGCTCACCCTGTGGTTCATCTGGGTCTGCACTTCTCAAGTCAGCTGGCGGGTCACCATGTCATGGTGCGGTCGGACAACACCACAGTGGTGGCCTACTTAAACAGGCAGGGGGGGACCAGGTCTCCCACTCTGCACAGGAAAGCGACGGAAATTCTCTTGTGGGCGGGCTCCCACCTGTCCTCCCTGAGAGCCCGTCACATTCCCGGCCTGCTCAACGTGGGCGCGGACGTTATGTCCAGGGGAGGCCCACTCCGCGACGAGTGGAGCCTAGCCCCATGGGTCGCAATGGAGGTTTGGCGCCGGTTCGGGGATCCAGTGGCCGACCTTTTCGCCAGTGCAGAAAACGCACAGTGCCCACTTTGGTTCTCGCTCAGGTGGGCAGACGCCCCTCCGCTCGGGGTGGACGCCTTGGCCCAGCGGCCGTGGCCTCAGGGTCTCCTGTATGCATTTCCGCCAGTTCACCTCATGCCTCCTCTGCTGCACAGGGTGAGGACGGAGGGGTTGGTGATTCTGATAGTGGCCCCAGACAGTCCGAACGCCAGGTGGTACCCGGACCTGGTGGGGATGGTGGTGGAGGGCCCCTGGCCCCTGCCGGACCGGTCGGACACGTTGGTCCAAGCAGGGGGGACTCTGCACTCCCGCCCGGTGTTGGGACGCAGCCTTTTGGTTTGGAAGCTGAGAGGGGGAAGTTGTTGCGTTTAGGCGTTCCCTCTCCAGTGGTGGCCACTATTCAGGGTGCCCGTGCACCATCCACTACGCGAGCGTACAGTGCTCGTTGCCGGTTTTTCGAGGACTGGTGTTCAGAAAGGGTGCTTGATCCCACTTCCTGCTCGATAGGGGGAGTGTTGGAGTTCCTACAGTTCCTCCTAGATAGAGGGCGGGCTGCCGCCACTCTGGGGGTGTTCGCGGCAGCCATTACGACCGGACACGTGGGGTTTGGCCATCTCACGGCGAGGAACCATCCCCTGGTTAAACGCTTTTTGCGTGGAGCACGGAGGCTGAGACCGCCCGTGCGGTGCTCTTTGCCCTCGTGGGACCTTCAGGTGGTGTTGGAGGGTCTGTCGGGCCCTCCTTTTGAGCCCCTGGACAGGTCAGACCTTAGTTGCCTGTCATATAAGACTGCGCTCCTTTTGGCTCTGGTCTCTGCCAAGAGGGCGGGGGACCTGACTGCGCTGTCTGTGCATCCATCCTGTACGTCCTTCGGTGAGGATGGGGGGCTGCTTGAGATGTGGCCTAATCCGGCTTTTCAGCCCAAGATTGTCACTTCTTCTTTCAGGTCTAGGGTTATCAGAGTTAGACCCTTCTTTCCTCCACCACATGCTTCTGTGGAGGATAAGAGGCGAAACCTGCTGTGTCCGATTCGGGCCCTGCGTTGTTATCTGGACCGTACAGCGACGTTCAGACGGTCGGACCTACTGTTTGTGGGGCTTGGGGCCGGGCGCAAAGGTGCCCCACTCTCTACCCAACGGCTGGCTCATTGGGTCTGTCATGCCATTCGTATGGCATACGAGGCTCGGGGTCTTCCTGCTCCTAGGGTCGTCAGGGCCCACTCTACTCGAGGGGTGGCTGCCTCTACTGCTTTGTTTAGAGGGGTGTCAATAGAGGATGTGTGCTTGGCGGCTTCCTGGTCATCCTCGTCGACCTTCGCCCGCTCGTACTTGATGGACGTTGCTTCTGGGTCTGTCGCTCATTCGGTTTTGAGCGGCGGGCGGGTTTAATTTGATCTTGACTGCCCAGTGCAGGTGCTCTTGGGAGAGGCGACCTGTCTGGGCGTGGGGGTGCGGGCGCTCTTGGGAGAGGCGGCCTATGCACCTTCACTCCTCCTTTTCGGTTGTGGGTGCGTGTGTGCTCTTGGGAGAGGCGGCCGCTATGCTTCCTTCTGTATATGGTGCTAGGTGCCTTGGTGCTCTGGTGGAGCAGCCCGTGGCCCTGCTCTGACTGCCCATGGGTGCGTCTGGTTGGTGACACTGACTGCATGACGTTGTCCTGGGTGCGCTCCAATCGTGGTCATTTGTGCCTGCTGGGAGTACATTCTTCCCTACGGTCTTCGCGCAGGGTTTTAACCAATAGCGAAGCCCGTAGAGGGCGTAGCCCATACGAAACAGAAATGACAGTTACTTGACGTAACTATAGTTCTGTGAGTATGGGCGTAGCCCTCTACCTGCATGCCCAGCAGGCCCATCCTGTCTTCTATGGCTGAGTTCAAAGGAGATGAGCGGTGGGCAGATGGGGTTTTTATACCCCAGATGGATAAACCATCACCTTGACATGATTGGAGCGGGTAGATGTTTTTATCTCTCAGGCGCGAGGCGATGCCTCGGGTTATAACCAATAGCGAAGCCCGTAGAGGGCTACGCCCATACTCACAGAACTATAGTTACGTCAAGTAACTGTCATTTCTCAGACTCATTAGCCAAAAATGCCGCACCTACTGCTAAAAAAGTAAGATTTAATAAAGTCGCTACTTCCGGGGTTAGCGTAGCTGCTGCGTCGTTAGCATTTTTTTCCGCTAACGACGCAGAAAGTACAGATTTTGGTAAATATTACTTCTATAGCAGTATGTGCGGCATGTTTGGCTAGTGGGCCTGATAAATAAGTCTGTTCAGTAACTCTCTGTTGAGTTTCAGAAATATTGATTGTGGTATTAAAGAGTTTTTTGTCGTTTCTCGCACATATCTATAGATATTTATTTAGGCAGACCTAAAGTGGACCCTATTGTACATGTTTTTGTTATGGTGGGGGGAAAACACTGTGCAAATGCGAATCATGTTCCGTTTCTGGATTCAAAACCAGCGTGAGGAATTTCTACAGCCCGTTTTTGACCTGAAGCCAAGACCTGCCTGTGTGAATGAGATTTACCCAAGCGCTAACGGGGCGTCCCGCGGAGACGACTGAACTTTACAAAAACTATAGGACTGTTTGAGTGGGAAAACAACCAGAATGGACCAAAACAGAGAAGATGAAGAAGATGAAACAGAGGTTAGCGAATCTTCACAAATGTTAGAGCAATATTTAAAGTTTTGACGAGATTACGGGCCAAGACATTTTGCTTTTAGGAATCTTTCTGAGAATCGGGTTGTTTTCATCATAACATCATAAAAGCTGTTTTTGGCTTATTTAACACAATTTTTTGAGAAAAAAAAAAAAACTTAAGTTAGTCGTCACCTGCTTATTAAAGGACTTTTATCTTACCGACATTCCTTTGTCCTCATGCAATGTTCTCTATGTTTTTGTCCTCGAAGAGCACCCTTTTTCTATAACTCTGGACCCACTGATGCACTCACCTTCTATCTTAATTGTAACTTAAACTAGTCTTTGGGTCGCGGCTTGTTATCCCAGGGTGACTGTGGGTCCCGAGGCCACACCAATTGAGAACCACTGACCTAGAATGCAAGAAATCCCATCTGAATTATACTTTTGTACTGGGGGAGGACCTCCGGAGCCCCCTCCTTCATTATGGCGTATGATTTCATACATGAGACACTATATAACCACCAGGACTGACCAACGTCTCACTCCGAAGTTTGAGTAATGTTCTTCTACAGTATGTATACATGCGTTTCCAATGACATCGCGCGTAGTTCCGGCGGCCATTTTGAATACCGAAGTAGAATTATGCAGTACTGCAACAATATCTCTACTCAGGATTGACAGTGGCATTTCTGTGTAATCATTGGTAAAGAAGGTAACAGTAAAAACACGGCCCCAGAGACGCACGTTTATGTGATATAAGCAGCAAATCTGGCACAGGCGTAGCAGCTCTGTCTGTCGAGCTACAGCAGGATTTACTAAAGATCTGATTCACTCTGAAGACTACATTAACACATCAAAGAGGATAAAACAGAAAACCTTTCTCTGTCATTTTTTACAGTTTGTCATGTCAACAGTCTCATTTCTTAAGCTGCTCAAGACGTTAGCATGCTACCGGTTAGCAACTGTCAACCAACTGTCAATGGATGTGTGGCTCACATCTATGAACACTGAGGAAATACTACAGTAACAGCTCAGCTACTCTGTCACATGTATCCAAGGCTAGATGTTTGTGGTTCAGGGCTTTCTCTTGGAGAGATCAGAGCTGAGCTGTTGAAGCTAAATGCTAACCGGTAGCATGCCAACATCTTGAGCAGCTTAAATACTGCCTCACTGGTTTCTTCACATAAACGTGCGTCTCTGGGGCCGTGTTTTTACTGTTATCTTCTTGAGCAATGATTACGAGTCCATAAAAACGCCACAGTGTATCAGTTGTCTTTCATTTATATCCGGAGTAGAGATATTGTTACATGTTGTAGTCCTGCATAATTCTACTTCGGTATTCAAAATGGCCATAACAACAAAAGTCACTTTGCGTGTCGGTCGAGTTTCCAACATAGATCATGTCAAGAAACTCCAATGATGTTCTGAACAAGGAAGGGAACGTGGGTCAAAGAAAGTCGATCCCACACGTTGTTAATGATCTTCCACCTCTTTGCGAAACCTCTATTACAACACAGCGGAATCCAGTCCAATCCCGGACATACTCCCCCTCGAAGTGGGAAAAGCTTCATAGGGATACAGAAAGATACGGGCCGGGTTTCAATCTGTCCTCAGAGTTGAAAGCGTTGCTCAACAGCACACGGGCAGCTTGACAGGAGGACGATGAGGTAAACCATGAGGCGGATAGTGAAAGGTGAAAAGGAATGGGGAGTTTGTTTCGGGGGGGAAAAACGAGGAGGCAAAAAGCATAGTCTGGACTCCTACCTCGGTGCGTGCAGGGGAAACATCTGCCTTTCACTAACGGGCCATTACCATGTGAGCCCTGTCTTTGTACATCATCACTTTAAAGCATAGAAATATGTATATCATGAAGTATTTAGCCTAAAATGGGAACAAATGATTAGCAACTGCAATAAGCTTCGAAGGTCGAACATGACGCAATATGAAAAGCGTTCTGGCGAGTGAAAGATGCAGAGTTTGAAACTTGAAAGTGGTGCTATAGTCCCTCGTGCTTGGTGTGCTCTTAGATGTTTTTCAGAAACTTGGACCATTAAGAAAGAGAGCAAGGTGAAGCCAGAAGTATAACTCGCGTCCCAGTAATTAGTTTAGTTTAGTTTGTTTGTTTATTTGAGCAGTATACATTCTGCTCAAAAGGAGTGGGTGGAATCAAAAAGCTTATGAGCCCCCCCCCCCCAAGTGCAATACATTAAAAAAGTAAATTTCACACAATGGAACCGAAGGAACAAAACAACAAGACCTCATCGAAAGAGAATTTGAACCATTTCAGCAGCTACATTCGCACAGACCAACTTACAAACTTAAAAAAAGATATATGAACTGTTTATATAATTAATTGAAACAAAGCACAACTACAACAACGATCTCGTTTCATGTACGATGTCTTGAACAAAGCAAGTAAAAAAATGTGATCCTTCATATATTTCTGTCAGATTGTTTCCTGTGATTACCGAGAGTTACTTTTATGTTATAAAGGAACATTAATAGATATTATACTCCGAGATCTTGATACTTCCCAGTTGTCATTACCGTCCTCAGTATAATTTTAATTTGGATTTAATTATCATCATCATTATCATTATTATTATATATATATTTAATTGAGTTATATGTGAAGTATGATGTATCCTTGCATAGTGTGGTGCATTAAAAAGCCAGAGTGTGGAGCGGGCCAGTTGAAGAGGGCAGTAGCTCCCCATCAACAAACCCCCACACAGCTGCCCTAACAGTAAAGGATCATGTGACGTCTGAAGAACTAAGACATGAATGTCAGTGCCTCGAAATTGTTATTGCGAAGAGAGAAGTATTGGAGAAGGATTAGTCAGAAGATTTTATTAGAACGGAAGACAAAAGGCAAAAAACAGGAAGGTGGACAACGGAGGCAGTGGGTGAAGCCAATCGAAGAAGAACGTGTCACTGAGACATCTGCAGATAAGGACGATTCGACCACGTTTCTCGAAGCCCTGGAGGCATATCCTTATAGGCTCGCTACAAGGAGCCCCATTCACCCAAAACAAAGAGTAGTAGCGGTGACTCACCTGTGGACTGTAGCCGCTTGGCTGTGGTGGTGACTTCTCTGACTGGTTGTTGTGTCGTCGGGCAAGGCGGCGGCTCGCAGTCGTCTGAGAACTCTTTGAGCTGCACCGCGGTCAGGAAGTCTTTCACGAAGTCGAAGTACCGCGGCGTGGGCCACCGATCCTCTCTGAAGTGGCACTGGAAGTCGAACATGATTGGCTCCTGACGACAAAAATCACAGCAGCAAAAGGACGGTCAGTGTCAGCCTTCTGCCGGCTACTTCGCCAAATCCGGTCTAAACTAGGACTAAACCACATTCATACCAGGCCAAAAACGGATATACTGCAGAAACAAACAAGTCAAAGGCTACAGGAGGAATAAGGTCTTCATTCTCAAACAACACGCCTCTGGCTCCTACAGCTGAGCGGATTTATTCAGCCTCAGCCACTCTCCTCGTGAACGTCTGCCAGTGAACAGAAGCTTAACTTCATATTTCAATGCGATGGAGTCAATGGGGAAAGGAAGGGATCGATTCACTCATGAAATGAATTATCCATCCATCCATTTTCTTCCACTTGTCCGTTACCGGGTCATGGGGGCTGTTGGAGCTGCCCAAATCACATTGCCCCAGCCCCTATAGCGCCCCCTGCAGGTGGTGGGTCCACAGGAGGACGGCCTCATGGTTCTACCCGGGCCTGTTGGTCTCTCATAAGGGGCTTCTGAACCGCTCTTTGTCTGACCCGTCACCTAGGACCTGTTTGCCCTGGGAGACCCTACCAGGGGCACGAAGCCCCCGACAACAGAGCTCCAGGATCATTCAGGTCAAACCCTCCCCCACGTTAAGGTGGGGGCTCCAGGAGGGGTGAAATGAATTAGTAAGATATTATTCAACCTCGTAACCCTCACCTGAACCAAGTGCATTTTCTCCAGTTATCCAAATCTAAAAGTGTCTTGAAATAAGTGTCAAAATAGCAACAAAAATGAGTAGACAAGTGCGACAAAAACGCCAAAAAAAGGTGACAAAAAAAGCAACAAACATGCACCAAAAAAAAAAGGCCAGGCCTGTGTGTGGCGCTGTGACGCTCACACAGTTAATAGAACAAGATGTAGAGGCGCATGCGTAAACTTTTGTGGAATGTAAACGGATTCAAGGATTTACGATTTACAGTTTATTCTTCAGACGTAACGGGACTAAAGCAGAAAAACCTCTCAGTGACCGGACTTTGACTCAGTCCAAAAACACAGACTGACTCGGCCGTGTTTTTCTACTTGTCACCTGTGGCTCACGGACTGCAGCGGAGTAAAACCATCATAGATCCATGAGGAAAACTCTTTATAAGGTCAGATTATGGATAACAGACTCCACTCTGGGGCTGTGATGTCATCGTTTTAGTAAATGTTCTGAGATCTTTCCGCTCTGGGTCCGAGTTTGGAAAATGTTCGTTTACACACGCCCAAAACGCCGGACTCGTGTGGACGATACACTGGATTGATCAAATATCTTTGCGTTTGGTCCTCAGCTGGACTTCGTATGGATGGGGCCTAAAAGCCGCGCCAGCTAAATGTGCGGCCTCGTGCACTGGAATACAAGCCGCAGGTTTCCATAGCGTCGCATCCGCTCAGACCGGCCCAGGAGCAGATGAGGAGGAAGAACCTCATCTCGGAGAAAGGTGCAGAGGGAGGACGGCAGTGAGGGCACGGATAAACGTGTAAAAAAAGCAGAAATGTCCAGTGTAGTCGACCTCAATGTGGAAGTGTCGAGGCCAACGCTCACCAGAACACAGCGCGCCGCCTCACAGCTCTTCAGAGGCTTTACTCAAACCGTGCAGGGCTTTACACACGTGATTTATACATGTGTCATGAATAAAAGACACGTATGTGCGTGTTGTGAGAGAGAGAGCAAACCTGGCTCTTTTTTGTAGGTTAATAGTGAGTTGGCGACAGACACAGCACATGCTGACCCTGATGATGGTTTCTCTGTCTCCGCGGCTTCTCTCGTCCAAACAAACCAACAAGGTCCACGTCGCCCCCTGTCTGCCATGGCCAGACCCGCCTCCGTGCCTCTGCAGGAGGTTAAACGCCTGTGAGTCACTGTGGCCTCGGTGAGCGTCCTCTCATAGACAATAAAAGAGGCGGCTCTTCTGCGGCGTGTCGGGGGGTTTCGGGGCCCTTCCACATTTAGGCTAAAATGAGCCTCATCATTTTAAAAGTTACTCGTCTACCGTCCTCAGCCAAGAGCAGATTAGAAGTCCCGTAATAATAATAATAATGCCTTACACTTATATTGCGCTTTACAAGCCTGTATTACCAAGTTTCTCAAAGCGCTACACTGTCGTCATTATTCATTCACTCCATACTTGGTGGTGGGCCGATGGCGCAGACTGGCTGCCCCAGGGCAGCTGTGGCTGCAACAGCCACTCACTCATACACTCATACACCAGGGTACGCAGACACTGGAGGCAAGGAGGGTGAAGTGTCTTGCCCAAGGACACAACGACAATGTGCACCTTCAGGAGGCGGGATTCGAACCCCCGACCTTCCGATCACGAGACGACCCGCTCTACCATCTGCGCCACCGTCCCGTCTCACTTTTGCATTTCCTTTAGTGCCTGTTGGCGGCGCTATATCGGCCGCACCGTCATGTCGGCCGCAGGGTTCAAAGCGTGGGAAAAAAGTAGCGGCTTATAGACCGGAAAGTACGGCGGATCACACGCAGAAACGTTCACGTCAACTGCTCTGCTGCTTTGTCCTCGGGCCAAGAACGACATTAACTTCACCCGTGCAAGAATGTGGCGTGTCAGTCAAAGCCCCGCGGCTCACGCATCAAACACATGATGAGGTGTCGGGGGAGAGGGAGGCCCGGATGATGGATGGGTCTTTCTGGTTCAGGAGAAAACG
The DNA here is from genome assembly GCA_021464625.1 of Proterorhinus semilunaris. Classification (NCBI taxonomy): domain Eukaryota; kingdom Metazoa; phylum Chordata; class Actinopteri; order Gobiiformes; family Gobiidae; genus Proterorhinus; species Proterorhinus semilunaris. The sequence goes on along the minus strand of CM038356.1, from coordinate 2,351,303 downwards.
CTGTCAAACCAGTTACAACTCCTAATTTATAATCAGTGTTGTTTTAGTCGCCATCTTAGCCTTCGACTTTTGAATTATTATTTTTTTACTTTTAGTCATTTTTAGTCGTTTCAGTCCAGTTTTAGTCGACGAAAACTCAAAAAGGCTTCAGGTCCACAGTTTGTCTCGAGCAGATTCCATGAGCAGGGCTTTCCTCTACAGCGGCTGCACACCCGTTCAGCAACATGCTTCCTGTGTTCATTCCTCTATTCGATTACGAGATAAAACTAATACGAGAGGACGGCGGGAAAGAGTGTGGCACACTGCAGTAGTTTTCGGGCCAAAACGGGACACTTGACAGATGGTTTTATCACGTCTTTCCGACTTTGTTACGTAGTTCCGGTCTCTTCTGCGACTCAAGCCTTGATGAATATTTTCATCTTGTCAACGCAAACTCTCAAATGTACAATCATGTTTCAGTCGCCAAAAAGCCATTTTTATTCCAATCAGGTTCATAGCCGGACAGTTTCGGCTACAACTGTCAGGCCACTGCGAGAGGGAGAACCCCCTCATGGACCGGGACAAGGCCCACGATGTCATCGGCACAGAGAGCAACAAATACCAGCGTTGGATCGGAGAAGCCATCGCGATCCGGAAGCGTTCGGACTGTGAACCAGGACGAGGGGGCGTATGCCAACTTTCCCACACCTGGGACACAGTTCTGAAGACGTAGAGCAGGAAGAAAGAGCCAAAAAACAGTTTAACCTCTTACCCCCCACTTTAACTGAGAGCATTTTCTCTAGTTCAGCTTTAAACAGATCTAAAAGGTCCCACCCTTTAGGCCAGTGTACTGCCTCATTTGAAAACTAAGACCTACAAAGCTCATCTGAATGGATCTTTTTCCTCCTGTTGTTGTCTCCATCTCATTGTCGTCCATATTTTGACACAAGAGGATCAAACAGACAACTTCTGAGGAAGGCCACAACTCTCAGGTACACAATAACACACAGGTCTGACTATTGAACATAAGTATGTGTAAGCCTTTTTTAGCTCGTCATTGTCCCGTTTTCGTCAAAATATCGACGACAAAATAACTTGGTCACCTCTCATCCAAGAGGCCTCGTCAGGATTCAAACCTCCAATGAGAGGTTCCACTGCAGGACCTGGCCATCTTTGCACTTAAGTCCTTCTATCACTTTGTTCAGAAAGTGCTCTGGGAGTTGAGAAGCAGAATCCTCGCCTCGTTTGGGAGCTGGGACCTGCGGGAATGGTTGTGACTTATTTTTTTATTTTATTTTTTTTCACTCTTGTGTCGCGCTTTCACCTTTTGGGGAGCATTTTGTTCGAGGGGCTCATGGATTTAGGCAGAGCCGATGTGGGGGAGACGTGCTTGGTCCGGGTAGGAGTTAAAAGAAAAAGAAAGAAAAAAACAATACAGGACAAAACAAGTCTAAACTGTAACTATATGTTTAGCTAAAATACTTGTACTGCGATACTTGTGGCTTCGCGCGATGCGATATATTGCACAGCCCTAATGCCGAATGCTCCATCCATCTTCTTCCACTTGTCCGTTGCCGGGTCGTGGGGGCAGCTGTTGGAGCTGCACCAGCCCCTATAGCGCCCCCTGCAGGTGGTGGGTCCACAGAAGGACGGCCTCATGGTTCTACCCGGGCCTGGTGGTCTCTCATAAGGGGCTTCTGAACCGCTCTTTGTCTGACCCGTCACCTATAGGACCTGTTTGCCCTGGGAGACCCTACCAGGGGCACGAAGCCCCCGACCACAGAGGTCCAGGATCATTCAGGCTCAAACCTTCCCCCACGTTAAGGTGGAGGCTCCAGGAGGAAATATTGTACATCGAAAGTGCTGCCCTGTAAGAGAAGTAAATCCTATGAAAAAAAGGAAAACACCCCAGAACCTGCTCTGACAGATCTGCTGACGGTTTTAAATTCCTCCATAGAAAACAGTGTGACCAAAAAAAACCTAAAGTCATCAACACCTGGCATTAGGCAACGCAGGTGAAGTCAGTCGACGGGATCTGCCGGTTATCTTAACCGCTGATCCACGTGTAGCAGTCACAGCGAGATGTTATCGCCGCCGCTCACCGTGAGCGTTATCAGATCCTCGCGGCTCAGGGTCGGCGGTTTCAAGTTCCCCGCCCCGCGTCTGCTCCTCGCCCGAAACGCGGCCGACGCACGGACTGAAGCTACTCCGCCGTCGTCTCCAATTCAGTTTTTAATTTTGGAGTTTATCTTCACTCCTCGGTTTGGAATGTTTCACATCTTTAGTATTTGAGTTACTTTAACCTCTTTGAGCCCCGCCTACACGGAGCAGATTTCCTCCAGTTTTGCATCACCCAAAGAAAAACACGAACACGGCAACAAAAGCGATGAAAAAGCGAGGATGAAAATGACAGGAAAAAACTTTCAAGTTTGTTAAGTTTTGCAGGTCTTAGCTTTCAAATGAGGCACTGGCCTATAGGGCTCTTCTACCATCCGGGTACTCTCAGAGCGCCGCAGATGTGGAGGTGAAAACAAATTCTACCATTTACTTTAAACATAAAATAAATTGTTAATCAAATGTTTAATGTCATGACATGTGTTAGTCTATTCAGCTTTAGCTCAATCTAAAGCTGAATAGACTAGACAGAACGAAACATGTTCTAGTCTGCATTAAGTTTAACCTCTTAACCCCCAGCCTTAACCGAGCACATTTTATCCAGCTCGACTTTACCCAAATCTCAAAGCTTCTTGAAAAAAAAAAGAAGTCAAAATAGTGACAATAATGTGATGAAGATGCGACAAAAAGATGACAAAAAAAGCGTCAAAAATGGCAAAAACTTGACTAAAAAACACCAAAAATACGACAAAAAAGTGGCGACAACGTGAGAAAAAAATCTTTACATCAGTTTTGTAGGTCTTAGCTTTCAAATGAGGCGTTACCCTGGCCTATAGTCTGTTAGCTCCAGTCGAAAAGCTTTTAGATTTGGGTAAAGCCGAACTGGAGAAAATGTGCTCGGTTAAGGCGGGGGTTAAGAGGTTAAACAGCGTTACATCTGACGGCTCCAGTACAAACGGGTTTGGGAAATAACCTTGTAGAGCACTGACATTTGAAAGGAGACGTATTGAGTTCGTAGAGACATGAACTCCAGGGAAATCCTCGAGGACGCGGGAGAGTCGGCTCTTTGCTGCCAATGTTCAAACTGTTTTGGATTGTGATTTATTGCGGGTCTGTTAGATGGTCCAACACTGCAAAAGGTAATAGAAGAGTTCAATTTGCTCGAAATAACATTTGAATCTTCATATCACGGATATGAAGATGAGAAACATGTATTGTAAGTTTTCTTTCATTTCATGTAAAAATAAGACATTTAACTATTAACACACACAACACTTAAAATGTGTGTATTTAATTATATTCTTGTAGTGTACCTGCTGAACTAATCAATGAGACGAGCTGTGTGCTTTTATTTTGGCGGGCTGGATTGAAACAGGAAGTTACTTCTTGGGCGGCGTTGTAATGATTTGAAGTTGTGCACATTGAGTCAATTCACTTGAAATAAGATGTTTTTCCCTTGTTTATTTAAATCCAACGGTGGATTCAGTTCCTTTGCAACGACTGAAGGACTTCATTAAGTAAGGGAAGCCCTGAAGGTGCTTATTTTCCCGATAATGACCAGCGTTCTACACATTATCCCGCTTATTATAGAACTATTTACCAACTGAACACACACAAAATAAACTTCATACACCTTTATGAAGGTCGAAAGGTTTATTTAATGATTTCCGCGGCAAATAGTTCCCAAAGGTTTGCGCGTTGCTCGGCAAAGTTTGTTGTGATTCCGGGCAGTGTGGCTAGGCTAGTAGCAGCACGGCTAGCTACTTATTGCTAGCCTAGGGTGACCAGATGTCCCAGTTTAGACGGGACAGTCCCAGTTTTGAGTCCTCTGTCCCATGTCCCCACACATTCCTCCAAAACCATTAATTTGTCCCAGTTTGACACAGGATCTGTCCCAAGTGTCCCAGTTTTTGGCCAATATGATCCACAAAGTACAAACTTCGCTTGAAAATTCATGTCTTTGGGCCGTGCAGATGTCCATTAGAAGTAGAAGCCAATAAAAAAATATCAAGTCTATCATGTTAATGCTGATTGGTGCATGGTGTAAGACATTAACAAGCATATTTAGCGTGGGATGGCTCCTTGGCTGGTCACCCTATGCTAGCTTAGCTACTTAGCTGAAGGTAAGTTAAAAGTCGGACTCCCGTTAACATCACGAGCGATTCCCTGAACTCCTCTCTTATGGACGGGACAGAGATCGAGTCTCTAACACTGCGGAGTGGTCCGTTTTTTCACAGGTCAGAAAATAAAGACCGGTAGAACGTTGGACAATCCCATTCAAGTCAAGGGCACGTTCTACTTGCCTTGTGAAGAGCCGTATAATAAGATCAGATATTCTAACACAGGTTCGATTCCCAGACTGTGACGCTTTTCTGTATCTGGGTGGGTCTCCTCGATGCATTACCTTCCCTCATCGGCCTAAAACATGCACAATAGGCTAAGCCTCGGTCAAGGCCGGGTTTCCCTCGTGCTGCGCGTCTGTCTCGGCGTCTGAATTATTGAGCGGACATGGTTCTGCACAAAGGAGCGGAGCAGCTGTCCGTCAGCGCCGGGCGAGGGCGCGGCCCGTAACGTTAGACGGGTACATGCCTGAAGACAAAGGCCTGAAGAGGACGCTGAAGTGGATACTGTGTTTTACTATCACGGGTTCTCAGCCTGTGGCGCGGGGGACACAGGTGGTACGCAGACTTCATCCAGTGGCACTGTTTGAAAAAAACATTTCTCAGAGAATATGAATGAAAACACAAAAAACTTTTTCCCACTGTATTATTTAGCATCACTGACAGCTTGGAGTCTTTGTGGTCGTTGTGGATGAGGTTCTTTATTTTTTCTGAAGGCAAAGAGCCTCCAGTTCCTGTAAGTTCCTGGGCTGTTTTACATGAGCTGCATGTGTGAGATCTCCCCACAGTGGTTCAATGATACTGAGGTCATGAGACTGAGATGGATCTAACGGGACCTTCACTTTATTCTGCTCCATATTTCACAGTAGGTATGGTGCACGTCGTCAACAAGGCCTATGATGAGACATCACTGACCATGAGTGGTTTTCATTCATATCCTTTGAGAAATGGCCAAACACAAAAACACACCAGGGTGTGTAACATATTTATTCAAAACTCGCACAGTTGTGACGTCACAGGCACGAACGCCTGAAAGAAACCTCTTTAAACTCCACTCTTTAGGTTAGGATTAGGGTCAGGCTAAGATTAGTTTGGAGCCGTATTTTCTCCAGTTCGGCCAAACCCAAATCTAAAAGCGGCAGCGGTACGGTAGCGCTCGTGCTTCACAGCTAGAAGACCCCGGGTTCGATTCCCACCTGGACGGGGCCTGTGGAGTCTGTGTTCTCCCCGTGTACTCCGGTTCCCCTACCACTATAAACATGTACAATAGGTGAATCCTCCAGCCAGGTGTTTCTGACCACCAGCCTGGCTCCACATCATGGAGATGGGTCCCCGGGCGCAGCACTGCCGCCGCCCACTGCTCCTGACGGGTCGTCCAGTGGCGTCGAGGGATGGGTTAAATGCAGAGGACACATTTCGTTGTTTATTTCGTCGGGACAGAGCAAGTTAATGAACAAGCCACACCGGACTGTAGCCTTGGGCCCCCATGCGCACTCTCAAACACACTCTCATTCATCCCGGCCTATTGTACATGTTTTTAGTGGTAGGGGAAACTGGAGTACCCAGAGGAAACCTACGCAGACACGGGGAGAACATGCAAACTCCACACAGAAAGACCCCGTCCAGGTGGGAATCAAACCCAGGACCTTCTAGCTGTGAAGCAAGATTAGGTCAGTGTAATGCTTCATTTGAAAGCTAAGACCTACAAAACTGATCGTAACTTTATCGCCGCCTATTATGTCTTATGAAGAGTTTTTGTAGCTCATTTGCTTTTTTGTGTTTTTTTTCCATCACTTTTTAGTCATGTTTTCGTCGCCTGTTTATCGTGTTATTTTTGCCTTTCCGGCACGTTTTTTTGTCGCTTTTTTTCTCCCTTTTTTCAAGAAACTTTTAGATTTGGGTGACTGAGAGACTAAGATGTCCAAGTCCATCAGAAGTTCAGCTCAACTAAACCAGATAAACAAAATGAAGTAGGTGTGTTCATCACGGAAAGTGACAGGGTAATGAGATTATTTTGTTCCTTCTTGGCTTTGAACCACAAACCACAGGGTGCGTTATGTCCTTCATTCCATTGCCATGTTTTGGTATTTTGTTTTGTTAGTCTGGTAACGGAAAGTTTGTCTACGGGAGTCGCACGAACCCTGCCCTCGGCCATAGACTCGTGAAATCCTTTCCTCTGCTCGGTTATCTGCCCGCCTGGTGAAAAGATAACGCACCAGAGAAACCCCGATCCCCACAGAACCTGTTTGCAAACTGTGAATGTCTCGATTCCGTGTGATAATCGCTCGCACTGATAAACCGAGTCAGAACTGATGGCACCTCGAACATAAGATGGGTGGAACTTCAAATCCAACATTTCTGACTTTGATGTATTTTTGATTGAAAACCATACAGTTTCCAAACTACAATCATTCACCTCTTAACCCCCGCCTTAACCGGACATACATTTTCTCCAGTGCAGCTTTACCCAAATCTAAAAAGCTTCTCGACTGGAGCTTACAGCCTATAGGCCAAAAGTAACGCCTCATTTGAAAGCTAAGACCTACAAAACTGATCAAAGATTTTTTTTCCTCGCGTTGTTTTTGTTGCGTTTTTGGAAAATATTTTTATTTTTCATTTACATCTCGTTTTCGTTGCTATTTCGACGCTCCAGGTTTCAGATTAATGCCATTCTGGAGAGTGTGCTCGGTGAAGGTGGGGGTTAAGGGGTTTAAACCCAGACTTTAAATGTTTTGCAGCTTAAATCATTATGAATGCTAATTTACAGCAGGGGGTCCCAAGTTGCTGGTTGGATTTTTGGGGTCGCGATCTGAAATGTTTGGGAATCCCTGACGTAGAACATTAACGTGAGCTTTACCTCCCACACCAGGGGGCAAAAGTTCAATCTCTCTTAAAGGAACAGGCCACCGTTTTTACAAACTGAGATCTGTTCTTACCTGAGCTTAGACGAGTTGATGCGTACCTGTCTGGTTTTTACGTGTGCGCTCAGTCACGCTAAGGTTGTTAGCATTTAGCCTCTCCCAGCAAAGGTGTAGCTCCAAACTGAGGTTAGAAGCGACCAAGCTGTTCCACATTTTCCCGATTTAAATACAGTTATGTGAGTAGTTACAGGATCCAAGTCTAGTTACACAAAATTAAACATGTCGATTTTCTACGTGGATAAAAAGGGGAACTATATTGTAAGGCGTAATAACATAGGAGCACTTCGGCTTTACCAAAGAGCTTGGTCGCTTCTAACTTCACCCCGGTTTGGCCCCATAGAGAAGAGGAGGAGGAGAGGCTAAATGCTAACAACATCTTTGGTCTTTGTGCGTGACTGAGCGCACGCGTAAAGACCAGACAGGTACGCATCAGCTCGTCTAAGCTCAGGTAAGAACAGATCTCAGTTATGGAAACACACTGGCCTGTTCCTTTAAGCCCGACGCACACCGAGATGCTTTGACTCACAGGAAACCTCCTGCAGAGGCGGGTCTGGCCATGACAGACAGGGGGCGCCGTAACCTTGGTTCGTGTGGACGACAGAAGCCGCGGAGACAGAGAAACCATGGCCAGGACTCGGGCATCAGGGGAAACATGTTAGACTCAATATTAACCTGCGAAAAAGAGCCAGGTTTGCTCTCTCTCTTACAACACAGACATTCTTTTATTTATGACAAATATATAAAACATTGATTTCTCACGCAGTGAATAGTTTTCAGCATTAACATCTTAAGTTTTAATGTCAGAGTAAAAACAAGGCTTATTTTATTACATTTTGTCACAAGCGAGAGAAAGATCTATCCAGGAAGTGACTCCGACATGTCTGTGTGGCTCCCTGGTCTTTCCCTTCTTCATTCACAAATACAAAAGACATGTTTGGTATACAAGTGTAGCACGAAAGGCTGTGACCGAGACGACACTGTGATCCAAATATGGTCATTTCCTTTGTGGGAGACAGCAGCGGCTAAAGACGGGACAAATATACACAGGGCGCATGTGCAGACAAAGGGACTAAACTTTATGGCCGTTTACATTCCACCCTCCATAGGACTAATGTGACACGGCTCGCTCCACTGTGTGTCTGGCCAGAAAACCATCCTTGCAACTTGCCTGCCACCGGGTCGGAGCCACCAATACACACTAATGGAATCACAAAGAAGAAGCTAACAGACTAACGGGCAAAGCTAACTGCGGGCTAGCGCCACTTAAAGAGTATTTACAGCCAAGTTTGAGTGAATAAAATGATCTCCATTGTGTAACTGGATGAACAACATAATAATAATAATAATAATGCCTTACACTTATATTGCGCTTTACAAGCCTGTATTACCAAGTTTCTCAAAGCGCTACACTGTCGTCATTATTCATTCACTCCATACTTGGTGGTGAGCTGCTGTTGCAGCCACAGCTGCCCTGGGGCAGCCCGTCTGCGCCATCGGCCCACCACCTGCCACTCACTCATACACCAGTGTACGCAGACACTGGAGGCAAGGAGGGTGAAGTGTCTTGCCCAAGGACACAACGACAATGTGCACCTTCAGGAGGCAGGATTCGAACCCCCGACCTTCCGATCATGAGACAACCCGCTCTACCATCTGCGCCACCGTCGCCCTCATCCCTCTCTCCCTTCGCCTTTTCTGTCAGCGTAGTATTTACTCTCCAAGACATTTAATAAGTAAAAACAATTACTCCAGCTCTTCCCCCGTTAACGTCGTACTTCCTGACGCTGCCTGTCTGCGTCTATGGCAGGTGTGGGGAAAGTTTGCTCGTGAGGGTTGTTTTTGTTCATTGTCAAAACTTAAAGTGTTGTCCATCATATATCCGGGGTATTTCCTGCATTTTTACAACACTTAAACATCAAAAATGGCGAATCGAGTGACCAGTGCCATTGACCTTTGCTGCAAGGCCAGAGGCACGTCGTGGAGTTCACACAGAAAAAGCCCACAGATCGCAGTTTGCAGTGAAGGGACTTACCAGAGAGCCCATCTTGATGCGCGAGCCCTGGAGCATTTCGATAAGGATGCTAATGTCTTTCCGGTTCGATGAAATGTTGCCAAACTTATGCGACAGGTCTTTTAAACTCTCCTCAAGGTAGTAGATGTTGAGTTTCACCCAGCACATGCCACCCTGCAACCACATGCACACACAGGGACTCGTCAAAGGGCTTTGGTCAAGACAGTCAGGGAGAGAAATGCGGACCAGCTTTGCACTTGTTTGTCCGGCTTTAAATTAGAAAATCTGGGGCTGTGTGTGACCATTGTCCACATAAAAAAAACACATAATCCAATAAGAACTCTTACCTCTTGTCTTGTAATATAATGCACAGGAATCTTGTAATCTTTAGGGATATTCTGTCTCTGGAAAACAAAACAGGAAATAACCATTGATGTCTTTACAAGCACATGACTTTATCTTTAACTGCTGTTCACACACACAACAAAAAATGACCTCAAGGCCTCGGGAAAAAATATTTTTTATGAACATTCACATGGGATCAGCAAGTCACTAAATTTTAAGGACTTAATGATGATGATTTCATTCATGCGAGTTGTGAGCGTGACGATCATAAGGGCTGGGTTTGTCTCTGGGATTTTGCTCTTCTCATAAAACTGCAGTTTCCTTTCTCTGTCGAGTCCTTCACTCTGATGCTCCTCTGTCTAAATTTTGCACCAGAAGCATTCGAACAATCCACATGAAGACAAGCGACGAAACGGCTTCATGGATTTACGATCAGGGGGATTTATTCTTTAGACTCACGGGACTAAAGCAGAAAAACTGTGACTTTCCCTGTCAGTCCAAACAACGGGCCTGGAGACTCAAAGAATTGCCCTTCAAGGGATTAATCAGGTTCTCTCAGTCTCATTCTAGTGGGAGACTCAGAGTGGCCACTGGTCACGGAGATGCCTCTGACACGTCCCCCGGAGTTAAGGCGAGTCTCCAGGTAATCTTCGGTGAAAACGAACAGATTCGATTTCGGCGGAGACTCCGAGAGGTCTACGCGGTTTCGAGCAGCTGTGACAATGTTGTGAACACTGTTTGTCGTCCTCAACCTGTGAGACGTTTCCGTGATTGTCCCCGCAATGTCTCCGAGACCTCGCGGAGACCAAGGAGATCTCAAAGAGGCGTATAGAGTCTCTTTGAGATCTCCTTGGTATCCGCGAGGTCTCACAGGTTGCGACACAACTGCCCGAGACCCGCGTGCACAGGTACTCACGCTCATCTGAGACTACCCGGAGACTCGCCTTATCTCCAGGGGACGTCTAGGCATCTCCCTGTCCAGCAACAACTCCAAATCCCCAACTAGTCTCCAGGCCGGTGAGACAGGCCCTTAAGAGTGGAAAGATCCCCCGTTTTACCCCACCAGTTTCTCAGGGTAAAGGATCACGGAAATATTTAGGAGGATCCGGCAAAGATTGGATCTGATATAATGGTGTTTAATCAGAGCCCATCCATCCATGTTCTTCCGCTTTATCCGGGGCCGGGTCGCGGGGGCAGCAGTCTCAGCAGAGGCGACCAGGAGGCATCCGGAACAGATGCCCTAGCCACCTCAGCTGGCTCCTTTCGACGTTTAATCAGAGTGTTCCGGCAAATGTTTTGGCTGTTTCCCTGAATCCATCACATCAGACCAAAACTGTTCCTGAAACGATTAAGACTTTCACGGCACAATCCTACGCTCCTCTGCTAAACCGCGAGCCACAGGTGACGCGGAGAAAACCACGGCCTTTGGTCTTGGGACTGACAGCTTTTCTGCTTCGGTCCCGCGACGTCCAAAGCATAAATTCCCCCCCCAGATCGCAAATCCATGGACCAGTTTCGTCCTCACGCAGCTTCAGATGAACGGTTTCGTGTGGCACATTTACCGAGCTGGTGTTCACAAAGTTCAGACTAAGTTTACCGAACCACAGACACTACACATATTAGGACTACTTTCTCTAACTACTGCCCCTGCTGGGACTCGCCGGTACTGACCAGAGTGCTGAGCTTCAGGATGTCGTCCGTCACTGGGTTTCCGTCGAACTCAAGCGCTCTTCCCCCGAACACGATGAACAGCAGTAACTGGACACAGACGCGTATCCAACTCTGGGGAGACAACGGCAGCAGTGAGTACGACGCCATTCAAGCTTCGTTTAACCGGGAAACACAATACTAATGCTAGGACGGTCATTTACCAAGCTTTTCCCAATTTGTACTTTGTATATTTACCTTTACAGTTCTGGGGCCCTGAAACTTTAATACATACGTCATTTCAAATGGTCAATTAAGTGCAACATGCTCACAAATGTCTATATGCCCCTTTCCAGTTTGCACTCGCTATTTAGCACCTGTCTTGATAAATGACCCCTGGATGTACAAAGGTTTAGGTATCCCGGATCAACATTAATGTGAAGTTCCAGATGACACATTCCCATACCATTTACCCTCCCAAAAATCTGGATTTATTTCCATCTTATACATTTTCAAAAAAACATGAAAAGAAAAATGGCCACAGCAGAAGTTTGGGCCCATGCGGAGGAAACAGCTCGCCGTCTCCAATACGACAAATATCACAGCTTTAAACGATATTCAGCCCTTGAATCCTAGTTATTTTATTTTATCAATATTTGTCTATAACAACTCACAGCCATATATGTCCAGTGTGAAGACCATGTTTTTATAAATAGCAAACTGTTCCATTCAAGCTATCCCATAGTTTTACTCTCCAGCAAGGAAGAAACTCCGCCCGGTGGTTCTGACAACTGGAGTTTTGAAATTCATGTGCCCCTTTAATTTGTCCCCCTTCCTCCTGTTGTCAAAGACATCCTGAATACTGGCAGCTAAAAGATCATTTCTAACTTTGAACATCATTATTGCGGTGAAATACTTTGATGTATAAAAAAATTCAGGTTTCTGGGCCGTCTTGCACGCACTGCTCTTTGGAGGTCCAGCCACAGATCGTCCGTGATGTTTCACTGCATAAAGTCATCGTGATATAAGTGACATTTTCTTGAAATAAGTCAATTTGTCCTTGATTTGAGCCTAATTTCAGGAAATATGTCCACGGGGCAAAGGTTTATACACTTAAATTAAAAGATAAAACAACTACAACAGTTTTATTTCACGCCAGATTTAAAAAAAGAGTGTGGATTTCGAGCTGTGTTCACCTCTTTGTAGAAACGACGATGCTTTTTAACCTCTTAACCCCCACCTTAACCGAGCACATTTTCTCCAGTTCGACTTTACCCAAATCTAAAAGCGTCTTGAAAAAAAAGCGTCACAATAGAGACAAAAAAAGCAACAAAAGTCACAAAAATGCAACAGAAAAGCAAAAAAAAGGGACAAAAACGCAACAAAAAACTCACCAAAAATTGAACAAAAAAGCACCAAAAGCGCAACAAAACAGGTGACGAAAAAGCAACATAAAAGTGACAAAAACACAGTTTTTAGTTTTGGGTAAAGAGCTTAACTGGAGAAGTTGTGCTCGCTTAAGGCGGGGGGGATTATGGCTCACAGTTCAAAATATTCAAATTGTATGAGATTTTTACTTTGGGGTTTGTACAAGCTGAGCCATAATCATCAACATTGTAATAAATAAAGGCTATATCATATATGAGTTTCACGTTTTAAGTTGAATTACAGGAATAAATGAACTTTTTTAACGATATTCTAATTTTCCAAGTTTCACCTGCTTCGATCCATTATTCAGATTTCGTTCGTTTCAAAGTTTCAGATTGATATCTCCACACCTGCAGCGTCTCGCCTTAAACGTAACGCAAACACATCACAGTTGCCCGTCACCACATCCCAACGCTTATCTCGTGCATCTCGAGTTCATTTCCTCCTTCCTCCCAACGACGTTCCCGAGCAGCCCAGAAGTTCGTGGCGCGAGGCCAGCGGCGGGTAAACAACAACATTCAACAATGGAGACAGTGTTTGGGGAAAACCCGCAGACACCTGTCCGCACGCCAACTCCAGCAACGGCAAGAATCGCTCACTGGAAGAAAAACAAGGTGTCCATTTTCAGGAGCAGGTGGGACTCCAGCCAAACCATCATCACAGAGATAAGAACAACATTAACGTCACTGCAGGGTTGTCCACCGCCCAGTCCGTGTATCAAAGCCAAAGACCTGAACTTAAACAGCCACATCAAAGCAATAACATCATCAGCTTTTTACCATCTGAAAAACATTCAGATCAGAGGAATAGTGTCAAAACCAGACTTGGAGACACTCATCCATGCGTTTGTCTCCAGCAGGTTAGACGACTGTAACGGCTGCTCACTGGCCTTTCTAAACGAGCTGTTAGAGCTGCAGAACATCCAGAACGCTGCTGCTCGAGTCCTGACAAGAACCAGGAAATACCACCATATTAGTCCAGTGCTCCGGTCTCTGCACTGGCTTCCTGTCACTCAGAGAATAGAATTTAAAACAGCTCTGCTTGTGTACAAGTCTTTTCATGGTTTAGCACCAAAGTCCATGTCTGACATGTTAGAGCCGTATGAACCATCTCGGGCCCTGAGAACTTCAGGGAGGGGTCTCCTGGTGGTTCCCAGAGTCAGGACTAAACACGCTGAGGCTAAAGCTAAAATCTGGAACAGTCTTCATGAGGATGTGAGACAGGCCTCAACTCTGACAATGTTCAAATCCAGGCTGAAAATGGCTCTTTTTACCCGAGCAGATGGAAACTGAAAGTATTTTATCTGCACTCTTGACTTTTACTGTCATTGATTAATGTTTATGTTGATGTTTTAATGATTGATTTGATCTGTTTTCTTGTAATTTTATGCAACAGTGAAGCACTTTGAATTGCCTTGTGTATGAACTGTGCTCTACAAATAAACTTGCCTTAATTGCCAGTGGACTCTTGCCTGAACCTCATTTGATATTTTAACCCCTACTCGATGGAGTTTTCGGAAAATAATGAGACGTCAGACTAATGGGACGACCCCAAAACACACGCGCGACAGTCCTGAGAACTTTACTCAGTGCAGCTCAGGTGTTGCTGCTACGCACTGTCCAAAAGAAGTTCCCCCCCCCCAAAAAAAAACAAAACAGCTGCACTCTGACAGCCGTGTGTTACGGGTTATTTGGAAAAGAAAAGGAAAAACTCTATTTTTGCAGAATTGCACGTATTATCTGAATCCATACATTTAATATACATATCAGGTAAGAACAGATCTCAGTTCTGGAAAAACCGTGGCCCGTTCCTTTAATGACTGTAGCAGGGAGGGCTTCTGGGGAAAACGATTGAGAACCACTGGATTAATGAGTCGAAGAAAATTAAAATCTCACTTGGGCCAAATGACTCTTGTCTATTCCACAGAGGAATCTTCTCCCTGACAGCAGCAGCAGCAGCGGCTCGTAAATAACATAAGACAATAAAGCTCCTCTTTGTCACACGCTCCATTTTGTTTTGATGGAGCTTGTGACGAACAGGAATGATCAGGAACAAAGGAAGAACGATCTACTGCCAAGTTAATGTCGGCTACTGCAATGTAAATATCGTAAGAAGCCACATCTAAACTGTTAAATCAATCTTTCCCATCTGAAGGAGAGGAAAAAAACCCGTCGAACCTCTCCTGTGTCTTTGGACCTTCTTCTGAGTCGTCTCTGTGAGTCACGTGACAACAGCGCCACCCGCCGCCATCTTGGATCATTTATTTGATCAATTAAAATCAGAATCAGTTTTTATTGCCATTATTTGAGGAACAGGTTCACAAACTAGGAACGTTTCTCGGTGCAGACGTGCGACATAAAATATATAACACAGAATTTAGATACAAAACTATAAGGCTGTAGGGGGCATACATAAAGAATATTAAATAAATAAGATACAATATAAAAAGTGAAATATGGTAAGACGACAACAATTGACATAGAACAGCAGCGGGATTATCTTTACAGATGTGTATGAGTATAAAGTAAAGTGATAAAGTGATAGCAGCAGATCTAAGTGCAGCAGTTTGTCATATAATAATCATAATCCACTGCCTGAGTAGAGCTGGGTCACGATACGATGTTTCCCAATAGAGAGTTCACCATACGATACATATTGTGATTCAAGTGCATCGCGATATCTGTCCATAATACGAGATACTGTATTTAGAATATTTTTTGGAAAGAAAAATCGATCTCATAGGTTTTTATTCTGAATACTCAGCGTACAATTTAAGGGGAATGGAATCCTATTTTTCCCCTCCTGGAGCCACAGTTTCCCCTGGGGCAGACTGACAGAAGCGAGGCTGCTCACATCCCCCGACCTTCAGATCATGAGACGACCCGCTCCACAATCTGCTGCATGTTGTGATACGTTCTGAATAAAGACTTTGGTGAAACACATTAGCATATCACGACACCGGAGCCTCGATACGATATAGTCACAACGCCATCATGATATATTTCCTCCCTGATGACACGGGCATAAATGATCAAACTCACACTGTGAAAGAGTGGACGCCACAGATCTTTGCTGGAGAAGGCTTTGGTCAATACAAGATCTCATGAAACATGAACGCATCACTGGACCTTCTGACGTCACAGAAGCTTCCTGAAACAACGACACAGTAAATATGAACTGGCTCCACGTTTCCCCCAGGACGCCCACAGCGGAGGAGATTAGAATATGAGCAGCTGAACTCAGACAAAGCCGATTTTCACGCGTAAAAAGCCTTTCGGTTATGTAATTGTGAATAAATGACGGGGTCGGGGGTTAAAGCGGTTAAAGCAGTTCCATTACAGGCCGAGATTAATGAGAGCGGACTTTTATTTAGATACGGCTCCTTACACAACACGGACCGGAGGAGAGGGATTAGGGCCACACACGCTCAGGCGTTTACAGATGACAAACAAACGCCAGGTCAGTCCACTCGCAGGCCCCGACCTCCTCCGCCGCGGCCGGACCAGCGCGTCCGGCTGAATCTGCAGGAATACACGACCCCCGTGCAGACTCGGGGGCGGAAACTCTTAAACCAACGCAGAAGTACAGATACTGGTCACATATCACTAGACTTAAGGGAAAGTACTTCGAAGTAGAAATGACAAATCCATTTCTATAACTTTGTGGTGTTAGAATCACAAAAACTGCGCCCGAATTCACCCTCAGTCCAGCAACACAACGGGGCAGCTCCCAGACTCCGCGGGCGGGACGGGGCGAGGGGGAGTGGGGGATGAACATGTGAATTTGTTTTTGTTTCGCGTCTACGGCCAAGCCAGGGCCGACCCGCGCCACATGGTTTAGCTCACGATCACAATCTGATCAGAAGCCCCTTATGAGAGACCAACAGGCCCGGTTAGAACCATGAGGCCGTCCTTCTGTGGACCCACCACCTGCAGAGGGCGCTATAGGGGGCTGGTGCAATGTGTTTTGGGCAGCTGTTAAGATGGATGATCGGGATTGACCCGTTTAAAAACACGCTTATACAGTGAGAAAAGCAAAAGCATAATATTACATGTGATGTTCCCAGTGTTTTCAATCGCGTCAAAGGCGGGGCTACGCGACTCGTCACCCAAAGCTCCAGGGGGTACACGGCGCCACAAAGTTTGGGAACCACTGAGTTAGAGGCACACGATCTGGCTGAGGTGGCTAGGGCATCTGTTCCGGATGCCTCCTGGTCGCCTCCCTCGGGAGGTGCTCCAGGCATGTCCCACTGGGAGGAGGCCTCGTGGAAGGCCCAGGACACGCTGGTGGGACTATGTCTCCGAGCTGGCCTGGTGTCGCCTCGGGGTCCCCCCAGAACAGCTGGAGGAGGTGAAGTCTGGGCATCTCTGCTGAGACTGCTGCCCCCGCGACCCGGCCCCGGATAAAGAGGAAGAAAATGGTTGGATAGATGGGTCTGGCCCAATGACCCAAAGCACAAAAGCAAATCCAGAATGGTTTCAGAAGAATAAAAAATGCGTCTCGACCTAAACCATATTGAGACGCCGTGGCTTAACCTCAAGAAATCCATTCACACCAGAATCAAAGTGATCTCACTGAACCGCAACCGTGTCTAATCTGCAACTACTAGTAAGGGTTCACTTACTTTTTCCTCCCTGTCCTGTCAATGTTTACATGTGATGGGTGGTATCAGTTCAATACGGACACTGTTTGTCTATTCTTGTGATTTAAATAAAGATCAGGCCACATTGTATGACAGAAATGTAAGAGATTCCAACCTCCTCTGAAAATATCTAACAAAATAAAACCATACATTGAAACCCGGGTCTGTCCAGTATTTCCATTTCGCTCGCCTCGAAACGAAACAAACTCCACTGAAACCTACAAACGATGAGACACGTCGAGTCTTCGAGTTCCCTCTGAAGGCTCAGGGTCTGTCATTTCAGATCTTATCACGTCCCGACTGACCCTCGTGCCGTTTTCGCTTCTCGACCATTATCTGAATTTACTGACCCTTATCAAAGTTTCGGAGAAAAAAACCCCACTGCTATCAGACTCTTTCTCAGAACGATTTAATCCCATTTCCCCGAGGAATCTTGGACGTGAGCTCAAACGTCTGGGCTCAGTGTGAGGAACTGGCATTAGCTCTGGAACCGGAGTTAAAGTCAAGTTTGCAGTTTGTGTTTTTGAAGACAGGCTTTCGGAAAACAAAAGCTAAAACTCTTTAAGGTAAGTCGCAGCTCAGTTTGGTCTGATTATCGCTGTAATGATTAGCTCTGTTTTTAGATTTATGTTTACGATCCAACAACTAATGGATTCATAGTTCTGGTAATGGATAAATGGTTTCCGGTAAAAACAGACGGATACAGAGCAAAAATGTTTTCATGTGGGAAACTGAGTAACATTGTTTCTAAGCTGTGTGTGGGCATTATGCAACTTTAAGTTCATTGGTTTATTTGACTGGGATTTACTAAAGATCTACTTCACTCCTCCCGTTGTCATGTCTCAGTCTGAGTCAGTGTTTAAGCTGCTCAAGGCGTTAGCATGCTACCGGTTAGCAACTGTCAATGGCTTCAACACGATAAACACATGTGTGGCTCAGATCTATGAACACTGAGGAAATACTACAGTGACAGCTCAGCTCTGACCTCTAGATGTTTGTGGTTCAGGGCTTTCTCTTGGAGAGGTCAGAGCTGAACTGTTGAAGCTAAATGCTAACCGGTAGCATGCTAACGTATTGAGCAGCTCAAACACTGACTCACTGGTTTCTTCACTTAAACGTGCATCTCTGAGGCCGTGTTTTTACTGTTATCTTCTTGAGCAATGATTACGAGGACATAAAAATAAATTGTAAAAATATTGTTATGTTGTAGTACTGCATAATTCTACTTCGGTATTCAAAATGGCCGCCATAACAACAAAAGTCACATGACGGTATGAAGTATACATGAAGGCACGTATACTTCACAGCTAGAAGGTCCCGGGTTCGATTCCCACCTGGGACGGGGCCTTTCTGTGCGGAGTTTGGAAGTTCTCCCCATTGTCTGCGTAGGTTTCCTCCGGGTACTCCGGTTTCCCCTCCCACTAAAAACATGTACAATAGGTTCCCCTCTGGGGCCAGGACTCCCCTGAAAAAAGAGATTCTTAATCTCATTGGGACTTTACTGGTCAAATACAATAAAAAAGGCAACATTTAAATTCTCACACCTTTTGTTCCACTAATAAACTATTCTACAACTAAACTAGAAATCCTGAAAAAGTCTTTGTAGCTGTCACAAAATAAGACCATACATTTAAACCTGGTTCCACTTTTTCTGATTTTGTCGCCAAAAATACAGGCCATTTTGTTATTATGAAAGAAGAAGAAGATCTTTATTTATAAAGCGCCTTTCACAGACATGGTCACAAAGCGCTTTACATGAGAGCATTTTACATTCACTCCACACTCGGTGATGGTAAACTACTTTAGTAGCTTCAGTTTCCCCTGGGGGAGACTGACAGAAGCGCATCGCGACTACACACGTCTGCGCCAACGGTCCCTCTGACCACCTCCATCATTCATCCTGGCCTATTGTACATGTTTTTGGTGGTAGGGGAAACCGGAGTACCCGGAGGAAACCTACGCAGACACGGGGAGAACATGCAAACTCCACAGAAAGGCCCCGTCCAGGTGGGAATCGAACCTGGGACCTTCTAGCTGTGAAGCGAGAGCACTAACCGCTGTGCTACCGTGCCGCCAATAAAATGACTTGAAAACTTGCAATACCTTGTCCCCTCATATTTATGGCAGTAATCTACAGCGAAGGTTTCACATTGAAATCTCTAAATTTAAATCTGTCTTCGCCTGAAGAAAAGAGCCTGATCCAAAACCTGGAGAAAGTTTATATTCCTTCTGTTACGGTTACAAATCCACACAAGCCGCTCCCGTGGAGTTTACGCAGCGAGCCGAGCCTGAACGCAGCGGGACGTGGCGTTCGAGTGCTGGCGGACAGATCGGCGTCGCGTTTAACGAGGCACATTCACGAGCCGTGAAACTGGCCGGGGGGGGGGGGGGGGGGGGGCGGGGGCGCGGGGGGAAGCAATGTCATCATTCCCAAAGTGAAGTGAAACGTTTAGGCTGAGAGACTAAAATGAGAACCAGAAAACAGTTACAATGTGTGGGAGATCTACTTTCTACATTAGGAAAATGAGGAAATAAATTATTTAAAAAGAAATCAGAAAGAAAATGTGTAATAAAAAACTTGAAAAAACTTTGAGAAACAATGTGGAACAAATATGGGGCATAAAAATAAAGTCAATTGGGCAAAAATCGGAAAACGAGGCTGAAAATACTTTTTTTTAAATACAATTCTAGGTAAACATTGGCCTTTTTTTTTTAAATAAGGACAAAAATGTCATAAATAAATCATATATTTGAGCTGAAACAACCAGGTCCCTCCCTTTAATGCTGTCCCTGGACCGGGAGCATCAAAATCCGGAATCTAAAGATATATATTTTTTGCCAACTGCTTTCGATACTTTCATTTTTTCAATACCGGGAGGACCTAAACGTTACCCAGCCCTTTGGTACATTACATTAAAATGCTCTTCAGACGTGACTTTATCTTCGGATTGCTCCACCTTTAAAGTCTGCAGACACAGGAGGGATCAGTGGACCGACCTGTCGCCAAATTTAAGTGACACAGATCCAAAATGTCCGCTTACGTAACCTCTTCGCTTTAAGACGACAGCGGGAAGGTCGTCCAGTCGGGTTAGAGTCTGCAGTTTACCGACGGTTCACTCAGTCGCCGAGTCCCACAACCTCCGCACCAGGAGGCAGGAGACGGGAGGAGCCGTCTCTGCCTTTGCCTTGTTTTTTTGGGGGTTCAGGCAGGGATTCTTTACTGGGAGAGACTGGCTCTTTCTTATATAACATTTGAATAACACCAGCCAGATAACTCACGATATCTAAGATGCGATCAATAAAAGGTACTTTTTTTAATCTAAATAAATTACAATGGGACTGATATTTACTTTTTGCATTTAGCTTTGACTTTAGAGTAGAAAGCTTTCACTCGTGTGGCCTTCTCCGTGGTTGGGCTGATTCTTGCGTTTGTTTTGGGGGAGTTCTGGGTAAATTCAACGGGAAAAAACATCTACATCTTCTCACAGTTGAGATCCGGTTGGAAAAAGAGCCGCTCGGTCCTGAACACTTGATTATGCAGGATATGTTCACTTTTTCCTGCAGCGTCTCGCCTTGAGGTTCAGCACACGCTACACGACTTTTTCAGTCGTAAAGGATTCTATAAAGAATGGGGGTCCACGCTACACGAGTACACCACAGAACGTCTGGGGTCCACGCTTAACGACTGAAGAGCGTCCGTCGTCTCTACGGCTTCACAAACTGACACCAGATCACGAAGCAGGGCCGTTTCAAGATATTTGGGGGCCCTAGGCAAAACAGCGAAGTGAGGCCCCAAGCCCTCCCTCGGGAAATAGTTTTAAATTCAGATGGGATTCCTTGTATTCTGGTGCATTTTAAGAGTCATGAATTACTCTGTAGTGCTACACAAAGAGGCCACTACAGTAAAGGACACGGTGTCTTCAATGGCATCGTTATTGTTGTCGACAAGGCAGGAATAAGGTAAAAACCTATAATTAAAAAAACTGTCTTCTCTTATATGCAGAGTAGTGTTTTTTTCTTTAACTATACAATTTATGTAGAATTAAGAGAAAGGTATTAAAATGGTGTACCTTGTTTTACAATGTTAAGAACATTGTAAAACAAGGATTTTTGTTGTCAAGGAATAACCATCCAACATTAAGAGGTTTAGCAACGCTTGCGGACTCCCAAGAGTCAGGACTAAACACGCTGAGGCTAAAGCTAAAATCTGGAACAGTCTTCATGAGGATGTGAGACAGGCCTCAACTCTGACAATGTTCAAATCCAGGCTGAAAACAGCTCTTTTTACCCGAGCAGATGAAAACTGAAAGTATTTTATCTGCACTCTTGCCTTTTACTGTCATTGATTAATTTTTATGTTGATGTTTTAATGATTGATTTGATCTGTTTTCTTGTAATTTTATGCAACTGTGAAAGCACTTTGAATTGCCTTGTGTATGAACTGTGCTCTACAAATAAACTCGCCTGGCCTTTAAGGATAACCACTCTGACAGAGACGGCGCGTGTTTCTCTGAACGTTCGTTCACACACAGAGGAGACGGACTGTTTACTACGTGTTGCTACAATGATGTCGATTTGTAACGAAACCGCGGGTTTTAGAGGCGCATTGTTGACGCCAACAGTTTCACGAGCGTTCGCACCTGCTCGTTTTACCCATAATCCTCGCTCCAGCTGCAAACCTCTGGCAGACGATGGAAGAGGTTCTGAATGCCGTCTTCCATTTCTGAGACAAAGACTCAATTAGCGGAGCACGATCACGTATCAGGATATGGAAAGTCTCACTTTTATTTATTCATATTTATTTATTCACAACGTCTTTAGTCGTTAGCGTGTTGGCCTCTCATCAGAAAGGTCCCAGGTTTGTTTCCGCCCGGGTATAAAAGAGCAAACGGTTCAAAAGGGAACAGGCTACAGCTGTTTTAAGGCACGCATGTCGTTTGTCAAAGTGTGCGGGAAAGCAACGACTTCTGCCGCTGCTGCGGAGCTCACACAAACAAACACAAACAAACACAAACACAAGCTGGATTCACACTGCCCGATTTCAGAGACGATTTCGAGCAAACTGTGTGACTGATTTGCATACGGGGAGAGCCCGAGCCCAGCGGCGCCGACTTACGTTTTCCCAAAAAGGACCGAGCCTAAAAGTTGGCCACTCTCCTCGTGTGAGAAGAGAAGGAAAGGAAGCTCGCGTGATTTACAGGTTATATTTACGGAAACATTTTGCGATCAGGGAAAATTCACCTGGTGCCTGAAGATTTGGGAGGGTCGCATGACTTCGACATTCTCTTGTGATCAAAATTCATACCCACGTCTTTAAGCTTTTAGAGCAAAGTGTAAGGACTATCTCATTTATTTAAGCTCCATTGGGATCAAGGATCTCATTTCCGGGGGAGTCCTGGTCCTGAAGAAGAACAACAGCATTAAAATGCTGTTAAAAAAAAACAATTACAACAGCATTAACACACCTCTTAAAACTTTGTCCACATGCAAAGCTTTCCGTGCCTCGTTCCACACACGTACAGAATATGA
This sequence comes from Proterorhinus semilunaris, assembly GCA_021464625.1. Lineage (NCBI taxonomy): Eukaryota > Metazoa > Chordata > Actinopteri > Gobiiformes > Gobiidae > Proterorhinus > Proterorhinus semilunaris. The sequence goes on along the minus strand of CM038356.1, from coordinate 2,328,566 downwards.
AAGATAACACAGAACGTTTTTTCACTCATAGTTAGTGGTTGTGTGAAGCCATTTACTCCAACAAAGGGACAGAGGGATATTGTTCATCCAATTACACAATGTTTTTTTCACTCACACTTGGCTGTAAATACTGTTTAAGTGGCGCTAGCCCCGCAGTTAGCTTTGCCCGTTAGCCTGTTAGCGTCTTCTTCGGGATTCTACTAGTGTGTATTGGTGACTCCGACCCGGTGACAGCGAAGTTGCAAATGTGGTTTTCTGGCCAGAGACACCAGGGGGAGCTAAAAGACCCCCCAGTCCTCCCATTAACACTTGTATTACCCCCAGAGGGACGACGGAAAACAAGTTACTTAGTGCTGCTTTAACAACTTTCTGAGCGACAGTGCAGGATTTTAGAGGCAGTTGTGGTGAACAGGTCTGGACTCATTCTACACGTTAGGATGGCTGGAACATGTAGGGGGAAACTCCGTATAGTCCCTTTAATATGCACTGTCTCTATCAAATAAATAAATAAATACATCATTCATTGTTTTAATATGCGTCTTTTGTTACCGGAATAAAAGGTCGTAAACATTTATGAATTACTGACATTTCCGCTGCATTGCGGCACTCAGACCAACAGAACAAATGCAATGTAATATGTGAGATTCCTTCAACATCAGGAAGACAGAGCATAGGACAGAGTGTTATTAGGAAACCGGTGGATCAGAGAAGCCGCCGAGATCCGGAAGCCCCCCCAGACTGTGAACCGGGACGAGGGGGCGTACCAACTTTCCCACATCTGGGACACAGTTCTGAAAAAGCCGGACTGCAGATGTCGCCTACAGGAGGAAGACCGAGCCAAACGCTTACCCCCCCACTTTAACGGAGCAGGTCGGCTTTATGCAAATCTAAAAGCTGGAGAGCCTGGCTTCGTTTGAAAGCTAAGACCTGCAAAATGGATCTAAACGGGTCTGTTTCCTTGTGTTGTTGCCTCTTGTCTTTTTCATTGCATTTTTGTTGCTCTTTTGTGGCGTTTTTGTTGTGTTTCCGTCTATTTTTTATTTAATAAAGTTGTAACTAAAACGTTACCATCAGTTTTGTAGCTCTTAGCTTTCAAATGAGGCATTACACTGGCCTATAGGTTGTTAGCTCTAAAGGCAGGAAGCTTTAAATTTGGGTAAAGCCGAACTGAATCAAATGTGCTCGGTCAAGGGGGAGGTTAAGACGTTATAAATGTTTTTAGTTTGACCTATTGAAGCCTATAAAGCTTAAAGGAGCTATACCTGATTTTACTTCTAGAAATGGAATGATATTTATTTTGTTCTCCTTTAGTGTTTTGTAAATTCAAACACTATCAAATTCTAAAACATTTGTATACATTTTATGAACTTTCTGGCTATTTTTCTTGCATTATTGTGAAAGTGACCCTGCAAACTGTGCCTATAAACTTGTCCCTGTAAATAATTTTGATGCTATAAATATATTAGGAAAGTTGTTTGCAATCATAAAATCAGGCCTTTAAGGAAGAACACAAGGCAGCACAATATATACGAGTAAAGGACTGTGAGCCATCACAGATGTGCTGCTTGTAATAAACCACGCCTCAGTCGACCTCTTCTCTTTCCATAAGCAGCGCCCGCTCGCATGCGGCGCCGGCACAGACCACAGCAGCGGCGCCAAACATGGACGATAGCCCTCGCGTTCGAAGCTGGCGCTGTCCGTGCGCCAGGCAGTAAGATCTGACCCATGGAGTTTGTTCGTAGTGAACTGCAGCACCTTTAGCCCGTTGCAGTTTGGTTTTCCACAGCAGCTCAAACCTCAATCAGTAAATCAAAGTTTATTTCTGTAGCACTTTACAACAACACCAGGAGGACCAGGAAGTGCTTCACAGAAAGATAAAACCATTAAAAACACAACATTTTTACATCCTAGACATCAGTGAATTCTTGGAGTTAAAAGCTCGTTTGAAAAATGAGTCTTTAATCTGGACTGGTCTGTGTAACCGTGGAAGAGCTTGGTCGCTTCCAACTTCACCCCCCTTTGGAGCCATAGGAATATGCTGGTAGAGGCCAAATGCTAACAACAGCTTTGGTCTTTTTGACAGAGCACATGAGGTGCGTCTAAGCTCAGGTAAGAACATATCTCAGTATGGAAAAACTGTGTGAGAGAAAGGGCTTCACCTTAGTCAAAAGCCGTAGCTGAAAAAAATCCAGCTGCCCCAAGACGACTCTGCTTTCCATCCACTCTTTACCGAACCGTTTCAAAGGGCAACGCCAAAACCATTAGCCAGTTAATTAATGGAAAAGTAAATTAGGTTTGACTACAGAATAATGAAAAAGAAACATCTGTCCTTGTGATGAGCTGCCAATTACAGAGTTGTCAGAGCTTCTTTTATTTATTTCACATTTTTCCATTCATTAGTTTCTTTGGCGTGTGCAAACAAACACATGAGACTCACGGCTAATTCCCATCTGTTCTCATTCTGACCTTTTGTACAGAGCGGGGCATGGGAACTTGCCTTTATAAACTCTTTATTCTTATTCTGTCACACAACACATGGGACATTTGAAGCTTCGAAAGAAACGGTGTAAAAAAATTAAATCGCCTCTATTGTCAATACACCGATTAAGACGATTGTTAAAGTTTTGGTCCACTCTTTGAAGCGCGTTGAGCGGTATATTGGAACTTTCTTTCCAGCGAAGGTTCTTGAATCATCTTCTGTACTCTGTAGTTTTCCTCTTCATCCGAAAGGCTTCATCAGCGACACTAACGTTTCCAGCTCAGATCGCGGACTAGATATTAACGGCTTCTCTCACCTGTGGGTAAACACCTTTGTAGAAGCTAGTGTTGCTGACGAAGCCTTTTTGGATGAGAGGTGAAACGTCTACACTTCAACTACAGAGTACAGAAGATGACTCAAGAACCTTCATTGAAGATCAACCACTCCTGTACGACTGAGAGCCTACACAGACAGGGTTTAAACCAAGGATTGGAGATAAACCCACAGGAAATAACCACAGGCTAAATCCGGTGAGTGTGCAGGTCAGTTTACGTTCCCTGATCAAGGTTTCTCTCAACAAATCCATTGAAATCATTTGTTTGGGTGAAAATGGAGTTCATTGTGAGGAATTCGATGAAGAGAACGTCCCCGTGTGCCAAACAAACTCGTTTGATATTTTTAGGAGTTTTAACGGTCCACACATAAGCGTTCCCTGAAGGCATCCACCTACAATAAACATGGATTTGGGATCACAGGGGAATTTCGAAGTGACGATAAAAGGCGCGCTGGAACGCTACGACTCGGAGAAAACATTTTATCCTGGTCAGATTTTCCGACTTCCGATACAAGTGTAACGCAGCGCGGGTCTTCCGTCTCCTCCTTCACCAACACCAGAGTCAAGGCCCAGACAAATCTGTCACAGCCGGGACCCCCAAAGTTACCAAGCAAACAGTCTGGGACCCTCTCTGTAAAAAGTAATCAATCCCAAGCAGAAATGTCCTGTTGATCAATAACTTTTTAATTTTCCTGCTTCAAATCCAGCTATGAAATCTCAAATCCAACAGTTTTCTGGATTGAAAACCCCCAAAACCCAAACAGAGGGACTCAGACTCTCACAATGTTTGGCCAGTCTGAACGGAACCCTTAACTCTCCAGACTGAGTGCCATTGTCAAATCTCTAATCTCCCTCTCATCTCGCTCCATCTTCTCTCAAAAACACGTCACCGTGGCAACTTGTGACATCCATTACCCGCGTTTCATAACCGGGATTATAAAAGAAAAATCCAAACTGTGAGAAAGAAAAAAGCGTTTTGACGGAGAGAAACCAGGCGTCTGTCGTGGACCAGATGTGGCGGGGATTACGTAAACGACAGAGACTTCTGATGAGACTTTCGAGCCATAAAATCACATTCTTCATGGGCCCTAATTTAAAAATGAGTTTTCTAGCATTTCTGTGACGGTGACCCTGAAAAGTGACCCTGTAAATCGTGAAAAGTTCCTGTAACCTGAAGAAATGGGACACTACAAATGAAAGTTACGAATGAGTTTGGAGACAACTTCCTCTTTGATTGCTGTAAAGCAGGTTACTGAGCGACGATTACGTAACAGTAGTGGTTTATTCAAGACTTGAGCAATCATCACACATCGTAACACGGTAATGGGTGCTCAACACAAGGAGACCGAAGCAAGATGTGCGCTGTTGCCGGACGCTCCTCCTTCCTGTTCAAAAGAAGAACGGTCTAGGCAACTGTTCGCAAACCAATCATTTCCCGATTTTATCCATATCAGTCGACTCACAGGCCGAGAGGCGAGAGTTCATCACGCCAAGAGTTTTACCGCTTTCCAACCCAGTTACGCCATGATCCCGCCCCCCACATTGTTCTAACTCTAACCAAATCCTTTTTCCTAACCTTAACTTTAATCCTAACCCTAACCTTAACCCTTACACTAACCTTAATTCTAACCCTAACCCTAATCCTAACCCTAACCATAACCCTTACCCTAATCTTAACCCTAACCTTAAAAATGTGTAATAATTTTTATTACAACTTAATAAAAATGAACTTAATAAAGCCAACTGAAAAAGCTGCATTTGGAATGACATCCAATCAGAATTCGTGGCTTGGAAATCGGAATGAGGCCGAAGAGACGGAAGCCGTCACTGCCCTGTTAGCGAAACATTAAAGATGGCGTGCGCTGTAACAGTTTTCTTCTGCTCTTTTGTCTGTTCTAAATAATTAGAAAAATATGAAAGCTCTAAAACCGGAGCAGGAAACCGCATTGGAAGCGTTCCTCGTGAAAAAGGACGTTTTTGTTCCTGTGTCATATTCAGCGTTTCTCTAATCGGTTGATCCCGTCTGTCAATCACAGACCGGGAAATCGCTGAGATCACGCTCGCTCCCGGACTATGATGGGAAAGCGTGAAGTCTGGGAGCATTGGTAATGTGCGCTGTAATGGACTTAACTCTATGCATTTCACCGTAATGCAATACGAGGACTGTATTTACAGCAATTAGGAATTTAAACAGTCAGAACGCCGTCCATTACAGAGAAAAATGACATGACAGTGTCAGATTCACTCCCATCCCGCCCGTTTATCACAAAGGCGTCGAAATGACAAGATAGGGAATCTTGTCATTTCGACGCCCTTGAGATAAAAGTTTCCGCCTAAAATGAACAACCTATTTGCAAATTTGCTTGAGCCAAAGCAACATCACAGAACTTTTAAATCGGTGTGAAAAGCATCCCGTATAATCAGGTTTTTGTCCACTCCACTTAATTATGCACACTTGAGTGAAGAGTCTCTCCAAACCTGCGATATCTGTGCAACAATGGGACGACTCTCGAGGGCCTGGTCTGATGAAGGTCTGATCTCCTCATGTGCAAATCACCACAGACCACTCCAAATGGAGATGAGACTTTAGAATCTGCAGGAACTAGCGCCGCTTGGAATGAAAAACACCAGTCAGTGAGTTTAACCGTGTTTTTGAAACGCTGCAACCAGGACAAAGCCAGGTCTATAAGAGGGCTAAACCAAATCCAGCAATCCCAGTTTAAAACATTCAGGGCGCGATCTTTCGCTTGGCACAATAACGGCTTTGCTCGAAGGCAAACAACGGTGTGCAAGATGAGAGGGGCTGCCACTGAAAACCTGGTGCCCCGCCATTGGTCCGACAACCCATTAATCCGACGTCTCATTAGTCCGAAAATGTCCCATTGAGCAGAGGTGCCATTAATCCGACGTCTCTAACCCAGTCGTGTTGTGGATTAGAGAGACATTTACAACCACTGGCCCGAACCTTAAGGTCAGTGGACTCTTTTTCAACCCCTACTCAATGGGACATTTTCGGAATAATAAGACGTCCGATTAATGGGTTGTCGGACCAATGGGCCGACCCCGAAAACCTACCAGAAACTCTTTTCTTGCGTCGGCCCACTCCTTTTGCAGTAGCAGAAAATGTTCCCCTTTGGTTCGGTCTGTCAGAGGTAAAGGGGAGTCAGTCCCGCCACTTACTGCGCCAGGTCTGAAGCTGAACATTCTCAGTGTTGCCACAGATTATTTGAAAAAGTAATGACTAATTCCTGATTACCACTTCCTGTCGTGAGTTCTTCATGCTGGTAATGTTACGTCACTACACGAGACGCCAGAAAGTTTATGTTTTTCCTGAGAAAAAGCACAGAATAGTGACTCACAGTGACTTGGAAAAGTAATTTTAATCTGATTACTGGACCGGCAAAAGTAATGTGATAGATTACGCATTACTGAAAAAAGTAGTTAGATTAGAGTAATTTATTACAGGCATCACTGAAGATTCCACAGAGCGCCCCCTGTCTGCGCAACAGTCTGCGTTTAGAAAGTCTGCAGTCTGCTTTATCAGAGTGGTTTTGGGGTATGGTCGGATGCTGCCGGTGTGTAGGGTCTGTTTTGTTTTGCTGTTGTTTCCTTGTTGCTATTTTGTTCCACTATGTTCTTGTGAAATGATCATTTTAATTGTATTGATTTTGGGGGTGGGGCTTATAAGCTCTTGCGTCGGCCCACTCCTTTTGAGCAGAGTGTTTGCCGCTCAGATAAACAAATAAACTAAACAAGATCAGGCCCACAGAGTAATTAGGTGTTTACGACCATCCTCATGTCATGGTAATCGGTCATTTTAACTACATTTGGTTTGAAGCGTAGTAAAAAAGTCCAATTCATCGTTTTCCCAGTGGGCGCCCAGGCAAGTGAGGGGCCCCACCCTCCTCTTCCCGCTTTCCACGTCACATTAACTTCAAATCCATAAATCCATTTGGTCTGTGGGGTTATTTCTTTTGGCCACTGTAGGAGCTAAAAAAATACTATTATTATTGTTTTATTTTATTGTTTCTTTGTCAGTAACTTTTGCATCTGCCCCAGGCCCCGGACGGAGTTTGCGGCGCCCCTGCAGGAACGCAGACTCTCGCAACTGTTTGTCTCCGTCTTTTCACTCTCTTCACCGGCTGCAAACGGGGCCTGAAGAAAATGTCTGGAGTTTAATGCTTTTTTTTTTTTCTTTTTAAAGAGCAGCACAGTTAAAGTGTGGTTAATACTCCGGCGTCAAACCCTTGAGTCTCTGTCCAGTCTGTCACACAGGCAATGGACACCATCAATCTCCCTCTTTCAAGTTTGAGCAACAATCCATCACAACACGAACACAGAGGAGAAATGCAGAAGTCCGAGCGCTGCAGGAGAAAAAAAAAACGCCTTTAGTCTCTGATCAGACATTTCAAACGAACTACATTCTGCTCGGCCAAACACATGAATTACCAGTTGCCGACAAAAAGCCAGATCTAAACAGGCTAAATGTTTCTTGGTGCTGGTGGTCAGTCTGGTGCTCTTCATATCGAGTCCAACGAGTCACATGCTGTTATTGATTGAATCGTTTTTTTGGGATCAGCGCAAATTGGCAAGATTTGGGAGGAAGCTCGAGTCCCGGAGCAAACACATGATCCTCTGAAACAAGGACCACGCCAGTCAAACATGTCACGAAGTTCCTATTAATCGTTTTATTCGAGCAGTTGAGTTTCACAATGTTCAGCGGATACCAAAAACAAACAAAAACAGAAACATAACAACGCTCAAGAGAAAAAGTCTGATGGATGTAGATCTGAGCCGATGTTTAAGTAAGGAAGTGCTTTATTTTTCATTGTACAACAGGTCAGGACTACATTTACTACATTTGCTCCACACCAAAGCTAATCCATAATCATTAAACTTATTCCATTTCCACCAGAACACAGACGCCTGTATAAAATCCTGTGACTTTTGATCCGAACTATGCGGATTTAGTAATTTACAACCCACATCTGCCCGTTTCTTTTATTTATGTCGTCCGTGTGGTCATTAAAAAAAAAAGGAACCATCCTTTCATCCAGGCTTTTTTTTGTAAAACTGCCTTTTTCAATTGTGTTGGTATTTGCTTTGGGCATGTGCGTTTGATGAACATGAGTATAAAGCCGACACGCGAGCGAGGAGGAGCCGGGACTAAACCGAGGCCAGACCCGGAGACGAGGCGCATGAAGCCGGGTCAAAGTCAGAGGAATCGTTGAGGTGACAAAGACCAAATAGAAAAGCACGTCCTCCCTGTGTCTGCTTGATTTGAAAGTTTACTCATATGAAATCTGCAAATGACTTCTTTTTCCTCATCAGGGTTTAGTGGATTTTCTCTGTATTCCATGAGGCCCAGGATTTTTACTTTCTTTGATTTGTTAAAAACATCCCTAAAGGGCCTGTCTCACCGGCCGGGAGACAAGTTGGAGACTAGAGTCACCGCTGGTCACAGAGATGTCTCCGATACGTCCCCTGGAGATAAGGCGAGTCTCCAGGTCGTCTCAAGGAAAACAAACAGGTTCAATTTCAGCGGAGTCTCTTCACGGTCTCTGATAGGTCTACGCGGTCTCAAGGAGTTGTGTCGCGAACGCTGTTTGTTGTGACGTCTCAAAGACCTTCGAAGGAGACCTCAAAGCGACTCCATACGACTCTTTGAGATCTCCTTGGTCTCCGACAGGTCTCGGAGACATTGCAGAGTAGGGCACGGCGATACAGTCTAAAATCTCTATCGCGATATCAAAAAGAAATATCACAATAACGATATATATTTGACGATAAAACTGGGTCCAGGGTGGCGCGGTTGGTAGAGCGGGTCGTCTCGTGATCGGAAGGTCGTAGGTTCGAATCCCAGCTCCAGCAAAATGCACACTGTCATTGTGTCCTTGAGCAAGACACTTCACCCTACTTGCCTCCAGTTTCTACGTACATTGAGAATGGGTGACTGGTTCATTACTGTAAAGCACTTTGAGCCTGATGAAGGTAGAAAAGCGCTTTATAAGTTAAGTCCATTTATCATAAATGACAACGGACAAATTACTTCTAAATCAAATATGACCTACTCAAGCAATTTACATCCTTCATTTCAATTTACTTTTTAAGCACCTGCCCCTGTGTCCTACAGTCAGTGTTGATATACAATACGATATGGTATTGCAGAGACGTCACAGAAATGTCTTCTGAGACCATGCGGAGATCAAACCTGTTTTGAAATCGAACCTGTTTGTTTTCACAGAGAGTACCTTGAGACTCACCTTATTGCTAGTCTCAGAGACATCTCCGACCAGCAGCAACTCCAGTCTCCAACTCGTCTCCAACTAGTCTCCAGGCCGGTGAGCCAGGCCCTTTGTATATGCAGAATCAGTCCCAGTAACGTCTCCGCAACTCTCTCCAGTGAGGCAGGCCCTTAAGGATGTTACATCCTCTCAACAACATTTTTCTAAGAAGTGAACTTAAGTATCAAATAATAAAGACAGCTGCTTTGTACCAAAACTGTGGACAGACCGGCTCCAGGACGGAGACATGATGAAGACAACACCCTTCGGAAAAACATTTGGCCAAAGGGTAAAAATGGACCTGATTGAGCAAAACCACTGGGCTTTTTGGATTCAGCGTCACCACTGTCCAAAACCAGCTCACAAAACGAAGAGAACACATTTGTTGTGTCATGTTTGATTGACTGTGGCTCAAACAAAACAAAAAAACTCTGATTTAAAGCATTCCAACACATTTCACAGTAGTGGAAAAACCCACTACTGCTGTTTGTAATATTTCTCTGACCCATAACAAATGTTTACAGGTTAGTTACGGGATAACTGCTCTTTCAGGTCAAAACATATGATGCCATTAAGTTGAGATTAATCCATGATTAATGCATGAAAACATTTTTGATTAATCATGAGAACTTTGATGGTCCTTAGTAAAATACAATACAAATAGATGACACAATGGGCTAAAATGAACTTCTGAGACCCTCACTCTCCCGTAAACTCATAACATCAGTGGACAGGGATGAACATCTCCTGCACGTCCACTCCAGGTCAGGGCGGATTAAAGAGTCTGACAGAGGACGGTCCCAAGTGGACAATATCGGCCAAACGATAGAAGTGAACAAAGCTGTATCTGTCTCAGAGGCTGAGGTCACACCGAGACAAAACGCTTACAATTTCAGAAACTTTCCGTGTAAATACGGCGCCAGCTCAGTTAACGCGTCCACATGGACTGACTCAGGTCTGTGAAAATGCCGCGATACATCTGCCAGACCTGTGTGAGGCGCTGTGGCGCTACCAAAGAAAAGAGAACCAGACTTTAAATAACTTTCTGAATTATAAACAAAACCCCGCTGGTATATGAAACTGCTCAATGGATTTGCGACCTACAGAAGAGACGAGGAGGTGGATTTATTCTTCACACTCAGAGGACGCTGTGATGTCACCGTTTTATTAAAAGTTGCGGAGACGCCATAACAATGGAGCCACGTAAACACCGTCTTCAGATCTTTCCCCTCTGGGACCTACAGACCCACATAACTCCTGGTTCCTAATGGATGATATGCTGGATTGATAAAATATCTTTTATTTAAGTCCTGAGCTTGACTTCGTGTGGACAGGGCCTGAGACTTTGAGGAACGTACATGGTTCTCAAACTTGGGGTCATTATGGTACACTTTTCCCCTGGTCCCCCTCGCCTCCTCTAGGAATTGCGTGTGAGTACAAGCAACCCTGCTCTGACAAGACAAGAACAGTAAGAAAGAGATTTGACATGGAACCGCCGTGCGACCAAACACGAGCTGCTACTGAATACCTGGCGATGTCTGATGTTTCACGATGATCTCCGCTAGTCGCAAGCAGCAGACGCCAGCCACGGGCGGGACCGCGTTGTCCTCTCCCTGCTCTTTCCCGTGCAAATAAACACCACTCATCCTCAGCTAAACACATGGCGCCCGGAGCCTGAAACTCGCCGCCATAGACCGTGAACCGTCGCACAGTGGAGACGAGTTCAGGCTCAGGATTGTATTAACCCCACATGTCTTCAATTTGATCTTATGTCTCTGTAAGAATTAAATGGCAACAATCAATACAGGTCTAGGACAAGACTTCTCCTGCTGGCAGCTGTAGGAATAACTTCCAGTTTCAGTTGACGGCGTGGTTTACAGCTTCAGCTCGCCCTGATGAACACACTTTGAGCTGTCTGATTATGGGCTTTAACAATGTGGAGGACAGTTTTGGCTTTTGCAGAATGAAGCGCTCACACTATAGAAGAACATTCTATTCTAAACTGCGTGGATTTAGTGAAATACGACCCCCGAATGTTACGCCCTGAACAATTTAGTTTTGACGCCACAACTGATAAAAAGAGTCTGACAAATAATTTTAAGTTCATTTAGCGTTGACTTTTGCGTGGCCTGCCCCGTTGTTGGGCTGATTCTTGTGTTCGTTCGGGGGGGGGGGAGTTCTGGGTCAAAATCGACTGGGCAAAAGAAAGATCTGGTTCAAACCGTTCACATTACTGACAACCATTGTCCACAAAAGGCTTTAAAACAGGTCACAAGACGTAAAGAATGGCATTTCCCCGTCGTATAAAACCCGTATGACGGCAATTCGAACATGTGCCACAGATAATGACCTGAAAAACAAGATATTTATCATCCAATTAACCAAACCCTACAGACACAGGGTTTGGTTAATTCGCTCGAGGCTGCTGTGAGAGCGCGGCGTTCCCATTAAGCCGCCGTGCTCACGACTTAACGGCCACATAAAAGTCAGAGAGCAGCTGACGGGAGGAATGAGCGGGCGTAAGAAAAAAAAAGACAAACGCGCAGATTTACGGCGTTCCAGCGGAGTTCTGAAGACGAGATCGTAAACACAGATCGGTGCCACGGAACCACAGACCTCATGGTGATCTGAACTTCAAACACGTCCCGAAAGGAAAAAGCACGGACTGAGCCAGCACAAAGGCGAGTGAGTGATGGTTCTAAAGTGAGACGCTGCAAGTGAATGGGAGAATATTAATATGCAAATTTACTCTTTTCAAATCATATAAAAAAATAAATAAAGTACCAAAATGAGCCTGATCCAAAGTTTGCACACCCCAATGAACATCAATGACAGCGCTGAGTCTTTTGTGGTCGTTGTGGATGAGGTTCTTTATTTTTTCTGATGGTAAAGCGGCCCATTCTTCTTGACAAAGAGCCTCCAGTTCCTGTAAGTTCCTGGGCTGCTTTGCATGAGCTGCATGTTTGAGTTCTCCCCACAGTGGTTCAATGATACTGAGGTCAGGAGACCGAGATGGAACTAACGGGACCTTCACTTTATTCTGATGGAGCCTCTGGCATCAGCGAACCAGTCTTTTTGCCAAGGAGAATGGGCCATTAGATTATACGCAGAACCTTCTCCACGAACGACCACAAAAGACTCCGAGCTGTCCTTGATGCTAAAGGGGGCAATACACGGCAGGGGTATGGGAACTTTTATTTTGATTTTCCCATTGAGGGCCGCCTATTAAAGTGTGTACGGTGTGGAGGGAAAATGTATCAGAAACATCCCCGTGACCAGCAGCAAGTCGAGTCTCCAACTAGTCTCTCGGGCCGGTGAGACAGGCCCTTTGCACGCACACAGTCTGGGTTACAGAGTTCTCCGCAACTCTCCGCGGTGAGACATAGGCCCATTAATCAAGCCTCAAGCACATCGGGTCTAAACCAGAACTAAACCCGGTCTAAAACCAGCTGAATTGTTGCCATGTTTGTTCATGCGAAATGATCTATAAATATGTAAAATAACAAACAGTTCGGCGCCTCCGCTGACCTAACTCGTTCTCGTGGGGGGGTTTATTAATGAGGCTTGTTTCCCACCGGGCCGCAGACTCAACACGAGCTATTTTGATAATAAACACGATGTCCGTCTGACGAGTGTGTCTTGGCCGCGACGGAGACGTGAGATATTTCCACTAAGCCCTGGTTTCCTCAGCCGTCCGATCGTCTCGCGCCTCCCGAAAAACCTCAATGTCGGGCGATTTATCGAATTGTCTCCGAAGGAGCGAAGAGGAGGAAGCGCGATCACAAGTGTCGAGTTTCGCTCTACGTGGAAAATGGAGGCACTTGTTAAAGACGAGGGAACGAGAAGGGGTGGGAATGGAGATGGATAAGTGCAACGCCAGGCCTCAAATCCACTTTGTTCGAACTTTGGTATTATTATTTTTGCAATTTTTCATGATTAAATATATATGTACAGATTGGTTACAAATCTCTATGGAAACAACAAGAGAAACTGGTGTGGACTTTTCAAACCAGACACGACCTAGTGCCTCCGGCTGGGCTCGGATTAACCACCTGGATGACTGAGAATTTACATATGTTCAAGTGCCATGCCAAAAAGCTTGTCTAGAAAACAAGTACATTGAATAAATATTTATAGTAGTATATTTTAAAAGGAAAAATACATTTATTCGCTGAAATGTTTTACTTGAAACCAGTTTTAAACTTCACTCATTGCTAGATGTTGCTTTTTATGTAATTTTTGCTGTAAAACAATAAGAAAATTCCAATGAATAGGATAAATTATTTTCTATTGGGGGGCCCTGAGAGAATTTCGGATCGACAAGGGGGCCGCGATGTTCCGGACTTTGGGAATGGCTGCTATAGACGATGTATTTAATTGAAAAAGAACAAAAGGTTTAGTCGCAGTGATGTTAAGCCTCTTTCCAATGTCTCGTCAACAAAAACTCACAAACATCTCATCACGTTTTAGTCAAGAAACATCATTACGTACCGGTTTGAACCGGTTTAGACTGGTTGAGAGCAGGGTGGTACTTTTACCATAAGGTGAGGTCTGTAATTCTAAAACTATATTTCTAGGGGCTTACATTAAAGGGATAACTTATCAAGATACTATATATTTAATCTTTTTTTGGTTTGTTTTTGCCACGCAGGAGCCCAGCCAAAAGGTCTTAAACAGGCCAGTCCGCAAAATCAAACCTAAACCAGGCCTACAAAGGGACTAAACCAGGCCTACAAAGGGACTAAACCAGGCCTACAAAGGGATTAAACCAGGCCTACAAAGGGACTAAACCAGGCCTACAAAGCAGTGTTAATTTTGACCAGATATTTTAATTTAGTTTTAGTCTTTTGACGAAAATGTAATTCAATTTTAGTCGAGATTTAGTCGACTAAAATTGCAAGTCAATTTAGTCGACTAAATTTAGGACAAATTTAATCGACTTTGTATTAATAATATTCATTATAATCATATTTAATCGAGGTCCTCTGCTTCATGGAGCTGCTCCTCATGAACAAAGCTCAGAGCTGCTCCTTTGGCAGTGAAGTTACATGATATGAGGCTCTTTCAGACGGTCAATAGAAGTTTGGATGATTTTAGTCTCTCCTTTCCATTTTTATTTAGTCTCATTTTAGTCGACTAAAATATCTGGACATTTTAGTCACAGTTTTAGATTTAATTTAGTTTTAGTCCAATTTTAGTCGTCAAAAAAATCACTTTGACTAAAATTAAGACTAAATATTTTAGTCGACGAAATTAACACTGGTACAAAGGGACTAAACCAGGCCTACAAAGGGACTAAACCAGGCCTACAAAGGGACTAAACCAGGCCTACAAAGGGACTAAACCAGGCCTACAAAGGGACTAAACCAGGCCTACAAAGGGACTAAACCAGGCCTACAAAGCCGTGCCTCATCTCCAAACGTGACCTGCCATGGGTGGAAGCGTCGGGAGGACAGAGATGAAACTCTTTTTTAAGGCTGCGTGATCTGGGCCTGTTTGCTTTGCCCGACCCCCTTCCCTCTCTCCTTTAAAAAAAAAAAAAAAACTGTGTCAACAAATAAAAAACCGCAGAAGTTCATAAAGGTTCAGAAAGCGTGCCAGAAACTCTTTACCATAAAACCCGCGGACGAGGAAACTAACCCGACGCTAAGCGATGCGGAGGAATCCATTAGACCGACAGGCCAGATAAGAAGTGCTGAAACACGCGCTTAAAGGTCTGGCCCGCGGTAAGTGCCCCGGGGCGGCACGGGGGGGCTAGAGTTACTGAGTGATGACATTAGAGGTTGAGTGCTACAGGTCCGAGCGCAGAAACGTCACACGCGAACGAAAGGAGTATATTTAGAGATGGCGGATGTGTGCCGCGACGGGACGGGCCCGTTTGTTGACCTCGGAGATGGAAGTGTCTCCGGTGATCTGGAACTCTACGTGCGCACACAACAGAGCCACATGTCTACACACGCCTACACACGTCTACACACGCCTACACACGCCTACACACGCCTACACACGTCTACACACGCCTACACACGTCTACACACGCCTACACACGCCTACACACGTCTACACACGCCTACACACGTCTACACACGCCTACACACGCCTACACACGTCTACACACGTCTACACACGCCTACACACGTCTACACACGCCTACACACGCCTACACCCGCCTACACACGTCTACACACGTCTACACACGCCTACACACGCCTACACACGCCTACACACGCCTACACACGTCTACACACGCCTACACACGTCTACACACGCCTACACACGCCTACACACGTCTACACACGCCTACACACGTCTACACACGCCTACACACGCCTACACACGTCTACACACGCCTACACACGTCTACACACGCCTACACACGCCTACACACGTCTACACACGCCTACACACGTCTACACACGCCTACACACGCCTACACACGCCTACACACGCCTACACACGTCTACACACGCCTACACACGTCTACACACGCCTACACACGTCTACACACGCCTACACACGTCTACACACGCCTACACACGCCTACACACGTCTACACACGCCTACACACGTCTACACACGCCTACACACGCCTACACACGTCTACACACGCCTACACACGTCTACACACGCCTACACACGCCTACACACGTCTACACACGTCTACACACGCCTACACACGTCTACACACGCCTACACACGCCTACACCCGCCTACACACGTCTACACACGTCTACACACGCCTACACACGCCTACACACGCCTACACACGCCTACACACGTCTACACACGCCTACACACGTCTACACACGCCTACACACGCCTACACACGTCTACACACGCCTACACACGTCTACACACGCCTACACACGCCTACACACGTCTACACACGCCTACACACGTCTACACACGCCTACACACGCCTACACACGTCTACACACGCCTACACACGTCTACACACGCCTACACACGCCTACACACGTCTACACACGTCTACACACGCCTACACACGTCTACACACGCCTACACACGCCTACACCCGCCTACACACGTCTACACACGTCTACACACGCCTACACACGCCTACACACGCCTACACACGCCTACACACGTCTACACACGCCTACACACGTCTACACACGCCTACACACGCCTACACACGTCTACACACGCCTACACACGTCTACACACGCCTACACACGCCTACACACGTCTACACACGCCTACACACGTCTACACACGCCTACACACGCCTACACACGTCTACACACGCCTACACACGTCTACACACGCCTACACACGCCTACACACGCCTACACACGCCTACACACGTCTACACACGCCTACACACGTCTACACACGCCTACACACGTCTACACACGCCTACACACGTCTACACACGCCTACACACGCCTACACACGTCTACACACGCCTACACACGTCTACACACGCCTACACACGCCTACACACGTCTACACACGCCTACACACGTCTACACGCGCCTACACACGTCTACACACGCCTACACACGTCTACACACGCCTACACACGCCTACACACGCCTACACACGCCTACACCCGCCTACACACGCCTACACACGTCTACACACGCCTACACACGCCTACACACGCCTACACACGCCTACACACGCCTACACACGTCTACACACGTCTACACACGCCTACACACGTCTACACACGCCTACACACGTCTACACACGCCTACACACGTCTACACACGTCTACACACGCCTACACACGTCTACACACGCCTACACACGCCTACACACGTCTACACGCGCCTACACACGTCTACACACGTCTACACACGCCTACACACGCCTACACACGTCTACACACGCCTACACTTTAACCACAATTTATGTTACAGTGTCATTGCACAATTACACGCTTTCTGAAACCTATGGAAAAAGTGACAACAATGCAACAATAAGGGCGATGAGTAGGGCCAAAAATGTGATGAAGACTCAACAAGCAAGTGCCAAGAAAGCCAAGGAAAAAATGTGACAAAAACGGTTTAGATCAGTTTTGTAGATCTTAGCTTTCAAATGAGGCATTACACTGGTCTACAGGCTGCAAAACCTCCACTCAAGAAGACAATTACTACACATAGACTCTACTGTTTTTGGACCATGTTTTGAATAAACAGGAGAGGGCGTGGCTCGGTCAGTGCTGTGGGCGTGTCCGCTTGTTACCAGCCAACACCACTCACTGCCTTTGCCCAAAGATGCTCACGAGCCGCTGCAGAGGGACGGGCTCTCAGAGCGGGGGATGAACAGGGGAAGTGTCTCTGACAGAGACAGAGAGACAGACAGACAGACAGACAGAGAGAGAGATCTTTGCCCAGTTTGTACTTCTGCAAGAGGCCTTCTAGTGGTTATATGGCGTATACCTGCGTATCACGTAGACTACACCACTGTCTGGGGGGGGGGGCACAAGCATCTTGGGGGACGGGCACGGCCCCCTATGGCCCGCCCATAGCGACGGGTATGTGTGCAGACGTTATAAAACTGTTGGCACACTTTCTCCAATTGAGGTTTTCATTCCACTCACGCAACAACATCTCCACTTTAGTGGCTCCTACAGACTCCACACTTTACCGACATGGAGTCAAGGCCGTGGGAACCCAGGGTGCTGAGGGCGCTGCAGCACCCCCTGGTGGATAGTTTGCAAATTGCAGGCAATATTATTAAATAGGAAATATGCACAGAAAAGTAACCCTCACCCTAAACGTTATCCCTCAGCACCCCCTAATTAAAAGTTCTTCCCACGGCTCTGCATGGAGTTGTTGTTTTTTTCAAGCAAGACTCAAGGAAAATCTTGGTCAAGAGAACCCAGCAGGAGGAACCTGCAAAGTCCACACGGATCCACCATGTTACCGCTCCGTACAGTAGTAGACAATCAGCCAGTCACGCTGCAAAACAGACAGCAAACTGCGAAGATGTGACTTAAGAGCCTCTTCAAACATAAAACATGCTTTAAACTCTCATCGAGTCTGTGAAAGCCTGCTATGATCAAGTGTAACATCTTATGATCAAGGTGTAACTCATATTGAATCCATCCACATGAGCGTCCGCCGCGAGCAAATGAACAAACCAGATCAACATTTCCTCTGAGGGAGAAACTCAGCCTGGTTATTTCAAATCAAACCTGTTCGTTTTCACCTAAACTACTTGGAGCCCTCATCTCCAGGGGACATAGTGGAGACATCTCCGTGACCAGCGGCCACTCTAGTCTCCCACTAGTCTCCAGGCCGGTGCGATTGGCCCAGTCCCCGCTAGTAAGACGTCTCAAGATATTTCAAGATCAGAGTGAAGCTAATTCGCTAACTGGACTGGATTTACCTCCACTACGATGAACACTTCCATACGGCGACGCTGATTTACATAAATGGTGGCACCGCCTCCGATAAATACTTCAACTTCGAGAAAGTCATGGGATAATGTGCGTTGGATACGACTCCGAGAGATAGTTTTGGAAAGAGTTTTGGAAAGAAATGTCCAAATGTTTTCCCCTGATTGTTATTTGGAAGTGACTGGATTCACAAACCTGAAGGACGGGTTTCCACAGGTCAATGCCCAAATACTAGATTTTAATGCGCCAAATGCAAAAAAAATCCTAGTAAAACGTATTTCCCTTTATAAGACTTGTAAACCGCGGAATGAAGGGAAATGGTGCTTTTCAAAACCAAATTGGAACGGTAAACTTTGGAGCCAAATTTCAGTCACAACTGAATCGTGTTTTTCACCGCAAAAATGTTGTGCAATGCCATTGTTGTTGTGGGTTCTGCCTCTCAGGTCTTTTCTGAAACATTTTGATTTAATGCCAGTTTGAGTCTGACTGGATGCCTCTCGATGACCTTTGAGGCCATAACTCTTACAGTGACTGAGGCTTGTCAATGCCCCGCAGAACCCAGGCGTTGTCCTGTGAAGACCCTCAGACATGCATTTGTTTAGGAGGCACTTTTCCCTTCACGTGTTCAGCTCAGGAGATGAAGTTTCAAACTCTGGCCCCGCTTTTGTCACTTCGAGACTTGCCCAGATCCCCGTTCCAATCTGGAATTGTTTAGCCACAGCGACTTTGGAATAAGAAACTCCTGCAGCTGCTCACACAGAACTCCCAAAAGCCCGTCCGAAGATCAACAACTCCTACTCCGTGTAAAGGCTTTGCTGCCGAGCCCTTTCTTCCTATGATTTAGCCTCTCTCTTTTTTTTTTTTTTAGCGCCGTTTTCTCTGGACAAAGTGGCGTCTCGCGGGAGGTGTCCGCTTCCGCCGAACCGCAAACCCCGGGACGGGCGTAAATCTCATCCCTTTCCACCGTCGAGCGTGTTGGGGTTAAAACAGCGTGAACCCAAACGCGGTGGTTTAAAAAAAAAAAGGGGAAATCCAATCACCGAACGTCCACGAGGTCGGCCCCGGGCCCGACCGCCGCGCTGGGTTTTCCTCGGTAGCGGCTCTGGGGGGGAAAAGTTCAGCGGATAAACGGGTTCGAAAAGGGATCAAACCGAAGCGCTGCCACGGGGCGGGGGCGGCGGAGGCCCGAGCGCCTGTTTGAAAGGCCGCGGACACTTTGGGAGGTAACTCAATAAGAAGAGCCGTGAATGGGCAGAGGCGAAGGACGCGAAGGGAGGCGACTGGAGCCAATTTAAACAAACAGGGGCCCATTGATTCAGCGGAGAAACGGAGACCGCGCTGTGCTGCGTTCGAGAAGACAGGTGGAACTCGGAAAAAGTTCTGTGATTCAACTTAAAATGTGAAACTATTGTCTGACATGCAAAGGGGCATATGTTTTAATTTAGGTGATTTTGGCTTAAAGCTTGTGTCAAGTCAAAGCCGCTCACATGGTGACGCTGTATGAAATGTATACGGATGATGTGTATTGTTTACCTTTTTAAATATTGTAATGTGTACTGTATTGTGTTGTGTGAAATGTGTAGCCTCCTGTGGAAGTGTGGCAAATGAGCAGTTTTGCTATAAGACTAAAAACATTGTATCTGGTTTGTCCAATGCAGTGGTTATGTCCATATCAAATAAACAAATAATAATAATAATACATTCAAAATCTCATTAGGTTAGAATATTACATGAAATCCCAAAAAAAAAATGGATACCAAACATATCGGTTTTTGTGAATGAATAAGCGTGGGAAAGACCAGACATGTCGGAGTCACTTCCTGGATAAACCTCCGGCTCAAAAGCGACAAAACGTCATAAAGTGAACAACGTAACGGGAGAGTTTGGTCTGTTTTTGCAATCTTGCTAAAAATCTCTTTTCCCAGCCCTTTATTATAAATGTTCTTACGTTATGACAAGCCCCAAAAGGCCTGATCATTCTTCCACCAGCCTTTCCTCGAGTCTGGGTCTGAGTTTACGATTGGGGGGGGGGGGGGGGCGCTCATAAGCGTCTTGCTTCAGCCCACTCCTTTTGAGCGGAATGTATACTGCTCCAATAAACAAATAAGATAAACCAAACTAATGATTAGATTAGCTTTGTCGCTCTGTCGCCGGAGCTGCTGCGACACAGAGCTCCATTCATGCTCTTAATGAATGAAACAATCACAAGGACGTCTTGTTATGATTACGCCCTGTCCAATTAGAATTAGATCTACAGGATAAAGTCATTGCTCAATTTTTCATGCCACAATTTCATCGAATATGGAAAGATTATGGCTCGGCTCAAATTATCTGTAAATTGTTTGTCCAATGTTCACACATCTCTGCTCACAATGTGTGGAATTTACTTTACAATATCAAAATGCCCTTCATTCCTCTGCTTCATGTAATCGTTTTTGAATGTTAAACGCACCGCTGTGTTAAAACTTTATTTAAGTGTTAAAATGGCGATAACGTAGCAAGCACGAGCTAAAAAGAGCTCTTTGGAGACTAAAACATGACGAGACGTTTGTGAGTTTACTTTACAGAAGAACTAAGTAACTTGTTGACCTTAATAAATCCTTTCCGTAGTCCCTCTGGGGGTAATACAAGTGTCAATGGGATGATTGGGGGGTCTTTCATCAGAAAACCACAATTCCCTGCACCGGGTCAGAGCCGCAATACACACTAATGGAATCACAAAGAAGTAGCTAACAGGCTACTGGGCAAAGCTAACTGCTAGCGCCCACTTTAGCAGTATTTACAGTTTGAGTGAAAAATGAGCCCCATTGTGTAATTGGATGAACAATATCCCTCTGTCCCTTTGTCTTTTCTGTCGGCGTAGTATTTACTCTCACGGACAATTAATGAGTAAAAAACTCAACATGCTACGACACCTGCAGTGACGCTTACGGCCTCTAGGGGCATGAGTTACTTACTTCTGCTTTAATGAGATTGTCAAAAGCTCCTGTATCGATAAGCCAAGAGATTATCATTATCATTATTTATTATTAAAAGGTCGGTGCAGCCTGTCAACCTACTTATCGAAAGAAATGTTTTGAAATACTAATACTTAACCTCTTAACCGAGTGCATTTTCTCCGGTTCAGCTTTACCCAAATCTAAATGCCTCATTTGAAAGTGAATTCATGAGCTGATCTTTTTCCTTTTTTGACTTTTTTTGTTCGTCGCTTGCTTCTTTGCATTTTCGTCACACATTCCGGCTGCTCTTTTGTGGCTTTCTTGTTACGTTTTCGTCACTTTCTTGTCGATACGATGGAACTCTTTTTTTTCTAGAAGCTTTTAGATTTGAGTGAGGCCAAACTGGAGAAAATGTGCTCGGTTCGCGTGCCGGTTTAGAGGTTTATTTTTATAAAGAAAGTGACTAAAACATCACTGCTGGGATTTTCATGGTATCGGCATCGGAATAATATTCACAAAAATAACTACCTGGATTCATTCCACACCTCGTGGTAAAAGACTGTTCTACGATGGGACAGCTTGATCTCTGCAGAGGACATCAAATTACCCAATTAATTGCGGCCTTCGTGGATGCTTTTTGAGGCGTTTTAGATTTCAGTTTCAGCCGGGACACGTCTTCCAGCTGTACATTTGTCTCCATAAGGAGCGTAAACCTCGCTCCTCATCCGTTTGACCAGACTCTGTATTGTGCCTTTAGATCCGAGTCCGGAGCCAAGTCCCGGTGGAGATTGGGATCCTGGCTCCAGTCTGGGGCCGGCTCCATGTGATTCCGATTATCTGTTGATGTGGCCTTTCACATGACCGTCCTCGGCTCGGAGACAACGGCGGAAACATCAGGCAGCGAAATGGATCAATCCCGCGATCCGAGGCTTTTATCCCCAACATTTCCGTCTTTCCAAACCCGTGGTAAACCTCTCAAGAGGCTTCGTCAGCAGCTTACGATCTTTTAAATGCAAGCTGGATATACACTGGACATATAACTAGTAGGGAGGGGCTTACCTTGCTATTGGTATGGCCCACCTTTATTCTAATAAGCTCTCCTAACTGGATATAGAGGGTAGTGATGGCCTCATTTTCTTAATCAATCCGATATTAATTGTCCACAGTTTCAAGTACCTGGGTGTTCACCACAACAATAAACTGGACTGGTCCCACAACACCAACCTCTGCTCTCCAGAACAGACTGAACAAGCTGGTCAGGAGGGCCAGCTCCGTCTTGCCCCCTGTGGGACAGGAGGGTATTCGCCAAGCTCACCTCCATCATGGACAACACCTCCCACCCACTGCACGGGACCGTAGAGGAGCTGAGCAGCTCTTTCAGTGGAAAGACTGAGACACCCTCAGTGCAAGAAGGAGCAGGTCCTTCATCCCCACTGCTGTCAGACGCTACAACAAGACTGTAAAGTAACTCATGTTCAATAACGACTATTTATGAGCAATAATCTCTGTATTAATGTCCCTTTACCTGCACTAAGACTGGAAGAATTTACACCGCTGACATTATTTATAGTCTGCTCTAACTTTATTTATTGTATATAAGATACCTTTATTTATTATTTAATTGATTGCACATGTTTTTGTTGTTTTTTGCTCACCCAGAGTGTTTCTTGACCCCTCCTGGAGCCGCCACCTTAATGTGGTGAAGGGGTTTGTTGTCGGGGGCTTCGTGCCCCTGGTAGGGTCTCCCAGGGCAAACAGGTCCTAGGTGACGGGTCAGACAAAGAGCGGTTCAGAAGCCCCTTATGAGAGACCAACAGGCCCGGTTAGAACCATGAGGCCGTCCTTCTGTGGACCCACCACCTGCAGGGGGCGCTATAGGGGCTGGTGCAGCTCCAACAGCTGCCCCCACGACCCGGCAACGGACAAGTGGAAGAAGATGGATGGACGGAGTGTTTCTTGAGAGCCGATTCAACAAGTGAATTTCTCCAATGTGAGATAAATCAATCATGAAGGACTATCTTCAGTCGCTGGTTTGGACTGCACCAACGTAAACACCCTTAAACCCGGTGCAACGTCAAATGTTATCTCCCTGTCATCATTATTGGATAGATTTACATGAAAAATACGCTTGTGTTCCTTCATTTGAATCTGGAACAGCAGCCCAGGCTCTGGCTGCAGTAAACGCCTCTTGACCTGGAATAGCACAACCCCGAGTCTGTTATTAATTCATTATTTTATTCTGACAGCCCAGAAGCACCGCGGCAACGCCCCGACTCTCCCGATCGCCCAGCACGCCTCTGGTCTAAGATGAACAAAGACACGTGTGAATGAAACAAACCACACATGCTGGCGTGTTTTCCATGAAGGAACTTGTGATTTGGTAAAGATCGAAAACAAAAATGTCCCCCCTCCCCGGTGTCTCTCTGCCCCGGCTTCTCTCCAGGTCACGTTTCTTCCAAAGAGTCGGGACCGTTCCCTTGACGCGCTAATGCCTTTAAAACGACGTGCGAACGCGGCTCATTTAAGAAACCGGGATTCGCGTGTGGCGAGAACTCCATTCATCTGCCACGCTGCTCACGAGGGGTCCCGTGTTGGAGGCGATTGGCCATACGCGCTCTGTTTGTTTTAAAAAGGTCGGAATTTGGCAATTTGTTTTGTCACACGGCGTCCTCTTGACTCTCACGATATCGAGAGCGGTTCGCCGGCGCTGAAATCCAAATGTGGTAATTTCCTTTTTTGATTCAATTTTGGTTTTTGTTGCACCCTTGCCGCAACATCTGCAAAAAACATGGATTTAAACGTTGCTCAATCCATTATTCACATTCCGTTGCTGAAAATATCTGCAATTTTGGCAATTTTTATGCACAAAATGTCTTATCTTTTATATGAAAACATAAAAAGACAGAAAACTTGCAATACATGTTTTCCTCATATTTATGTCGGTAATGTGCAGCAAAAGTTTCAAATTGAATCATTTTCCCCATTCTTCTGCAGCGTCGTGAATCTGACCCATCTGACCTTTCTCAAACACGTAAGCAGCGCGAATGCTTTCCCTCCACCGCAGCATGTGACGGACCCCGCGCCGGACGGACGGACAGAATCCCAGCGTCTGAGAGAGTCAGAAATGAATATAAAGGAGGAAGACATGCACATCCCAAAAAAACTTCAAAAGCGTGCCGGACCGAGGGAAAGTACAAAAAAACAAGAACGATCCGCACAGCTGGCTTAGCTCCCAAGTAGCAATTTATTTATTACACCAAAGTGGTAACGTTTCGGGCGTCTTGGCCCTTCATCAGACAAAGGTGTGCCTGAAAACTATAGTGACTATAGTTTTCATGTCAATCTGACCATTGATCGTCCTTTTCTCGCTTTTATCACTTTTTTGGTGCTGTGGCCACAGCTTTTTTGTTACTTTGTTTACACTATTCCAATATGCCAGGATGCATCACTAATGGAACACTGTATGATGTCTATTTCTATTCTCGATGCTATTGTCATACAGACTTGCATGTTATGTAATTGAATACTCTGCATGAGAGACATATGATGTCTTTTACCATTCTTTGCTAAATACTGTCTCTTTTATTCTGATTGGTCAA
Source organism: Proterorhinus semilunaris (assembly GCA_021464625.1). NCBI lineage: Eukaryota > Metazoa > Chordata > Actinopteri > Gobiiformes > Gobiidae > Proterorhinus > Proterorhinus semilunaris. Next base: position 2,303,558 of record CM038356.1, on the reverse strand, counting down.
CATTTGTCACATGACAAGCCACTCAGCCCACATAAATACAGGTGCATCTGTGGCACACCTTTGTCTGATGAAGAGTCAGAAATGAAGACTTCAACAAGAGCTGGACTGGGCTGAGAGGAGGTCACATGACACATCGGTATCACTGCTCAAGCTTGTGGGGCGGAGGGAGCTGCGCAGGAGGAAGAGGAAGGAGGTGGCGGAGGAGGAGCTGACCAGTGCGGGACACCACGCTCGGAAACGAGGACAAACCCGGGCGGAGCTGCACCGTTTCAGAGGAGACTGAAGGAAGTACTCTGGTTTCCCCGACGTCCGAAAACATGCAGCTCAGGTCGGCCCACAGCGGCTCAGGTCGGCCCACAGCGGCTCAGGACTAACTCAACAACTGATCTTCACAATTCCGTTGTACAATTGTACAATGAGCGCTTACTTTGCCTGGATGCTACATTTGATGGACGTTACATTGGTTATTGTCTCACAGTTTGAATGTTTGGTGCAGCCCTGTGAGGCGACTCCTGTTAAATTGGTACCATTTGTTTATTTGGTCGGGACAGTGTATGTTAACCTGTTACCTCCCAGCTTAGGTTTAGGGTTCGCAATTATGCATATTCAAATCTCAAAGCGTATTGACAGGAGCGCTTACAGCCTATATGCCCGTGTCTCATTTAAAAGCCAAGACCTTCTAGTTTCTAAAACCATGTGTAAGATCTGTATGAGTGAAACACAACTTGCGTCACATTAGCCGTTCCTAACCCTATTAGCAATGCTAACAAAAACTAGCCAGCACAAAATAAATACAACTTTTACCAAACGACAGCACGTTCAATATGTTGAACGAGGACTGAACTGATTTCTTTTCGCTACCATAGACTGTAGAAAGTTCCAACACATTAGAAACCAGGCTTTAAAGTTGTTGTTAACCTGTCTAAAGTCCAATGCTTTCCAATGGGAGACTAGCAGCTATATATCCTATACTATAGTATACTCTTTAGATCCCGAAGGAAAGTGCATTGTTACTTCTCACTCATAAAACAAGAACCCGGTTTACAGAAGGCATTGCAGCGGTTTCCCCCCCGAAGATAACGAACATTAGCTTCTTCCACGTGTTTATTGACGAATGTGTGGCAATAACTGGCAATTAGAGGCGGGACGTAAATCTGTCAGAGGCTTTCAATGAAAACATAATAAAGTCATCGGCTGCAAACATGAAAACCACAAACAAAGTCGCACTCGACATGTGATTAAGAGGCACGAATTGATTTATGTTGTTTTGAAGCGAGTGGCAGAGAAGACCTCCGCCAAGGCACTGGACTGAACGCTTCGAGTCGAAATCAACGCGAAACACCGCAGGTGAAGAGGGAAACTTTTTAAATTGGGAGATATCAATTTGAAACTTTTGTTGCAGATTAACGGTATGAATGTGAGAAAAAATGCATTGCAAGTTTTCTCCAATTTTATGTTTTTATATAAAAAAAATAAGGCGTTTTATGCATAGAAATTCCCAAAATGTCCTACTATGGATATGAATAATGGATCAAGCCAGGTGTGGATTTGTGCTTTTATTTTGTTACCACGTTTTTAGTGGAAAAGGCAGAAAAAAAACAGAAAATGTGCCTTGTTTTTTGAAACTCACTCAAGGTTTGGAATTAGATTTTGACCTCTTCACCCTCACCTGAGCCGACACACAATGGGCTACATGCACGCAAACGTCACGTGACTTCCGAGTGGATTCTAAGTAGTCGTTAGCGTTTCCTGTCTCCGTTATTGTCCTATGAGGTCTTGTCTAAAATAATAAATAGCTGAAGATCACATGGCAGACAGTGAGTTACTGGTGGAGTCACAGCATCAGGTTAAAAACATGGCGTCAGGGGCAAAACATTCACTAGAGGAAATGTCCGTGCTCATCACAGTGAGTGTTTTTGTCTTGAAGCTAACGGCTAACGGCTAACACGAATTAATAATGAAAATAGCTACACGATTTTAAACGAGCTGCTCAAAATATAATTTGCCTGTCTTTAGTATAAACACTTTTATGACGTTTAATTTTTGCGATGGTGTTTTTTGATGCTAGCCGTTAGCGCTGAGATAAAAAGTCCTACCTCAAAAAACGCAGTCGAGAATTTACATCCAGCGTAATGTTTTTAACACGAGTCACTTCGGATCAGGATCTCACTGTCAGTGATGTTTCCTTCAACTATACGTTGTTTTAGACGAGACCTCATAGGGAAATAACGGAGACAGGATACGGAAGCACCGACTCAGGATCCACTTGGAAGTCACGTGTCATTTGCATAGAGCCTATTTCGTTAGCATTAGCATATTGTTACTAGCCGCTGCATTTTGCGCGGCGATCAAACATACAATAGTGGAGGTTAGAACTATCTCAGCGATTGAATTCTCCAGATTCTGCACTTCAAACGGACCTGCTGCATGTCCGTATTGATGGAGGGTTAGTGAAACTTGTGTTTAACCAACTTGAAGCTAAACAATATTCATTGCGATGTGTCTCGTCTCCTGAGGCGGAGGGAGTTGTGGGAGGACTCGTTTTTCGCCCTGACTTTGAAAAAAAGTCTCTGTCATTTTCAGTCCCGGAAATATTGCCTTTTTTCGGCGCTAGATCGGCCAATAGCCGATATTGTAAAATCCCCAAATATCGGCCCGATATATCGGAAAATGTGTCAAAAATGCGGCGACAATGCCACAAAACAGTCACTATCAGTTTCGTAGGTCTTAGCTTTCAAATGAGGCATTACCCTGGCCTATAGGCTGTCAGCTCCAGTCGAGAAGCTTTTAGATTTGGGTAAAAGTGAACTGGAGAAGATGCGCTTGGTTAAAGGTATGATGTTAAGAAATCCCTCGGATATTGTCTCACCGATGAGAGAAAAATGCATTCTGAGAAAATGGCCTTGAAATGACAATTTCCCAAATAAATCTGTGGAGAAACACCGAATGTGTGAAGGTTAGGCATGTTTTGTTTCCAGGTGAAAGTTTGTCAGTCCCTCCAGGATTTCCCGTGATTGTTGCTAAAATGCCAGATTTTTCAAAAATTTGATTTTTTTTTTTCAAATCAAACTTAAACCAAAGAGACTAAGAAAGGAAATGACCATATTTGGATTACAGCGTCGTCTCGATCACAGCCTTTCGTGCTACACGTGGATACCAAACGTGTCCGTATTTGTGAATGTGATGTTGGAGTTACTTCCAGGAAAACGATGGCTTACTAAAACAAGCATCACAAAGGGAGAGTTTGGTCTTTTTCCTCCACAACGTTGAGTGATTGTTTTGTCAGCTCCTCAGAAGTCTTTACCCAAAACCCGGCCCTGGACTAAACTCAAAGGCTCAAACGAAAACGTGGAATCAAATGAGGACAAGGCAAGACTGGACCAGGACTGAACGAAAGAAATGACTTTTGGACCTTTCGACCCTTGTTTGGTCTCGGTTTACTCCGTCGGTGAAAGGGAAACGCGTTCTGATAGTTTGCTCTTTTCCCCGACAGAAATCTAAACACATGGGCCACAGCAGCTGAAACCAAAGCCAAACTTAATTAAACTCCTATGACTCACTCGGCCGTGCCCCAAAGTGTCAAACAACCAACCGTTTAACAGATTTACCCCCAAAACACGACTCTGAGTGACAACATCTAAATAATGGATAGAGCCAGGTTCAAATCTACGGGTTTATGTTGTTTATATGCAGAGATCTGCTCAGAGGGATTTTGGATACGCCATTTATACATGAAAAAAAGAAAAGAAAAATATGTAAACATTTAAATTCTGGCTTGTCTTTTTGGGTTTAATAAATCAGGCAGGAATTAGATATTAATAAATCCCTCTAAAAAAAAAACCTTTTAAAAGCTTTTAAATTCAAGACACATTTAGAGTAAAGTGGAGATGATTTATTAGACCATATTTGGATTCCAGCGTCATCTCGGTCACAGCCTTTTGTGCTACACGTGGATGCCAAACATATCTGGTGGTGGAGTGAACACATGCTTTTGTTTGCGGGACTGGCTTTTTCTCTGGGGACACGGACACGGACACGGACATGGACATGGACATGGACACGGACTCGGACACGGACATGGACACGCTAAAGGAAGAACATAAGGCAGCGCGATGGAAACAAGGTGCTGCCTGTAATAAACCAGGCCTCAGGCGACGTCTCTTCTTTGGCCAGCGGTGCACACAGCGTTACAGCTGTGCACGTGCAAGATGGCCGCCGCGTTTGGAGCAGGGCTGTCTTTGCGTCGGGCGGCAGATCGGGCCCCACAGGGTTAACAAATCCCAGCACTGACCCCTGACGTTTCCACCTGCAGCGTCTCGCCTTAAATTGGACAAAATAGACAAAATGCAAATTCAGCTTTTTGATCCACATTATAACGTTGCTCAGTTTTGATGAATCCTCGATCACTGTCTCTGTTGAATAAGTAAGAAATAACCATTTCAAGTCATCCAAACGGCTCTGAAAACACTGCACTCCATGTCTCCACCGTGCCTGGAGAAATCAAGGTTTTACAGTTTTACAAGGTTTTATGCTCTTGTAATATGTCCCTTTGTGCCGATATGTTATTTTTTATTGTAATGATTTGGGGGGTGGGCGCTCATAAGCCTTCGGTCCACTGCTTTTGAGCAGAACTTCCACTGCTCAAATAAACAAAACAGTGGAACTTCCTGTCAGCGCGGTGTGCTTAGCACTGAACCCTGAACGTCAGTTACGCCTCGACTCGCAGGAGTCAGCGTTCGACAAAAGCGTTGGAGGAAGTTGGAGGACGTCCAGGCTAAGAGTTCCCGACCATTAACCATCGTAAAAGATTTGACACAAAAATAAACAACAAGGAAGTCGCTCAAACCCGCTGCATGGGAACTGACAGTGATCCACTGCGTCGTTATTAGCAAGAATTCAGTTGAGGAAATAAAAAACTTTCCATCGGTTCAAAGCAGGAATGTAAGATTTGGAGCGGCCGTTAATGATAAACTTAGGGCGATTTAAAGGTAAATACTGGAGTTATTGTAGACGGATTTAGCAGCAGTGATGAAGCTGTTCCACAGACTTTTACTGATTTTAGCCGACCTTTGTCTATGGAAAATGTTTGCTCGTGCCCACAAACATGGCGCGTCTCCATGGTAACGGTGAATTTATAACATTCCATCCTGGACTCGATAAAAGTGGCGCTCTCACGCACACTCTCTCTCTCTATCCAGCTTAGGGCTGGACCATAAAGACAAAAATGAATATCTCAATATTTTTGGGAACATTCTCCATAACAAGCGATATTTTTGGAAAATATGCAAAAATGTGCAGCAAACGTCTGGCCTGACATCGCTTTGTCGCTCAAAAAGATAATGAACATACTTAAAGGCAGAAAAAACACTTTCCTTTTTCCCCCAACATTTCTTGACATTGGAGATAAAGTCTATATTGTAAATTTGCATAATCTTCAAAACAGCAATATCGATATGATCTTGTAGACGATATATTGCCCAGCTCTGAATCAGCTGCAAAACGCTGCTGTTTTATGAAAATCTGCCTCATATTTAAGCCAAAAACCGTCTGCAAAGATGTTACAGTTACACGTGGCTTAAAGGGCCTATGACAGGTTTAAATGCTTTTGAAAATATGACTTATTTGGATGGATAAGTTCATCAGCTGCATAATTATCATTTTATTTCAGTGAAGCAGCAGTTTTAATGAAGACATTTTATTATTATTCGAATGTTTAAGCCGCTGACAGGAAGTGACACGGGTAGAGGTAACGTTCCAGAGCAGTTAGACTCACTTATTTCCCATTGACATAACATGGTCGGCACGGCAACAGTTCAAAATTGTTTACCTTCCCCTATGTCACTTCCTGTCGGTGTCCAATAAGGAAGTGAAACGTTAAACATCAGACAAAATGGCCGAACTAAAGAAAGCTCGATACAATCTTTAGCAAAATCCTAAATATGAATCGTGTTAACTACGTTGTAGCTAAATGTTGTGGAACGTGTCACATGCACTTTAAAGACAATAATGCACACGGCGACATGATTCTCCTGCAGTAACTTTCGACTGGTCAACAGGCTAAAGGAAGCGACCAGTCACTCACACTTGCAAAGTAGGGAAAAAAATTAAAAAACCCCAGCCCCCTGCGGTTACGTTTCCGCAGTCGCCCAAACGTCCCATTCGCACACTACTTTCTTTGTCAGGATGCAAAAGTATTCAGATATTTGCAAAGCGATGGACACGGTACTTCCTGGAGGACTGGCTTTGGGGAAAAAAATAATAATAATAATTCACTGAAGTGTTCAAATGTGTGGCAGTGCTGGCGGCCATCTTGTGTCTGGCCCCTTCTAACCCGGTGCAATGTCATTTGACTCATTTCCCGTTACCTACAACTTAAAAAGGAACGATCTTTCCCCGACCGGCGAACCCTGCTCTGCTTCGGCATTCCAGACTCTGAGCTTTACCGTAATCTCACCGAGCGTCTAAACTTCCTTCTGTCAATCACTCTCCCGAAGGCGTGTTCGGACCAGCCACGTTTACGAGCTCGTAATTACTAAGGGCTTTGGCGGTTGGCACTCAGTCTTTTACAGCCCGTCAGCTCCTGGATCGTTCACACATATACCTTCTCGTTTAGTCTGAGGTGAAAAGTTCAACTCTAAACTGTCGCCTTCGATGTCGTCAGGAGAAAGTGCAAATCCGTGGAGATGAAGCGGAGTAGAAAGTGCTGTTTTTATGTTTCAAATGTCGAGGGAACGTCATCAGACTCGAGTTGTGGAGCAGAACTTGAAAACCTTTCCCATTCCCTGAATATTTGCAGACCGTGATTGTATGTTGAAGGCGTGATCTTGCAGGCGTGTTCTCCTCCAAATAAAAACTCCATCGGGACTAAACCAGGACTTCTCCCGGGACCGGCTCTGACGCTGTGGACGCTGTGATCCTGTGAACGGCGCCTCCTGTTACTCGCGCCTCGTCGATCTGTCAAACCACCAGCGTCTGCAAAACCTGAAGAACTCTTTAGGCCAGTGCAGTACTGAGGGACGGGATTTGTTTCAAACTATAGTCATTATTTAGACAACGTTACATGCTCTTTATATACAAGCTCTCTAAGCAATTTCCAGATTTTGGCCCAAATTAGTCTCTTAAAGGAACAGGCCACCGTTTTTACATACTGAGATATGTTCTTACCTGAGCTTAGAGAGTTCATGTGTACCTGTCTGGTCTCCACGTGAGCCTTCAGTCAGCCTCTCTCTTCTCCTCTATAGCTCCAAACGAGGTGAAGATAAAAGCTACCAAACTCTTCCACGTGTTCCCTATTTAAATATGGTCACGTGAAGTTTTACACTATAACGTATAATTACACAAAATTAAACAATGTGGATTTTCTATGCGGATAAAAAGGGGAACTATATTGTAAGGCGTAATAATACCAGGAGTAATTGGGCATCCGCGCAGTAAAGTGAAGATATCACTGCGCGGCAAAAGCCGTCTGTGCTGTGGTTACGTTATGAAGGCTCACGTGGAGACCAGACAGGTACAGATGAACTCTCTAAGCTCAGGTAAGAACATGTCTCTATGGAAAAACGGTGGCCTGTTCCTTTAACACACCTGGAAACAGGAACTACTATATGCCAATATGTTTGTGATGACGTCATCACTCTACTTCCAGGTCCAGTGGAACTTCAGCCCTGTTCATTATTATCCAGGCAAGACTCGCAGCTAAGCCACTCGTGCTAGAACTAATGTTCTAATGGACTGGAGAATAAAACAGAATCACTGCTAAGCTTAAGGGGCGATGGTGGTGCAGATGGTAGAGCGGGTTGTCTCATGATCGGAAGGTCGGGGGTTCGAATCCCGCCTCCTAAAGGTGCACATTGTCGTTGTGTCCTTGGGCAAGACACTTCACCCTCCTTGCCTCCAGTGTCTGCGTACACTGGTGTGTGAATGAGAGTGTGAATGGGTGAAGCCCCCTATGAGAGACCAACAGGCCCGTTTGGAACCATGAGGCCGTCCTTCTATGGACCCACCACCTGCAGGGGGCGCCATAGGGGCTGGTGCAATGTGATTTGGGCAGCTCCAACGGCTGCCCCCATGACCCGGCAACGGACAAGTGGAAGAAAATGGATGGCACTGCTAAGCTCTTCTTAAGATGGTGAAAGACTGTTGTGAGGCGGAGGGAGCTGTGCAGGAGGAAGGAGGAGGTGGAGCTGACCAGTGCAGGACACCACGCTCCGAAACAGGGACCAACCCAGGAGGCGCTGCTGGGTGCTACGGTTTCCCCGACCTCCAGAAACATGCGGGTCAGAACCACAACCCAAACACAGTTTCCATGTAAAGCACTTTCTTATTTTGGGACTTTGCTGATTTTATCCTTTAGAGCTCAAGGCTCTTTTTAAACAACTGAACGCACAGAAATATCACATTTACTCTGGAAGTCTTTTCTGACATTAAATATCAAATTATTCTTTCCATACACCATGAAGGCTACATAAATACAAAACAATGCCTGGAGAAATGGTGAGATATATTATTCCAATTCGGTGTAAAACTGTTTTTGGCCTTTTATCTGTTCTGATTCAGATAAAGTTGTGTTTTTTGCCGTGTTTATTATTGCGTGTGTGACGTCACGCTTAACAAACGAACGGGAAATGAGTCAAACCGCTCTGGAACTTTACCTCCATCTATGTCACTTCCTGTCAGGGGCTTAAACGTTCAAATACAAGTTTCATTTCTTCGTTACAATGGCTACTTCACTGGAATAAAATGATATTTATTACTTACAACAGATGTTATCCATCTAAATAAACATCTGTGGTATGCACTTCAATTACTTTTAATGCCCAGATGTTTTCTGGTTCTATGTGACAGATATTATAGGTATTGGAAAACGTATTACTCAGGTGCCGTACCTGTGTCCATGTTATTTATTCCACCTGTACCCCGCCTGCCATTATGTGTTGATAATGGTTGCTCGCGGCTGTAATCTTTCATCGCAGTGAGCGCAGCTGCTTTATAATAAGCACCAGCTGAACGCCTGTCTGTGTTCTGCGGAGTTTTCTGCAGATTACTCAACTCTCGACACCTTGCCCGACCCGTTTCCCGCGCCGTGTCCTCGTCTAACCCCGTCTGTGGGAAAACACCGGCGCTCGGAGACACGGGACGTGAGGAGGACGTTCCTTTTAATGCTGTAACAAAACGGAAACAACTGCGAATGTTTGGTATCCACGTGTAGCACGAAAGGCCGCGACCGAGACGGCGCTGTGATCCAAATATGGTCGTTTCCTTTGTGGGAGACGGCGGCGGCTAAAGGCGGGAGGAATATACACAGGGCGCAGGTGACAGTTACTGGTTTAGGCCCAAGTAAGGTTTTTCGTTCCACTCTCGCAATATTATCTCCCCCTTCGCAGCTCCGACAGACTCAACACTTCACAGGCCGGGGCTTCACAACATTTAGAAGGTTTCACCAGAAGGATTTCGTATTATCTCATTCCTAGCCTGATTTATTGAGATTGAGAACAGCATCGGACAGGGCAGAATTTTAGAATTTTTACAGATTTTTTTTTTCACTTACAAGATGCAAAATCCTGTCGAAGTCTCGTTGTCTCGATTTCTTTTCCCTTTTCATCGGCGGCGTCTCGCCCTCATTAATGAACAGCCAGATATCCCGAGCTCAGGGTGCGGACTTTGGACCTTACCATCTGACCTACCGCCTCCAGACGACGGCGGGGAAGATCAGAGCTAACGGACTCGGACTTTGTTTGCAGCAGGACCGTGTTCAGTTTGGATTCGGAAACGGGGGAAATTTCAATATTGGACACAATGGGAAACTTTTGAGCAAAAGGACAAGATTTCCCCCAAAATGTTTATTATTATTTCCTGTAATGTGCAAATAATCCACAAGGGAGTGCTGCAGCTCCCTTAGCACCCTGGGTTCCCACGGCCTTGGACATTTTCATCAACAGATTAAGACCAAAACTAAAATACTGCTTTGGAGCCTTTGTAGAAATGTAGTGGAGTAAAAAGTAGAAAGTTACCAATACTTATAGTTACTAATCCCTTTATGTATGAAACACAGAACCTGCTCCACGTGTTAATCCCCTGAACTCTGAAAGGGGAGCCCGGAGACGCTGGATGATCGAGATCAGCGCGTCTTATCTCGGATCTGTGCGTCTGAGCCCGGGATGGACATGCAGACTTAAAGCATTCATCCAGATGTTATCAGGGCTTAGGACTGCCGCTATAAAGCATTCATCCAGATGTTATCAGGGCTTAGGACTGCCGCTATAAAGCATTCATCCAGATGTTATCAGGGCTTAGGACTGCCGCCATAAACGACCTTAAAGAGTCGAGTTAAGAATGGGACAGATAAAGCCTGGAAAGACTAATGCTACTATTACCATATTATACTGCTACTATATTACTACTGCTACTACTACTACTACTACTACTACTGCTACTGCTACTTCTACTACTAGTACAACTGCTGCTACTCCTACTACTACTATATTACTACTGCTACTACTACTGCTACTACTACTACTACTACTACTACTACTAGTACAACTGCTGCTATTACTACTACTGCTACTTCTACTGCTATTACTACTACTGCTACTATATTACTACTGCTACTACTACTACTACTACTACATTACTACTGCTGCTGCTACTACTACCACTACTACTACTACTACTACTACTACTACTACTACTACTACTACTACTACTACTACTACTACTGCTACTATATTACTACTGCTACTACTACTACTACTGCTACTATATTACTACTGCTGCTGCTACTACTACGGTATGTGGTTGTACCGCATTTGCTCTGCCCGACCCGTCAGACCTTGGCTACATGGATGGGAGACCGTTTAGTAACAAACCCTAGGGCAGCTGTGGCTACAATAGTAGCTTACCACCACCAAGGATGGAATGAATGAATAGTGCAATGTAAAGCGTCTTTGAGTGTCCAGAAAAGCGCGATATAAAACCGATGCATTATTATTATTATTACTACTACTACTAGTGTCTTAGTGTCTACAGCCTTCAGATTAGCGGTTAGTGATGATGACACACATGCGCCCTGTTTGGATGTGCACATACACTACTACAACTACAACAACTACTACGATGACTGCTACTACTACTTCTATCGCTACTACTACTACTACTATTACTGAACCAGAAGGGGTCAGTAGCAAAGTAAATATTGATTTGATTTGATTTATTTGAGCTATTATTTACAATATTTACATCATTTAAATTTACATTATCCCAACAACAAAAATAAATAAATAACTCAAATTTGAAAAGACTAGTAATGCACACTCTATGAACAGTAGGTGGCGCTGTGCAGACATACTGTCAAATGCACAACACAAAGTATTTTCCACATCAAATACTCCAGTACTTTCACTAAAGCAATAATTCAACTTTAACCGGAGTAATGTTTGATACTTTGGATTCTTGTGAACTCCTTTGCCTCTCCCTCCCGGTCCACATTCGGCAGAACTATGCCCCCTTCTGGGCACAATCCGGGAACAAAGTCTCGATCAGCGCTTGGAAACAAAATGAAGATGAAAACCTTTTTGAATAGTTTATAAAAACGCCTGACGAGCGAGCGATAACAGTGACAATACTCCTAATCAATAATCAATCTGCAAACAGCATGTTCACGGGGATCACGGCTTCTCACTTGAACTGAACCAGACGTCCACCAGCCCAGGCGGAAACACTTACGCTCATATTTTGGAAGAACAACAAGAAAATGGAGAAAGCAGCTGCTCGTCCCATTGAAAAATAAAACAGAGGAAAATAAGAATAATTGATAAATAAATTGCGTAAAAAAAGATCCATCCATCCATTGTTGGCCAAAAACCAAAAAAACCAAAAAAAGAAATCTATGAAAAATATGGAATGCAATTTGGCTGTCATGATAATTACTATATCGATTCAATAAATAACAGATAAACGATACGATTTTTGGGCTCGATATTTATCACAACATTTATTAGCACCCCCCCCCGGCTATAAAACTTTGATTTCTAATTGAAGCAAATTGAGTTACATAAAATTTTAGGATGTGAGGATGCACTTTTAGAACAAAGGTTTACTGTCAGTTTTATACCTGAGGGTTTTTATCGTTAAGACTCAATAATATCGTTTATCGCGATACTTTCCTGCCTCGATATATCGAACTTCAAATGTGTTACCAAGCAACTAAAGCAACAACTCGAGACTCCCTTCTGTAAAATGTAATTAGCAGTTATAATAATTCCAAATCTGATTTAACCGAGGGGATTTTCTCCAGTTCCGCTTTAGCCAAATCTAAAAGCTTCTCGACCGGACCTAAGGCCCACAAAAGGCTAATGCTAACAGATATAGGGAAAACACATTGAGCAGGCTATACAGGGGGAGGGTTTTATGTACGGCACTGTAAAAGGGAGCATTTAGAGTAGGGTGACCAGATGTCCCAGTTTTACACCATCTCTGTCCCAAGTGTCCCGGTTTATCGCCACTCCCGCGCTCGAAGCCGCCATTTTTGACTTGCACCTTCATGATTTTGGCCATGTGTGCGTCCATAGCTACAGCACAAAAGGGTCCCGTCACTGCCGATTGTTCCATTAAATTGACATTAGTCTTTCACTGATTTACCATTGAAGGACGGGGGGGGGGGGGGGGGGGGGGGGGAATAAACGTCCCATGTCGGGTCCCAGTTTTTAATGTGGGAAATCAGTTTTAGTTAAACATTTCCTAATTCAGTTTCATTTTACCCTCGTGTTGGTCCTGATGCAGTGTTTTTTAAGTCTTGTTTTGACACAATTTGCTAAAAAAACTAGTTACTTACGTTTAATTAGAAGGGAACATATCGTGTTATAATGGTTTCGCAATAATATCGATGTCGCGAAATTGCACAACCGTATCGCATATTGCATGTTACTTCAATATTGTTCAGCCCATCAGATAACGGAGCCCCGATAAAAACACAATATCGGCTACAGGTCCGATACTGAACCGACTTTGGCTTTAAAAACATAACTTCCACCAACTAACTGAATATGGACATGCCGTTTGTCATTTCGAATCACAGGAGTATGCTAAAGCTAGCGGCAGCAAGCTAATGCTAACGGCAACTAATCAAGACTGGGACAGAAACTAGGATTGGATCACCTAAAGTAGACTACAGTCAGTGGCCACGTGCTTTAGTATATTTTAGTTTTTACGAAATGCTGTTATTATACGACTATTTACCAACTGAACACACACAAATAAACTTTTCTTTAATGATTCCCGCTGCAAATACTGCCCAAAAGTTTGCGCGTTGCTCGGCAAAGTTTGTTGTGATTCCAGGCAGTGTGGCTAGGCTAGTAGCAGCGCGGCTAGCTACGTATTGCTAGCCTTGCTACTTAGTTGAAGGTGCAGTTGGAGAGGAGGAATGGTGGTGAATCTCTGGGTGAGTTGTGTAAGGGTTGCAGCGATATCTGGACTCCTGACTCATGCTTTGCTAACAGGCTACAGAACAAGATGCCCGGTCACGGTAACAGGCAACACCATAATCATTCCGAACATAAACGTGAAGGACAGATAAAGTACACGCACATAGACACAAACAACTGATTCACTGGTTGGCTGTCACCAAGACGAGGATAAAGGGAGACGGTGGACGGAGGTCTGGACTTCACTTCTTCTCTCTCTCTGAAGTCACCAGCTGGTTATTCTGCTCTGTAACTTTGTAACTAGGAACAACGGCAATAAAGGCCTTTGTTCAGAATGATTATGGTGTTGCCTATTACCGGGCATCTTGTTCTGTAGCCTGTTAGCAAAGCATGAGTCAGGAGTCCAGATTTCGCTGCAACCCTTACAGTTGAAAGTTGGACTCCCGTTAACTTCACGAGCGATTCCCCAAACTCCTCTCTTATGGACGGGACAGAGATCCAGTCTCTAACACTGCGGAGTGAGATGAAAGACCTGCATTACAAGCACGAACTCCGTTGCCATTGGCAGCGGTCAGTGTTTTTTTCAGAGGTCTATCAGAAAATAAAGACCAGTAGAACGTTGATAAATCCCATTCAAGTCAATGGAGCGTTTTACTTGCATTGTGAAGAACCGTATAACAATAACTGATAAAACATATGTTATGCACAAGTTGTAATGATCAATATGTAAGCAAGTAAGTGCTTTATTTGTCAATGAAATAGTGTTCATATGTTAGTCCTGAGCCGCTGCGACTGAGCCGCGCCAATACATGCGAGTGGTTCGAGTAACCTAAATAGCCGGACAAGAATAAATCTGAAAATGTGAGTCATTTACGGGTCACGGGCGCCGTAGAAGTGTCTAGTAACTTGTGCCAAATTCCTGTATTTCTCCAGCGAGTCCATTTTGAAATGTTCTGTACTGGATTTGGACTTGGACTCTGGACTGGAATTCCGTGGTATTCGGCTCCGTTCGTGCCGCGTTAGTCTCGGTCTGTCCCGGCTTCACCGAAACAAAACACTGGCAAATGCCTTTCCAAAAGTGGGTCCCGCAAATGCCTCTGACGTTTTGGCGTTTCGCAGAGGACTTCCTGCTTCCTCAGAGTCTACGCTTGACTTGAATTGAGAATATGAATCTTTTTTTTTTAATAAATGTTTTTACTTTTGCTTGTTTGAGGACATTTCAGACCCGTTTTAAGGTAAATCTCGCGTGAAATAAGAAAGTAAAACTTCCAATGGGATAAGAGCCGTTTGCTTTACCCCCATTGGCAAAGAAATTAATATGAAATAAAGACAAAACGTATTGAAGCGAGTCAGAAACATCTCAACAAGTGGAAACAACTCACATTGAACTTCAATGAAGGTACTTGATTCATCTTCTGTACTCAGTAGTTGAAGTCTTCGAACGTTTCGCCTCTCATCCAAAAGGCTTCGTCAGCGACAAAGGTCACAATCTGCACGCAGCTGAATATATAGACCAACGGGGAGGAGTTAGGGTTGGCCCGGCTCCTCCCCTCTAATCACAGCTACTCTCACTCTGAGTCTATATATTCAGCTGCGTGCAGATTGTGACCTTTGCCGCTGACGAAGCCTTTTGGATGAGAGGCGAAACGTTCGAAGACTTCAACTACTGAGTACAGAAGATGAATCAAGTACCTTCATTGAAGATGGACAACTCCTGTACGACTGAGAACTCACACAGACAACTCACATTTTAATTATTATGCTCAAGTTGAGACATTTTAACTAATTATTTTATTTTTTGCAGTGTAGCCATAGACTAATTTCCATCCGTGGTCCCCCGGTCGAGCTCTCAGACAAACTCTCACTCATCCTGGCCTATTGTACATGTTTTAAGTGGTAAACCTGAGTCCCGGTGGTGAACCAACACAGGCACGGGGAGAACATGCAAACCCTCACACAGAAAGGCCCCGCCCAGGGATCGAACCCGGGACCTTTTTGCAGCGAAGCACAAATGCTGACCGTTATTTCTTAATGACTGAGTTCGTGCATCAGAGCTTTCCATAACGGGTCTGAACGAGTGAAACGAAGTTACCAAACGTAACTACAGGTCTATGAGTGAGTGTTAAGTGGTGGCCCTTCAACCTTTGCTTTTAATAATTCACAACACAATGCATAAAAAAAAAAAACAGGACTTTATCAGTTCTTCACCAGGACTAGAACAGGACTGAGCGAGGGAAAGGAATCTTGTTTGTAAAGCGTTTTTCACACGACACAAGTCACACCCAAAGCGCTTCACACATGAGAGGGGGGGGGGGGGGGGGGCTCATTCACTCCATGCTGGTGGTGGTAAGCCACATTTTGCAGCCACAGTTTCCCCTGGGGCAGACTGACAGAAGCGAGGCTGCACACATCCGCGCCAACGGCTCCTTTCGACCAGTCCCGGCGCCAGCTCAGTACAGAAGGGGGGGCGGCTGAAAACCAAGGGGGGGCGACGACGTTAAGGTCAGCACACCCTACACGATTTTTATGCCCGATTTTGATACAATTCTCAGTCGCGCCGAGTCTTCCCGAGTCGTGTTTATAGTCACACAGAGTCGTGTCTTGTAGTGCGGGGGGGGGGGGCACGACTGGACTCGCGTTTGAATCGTGTCGTGTGGGCGGCAGTCAGACGCAACTGGACTACAGTCGCAGGAAATCAAACATGTTTGATTTTTTAAGCCCGATTTTGGACGCACAGGAGAAACGTGGGTGATTTTACCGTCCTCGAAGTGAACACACAGAAAGCGAAATAAAGTGAAATAAAGACGGAAAAACACCGCCGCGCCTCCCTCGTCATTTCTGTCAAAACAGCGGCACAAACAGCTCATTTCATGGCCACAGCGATTCCCACACGAACAGCACAACTTTATATCACCAAACGTTGACGAGAATCACCTTTTCAAGCAACATTTCAACCGCGAACAGAGTTTAGCGGCACTTACTGAGTTTGGAGACGAACTGTTCAGCGTCACCTCGCCGCTAGCGGCTCGCTTCTCCGCTTTCTCCGCCGTCTCCTCCGCCTCCTCCATCTTGGAGCGCGTCTCATTTTCTTATTAAATCCACTGAAATACGTCCCGCTTCTTCGTGTCGCCGACTTTTATCTCCATTTGATAGAACTATAGCCAAGTTGAAGGCTTCGTAGCAGCCTTGCACTGCGATGTTGTGACACTGTTGACACCCCTGACCAATGAGGGACACGCACATGTTTTCGCACGCTCACAAACACGGCTTATCTTTGCGGATTTGGAGTCAGGTTTTGAAACCGGAGGAGAAATGAAGCGGTAGAGACACAGACGTGCTGTGTTATAAACATCAGCTGTTTGTGTCGTGTGTGCATTGTATGAGAAAGCTGCACACAGGCTGCAGGGACACCGATAGTGTAGTTTGTCGCTTTTCAGCCATTTGCGAATGTCCATTTTGAACAGAAAATATAGCTGCTGGCTACAGGCTACTCCTTATTGCGGGATGATGCACTGATGACATAGTAGGGAGGTGCGTGATGGGTTCAAGGACCACTGGAAACTCTGAATTTTAATTTCCAAAACTGTTCATTAGAGTCAGTGCAGTTTCTTCCAAGTTTTGGGTTGTTTTGAACACATCATAGACTGAAAACAATATATAAAAAAATTACTGATTTTGACTGAGGGGGCGGGACAGTCCGCGTGAGGGGGCGACGCCCCCTCACGCCCCCTCTTGACGCCGGGACTGCTTTCGACCACCACCGACCACTCACACATAGGCATTGGGTGAAGTGTCTTGCCCAAGGACCAGGGGTCGGAAACGTCAGGCCTCGGGGGGAAAATCCACCCTCCAGCAAAGACCCTCTGGCCCCCAAGTTGAGAACAATACTGACCATTCTGTTCAAACGTCCATGAAGAACACCCCTTTAGGTCTGACTATGATGCTCCGTGTTTTAATGATTAAGAAAATCAATCCACCAAGGAAAGTTTCCGACCCGTGATCTACACCGACAAACCGGGTCTGGGTCGGACTGAAAACTCCCACATACCCCGAGATGGCTGGAGCTGTGCACCACCCACACCACAAGTCCCTGCTGACATCTATGACAGAAGCAAGCAATAATACGTGTTCAAGTAAAGACAATTCGCAGTCTGGTGTGGCTCATATTCAGCTAATTCTTTGATTCGTAAACCATAAATAAACTTAAAAGCCGCGTAAAAAAAAACGTCTGCGCTCAATTTGGTTTCGGAGCGCGCGGATTGTTGGGCTCGAGCAGCGCGGCGCGGTAGAGCCAGAACAAGCGGCCGCCTGGGGGGCATTGTCTCCGCGATGGCACGCCGCTCACTGACGGAGCGACGCGTCACGTGACAGCTCGGAAAGAAAGTGTATCCAGAGGAACGACTCCAACGACTAAATAAGTGCGAGGAATGTTGTTTCCTTTCTTTTCCCTTTTCGCAGTAATGCGTTACAAATGGCCTGTCAGAAAGCGTTAACGCGCCACACCGGACCGCTCCCGCGCGAGAGGCGCGTGGAGCCGCATCTTGGAAGAAAAAATAAGAAAAAAGAAAAAAGCAAGTCGTGAGAAAAAAAACCGTGTCTGAAATGTGCGTTTGCGTTTTGGATATTGCGCGGTGGTTTATGGCACGTGCGCGTAAACGTGGAGAAAACCGTCTGCGCGCGATCTTGGACGCGTTTAACGCGCGCGGCGTCGCTGGAATAAGCGGTTCATTGTGTTAGTCATTGATTGTGTCAAACAACTGCGTGAATGTGCGCGGCCCTGCTCGCTTTGGATCAGAATGACTCCGGCGCGTGTGCCGCGTTCACGTGACGCGTCCAAAACTTTTCGCTTCTCTTAAAAAAAATAAAATAAAACATTTAAAAAATGCATTTACTTTTAACCTCTTAACCCCCGCCCTAACCCTAACCCTCTCCTTTACCCGAGTCTAAAAGCGAAAACCAAGAGGTCAAAACAGTGACTGTAACGTAAGGGAAACGATGTGTTTAGATGGGTTTTACAGGTCTTAGCTTTCAAATGAGGCGTTCTGCGGGAAACGCGCTCGGTTAAGGCGGGGGGTTAGAGGTTAACCCAGGGATCCCTCGCATCTAAAGCATCTGAACCCCCACGGAGAGCCTCAGAAGACGCGGACATAACGTGACATAATAACCCCGACACGGACGCGGATGTCCACAGGTTTGGCCGCGCGCGTTAGTGCCGCTGATCCCCGCGGGGATTAAGGCAACGCAGAGACGCGGCCCCGGAGCGGTGTCACGGTCTGAACGCGGAGCGACGCGCGCAGAGGAGCGACGCGAGCGGTGTCCAAGGGAAAGAGCGCTCCTCCACGCGCTCCAGGGAGACAGGAGCGCGCGCGCCAAACCGCAGCAAAACTATTAAAGGACAGCGGCTGTAAAAGTGTCCGTGGCTCGTTTAAGCATCGGGAAACATGGGCAGGAGGAAAGCGCCACTTACTTTTGGCTTCTTCATATGGAACGACAGGAGTAAATCCAACGGACAGGGAAAGCCTATTTTATTTTACTTCTACGATGAGAAAAGCGGTTGTCATCGTCCTCTGTGCACATATCCAACGCGTAAAGGTTCAGAATCCCAAATCCCAAGGTCCAGAAGAGTCGAGCGTCGGGGCGGTTCTGGGGGTCTTTTGCGCGCACGGCGAGGGAGGAGGGCAGTCCATTTGTTGGGGTCGCGGTGGCGGCGGCGGCGGCTCGGAGCGCTGCGCAGCGGTTACATCCACGCGTCCACGGCACCGCTGCAGGAGGGGGCGGGAGGGAGGGGGGTTGTGTGAGTGAGCGCACGGCGAGGCAGCGAGAGGAGGCTTCACACTGACCGACTCTGACGCTCGGGGAGGAAGAGTGCGCGCAGCGAGGAAGCCGAAGGACTTTATACCGACGCGGTGACGCCCATCGCTGACGCACGACCAACTGCAACGGGGGGGGGGGGGGGGGGGGGGGGGGGGGGTTCTTGTTCACAGCCTACAGGCCAGTGCAACGCCTCATTTGAAAGCTTCAACATGAAAGATTCAAGCTGATCTTTGCCCTAAAAAGCTACTTGACTAATACGACCACATTAGTCCAGTGCTCCGGTCTCTGCACTGGCTTCCTGTCACTCAGAGAATAGAATTTAAAACAGCTCTGCTTGTGTACAAGTCTTTTCATGGTTTAGCACCAAAGTCCATCTCTGACATGTTAGAGCCGTATGAACCATCTCGGGCCCTGAGAACTTCAGGGAGGGGTCTCCTGGTGGTTCCCAGAGTCAGGACTAAACACGCTGAGGCTAAAGCTCAAATCTGGAACAGTCTTCATGAGGATGTGAGACAGGCCTCAACTCTGACAATGTTCAAATCCAGGCTGAAAACAGCTCTTTTTACCCGAGCAGATGAAAACTGAAAGTGTTTTATCTGCACTCTTGCCTTTTACTGTCATTGATTAATTTCTGATGTTTTAATGATTGATTTTTATCTGTTGTAATTTTATGCAACTGTAAAAGCACTTTGAATTGCCTTGTGTATGAATTGTGCTCTACAAATAAACTTGCCTTTTTTCTTTTATCATCACATTTTTTTGTTACTTTTTTGTCTGGGAAGTCGGACGCGCTTGTGTGTCATATATTCTCTCCGATTCGCTGCAGCTGAAGACCCGTCCACCCTCCCTTTGTGTGAGCGGAGCGTCTGTGGGGGACGGGGGTGATCTCTGGGACACAGTGGACGTGTCCCGCTCCAAAACTGAATCTGAGCTTTGTGTTCCGATCTGCCGGGTCAATGGGCCGGCATTCTCTGGACCCGGACCAAGGACAGCCGGGAGAAGGGCCCGGAGTTTAACCTCTTAACCCCCACCTGAACCGAGCACGTTGTCTCCCGTTTGGCGTCACCCAAATCTAAAAGCTTTTTTAAGAAAAACGCAAAAATGAAAATGCAACAAAGAGCGACAAGAGCGTTTCCTCCGGTTCGCTGTGTTTCGATTTCCACGGCTGTGGGATTTGGTCTTAAACGATGAGAAAAACTATGATTTTTATTTGCCCTTGTCATTTGGTAAAATTGTGCAATTAAACAATTGTTCCATCAGAGTAAATGGGGAGTTCTGGTCATCGCTATGGTAACGCCATGAAACATGTGACAAGGGTTTCATTCACTTTTTTGAAATAAAAAAAAGAATCAGAAATGAAAACAATAACAAACGACAAAAATAAGACTAAGGACTGATGGAAAAGTCACAAAAGAGCGACTAAAGCACATCGACGAGTCTAGTGACGTCATGCGCACGCGGGTCTGAACCGCGGCGCCGACTGGAGGGCAAAAGTTCTCCAGATTGTGCTATTTGTGGCTAAATTGAAAACAATCAATGCAGTGACACACACAGACAAACCACTCATACACTTCAGATCTGACAGCTCACAGTGAGGGGACTGAATCCCACCACTCATCTTCTTCCACTTGTCCGTTGCCGGGTCGTGGGGGCAGCTGTTGGAGCTGCTCCAGCCCCTATGGCGCCCCCTGCAGGTGGTGGGTCCACAGAAGGACGGGCTCATGGTTCTACCCGGGCCTGTTGGTCTCTCATAAGGGGCTTCTGAACTGCTCTCTGTCTGACCCGACACCTGGGACCTGTTTGCCCTGGGAGACCCTACCAGGGGCACGAAGCCCCCGACCACAGAGCTCCAGGATCATTCAGGCTCAACCCCTCCCCCACGTTAAGGCGGGGCCTCCGGGAGGGGGAGTGTCCTTCCCGTGACTGAATTTGCTCACTTCACTTTAGTGGTAAGAAAATAAAAATCTGCTCCACAGGTGGTGCAGTAATGGACGCTGCTTCTCATGGAGCACCAGTGTGAGCTCTACACTCGTCTCTGGCCCAAAGCTCAGGCACTTGCACTTAATCATTTATAATTGAGCTGACCATGAAAACCACTTCGTTATCATCACTGCAATATCCTGAGTACAAACTGCTCAGGTTTGACAATCTCATTCTCTACAATAATCTAAGAACTATATTAAAAATCACGAATACAGCTCCACCACCACGGAAGAACTTTGTCAGACTTTGTTCTGAGCGAAATACCAGAGCCACTCGGTCCAAATAAAAACGGTGTAATCCCAAAAACATCCTCGGCCTTTAAGCCTTCTCCTTTGGCTCCATTAAACAGCGGAATGATTCCAGACCGGCTGAAATAGTCTCTAGATCTTAATAGTTTTACTCAAAAGTATATTTTAGATCAATCGTATTGTAAATTGTAGGAATTGTTTAGTTTTTTGTTTACACTTTTAGAAAAAGCATATAATGTATTTTATATAGTGATTTTATTGTAGATTAGATTTATAAATTATAATTGTGTTTTGTGTACTCTGTCCAGGGACTGCAGATGGAAAATAGAGCTTCAGTAAATCTGGAACAAATCATTTCTTCTTTTGTAAAGACCGATGGTTTTGTTCACTGTCCCTGTTTCAATAAACACACAAACAATTGTAGAAAAGAAGTCATTTTGTTCAACCCGAGTATTTTTAGGTTTACAGCTTTGACACAGAAGAACCTCAACATGGGTATTTACTGAAAAATCACTGATATGGAATAAAGGAAGGTTCCAGAAAGCAGAACATGTGAATTCAGTTTTGACAACAGTGTCAGACAGAACCTGAACTGTCAGTGCATATTTCATTTCTATAGATTCCATGAAACAGAGGAAGCCCGAAGTGCAGCTGATCATGTTTTAGATCATTTAGGTATTTTTAATTAACTTTTATGGTAAACATTTTTGTCATAATTTTCCAGTCAGTTCAGTTAGTGCTTTTTAACCCTTTAACGCCGGCTTTAACCGAGTGCATTTTCAACAGTTCAGTTTGACCAAAATCTAAAAGCTTCAGGACTGGAGTTTACAGCCAGTGTAACGCCTCATTTGAAAGCTAAGACCGACAGATCTTGGTTGTGTGTCACACATGTTTGTTGCTTTTTTGACATGTTTTTGGACACGTTTTTGTGCTACATCACACACACACACACACACACACACACACACACACACACACACACACACACACGCGCGCGACGTGATAAAAAATGCAACAAAAACGCTGTGAAAATGCTGTCAAATGAGGCGTTCCTCTGTTCCGTCCCGTCTCACGTCCTTAATCATTGGTAATGAAGATTTGAACTCACACTTGTCCTTCCGTCCTGTCCTAATCTGAGCTACACAACACAGCGGCACCTGCAGAGTCAACACTACCTCCTTCAGACGCTCTGACCTTGAGTCTCCTCCTCTGCTGCTAAAGTAACACAGAACATGATAATATGGACACACCGGGCTGACCGTAAACAATGGAGCAGTGTGAAAGTCTTTATCCAGTCAGCGTTCCCTTCCCAAGTCTCTGGCCGATCACAGGCTCAGGACGGTCAGTATTTGGGTCAGATTCACAAACCTGCCACATGAAAGTCCTTTCGAATATTGTCTCCACTTTTGGACACCTTTATGAGGCAGTCATGTGACCTCAGGTCAGTGTTGTGTTCAGTCAGGGCCTCCAATAGCAGCCTGGGTTCACGCATATAAAGTGATCGACAATACACGTATGGATAAAACATCAGAGATCAACTCAAAATACCGTAATAAAAAGATACTAAACTTTGTTTGATGCTTCGTGGGAGGCGTTTTTTGGACTCGTACCTGTTCCCTGAGAGAGTCATTTGGCCAGGGCTAGCGGAGAAGGCCCTGCTGGCTCTGATGGACCACTGCCTTAGTTCATCTGTGCTGAGAGAGAAGACTCTGGGCTTTGTGAAGGAACATGCCACTGTCCTCTCCTCCCGCACTTGACTTAAACTAATGGAAAAAAGACTATTTTCTGATCACTTTTCACTAAAACATCTCATCTGATTAAACTACAGAAATCGCGTGTTTCTGCGTAAATAAGCTTCATAAACAGATTGTAGCTCAGTTGCAACCCGAAAATGTGAAGATCTCCACAAATATTTCACCAATAAACACGGAACAAGAGTGTTGTGATGCTGACCGTCCTCTCTCCAAGCCTAAAGTATCCAAATAGGTGTTAGTCTTTTGTGAAAGAGAAGGTCTCCACATGTCCCCCACGCCCCTCACGTCACAGTGGGAGCAGCGGGACTTTTGTGCATCATCACATTTGGCTCGAAGACGCCCTGAACTCCGCCCAGCCGCTGCCGCTCGAGTTACTGCCGCAAATGTAAATGCTCAGTAAGGAAAAGGTGTGAAATATTGGTGGGGACATGTCCCTGCAAGGCCATCTCCAGGACGTGGAGCCAGGCTAATGGTCAGAAACACCTGGCTGGAGGATTCACCTCTTGCCCACCAGACCTCGAGGAAGTTACGCCCATGCTGAAAAGTCTCCTGGACTAGCCAACTCGCTAACTGTCCGCACACGTTAGAGATAAAAAGGAGAGGCCGATTGGGAACCAGATAAAAGCTAACAGTAGCATTAGCACTCAAGTCGGCACGGCTCCAGCTCTGAACCAGCCCGGAAATGATGCAAACAAACAGTAACCGGCAAGCTCATTTACAGTTTTCACAAGCCACCGCATATTCAACAAACATCACAGAACAGTCGACACTACAGGGCCTTTAAAATGATTCTGTTTGTGTGGGAAAGTCTCGAGTCATGATAAATCTGCCGCGCTGACGATATTAGGACAAAACATCAATATTCTTTATCTCTCAGCGGTCGATGCCTCGGTGCCGGAGGGATGAGCTTTTCCTGAAAGTGATGGCTTTAGGGCGGAGGGATAACACGTTACTGACAGTCTGCTCCTTGAGGATCACAGACCGAGGAGAAACACTTTGTCCCGACCAAAATCATCATCCAGGGACTGTTTGAACATTTTATCCCAATGCAAATGAAAGGAGAAGCTGCAGGACCGATAATAAAGATGAAACTTTACGATCCTTTTTCTCTGACGGTTTGTCGGTCTGAGCCTGAGATTTTTCCAGGAAGTGACTCCAACATGGCGGCACTCCCTGGTCTGTCCCAGCCTTATTCATTCACACGTGTTTGGTATCCACGTGTAGCACGAAAGGCTGTGACCGAGATGACGCTGTAATCCAAATATGGTCATATCCTTTGTGGGAGACAGCAGCGGCTAAAGACGGGAGGAATATAGAAATATATAAAAGGACTAAACTTTAGGGCCGTTTTCTCCAAATGATGTTTTCATTCCAGTTTTTACTTTACTTCACAGACTTGGACTTAACTATATTTTGAACATTTTGAACATTTTCTCTTTTAAATATTTCATTTCCAGCCTGATTTATTAAAGCAGTAAGTAACTCTAAGTAAATGTAATATTTTTATGCATGCCCTTATAGCCTTATAGTTTAACGTTCTTAGCTCATTTTTTATCTTAATTCTGTGTTATATGTTCTATGTCGCACGTTTGCACCGAGACAAATTCCTAGTTTGTGAACCTGTTCTCAAACAATGGCAATAAACCAATTCTGATTCTCCGATTCTGATAACTCTTGCCCCTAGAGGCCATAGGCGCCACTGCAGGTGTCTTAGCATGTTGCGTTTTTTTAATCATTAAATGGTCTCCCAGTGGTTCCGTAGAATTCACCATCATGGGTTCAGACTGACCTGACAGGTGGGCAGGAAAAACATCATTGACAAAAGCCTCAAAAGGTAATAGCAACCTTCACAAGGAGTGGACTGAGGCTGGAGTCAGCGCATCAGGAGCCTCCACACACAGACGGATCCTGGACATGGGCTTCAGATGTTCCTCTGAAGCATCCTGGTCTTCCAGAACACCTCAGCAGAGCCACAGGCTGAGAGCATCCATGCCACGCACCCGCATTAAGGCCGTCATTCAAGTAAAAGGACTAAGTACATATGCATGATTATAGTTTTCTCTGTTTAAAATCTTTTTTTTTATTGATTTCATGTAATATTAGAATCTTCTGAGATTTTGAATTTGGGTTTTTTTCAAGTTGTAAGCCAAAAACATCCACATTATAACAAATAAAGGCTTGACATATGTCACTTTGCCTGAGTCTATATCATATATTAGTTTCACATTTTAAACTGAATTACAGAAATAAATGAACTTTTTCACGATATTCTATAGCAGGCTAACGAGCTCGTAAAGCTGAATTTAAGAAACACGTTCTACAGGTTTAAATGCGGCTTCTCCTTTTTATTTCGATCCGTTTTGCTGCGGATTATCAGGGGAACGTGTGTTATGTCACGCTCTCAGACGGCAGCAGACGTGAGGGGCCCCTGAACTGTGGCCCTCATGTAAATCCAGGAGCCCGAACAATGAGACTGAGGTTAATCCGCTCAGATCTGCTCAGATTATGTAACAAAACCCGGCGCGGAGAAACTGCTCGACCGCGGCGCGGGGGGGCCGACACGGTGCACAGGTGTTTGAAATCTCTCAACACCTGCACGGGAATCACCGCCAAATTCTGAGTCAGCGAAACATCCACAGAACGAAGAATGAAACACAACACCTTTGTGAAGCAGCAGAGATCGTTCTCCTCTGGTGGTGTTTCCAAAAACAGTTGCAAAACGGTGGCTCGAGGTCGGCCGCCTCCACCGAGCGTGAGAGGAGCTGCTCTGAGAGAGACACCTGTTTCCGGCCCAGAGTGCTGCGGTCGGATTGAAAACCACCGCTCTCGAGTCGACTTAAACATGTTGCTTATTACGTGGAAAGATAAACAAAGAACTTTGCCAAAATGACGTACAACATGTAGCTTTGCTCTGAAAATGTGATTTCCAGACGATGTTTGCACAGACAGCATTAACTGCAGCCTCGAGGATCAGCTCGTGCATGAGGCGCTCAGGTTTTTTACGACAGGCCCGTCCCGGTCCATTTACAGATGTGCAGGCGTGACTTCAACTGAGGTAAGAAACGTGACTGTTGTGTAAGATATTTAGACCAAATCAGTCTGAGTGAATAAGAAACTTGAGCAAATGCAGCAAAGAGAATCGAGTGAAGAAGCCGAGTAATCCAGATAAATGAATAATTGACGTTTGAAGGAGAAAAAACAAACTCGTATACTTTGTATTCATAAACGCAGGCCTAATTGTTTTAATAAAATTATTCCATTGGTAGAAATGCTACTAGGAAAAGCCTAAATCGTCTCTTCAATTCCCTGGGACTAAAGTTAGCGTAGCTAACTCGTAAACTATATTGTAAACGGCACATGTCCACTTTTTGTAGTCGTTTCACTTATAAATCCGTGAACAGTGAAGAAAAGCAACATTAGCAGCATTATCGTTGCCCTTGTAAATACAGCACCATTACCACCGTTACTACTCAAATGTTCTGTAGGTTCAGCACAATTACTGTTATTACTGACACTACTCGTCTGCTGCTAAAACTACACAACTTCTCTGTAGGTATAAAACTATTAGATCAACTATTTTGGAAACTTCCAAATATGATTATTTTATGGCTTGTTTCAGTGAAGTTTGTACAACATGCACGGACAGTCGGACACCGTTGTTTTGAAGCATCAACACTTTTCCTCCACGGATTTAGTCAGAATGTCTTACCTTTCAAGCAAAAATAAGCTGCGGGTCTTTTGGGAGATTCTCTCAACATTTCCCGATGTTTACTCTGGTTCTTTGCCTACGTCGATCAGACTCCACTTTCGCCTTTTTTGTCACACTCGATTAAACTCTTTGTTTCTTTTCGTTAGTCGGGGTCTGGGCTGGAGTTTCGATGGTGCCTGAAGCCGGTCTCCTTTTATTCTCCGCTAAATCCATCCTTCCGAAGTTCCCACTCGCTCGGCAGCGTCAGTATAGAGGAGACCGAAAATTCTCCGTCATATTTTGAAGGATTGAAAATCAAGCCGTGATTAAAATAAAAACGCAGCGCTGCGGTTTTTCAGAGTCGGAAATTTTGAATATGGACTGTAAGCCATAATGTATGGATGGATGGATGGATTGTAAGCCATAATCATCACAATTATAAAAAATAAAGGCCTGCCATATGTCCCTTTGCATGTAATGAGTCTATATCTATATCAGTTTCACATTTTAAATTGAACTACAGAACGTTTGCACAATATTCTATTCAAGTTCCATCTGTATATCAATGGAGAAACAGTGATTCAGTGCAATAAATAAACCTCCTGAGAGAAACCTGGCTCAGACGGGACGCCTGCAGTGTCTCTCCTTTAGAAATCAAATCAAAACGTCACGCAAAGACTGCACCTGCGGGACGAGAGAAGCCGTTGCAGTCGTTGTGAAATAGATTGATGTTAGGCAGAGCCCCCTGACCAAATGGAGTAAATAAAGAATGGCCTGAAGAAAGATTATAATTCATATCAGAAATGTGACCTTTCCTCAATGATAAAACAATGTAGTTTCTCAGTCATCCAGGTAGTTCATTAAACTAAAAAAAAGGGTGAATCAACACAACTGGACTTACTTTGAAAAAGAGCTGACAGCTTCCTCAGAGCTGTTGTCCGTGGTGACCACACGAACCAGATGTGGGGGGGCGGAGATGGTGAATACCCAGTGACGGCAGATGACGTGTCTGACTGACTCTGTCCCAGGCGTTGGACAGCTGGAACCTGAGTCCCCCTCGTGTGTCGATGGCCGGGCACATGGCTCTCTCGTATATGGCTTCCTTGACCCCTCTTGTCCAACAGACGTGTGTCTCTGTCCTCAAAGGAGAGGCCCGTCTCCTCCATGTGTAGGAACTCAGCAGAAGTTGGGCCAGGCGATGTGTTCCTCCGGTGCTGAGAGAGGCGCTTCTCCAAGGGCGGAGCTCTTCCCCTCATGTACATCTGATTCATACTTGCCAACATTGGGAAGATTTTTTTCCATGGGTGTATCGTGCCAGGTGTGTTTGTAATTATTGATGGACTTTCTTACTTATTTTCCTGATGAAGGAAACTTGTGCTGGAAATATTGTTTCTTTGATATTCCATATTATTCTGTTTACCATTGAGGACAAAGAAAAAAATGAGCAGATTACCAGAAGTAGGGAGACCAGTTAAGAACGAAAAGTAGGACACAAAAAACCTATGGAAAATAGGCTATAGATATTTAAAACAATCTTCGATTAAATGAAAAATACTTTTGCAAAATAGCAACAGAAAATATGATACGCCTAAATTAGACTTTAGATGTTACCATCTAAGGATTGTGATACCGGTCTGTTCCCCTCGAGCGTCAGTGTGTGCGCTACACCGATGGCAGAGGCAAAGGAGTGATTCTTCTCAAGGATAGGGTTGCCAGATCATGCAAATATATCCCCCACAATCTTACTTGTGTCCCGCGCGAATCGGGAGAGCTGGCAGGACTGGTCTGACCCCTCTGTGCCGCACGTGATTCCATAAACCACCCCTGCTTTCCTGCCCTCGGGGATCGAGTCCTTAGGGTGGACCAACAGGGACCCGTAAGGTGTTTCAATGAGGTTGAAACACCTTACGTTTCAATGATACAGTAAATAAATCGATTAATCTGCGCTTTGGCCTTTTTTTTTTTAACTAAACATCCTAGAGGGCCATAAAGCCGTACTTTAACAGTGTATAATAAAATGTCATTCTTCTGATGATGTAAAGGAAACGAAGCTGAACTTTGGCAAACGCTTAAAAGACTTTGGGATTTTATGTCCGACAGTTTTCTACAGGTGGATGTATCTTTCATCGTTTCTGGGAATCTCAGACTAACGTGACATTTCATAATAACGTTCTCACAACGACGACGACGATGGGTCAAAACCCGGGCCTACAGACGCTCTTCATGTCACGTGTTCAGACTAAAGGCTGACGCAGACTCTGCCCAAAACAACTGGAAAACTGTTGACACGCTTTTGCTTTGCGTCGTTGTTGCGTCGTTGTTGCGTCGTTGTTGTGTCGTTGTTGCGTGACAGGAGGCGAAGGGTCCAGAGTTGAGATCACGAATGCGCCCCATCCCGTGATCGGATGTGTTGAATCCGGACACGGAAAACACATGTGTATTGAACTTCTGCAGTGACACAGTCGAGTCTCTGACGAAGAGATCGAACTGAACTTTGCTGGGAGGGACGAGAGGAAACACGACACACTGTTAACACACAACACACTGTTAACACACGACACACTGTTAACACACGACACACTGTTAACACACAACACACTGTTAACACACGACACACTGTTAACACACGACACACTGTTAACACACAACACACTGTTAACACACGACACACTGTTAACACACAACACACTGTTAACACACAACACACTGTTAACACACAACACACTGTTAACACACAACACACTGTTAACACACAACACACTGTTAACACACGACACACTGTTAACACACGACACACTGTTAACACACAACACACTGTTAACACACGACACACTGTTAACACACGACACACTGTTAACACACGACACACTGTTAACACACAACACACTGTTAACACACGACACACTGTTAACACACAACACACTGTTAACACACAACACACTGTTAACACACACAAACCCAGCCACATGTTCCTTCTCTTGCAACAATGACCTACGTGTCTTATTTCATTTATGATAAGTCGAATGTTTAAATCGCCGCGTGGTTTGAGAAAAGCCTCTGAAGATTCAGTGTTGGTTTGACACGGCCAAGGCCGGATTAATGCGGGGGCTCACAGGGGCTAAGCCCAGGGGCCCAGCAAGCCCCTGCATTTCGAAAATGTACCGATTTTGGTGAATATTACTTTTATAGCAGGTGCAGCATTTTTGGCTAATGAGTCTGATAAATAAGTCTGTTCAGTAACTCTCTGTTGAGTTTCAGAAATATTGATTGTGGTATTAAATAGGTTTTTGTAGTTTCTGTAGTTGTTTATGCGTTGCCATCATTATGGAATCATACCTGCACTACAGAGATAGTAAGGCCTCGCAGCACTATATGATATATATGATATGATATATTAAGACGCTTTAAGACTGTGATTCCCCTCACGGCTCCTGTACACCTGTCCCAAACAGGTCACACTTGTTTGGCTCGCTGCACATACGCAAAGTGACCCAACACGTATTTCGGAAACGAGGAAGTGGAAAGAAATAGGTTCACATTTCAACACCACAAGTCTTGCGTAACAAAGCCGGACCGGCCAATATGTCCGAGTTTTGCCCAGATCTGACCAAACGCTTCATTTCCTGATCATTAATGAGGATTAGTTCAGTGAATGACGGCCTTCACAAAGTGCAAACAATGGCATTCCTCAGGTTGGCTATGTTTGCCGCAGCCGCGTTTCCCAACCGGTGGAGCGCGGACTATAGTAAGAGACGGCTACACGAGCACTTCGAAAGAGAGAGGGAAGGGATTAACATCACCAGAATAACCCGGGAGTGTCTGGAGTTAAAGGGATTAACTCTTCAGATTGCTTCAGTCTGGCCAGTCAGAAATAATAATAAATATCGCTGGATACAGTGCCGTGAACAAGTGTATGGCCCTTCCAGATGTCACACATGTGTTTATATTTATCACATTTAAAGTGCACATGGCAGACACAACAGTTTAAAACGGTTTACCTTCTTCTATGTCACTTCCTGTCAATAAGGAAGTGAAACTATAAACGTCACAAAAATGGCCAAACTAAAGAAAGCTGGGCACAATCTTTAGAAAAATTATCTGAGGTATAATCGTGTGACTTTGGGAGGTGGTGGAACTCGAATCTAGAAGACTCGGAACGCGGAATTAGGCCGATATATAAAAGGATAGATTACATGTAACAGAAGGTGCTTTATATTGCTTTTAATTGATTTATTTCAAAAACACATTTTCAACCATTTTTCAAAATAACTCTTTTTGAATAATCAGATAAAATTTACAATACAACAATATGCTGTTTAAATGAGCTTTACGCAGTCATGAAAATCAGAATTGTCAACATTATGATTACTTTTTTTTTTTAAAGCAACACTGATTTATATAGCTGCAATTAGACTACTTTTATTATTTAATCTATTAATTTGTTGTTTTTTTATGTCAAAATCCTGTGTGTTTCCGTGTGGGGCCCCTCTGCTGTGGGGCCCCAGTCCCTCTGCTGCCCGTGTCAGCTCCGCCCCGGTTCTTCCTCCGTCTGTAGCTACTCATCGCGCTGAGCAGCTACATTATACTTCATTATACTTCATTATACTTCCTAAATTAATCTGCAAAATATGAGGCCGAAAACTGGGCAAAAGCTTGGGATGAGAAGATTGTGTGTACGGATTTGTTTATGTTCGTAATGTTGATGATTTCATGATAAATGTCACATTGAGGCGCATTAAACCTGTGCACACGGGACTGGACTGAGCTGCTGCTGATCTCATGATTATTTGTCCAGTTTCTCTCTGAAGAGTGGACCTTTGTCCTGCGCAGCTTCAGCAAATTAACAATATTCTCCATGCGCTCGTCTTCTACTCTGTTTATTTGGTGTTGGTGATTGTCTGTCAGACGCAGTGTTTTCTTCTTTCTTTTTGCCGTGTGAAGCCTGCATCTGGAGAGCCCGTCAGTGCCCAGGCCTCCAGATGCACCTCCATCCCCGCCTGGAGGATGGAGGTGCTCCGCCGCACACATTTAAAACTCCCGAGGAGCTCTACCGACGGCATTACTTTGAGGTTATCGACACAGCTGTCACCTCAGTGGACACTCGCTTTAGTCCATCCGTGTTTAAATATATGCACGAAGTGGAAGAGTTTGTCACTGGAAAGCAGAGCTGTAAAAACATCATTGAGTTTCATGGAGATGACTAACCTTGCACCGTGACATGTGTGTTGATTTGGCCAAACAAAAAGGAGTAAGCCTGAACACATTTGACGATGTTGTTAACTTTCTAAGATGTCCCACTGTTACAAAAAAGATGTGCTGAAGACGATGCAATCTTCAAAAGAACACATCATCTGGCCTAAGGAGAAATGGAGCAACATTTTGTGGACGGATGAAAGTAAGATTGTTCTTTAGGGGTCCAATGGCCGCGGACAGATGACCCACAAACTCTGAATTCAAGCCACAGTCGACTCTGAAGACAGTGAAGCAAAGTGGGGCATCATGATATGGGCATGTTTCTCTAACTATGGTGTGAGGCCTATTTAATGAATACCAGGGATCATGGGTTAGTTTGGATATATCAAAATACTTGAAGAGGTCATGTTGCCAAGTGCTTAAGAGGAAATGCCCTTGAAATGGGTGTTTCAACAAGACAATGACCCCAAACACACCAGTAAGCTCAATCTTTGTTCCAGACCAAGAAAATGAATGTTATGGAGTGGCCTGGCCAATCCCCGGACCTTAATCCCATAGAAAACTTGTGGGGTGACATAAAAATGCAGTTTCTGATACAAAACCAAGGAATTGTGGAATGTTGTCAAAGCGTGTTGGGCTGGTGTTGAAGTTGGTTGACTCTATGCAACACTGATGTGAAGCAGTTCTAAAAAACGGTGGTCATACAACTAAATATTAGTTTATTGATTCGCTGGAACTCATTTACGAGTTCATGGCCCGGCACCTGAACAATAACCCGACCGGATGTACATCTGAACCGGCGTCGGCGAGTTCAACCACGGCCGGCGGCAGTAAGAGTTTATTACTGCGCTGAGCTCAAAAGTCATTACGTGCGGTTAGAATGTTTCAGGCATGATTAACAAGGAGAGAAAACAGAAGAGAGTCAGCAACAATAACTAAAGATCCAATCGCGGGTCAGACACAAGAGAGCCCTTTATTTAGGGGAAAATGCTGTCGGCTATTCCTACAATAGCAACCGGGCAACCAAGTCCAAAACAACGGTACATTTGAAACAATAAACAACTTGGACTAATCAAAAAAAAAACTCTGGGACAGGTAAAATAAGCTACATTTTAAACAAAAATTAAAATGTACAAAGTATCAATACTTTTGATTCATCTCTTAAAGCAGCACTAAGTAACTCATGCCCCTAGAGGCCATAAGCGCCACTGCAGGTGTCGTAGCGTGTTGTGTTTTTCACTCATTAATCGTCCGTGAGAGTAAATACTACGCTGACAGAAAAGACAAAGGGACAGAGGGATATTGTTCATCCAGTTACACAATGGAGATCTTTTTTTTGTGTGGCTGTAAATACTGTTTAAGTGGCGCTAGCCCGCAGTTAGCTTTGCCCGTTAGCCTGTTAGCTTCTTGATGATTCCATTAGTGTGTATTGGTGACTCTGACCCGGCCATTTTCTGGCCAGAGACACCGGGGAGAGATGAAAGACCCCCCAAGTATACCATTAACACTTGAATTACCCCCAGAGGGACTACGGAAAGGATTTATTAAGGTCAACAAGTTACTTAGTTCTGCTTTAATCCCCGACTTCACTGAGCACATTTTCTCCCGTTCAATTTTTCCCAAATCTAAAAGTTTCTTGCCCCTTCTGGAACCGTGACCTTAACGTGGGGGAGGGTTTGAGCCTGAATGATCCTGGAGCTCTGTTGTCGGGGGCTTCGTGCCCCTGGTAGGGTCTCCCCGGGCAAACAGGTCCTAGGTGACGGGTCAGACAAAGAGCGGTTCAGAATCCCCTTATGAGAGACCAACAGGCCCGGTTAGAACCATGAGGCCGTCCTTCTGTGGACCCACCACCTGCAGGGGGCGCCATAGGGGCTGGTGCAGCTGTTGTTGAACAATCACTCCTCGTGGGGAAAACTTTAGGTCGTAGCTCGAAGTCATGGGTCGTACAGTGAGATGGGGACGAAGATTTATAATGGAACCGTCGTACGACCAAAGATGAGCTGCGTCAGACATCAGGCAGTGTCTGATATTTTGGAACGCTAGTCTTAGCACGAGTGTCCTCTCTGTCAGGCGACTAGACCAACACCCCTGCCGAGTCAGGAGCCGACGGTCATTTCACTCTCCCTGCACTTCCAGCACTGGCCTCAGCCAAACACACGGCGTCTGCTCCTGAAACGCGCTTCGGCAAACTGTGGTCGGAGCTACGATTCTGTCTTTGAAGTATTGCGCAGTAGAGACGAGAGCAGACATTTTACGATAAGTCATATCTGATCTTTTTTTTACAGTCGAATTTTATTGGACAAAAGAAAGGGGAACGACCTGGAGTACCAGTCGGTTATCATGGACTTGGTGGACTGGTGTGAGCGCCACCACCTGTGCGTGAGCACCAGTAAGACGAAGGAGATGGTGATTGACTTCAGGAGAAAGTCACTACAGGTGGAGGTGGACAGTTTCAAGTACCTCGATGTTCACCTCATCAATAAACTGGACTGGTCCCACAACACCAACAAGGAGCGCCAAAGTCGCCTCCACCTTCTGGGGAGACTGAGGTCCTTCAGAGTGAGCAGGCCTCTGCTCTCCACTACGCTGCCGTGTGCTGGGCCCCGGGAAGCACAGAGCGGGACAAGAACAGACTGGACAAGCTGGTCAGGAGGGCCTGCTCCGTCCTGGGCTGCCCCCTGGGGGACAGGAGTGTATTAGCCAAGCTCACCTCCATCATGTGCAATAATCTCTGAATCTGCAGCACTTTATCGACCACCTGCACTAGGACGGTAAACCCGCACTGCCATTACTGACATTTTTTCTGTTTATTTTAATTTTTTTACTTTTTGCCCCGATAAAGTTTTTGGCATTCATTGTATTCAAGATACTATTATTTACTATTTAATTGTTTGCACATTTCCTGTCTATCCTGCACACCCTGAGAGTTTCTGCAAGTGAATTTCTCCATTGTGAGATCAATAAAGGCTTATCTTATCTCTTATCTTAGCCTGGCCTTTGCCGTCCGTAAACTCCGGTCAATTATCTTTTCCCTACATGTACGTCTGGGTCTGAGCTCAATGGCTGCGTTTCATCGGTTGAATTCCAACCTACCATTCAGCGAGCGGGGGAGGCGGGTGCTGTAGGTGACGTTACGCATTTGCACCAATCGATCCAATCGTTTCAAAGGAGTTCATCCCCCGCACCTGAAAACGGAGCTCAATTGTGAAGTTCCCGACCCCCTGTACGAAATGAGTACGAGGGTCTGGTTTGACCCGGCTACTCCTATCTCATCTTAGAACATTTGCCCAAACTCAGGCTTACAACGGGATAAAGAAAGTCAACGTACTCAGTTCCCTCCACACTGCTGTTGGAAGTAATTTATCTTGTTAGAGTATAGTGAACAGTATTGTGTTATTTGGAAGTATTTGTAATGTAACTCGAGGAAACACTTCCCACTGAAATCTACAAGTGACAAAATATCTGAGATGATATACAGACGATTCCATTTGTGTTAATACTTAATCATAAGTTTAATCATAATTTTCTCATTGTGTGTTCTGTGGGGTCACGGGCTGATTTTCTGTCTTGTCTTGGATCACGTCTAGGATAAAGAGACGTCGTCCTGCTGTGAACCGCACACAGTGCAGAGCTCCAGTTACAGTCGACCACAGAGACTTCACCTCGGCCACAATCCGCCGACTTCAACATCTTTCACCTTCAGAGCAAGAGGAAATGCAACCATTACCCAGCAGTTATCAGGTACAATCCCTGATTAGGGTTGGGTACTGTTCTTTTCCCGGTGCTTTAACGATTCGTTTTCCGATCCCTGAGCGATAAAATGTTTGTCATATAGAACCACAAAGCTGAACAAGAATGTGAATTTATAACATAAAAGACCATTTCATTTAAATGTGTATCGTTTATTTTAGCTGAAAACAACCAGCTATGAACCCAGTTTGGGAGCCGATGGAGGAGGAACCCGGCTGAACAGAGGAACCCTGCTGAACGGAGGAACCCAGCCTACTGACAACAAGGACTGGATGGTCTGTGATCTTGGCCCGTGTGCTGAGGGACTCCTTCGGCCCTGGGTCTCTATAGCCTGTCCGTCCATGGGAGTGGATCTCTCCTTCTGTGGTTCTCCTCAAGGTTTCTCGTTTCTCCCACTGGGTTTTTGAGTTTTTCCTCGCCGTGCTGGAGAGTCTAAGGACAGGGGACGCCCGAGCTGCTCGTCTCCACTGCTGACGCTTATTTGGACTTTATGTTTGCCTGGATACTTGATTCACCTGAACTTTACACTGTCTTATTTAGTGCTCTGTTTTATTGCCTTAATGTTTGTTGCAGCTGTGAGGAAACTCCTGTTGTGATATTGGGCTATACAAACCATTGATTGATTGATTGATGATGATGGAGAACTGTGGAAAATGAAGCTCCAGGCACATTTGCAGAAGGTGCCAACGCAGACTTCAGTACAGAAGAATAAGCTTATGTAGATCTTATTCAGCTGTTGGACTTTAGCACCTCCTTTCGTTACTTTAAAATATTTAAACAATATACCAGTAGTGATATTGTTTAACGGTACCCAGCCCAATTCCTGATGTCCTTCTGAACCATGCGATGCCCAGGTTCGATGGGGATGAGCCCACACCTGCACTTAACTTTTCATGGAAATAAACGCCGTAGCCATCGGCGCGAGATTCAGATAAACACAATGGGTATGAAATGTACATATAATTCTATTCTTTGAACAATTTGAATAAACAGGGAAAATCAGGTACCCCAGCTTTAAACAGTATTTAAAATGATCTCCATTGTGTAATTGGATGAACAGTATCCCTCTCTCCCTTTGTCTTTTCTGTCAGCGTAGTATTTCCTCTCACGGACAATTAATGAGTGAAAAAACGCAACATGCTACGACACCTGCAGTGGCGCTTATGGCCTCTAGGGGCATGAGTTACTTAGTACTGCTTCAAAATGAAACGCATAGGAAAGGTGGAGGCAGTGTTTTCCGAGCTCTTGTGAAGGAGACAGACTGAATATGCAGTCGTGCAACAGGAAAACGTGATTTTCGCAGATCGCTTTGGGTCTGGAGTCTTTCCTTCCTGAAGCCAGGTCTTAAAGACGCCTTCAGGAGGCACAGAGCCGCAGCTTGGGATTAAAACACTTTCTATTTTCTGACGCAGGTTCGAACTCAGTGGCCCGGACCTGGCACCGTCCCAGACGAGGATCATCCCGGTCAGCGTCTGTCCCGGTCAGAGACGCGGCGGAGACAAGCTGCCGGTCTGGGAGGAGGACGCTCCGAAGTCCCGCCATTTCTCGCCAAGTGACGAAACCACGGATTCTTGGCAGTGACTCATGATTAAAAAACAGTTGAAGGCGTTGTTTTTAAGATGATTCAAAAGATTAGGATGAGGTCATGCGCTCGTACTCTCTGACTGAATTATGGAGTTTGCTGCAGACAACCCTGAGAAAATGAGGAGAGCGTTCTGAAGTTTTCAAACTTTAGGCATTTAAAATAGCAACAAAAAACATAACATTGCTGAGCCTCTTAACCCCCACCTTTTCTTCAGTTTGGCTTTACCCAAATCTAAAAGCTTCTCGGTGGCAGCACACAGCCTATATAGGCCAGAGTAACGGCTCATTTAAAAGCTAAGACTGTTTGTTCCCAAGTTGCCGCTTTTTGTGTCACTTTTTTGTTGCTCATTTTGGCTTTTTTTTGGGTCAATTTTTCATCACTTTTGTCACGTTATTTGTTGCATTTTTGTCATGTTTTTCATCACTTTTTATGTTGCTCTTTTGTTGCTCTTATAATTAAAAGCAACATATAACCCAAACAATAATCCAGCTCTCTTTGCGGCAACATGAAAGTGAGGTCAGAGTTTTAAAAGTGCATCTCCTCCATAGTAAACTACACAGTACAAAGCCATCCATACAACTCTCGCAACATTCTATTGCTACTCGATAGCGGGAGTAAAAGTGCAGGACTAAGGAGTAGTGTTGTCACGATACTGACATTTCAAACTCGATTTCGATACCAATTTTGATACTACAGTAAAAAAAAAACTCCCCTTTTAAATGTCATATTTTCTGTAGGAAACTCTTGTCTCGTTCCTTCTGTATTGTCGACATTGCAGAATACTCAACATTATATTAGTTTATTCAGATTCACCATGATCTTGAGAAATTAAGTAATAAAAGGTCTAATTTGTTATCTTTGAGTAACTGTTTTTGCACATAGTCAAATGCTTATACCGTATTTGGTGATTTAACCTACATTATAAAGTGTTTACTGGCTGGATTTGGATCAGGTTAAACACCTTCACGAACAGTAACAATCAATGCGTCACATTTAGGAGCAGAACAGAGATTTCATTCAAAGCACAATAAAACTGGCCTTTAAAAATCCTCTAAATATATTCATGAGTTAAGTAAGGGATAATGTATAGAACGCCGGTCATTATCAGGAAAATAAGTACCGACAGGACGAAATGGACCTACACATTATCCCGCTTATTATACGGCTATTTGCCAACCGTACACACACAAATAAACTGCATACACTTTTATGAAGGCAGAAAGGTTTATTTAATGATTTCCGCGGCAAATAGTGCCCAAAAGTTTGAGCGTTGCCTGGCAACGTTTGTTGATTCCAGACAGTGTGGCTAGGCTAGTAGAAGCCCGGCTAGCTACTTATTGCTAGCCTAGCTACTTAGTTGAAGGTGCAGTTGGAGAGGAGGAATGGTGGTGAATCTCTGGGTAAGTTGAAAGTCGGACTCCCGTTAACTTCACAAGCGATTCCCCAAACGTCTCTCGCAGGGACGGGGACCCTGCCGGTTCTCTACCGGTAGAACGTTGAAAACTCACATTCAAGTCAATGGAGCGTCTACTTGCATTGTGAAGGGCCGTATAATAATAAGTACAGGGGTAAAATTTTTAGGAGAAAAAACGGCTTAATAGCCAATGCTAACTGACACATGTAAACCAATGGACTCTGCTAAGCTAACATTAGCCACAATCGCAAATTCTACAGCTTCTATAAAAACGCCTGCTCCTTTCAACCTGGTGCTGCGCCAGTAATCAGATCCTACACTTTGACAATGGATGCATTTCGTTTTAGAATTTTATTAAGGGTTTAAGTCAGTACTTTTTAGCTCTAATGTAAGTTTTGATCATAGGCAAGGCAACTCAATCCTTCCTGAAACCGGCTCAAATCAATATCTAGCTTCGATACCACTTTTAGTATCGATTCAGTATTGAGGAATCGATTTTTTTTTTTGACATCCCTACCAAAGAGAGACGCTGTAATTAATATTTCCCCCCAAAATAGATGTTTAAAGCAGAAGTAAGTAACTCGTGCCCCTAGAGGCCATAAGCGCCACTGCAGGTGTCGTAGCATGTTGCGTTTTTTACTCATTAATCGTCCGTGAGAGTAAATACTACGCTGACAGAAAAGACAAAGGGACAGAGGGATATTGTTCATCCAATTACACAATGGAGATCATTTTTTTCACTCAGACATGGCTGTAAATACTGTTTAAGTGGCGCTAGCCCGCAGTTAGCTTTGCCCGTTAGCCTGTTAGCTTCTTCTTCGTGATTCCATTAGTGTGTATTGGTGACTCCGACACGGAGACAGGGAAGTTGCAATTGTGGTTTTCTGGCCAGACACACAAGGGGGCGATGGAAGACCCCCCCAATCATCCCATTAACACTTGTATTACCCCCGGAGGGACGACGGAAAGGATTTATTAAGGTAAACAAGTTACTTAGTGCTGCTTTAAAAATCGATTTTGCATAGATTTTTTCAACACCCCGATTTAAGATGGTAATTTTTCCAGTGTGGAGGAGATTCGTCTGCACTGACCAGCTGAAAAAAAACATTTGGACCCCCAGATACAGATTATTACCTTTTCCACTTTCAAAACTGTCATGTTTTCATCCAGCTCTGTCCACCACACACGTACACGCTGTAAACAAAAGGCTCTGTGCATCATTTATTGGCACATCTTTAGGACATTAGTTCGTTTATTCCTGTTACAGCTGTGCAACGTTCGGTGAGTCATCAGTTTGTTCTGACAGAAACACTGCAGCCAACACAAACAGTTTCTTTATTAGGTCAAATATTAATATGACGAGGCGTGGCAGGTTCGTCAGGTAAACAGGGTGCACCCAAAAACAATTTCTGGCAGAGAAACTTGTGGAGTGGATTTTGTTCACACGTAGTGAATGATATCATGCCCTTGAATTAAGGCGGGACGCTGAGGGAGATAGGGGAAAAATGTAGAGTGCCTTGCGAAAGTATTCGGCCCCCTTGAACTTTTCGACCTTTTGCCACATTTCAGGCTTCAAACATAAAGATATAAAACTGTAATTTTTTTGTGAAGAACCAACAACAAGTGGGACACAATCATGAAGTGAAACGAAATGTATTGGATATTTCAAATAAGCAACTGAAAAATTGGGCGTGCAAAATTATTCAGCCCCTTTACTTTCAGTGCAGCAAACTCTCTCCAGAAGTTCAGTGAGGATCTCTGAATGATCCAATGTTGACCTAAATGACTAATGATGATAAATAGAATCCACCTGTGTGTGAACAAGTCTCCGTATAAATGCACCTGCTCTGTGATAGTCTCAGAGGTCAGTTTAAAGCACAGAGAGCATCATGAAGAACAAGGAACACACCAGGCAGGTCCGAGATACTGTTGTGGAGAAGTTTAAAGCCGGATTTGAAGATTCTCCAAGCTTTAAACATCCCAAGGAGCACTGTGCAAGCGATAATATTGAAATGGAAGGAGCATCAGACCACTGCAAATCTACAAAGACCCGGCCGTCCCTCTAAACCTTCAGCTCATACAAGGAGAAAACTGATCAGAGATGCTGCCAAGAGGCCCATGATCACTCTGGATGAACTGCAGAAATGTACAGCTGAGGTGGGAGACTCTGTCCATAGGACAACAATCAGTCGTATACTGCACAACTCTGGCCTTTATGGAAGAGTGGCAAGAAGAAAGCCATTTCTTAAAGATATCCATAAAAAGTGTCGTTTAAAGTTTGCCACAAGCCACCTGGGAGACACACCAAACATGTGGAAGAAGGTGCTCTGGTCAGATGAAACCAAAATCCAACTTTTTGGCAACAATGCAAAACGTTATGTTTGGCGTAAAAGCAACACAGCTCATCCCCCTGAACACACCATCCCCACTGTCAAACATGGGGGTGCAGCATCATGGTCTGGGCTTTTCTTCAGTAGGGACAGGGAAGATGGTTCAAATTGATGGGAAGATGGATGGAGCCAAATACAGGACCATTCTGGAAGAAAACCTGATGGAGTCTGCAAAAGACCTGAGACTGGGACGGAGATTTGTCTTCCAACAAGACAATGATCCAAAACATAAAGCAACATCTACAATAGAGTGGTTCACAAATAAACATCTCCAGGTTTTAGAATGGCCAAGTCAAAGTCCAGACCTGAATCCAATCGAGAATCTGTGGAAAGAACTGAAAACTGCTGTTCACAAACGCTGTCCATCCAACTTCACTGAGCTCCAGCTGTTTTGCAAATATTTCAGTCTCTCAATGTGCAAAACTGATAGAGACAAACCCCAAGGACTTACAGCAGTAATCGCAGCACAAGGTGGCGCTACAGAGTATTAACTTAAGGGGCTGAATCATTTTTCCGAGACGGTTTCTGACAGTTTGTGCAGAAATTGTTTGGTTATGCAAACCAATTGTTTCAGCAGCTGTCAGAGTGGCTGGTCTCAGACGATCTTGGAGGTGAACCTGCTGGATGTGGAGGTCCTGGGCTGGTGTGGTTACACGTGGTCTGCGGTTGTGAGGCCGGTTGGATGTACTGCCATATTCTCTGAAACGCCTTTGGAGACGGCTTATGGTGGAGAAATTAACATTCAATGCACGAGCCACAGATCTGGTTGACATTCCTGCTGTCAGCATGCCGAGTGCACGCTCCCTCAATGCTTGTGGCATCTGTGGCATTTTGCTGTGAGACAAAACTGCACATTTCAGGGTGGCCTTTTATTGTGGGCAGTATAAGGTACACCTGAGCACTAATCATGATGTCAGATCAGCATCTTGATGTGGCACACCTGTGAGGTGGGATGGATTATCTCAGCAGAGCAGAAGTGCTCACTATCACACATTTGGACTGATTTGTGGACAATGTTTGAGAGAAATGGTAATATTGTGTATCTGGAATGAAGTTTAGATCTTTAAGTTCATCTCATGAAAATTGGAGCAGAAACAAAGGTGTTGCGTTTATATTTTTGTTGAGTGTATATTAGTAATAATGCATTGGTTTTATACAGAGCTTTTCTGGACACTCAAAGATGTTTTACATTGCATTATTCATTCACTCCATTCTCGGTGGTGGTAAGCTAATATTGTAGCCACAGCTGCCCTGGGGTAGACTGACATTTACCCAGGCTTCCTGGTTTTTCCAAACAGTCTCCCATCCAAGTACTGACCAGGCCCTTCCTGCTTAGCTTCGAGATCTGACGGGATTGGGCAGAGCGAAGGCGAGACGGCGCTTCACTTGAAACTTCAGTTACTTAAAGACAAACTAAGTAACTTGTTTCTCTTAATAAATCCTTTCCGTAGTCCCTCTAGGGGTAATGCAAGCGTTAAGGGATGATTATCCCTTTAATTTATGTAACTGTGAAGCACTTTGAATTGCCGTGTGTATTGTGCTCTACAAATAAACTTGCCTTGCCCTGGTGTCTCTGGTCAGAAAACCACAATTGCAGCTTTCCCGGCACCGGGTCGGTCGAGGAAGCTAACAGAGTAACAGACAAAGCTAACTGTGGGCTAGCGCCATTTTAGCCATATTTACAGCGTGTAAAAAAGTATCTCCATCTCCCAGTTGTGGCACAATATACAATATTCCTCTCTCCCTTTGTTTTTTGTCTTTTCTGTCAGCGTAGTATTTACTCTCACGGATAATTAATGAGGGAAAAAAAACATGCAACATGCTACGACACCTGCAGTGGCACTTATGGCCTCCAGGGGCATGAGTTACTTAGTTCTGCTTTAAATTACTAATATACTACTGTATTTTGTATATATTTCTGTAACTCGTCACACAGGCAGGAATTAAAACGAAAACGGCCCTAAAGTTTAGTCCCTTTGTCTGCACCCTGTGTATATTTGTCCTGTCTTTAGCCGCTCTGTCTCCCACAAAGGAAATGACCATATTTGGATCACAGCGTCATGTCGGTCACAGCCTGTCGTGCTACACGTGGATACCAAACATGTCAGTATTTGTGAATGAATAAGCGTGGGAAAGACCAGGGAGCGACGCAGACATGTTGGAGTTTGACTGCCATGGTCATTAAATAAACTTAATAAAAGATAAAGTCTCTTTTCTTTTACTCTGACATTCAAACTGTGATGTTAAGACAAAGGCAGTAAGATAGATGTTTGTGTTCTAATTTGGAAATTCCCGTAAAATTTTTGGCAATCATTTATTCCACAGTGCGCTGATCTGAATAAAACAGTCTTTTGTGGCAAATTAGTTCTTGGTCGACTGAATTGGACTTTTTCTTTCTGGATGAAATGAAAGCCCTGCCTGTGCAGTTCCTGTGAAGAGCGATGGGTCTTATGTTTATGAATAAGCTGCTGTATGTTTGAACTTCAGAGCGAGAGGGTCCTCAGATAAACCAGGAATCTGCCTGAGTGTGTCCTCAGTCTAAAGCCCCCCTGGCTTGTTATTAGGTTTATATTTCAATGTGCACAAATCCAGCCTTTTGCAGCCAAAAGTCACATGACTGAGAGGGATCTATTCTGAAAACTGGAATGATCAGAGCGAGTCCAGGTCAGAGCTTTAGAGGCACCTGGCACCACCCCGTGACATCAGCAGGTGGAACAGAGCGTTTGAGCTCAAGATAACTCACCGATTCCTCACGTCTGAGCGCTCCATGTTGATCCGAGCTGATCTAAAACCCTTTAGGCATATAGGTCATGCTTTATATGTTTAATGGTACATGAATGAACGCATAATGTTTGATGAAGTCATGAATTAAATTTACTTGAGTTTTCATGAATTAATACAGTTAATTAAAAGGAACAGGCCACAGTTCTTCCATGCTGAGTTGATTCGTACCCGTCTGGTCTTTGTGCCCATGGGAAGAGCTCGGTCCCTTCTAACCTCACCCCGTTTGGAGCCATAGGAATATACTGGGAGAGGCCAAATGCTAACAACATCTTTGGTCTTTGTGCGTGACTGAGCGCACGCGTAAAGACCAGACAGGTACGCGTCAACTCGTCTAAGCTCAGGTAAGAACAGATCTCAGTGTGGAAAAAACGGTGGCCTGTTCCTTTAAGAAAATGAACTCATTAATGCTCATGAGAAATTAATCGTCTTCATGACGAATTCTGTGTGAAGAAAAAACAGACCGGACCAAGGTTTGCATAAATCTACAACATTAAACTTGTTAGGTCACTGTAAATGTGCCCTTTAAACTAGAGCGTTGCATCTTTGATAACTAAAAAAATATAAAGCTATGTTTAAAAAGAGCAATTACAAACAAAAGTTTGTATAGAATGGAA
This sequence comes from Proterorhinus semilunaris, assembly GCA_021464625.1. Classification (NCBI taxonomy): domain Eukaryota; kingdom Metazoa; phylum Chordata; class Actinopteri; order Gobiiformes; family Gobiidae; genus Proterorhinus; species Proterorhinus semilunaris. Next base: position 2,258,923 of record CM038356.1, on the reverse strand, counting down.
GGTTATTTGTATCACGCTGTTTACCCACATGACACAAGTCGCCCAAACGTATGAGTACAATCTACACAGTCTTCTTGATATCTTGATAATGAATTTGGACTGCCTTATATATATATACATATATATATATATATATATATATATATATATATATATACACACACACACACTCTAGGGCTGAACGATAACATTTCATATCTCAATATTTATGCCAGATATCTCGATATCGATACGATTCGATATGACCACGGGTTCGGTAAAAACTACGCATTTTTGTGTGTGTTTTTTTCTTTTTCTTTTTACTTATCATTTTTCATTTCACTGGGTAAAACCCCCCCCAAAAAAAACAGAACTATATATTGTGTTAATTCTGAAATGCTAATTGTGTAATTGTAATATGAAACATATGGCACAATAAAGTAACAAAACAAAAAAAACAAAATTTTGTGAACCTGTTCTCAAACAATGGCAATAAAACCTATTCTGATTCTGAAGCACCTGCCACGTAACCTGAATTATTTGTCTGTGTCTAATCATGATACTGGTCACGTGCCACAATCAATCAGTCTAAAAGCATCGTAAAATAGGTGCTTAAAAAGGAATAGCCGGAGGTGCTCATTTGGCTGTTTGGCGTAGTAAGTACCAGGTGCTCTTCAGGAAATACAGGCAGAAGAGCAGATAGACGTGGACAAATCCGAGGCACGTTTGTTGCGTACGGTTTATTCAACACTGGGGTCTTTGCCAACAGCTCGACACACAAACACACACATCAGGAGAAGCAGCATGTGAAGGCACCAGCACAGTGGTTAGGCATCCGTGCTTCACAGCGAGAAGGTCCCGGGTTTGATTCCCACCTGGACGGGGCCTTTCTGTGTGGTATGTTCTCCCCGTGTCTGCGTAGGTTTCCTCCGGGTACTCCAGTTTTCCCTACCGCTAAAAACATGTACAATAGGCCAGGATGAATGAGAGTGGGTTTGAGAGCAAGGCTACAATCCGGTGTGGCGTGTTTACATGCATGAGCCCCATGTATGTTCATTAACATGTACTGTCCCGAGAAAATGAAGGCAAGGCAAGTTTATTTGTAGAGCACAATTCATACACAAGGCAATTCAAAGCTTCACAGTTGCATAAAGTTACAAGAAAACAGATCAAATCAATCATTAAAACATCAACATAAAGTTAATCAATTACAGTAAAAGGCCAGAGTGCAGATAAAATACTTTCAGTTTTCATCTGCTCGGGTAAAAAGAGCTGTTTTCAGCCTGGATTTGAACATGGTCAGAGTTGAGGCCTGTCTAAACTCTTATTTATTCATGAACTAATAAATAAATATTAATAAAAATAATCTCAGGCTGATTCTTGACAGTGTTGGGCAGAACTAAGTAATCCAAGCAGTTACTGAGTAATCCGCTACTGTAATTGGATTGGTCTTTCAGTAACGCAGTAATGTAACGCATTATAACCGTCATTTGGCCATTATACCATTTTGACTGAAAATGTCTAAAACGTCAAAAATAAATTAATAAATAAATAAAATGGAAAACTACCAACATAACAAAGTCACAGTCTTGCAGATTTTACGCATCTCCGCGGATGATGTCATTCATCTGAGATATAAGCAATAAGTCTAACACAGCACGAGGTGGAGGGAAAAAAAGTCTGCGTTTTCTGGCTGGAAATACAGACATTAAGTTATTTGTGTATTGAGTTACCATAGTTCAGTAATGCACAACGTACAGTCCCACAGCTAGTCAACCTCAATCTGAAACGCCGATTGTCTCAGTCTGTATCATTTTATTTTGGCTCTACAAAAATATCTGTCTGTAAGACAGTGATCTTAGCTTGCATTAGATACCACATTTAATGATTTTAGGATATTTCCAATCCGTAATTGGTTAGAAAATAGTCTGCGCTAATTACGTTAGCATACCTATAGCATTTTCCATTTAAATTAGCATTGTGCTAACTGCTCGCTAATGTGATCGTTTTTTCAAGGTTTTCAGCTACCTTTAAATCTAATTTAATCTTATTTTATATTTAAATTGTATATTTACCCAAATAAGATTGTGACATGCATTCTCTTTGTTTCTGTAGTTTACAGTTTTACAGTCAACCCAGTAAAATACACCAAAACAGCAAAACGCTTCCTGATCCTTTACTGGAAACTGTAAGCTATCTGCAAAGCTAGTCCATTAGCTAGTAAAGGCAGATTAAAGTGCATAAGGAAAAACTCATGCCACCAGAGGCGTAGTTTGCCATAAGGCAGGGCAGGCATCTGCCTGGGGCCCCCAAGCCAGCAGGGCCAGAGGGCCAACAGATTTGACAGAAACGACCAAGAGAATACAGACACTGCAGCAGCAGTGACAAGGTGCAACGACAGTTGTCCGTCGCTTACTCCCTGAAAGAGCCCCACGAGTGCCCCTTCCCCCACCTGCTTCTCAGAGGGGTAGGGGAGACTCTGAAATGCCTTTTTTTAGCAGCCCTCATTACTTGGCATGCCCCCCCCCCCCCCCCCCCCCCTTGCTTGCAGAGAGGTCCAGCTCCAACACAGACGTTCTGCCATGTTCAGTCGATTATAGACATTTGAGTGAACTGAAGCCGTCGTCCTGTGTGCGCGGGGACAACACTGACAGGTAATAGCGATCCATGTTACGTTTGTGTTTCCAAAGTCAACTTGAGAAGTCTTTCAAAGTCCTCGTGCGCCATGACCTGAAGAGCTGTGTTTGAAAGAAACCTTTGAGAATTTAGATGAGGAAATGTGTCAGCAAAAACACAAACTTGTGCTGCAGTTGGATTGTTGCAAAATCTCAATTGTCAGTAAATCCATCTCGAAGGACTCATGCAGATATGTGAAGGCGCAGATCTGCTGGGAGACTGGATGGATCTTCACGGAGGACTTGAACCAGAGCCTGCAGCTTCGGGCACTGATTAACCGTAGACTTTGACTCTTGTGGACGTGCACACTTCACTTTGTCGGGAATGTTCCCGTTTGTAAGTCCTCTGTTCGCTGCCTCGGGATAGGCATTGAAATAAGCTGCTGATCTGAATTATGTTCACCTGCAAATCCGCCATGAGTCCGACAGAAGTGGCTGAGCCCTAATCTGCGCTAAACTGGATCTGCGGCAGTCAAGAACATTATGGAAGTACACACACAACTTTTAACCTCCGCGGGGAGAGATCAGGAGCTACAACCTGCTGACCGGGAGGACGGGATAACCACTCTGCTACTCTGTTCCTCCAACGGTTTATTCGTCATAGCCTCTTTAAGTGTGGATGACGCGGTATTAGCGCCTTAGAGTATCCAGATAACTTTTGTAAGGTGAAAGTTTTGCGTAAGTAACTTAAAGCCACCCTCAGCATATTCCAGTTGCCGGTCAAGTAGTAATGGGATTTTCGTCTCTTTTTGGTGAACTGGACGCATGTTTATGTGATATAACCGGCAAATGTGGCCCAGACGTAGCAGCTCCGTAAACACAGGCTACTCTGTTTTTGCATTAACATACAGTATTATCTGAATCCATACATTTAATATACATTTACTTCTAGAAAGTTTAATTTAACACAGAAGTGAGTTTTTGTCTGGAAATAATGTAGATGAATTACAGCAATATTATCGGGATATTTTTAGCGATTATATATCGTCCTTAAATATATATATATATATATATATATATATATATATATATATTGTGACAAGCTATCGGCGGCTTTAATTTCCTTGACACTGTATGTTTATGCCTCTTATGATGGACTGTGGCTGTAGTTTGTCAGTATCCATCCATCCATCCATCCATTTTCTTCCACTTGTCCGTTGCCGGGTCGTGGGGGCCGCTGTTGGAGCTGCACCAGTCCCCTATGGCTCCTTCTGCAGGTGGTGGGTCCACAGAAGGACGGCCTCATGGTTCCAAACGGGCCTGTTGGTCTCTCATAGGGGGCCTAGTTTGTCAGTATAAATTCACAAATAGAGCATTTATATCTAGCTGTTGTTTGTTGAGCTTACACGGCTCGTCAGAAAACAATAAACTAGCTCAGAATTAAAATCCGTCCAAAGAAACCTTTAACAACATTGTTAATGTAGTGTCTGTAGGTGCAACTTATGTGGAGATGTTGTTTCACAGCAATGTCAGAAGAATGCATTTTGAGGTTACAATGCCCTATATGAATATAAATCTAGTTATAAATGTTGACCTGACCAGTGCAATAATAAAACACCCTGCTGCTAAGATGTCATTTATCTGTTTATAGGTGTCATGTAATAGCCTATGTCATGAGCAAACTGGCTCTGTTTCAGATGGTAGAGCGGGTCGTCTCATGATCGGAAGGTTGTGGGTTCGAATCCCGCCTCCTGAAGGTGCACGCTGTCGTTGTGTCCCTGGGCAAGACACTTCACCCACCTTGCCTCCAGTGTCTGCGTACATTGGTGTATGAATGGGTGAGAGGTTCCTTGCTGTAAAGCGCTTTGAGGGCCTAATGTAGGTGGAAAAGCGTAAGTTGAGACCATTTACCGTCAATATACAGTGACGACAGTGTGTATGTATCAATCATTAATTAATACATTTATTTAATTGAATACATGTAATATCAATGCTTACTTGAATGAACTCAAAATAATTTTTAACAAGATATTTTCCCATTAGTGAGGTTGAATCGGGGCGTTAGATCAGGAACATATATATAAAAGTAAAGTGATCAAAATCATTGAGAAAAATATCACATACATGGAATCTCTTTAAGGTCTTCAGCAGAATGGACGGGGGAGAAAACTTCTCATGGGAATCACAATTTTATCACACACCAGTAAAGTCAAGCCAAAACGGGTCCATAGACATGTTTTTTTCACAGCAAATTGTTCAGTTGACGTGAAAAACAGCACTCATTGCTAATGTTAGCATGTGTAGCATGAAGCTAACGTTAGCTTCCTGATCAGCATTGTCTGTTTTTTTTTAAAAGTATTTATGGCCTGTTGAAACACTTTGCTTCTCGCATGTCTCTGTGTCTTTATTTATTTTATTTTTTTTTATTTTTTTTTTTTTATTTACATAATAAAATAAGACAAAACTTTAATTCCCCCACCCAACCCCAGCCACTCCTCCTTGCATTCATACCACAATCACAACCACAATCATCCACACATTCATAGTATTTTGACAGGTACACAGACTATAAACAGAAAGGAAGCACAAAGCAGACACAAATAAAATCATGTAAAAAAAAAAAAATATATATATATATATATATATATATATATATATATATATATATATAATAAACGTTTTAGCCTTAAAAATAAACATTTTACCCATCAGAATAATCAATCATCTGTGTCTTTATTTATTAGAAAACTATATTCATAATTCAGCATTTGTTAAAGTTACTTACTTATAAATAGTCCTGTTTCATGAGTTTGGTTGATCTTTATCGCAGAAATACATTATTCCCGGAGTTTAGTGAACTTTTAGCAGACGTAGTCGCTCATTCTGCTGGCGCTACAGACACAGGGCTGATCTACTTTCTGCACGTCTTTGAGCTAACGCTGGAGTGATTGTTTTTAATTCTTTTTTTTACGATATTTTTAATTTTAATTTAATTGTCAAATAAAACGGCTGTAAAAGTGCCAACACTGTAGTTTTGTTTCATAAAATAAACATTTGTAACAATAAATACATTCGGATAAAAAAATCGATAAAAAAAATCTGCACGCCGCAGCGCGCATGACGTCACGCAGCTCGGAGAAAGTAATGGGCTTCTGTCCAAATCGCCAACAGAATCAGTGACTATATAGTGCGGGCCTATGTAGTAAATTAGGGGTTAGGGACTAGGGTGGACATCCGGACACCGCCAGACTCTCATTAGTTTACATAAGTTCTTCAGCATAATGGATATCCCAAAATGGCCGCCTGCTTTGAGCATGAGTTCCAAAGGGTCGCTATGACAAACCTCCTATGTACGGAATTATATCGTCATAGAATCTGTGGCTCTGTTACCATAGCAACATGACAAACATGAATGCATTCTGTATGGTCACTTAGCAACGGCATATGTGACCACAGTGTTGCTTTAGCAGGATTCCTCATAATCCTTTGAGCTCAGCTGTGATCGCGTTTAGCAGAGGATTTGTCTGTAAAACACAGTTATTTTACAGTTACTAGTTAATTAATAGCACAGGTTTTCCAATGGAGAGAATAAGGAACATATTCAACTTTGGCAAGGGTAAAAAATCCTCAATGGAAACCCCTGATAATGCTACGAGGCTCTCCTTGGCCTACACACTCAAGGACAGAGACCTTGGGAAGCTTCACAAAGCTGCGTCAGTGGGCAATTTAGCCAAACTTAAAGACCTCATTATCCACCGGAACAAAGACATCAATAAGCTGGATCGGAGGAACAGGACAGCCCTTCATATCGCTTGTGCCATGGGCCACGTTGAATCTGGGCAGTTCCTAGTTGAGGCGTGCGCTGATCTAAACCTGTGCGATGGTCAGAACAGAACGGCGTTGATGAAAGCCGTGCAGGGCCAACATGAACGTTGTGTCAGCGTTCTCCTGGAGAATAACGCTGAGGTACACCTGGCGGACATTGACGGAAACACAGCGTTACACTTGGCGGCTCACTCCAAGTCCGTGTCCATCGCCCGGCTCCTCCTGACACAGGACGTGGACATCAACGCTTTGAACAACGAGGGTCTGTCACCGCTAAGTATGGCTGTACGTGCGGATCATGTAGAGATGGCTGACTTACTGCGGAAACAAGGAGCTGATGCTAATCGCGCTGATAATAGTGAGAGGCTGCCATTGATGATCGCAACTGCAAATGGCCTTGAAGTCATGACAGCCTTAGAAGAGACAGCACTTGATAGCAATAAGATGCCTGATCATGGAGAGGAAATTAATCAAGGTGAACATTTGCCGAAGGGACCTTTAAAGGCCTCAGAAAGTGGTGCCAATGAACCGTCTGACGATGCTGTCTCCACTATCCCAGAGAGTAACACCTCCACAGAAAAGGGGAGACATTTGACTGAGATGTGTCTAGTAAAGAACAAACTACTGTTGGACTCCGGTTCTGATGATACCGAAACAGAGAATAAAGAAGCTAGCGAAGAAGAATTGCCTACAGTCAAAAACAAGACAGAAGTCAGAAAGAGCGTCGCAGATGACCTCGATAATGATTCATGGGGTTCATTCGGATCTGACGATGACACGGAGTTTAAAAAAATATTTCGACAAGTACAACAAAACATAATTGCGAATAAAATGCAGATAGAAAGAGAAAAGTCGATGGAAGAGTTTGTAATAGAAGACTTAGATGACTGGGACGGGATCCCGGAGGCTCCAGACAAACTGAATACTCCAGTCTCAGAAAGCGGTGCCAATGAACCGTCCCTGAACACCTTAACCCCTCTGTCCAGCCTCCAAGAGAAAAAAATCTTTACTGACATGGAAGCGGCGGATCTTTCGGAAGACGTTGATCTACAGGGGATTGAGCAGGTACGCGATGCGTACTCCACTATTCCTGCGCCTGACACCTCCAGAGACAAGAACAGAGATTTCATGTCCGAGTTGGGGCTGGAAAATGAAGAATCAGAGCAGGAGTCGTCAGAATCTGATATTGACTTAGAAGAAGACACTTTTCCACAAGACAACAATGAAGATAAAATCGTTTATGAAGAAGAAATGTTTAAAGTCAAAGAAGAGACAGCCAGACAAAGCAATAGGATGCCTGATCATGGAGAGGAAATGAATCAAGGTGAACATTTGCATAATGGAGCTGAAATGGCCTCAGAAAGTGACGCTGATGAACCGTCCTACGATGCGTACTCCACTATTCCTGAGCCTGACACCTCCAGAGACAAGAACAGAGATTTCATGTCCGAGTTGGGGCTGGATAATGAAGAATCAGAGCAGGAGTGGTCAGAATCTGATATTGACTTAGAAGAAGACACTTTTCCACAAGACAACAATGAAGACGAAATCGTTTATGAAGAAGAAATGTTTAGAGTCAAAGAAGAGACAGCCAGACAAAGCAATAGGATGCCTGATCATGGAGAGGAAATGAATCAAGGTGAACATTTGCATAATGGAGCTGAAATGGCCTCAGAAAGTGACGCTGATGAACCGTCCTACGATGCGTACTCCACTATTCCTGAGCCTGACACCTCCAGAGACAAGAACAGAGATTTTATGTCCGAGTTGGGGCTGGATAATGAAGAATCAGAGCAGGAGTGGTCAGAATCTGATATTGACTTAGAAGAAGACACTTTTCCACAAGACAACAATGAAGACGAAATCGTTTATGAAGAAGAAATGTTTAGAGTCAAAGAAGAGACAGCCAGACAAAGCAATAGGATGCCTGATCATGGAGAGGAAATGAATCAAGGTGAACATTTGCATAATGGAGCTGAAATGGCCTCAGAAAGTGACGATGATGAACCGTCCTACGATGCGTACTCCACTATTCCTGAGCCTGACACCTCCAGAGACAAGAACAGAGATTTCATGTCCGAGTTGGGGCTGGAAAATGAAGAATCAGAGCAGGAGTCGTCAGAATCTGATATTGACTTAGAAGAAGACACTTTTCCACAAGACAACAATGAAGACGAAATCGTTTATGAAGAAGAAATGTTTAGAGTCAAAGAAGAGACAGCCAGACAAAGCAATAGGATGCCTGATCATGGAGAGGAAATGAATCAAGGTGAACATTTGCATAATGGAGCTGAAATGGCCTCAGAAAGTGACGCTGATGAACCGTCCTACGATGCGTACTCCACTATTCCTGAGCCTGACACCTCCAGAGACAAGAACAGAGATTTCATGTCCGAGTTGGGGCTGGAAAATGAAGAATCAGAGCAGGAGTCGTCAGAATCTGATATTGACTTAGAAGAAGACACTTTTCCACAAGACAACAATGAAGACGAAATCGTTTATGAAGAAGAAATGTTTAGAGTCAAAGAAGAGACAGCCAGACAAAGCAATAGGATGCCTGATCATGAAGAGGAAATGAATCAAGGTGAACATTTGCATAATGGAGCTGAAATGGCCTCAGAAAGTGACGCTGATGAACCGTCCTACGATGCGTACTCCACTATTCCTGAGCCTGACACCTCCAGAGACAAGAACAGAGATTTCATGTCCGAGTTGGGGCTGGAAAATGAAGAATCAGAGCAGGAGTGGTCAGAATCTGATATTGACTTAGAAGAAGACACTTTTCCACAAGACAACAATGAAGACGAAATCGTTTATGAAGAAGAAATGTTTAGAGTCAAAGAAGAGACAGCCAGACAAAGCAATAGGATGCCTGATCATGGAGAGGAAATGAATCAAGGTGAACATTTGCATAATGGAGCTGAAATGGCCTCAGAAAGTGACGATGATGAACCGTCCTACGATGCGTACTCCACTATTCCTGAGCCTGACACCTCCAGAGACAAGAACAGAGATTTCATGTCCGAGTTGGGGCTGGAAAATGAAGAATCAGAGCAGGAGTGGTCAGAATCTGATATTGACTTAGAAGAAGACACTTTTCCACAAGACAACAATGAAGACGAAATCGTTTATGAAGAAGAAATGTTTAGAGTCAAAGAAGAGACAGCCAGACAAAGCAATAGGATGCCTGATCATGGAGAGGAAATGAATCAAGGTGAACATTTGCATAATGGAGCTGAAATGGCCTCAGAAAGTGACGCTGATGAACCGTCCTACGATGCGTACTCCACTATTCCTGAGCCTGACACCTCCAGAGACAAGAACAGAGATTTCATGTCCGAGTTGGGGCTGGAAAATGAAGAATCAGAGCAGGAGTCGTCAGAATCTGATATTGACTTAGAAGAAGACACTTTTCCACAAGACAACAATGAAGACGAAATCGTTTATGAAGAAGAAATGTTTAGAGTCAAAGAAGAGACAGCCAGACAAAGCAATAGGATGCCTGATCATGAAGAGGAAATGAATCAAGGTGAACATTTGCATAATGGAGCTGAAATGGCCTCAGAAAGTGACGCTGATGAACCGTCCTACGATGCGTACTCCACTATTCCTGAGCCTGACACCTCCAGAGACAAGAACAGAGATTTCATGTCCGAGTTGGGGCTGGAAAATGAAGAATCAGAGCAGGAGTGGTCAGAATCTGATATTGACTTAGAAGAAGACACTTTTCCACAAGACAACAATGAAGACGAAATCGTTTATGAAGAAGAAATGTTTAGAGTCAAAGAAGAGACAGCCAGACAAAGCAATAGGATGCCTGATCATGGAGAGGAAATTAATCAAGGTGAACATTTGCATAATGGAGCTGAAATGGCCTCAGAAAGTGACGATGATGAACCGTCCTACGATGCGTACTCCACTATTCCTGAGCCTGACACCTCCAGAGACAAGAACAGAGATTTCATGTCCGAGTTGGGGCTGGAAAATGAAGAATCAGAGCAGGAGTGGTCAGAATCTGATATTGACTTAGAAGAAGACACTTTTCCACAAGACAACAATGAAGACGAAATCGTTTATGAAGAAGAAATGTTTAGAGTCAAAGAAGAGACAGCCAGACAAAGCAATAGGATGCCTGATCATGGAGAGGAAATGAATCAAGGTGAACATTTGCATAATGGAGCTGAAATGGCCTCAGAAAGTGACGCTGATGAACCGTCCTACGATGCGTACTCCACTATTCCTGAGCCTGACACCTCCAGAGACAAGAACAGAGATTTCATGTCCGAGTTGGGGCTGGAAAATGAAGAATCAGAGCAGGAGTGGTCAGAATCTGATATTGACTTAGAAGAAGACACTTTTCCACAAGACAACAATGAAGACGAAATCGTTTATGAAGAAGAAATGTTTAGAGTCAAAGAAGAGACAGCCAGACAAAGCAATAGGATGCCTGATCATGGAGAGGAAATGAATCAAGGTGAACATTTGCATAATGGAGCTGAAATGGCCTCAGAAAGTGACGATGATGAACCGTCCTACGATGCGTACTCCACTATTCCTGAGCCTGACACCTCCAGAGACAAGAACAGAGATTTCATGTCCGAGTTGGGGCTGGAAAATGAAGAATCAGAGCAGGAGTGGTCAGAATCTGATATTGACTTAGAAGAAGACACTTTTCCACAAGACAACAATGAAGACGAAATCGTTTATGAAGAAGAAATGTTTAGAGTCAAAGAAGAGACAGCCAGACAAAGCAATAGGATGCCTGATCATGAAGAGGAAATGAATCAAGGTGAACATTTGCATAATGGAGCTGAAATGGCCTCAGAAAGTGACGCTGATGAACCGTCCTACGATGCGTACTCCACTATTCCTGAGCCTGACACCTCCAGGGACAAGAACAGAGATTTCATGTCCGAGTTGGGGCTGGAAAATGAAGAATCAGAGCAGGAGTGGTCAGAATCTGATATTGACTTAGAAGAAGACACTTTTCCACAAGACAACAATGAAGACGAAATCGTTTATGAAGAAGAAATGTTTAGAGTCAAAGAAGAGACAGCCAGACAAAGCAATAGGATGCCTGATCATGGAGAGGAAATGAATCAAGGTGAACATTTGCATAATGGAGCTGAAATGGCCTCAGAAAGTGACGCTGATGAACCGTCCTACGATGCGTACTCCACTATTCCTGAGCCTGACACCTCCAGAGACAAGAACAGAGATTTCATGTCCGAGTTGGGGCTGGAAAATGAAGAATCAGAGCAGGAGTTGTCAGAATCTGATATTGACTTAGAAAAAGACACTTTTCCACAAGACAACAATGAAGACGAAATCGTTTATGAAGAAGAAATGTTTAGAGTCAAAGAAGAGACAGCCAGACAAAGCAATAGGATGCCTGATCATGGAGAGGAAATGAATCAAGGTGAACATTTGCATAATGGAGCTGAAATGGCCTCAGAAAGTGACGCTGATGAACCGTCCTACGATGCGTACTCCACTATTCCTGAGCCTGACACCTCCAGAGACAAGAACAGAGATTTCATGTCCGAGTTGGGGCTGGAAAATGAAGAATCATTTGGAGAAGAACTGCCTATAGTAAAATATGAGGGGAAAGTCAGAAACAGCAACACAGATGATCTTGAAGATGCTTCTGAAAGGAGCTTGGCCAGCTCCACTGAAGATAATCTTCCTCATGTTCGACGCAAATTCTCTGACCTTCTAAGCTTCACGGTCCCGCCACAGGAGAGCCTCAACTCCTGTGCCCTCCCACGGGAAACAGAGATTACACCTCGTAGCCACGAAGATTCAGACGGTGACACAGACTGGTCAATTGATAATGAAATAATGGAGGAACATTATAAGTGGAAAAGTGACAATGACCCGATGGAGCGGGGACAAAATGACCCCGTTTCTCCAGAGCCAAAAGCAGCAAGTACCTTAGAGTCTGAACCAGAAGAAGAACCCGAGGTAATTAGCTCAAGAACTGATGTGTCTGACGATGAAGGAAAGACGCTAAAAGAAGAGAAGGAAAACAAAAATTCAAAGGAGGTGGAGTTTAACTTTGAGGATTTAACTCGGGCCTCGGACACAAACGCAGACGAACTGGATTCTGCGCCTTTATTCGTGCAAAAGCTAAACTTGAGAGCTCTTGACCCCACAAACATGATACAACTTCAAAACATTCTCCGTGACTACGAGAGCACCATTCAAAAGTTGAACAACAAGAACAGTGACCTGTCAGACAAGGTGAACCAGCTGGAAATGGACAACGTGGACCTGAAAAACTCTCTGGATGAAGTAAAAGAAATCGAGCCAACACTCGAGCTACAGACTGAAGTCGTTAATCTCAAATACCAGCTAAAGCAAGAGCAAGAAAGCCAGCGTGAGGTCACAGAGGCTTACAACACCACACAAGACAAGCTCCAAAGAACAGAGGAACAGCGTCAGCTCGAGATCCGAGAAAAGCAAGAAATAGAAGTCACTTTGAGGAAGAAAGAGCTGGAAATGAGGACTCTGGTGAAAAACATAAAGCAGCTTGAAGAGGAAACTCAGAAACTCAGTGAAACTCTGAAGCTGCTGGCTCAGAAGTCGGGCGCACTAACTCTACAAGATGACCTACTCAACAGCCATCCCCACAAACAGCAGGAGGTCAAGGGAGAAGACGGTGAATTACAGCAGACATCCACACTGCAAAAACAGATCAGGAATCTGAGAGCAGACGTGGAGCGCTTACATGCAAACAGCCGCCTCAGAGAAATCCACCGTTTAGAAGAAAATGAGACTCTCAAAGAAGAACTTCAAGAAGCTCAGAGAGAAGTCAAAGCAAACAGCGAAACTGCGTTTAACTGTAAACACCAGCTGTCAACGCTAAAGTCTGAGCTGGGCATAATGACAAACCGCTTTCAAAATGAGAAGCAAGGCAGAGAAACGCTGGAGAAAGAGGTGGATTCCTCTCATACTCGTTTGGCGACAGCCGTGCAGAAGGCTGAGCGGTGCATGGCGGCTAAAGCAGACGCTGAGAAATGTCTGCTGAGAGAGAGGAAGGAGAGACAGAGACTGAAAAACAGACTTGCTGCGGACCAGGCCAGCCATCGTGAAGAAGTGAGTAGTCTATCTCTCAAACTGTCCAAAGCGGAGTGTGAGAACAACAGTTTGGAACAAGAGCAACGCAGGATCACACTGCAGCTCACGGAGAAGAGACTGTTACTGGATGCGCTGCAGGAGGACAAGGAGCGCCTGGCAGTGCAGGCGGAAAAGCTGGACAAAGCCCTTCAATCTCAGACGGAGCTGCTCGCAAATACGAGAGTGCGTTGTGAATCCGCACAGGAACAACTGGCCCAGGCCCAAGGCGATGCCATGTTACTACGTCAACAACTTGACGAAGCCAATAACAAATGTGAGGTCAAAGAAAACGCTTTGACGGATGCACAGAGGGAGTTCAGTGACATACTCTCAAAGGTGCGCTTCGATTGTGGGGAAAGGGTCACACTGGTGGAGGGCAGGTACAAGAAGCTAGCCAGGAAATCAGCTCACCTCATAGACCAAGTACTCAAACTAGAGCAGGAGAAGGCCTGTGCTCTCAAGGACCTGGACAAGCTCCAAGATCAGTATGTAAAAGCAGAAAAACACCTCACTGAAAAGGAGGAGGAACTCGCCATTTCTGTTCAAACACTTAAGGAGCTACAGTCGGTCTCATCTGCTTCCACTGCCACCATCAAACGCCTGGAGGAGGCCGTGCAGAGGTTGGAGAATAAAAATTCAACTGTGGAGGAAGATTTTAAGATGCAGTTGGAAAGAATAAAGAAACACGCTAAGAAAATCTCAGATCAGAAAACCAACGTGGAGGCTCGTCTCGACCAAGAGAAGAACACAAACTCTGAGCTCCAGAAGGAAATACACAGTCTGCGTGCATCTTTGAAAACAGCCGAGGAAAGGCTGAATGATCGTGACATGAGAGAGGAGACACGTTCATCCATGAACCTGGACGCTCGCAAGGCGCAAGATCTTCAGGTTCTGTTGGAAAGAGAGACCTTGCGGCGCCGCCAGCTGGAGAAAGACATCATCATCCTGGGAGGGGATTTGGCAAGTCTGTCATTTGGATGAGCTGCAGGAGCTGAGGAGAAAGCTAGACTTCACACAGAGAGAGCATTCTCAGAGCGAGGCAAAGACCAGGTTTGAGCTACAGTACAAGCTGGAGTTGTACTAAGAACGTATAACTTTTGCTCCACAGAAATGCCTTTAGCTCATGCAGACCTGACTCTGCATTTGAACTGATTCAATAAAATAAAGATTAAAACTATTACCAAGAGGTTGTCAGATGTTATTGCATATTATCTTGACGGCCTTTTTCTGCAGAATGTGAACTGGATTAAGATTGGTTTTATAGTATTACCCCTTATATCTGTACAGTAACTGATGTAAGGTAGGATTAATGTGCAGTAAACAGTATGAAGAGCTCTTTCATTAAGTACGTATTTAGATTTTCCCATGATTGCATTACATTTTGCAATTTTATTTTGAATGAATTTAAGGTGTGATTTCCAGTTTAGTTTGTGGTCAAGGATGACACCAGGGAAATTATATTTATCAACACATTCTATTGCTTCATTGTTTAGTGTAATTTTCAGTTCATGATCAATTCTCCTGTTACCAAACACCATACATTTAGTTTTTTTCAAGTTCAAAGTCAATTTGTTGCAATAAAACCATTCCTTTAATATTCCCATTTCTGTTGAGATCTCAAAAAATAATTGTTCCAAGTTCTTTCCAGAAAACATAATTGTAGTGTCATCTGCATAGAGGACTAATTTAGATTTGTTAGAGATGAAACATACGTCATTGATGTACAGTACAAAGAGAATTGGGCCCAGCGCTGACCCCTGTGGTACCCACACAAAATGTATTTCATGGTAGATTTTTATTCGTTTATCTGGACAAACTGCTGTCTGTTGGATAAATAAGATTTCAGCCACTGTAGTGGGCAGCCTGATACCATTATTTTCTAACTTTTTAATTAAGATACTATGATTAATTGTGCAAAAAGCTTTTGTTAAGTCAATGAAAATGGCTATAGAATAGTCTTTGTTTTCAATACAGTTACTTACCTCCTCAACCAAGTCCATCAGTGCCAATGCTGTGGAACGTTTTTCACTAAACCCTTACTGGCTTTCATGCAATAAATTATTCATATCAATATAGTTATTTAATCGAACTGCAAAAAGTTTCTCAAGTATTTTGGATTTGCGCTCGGTGAAATGCCCGAATCTTCTTATTCTTGCACCACAACTGGTCAAAAGAGGGTCTGACAAATACTTAGCTTTGACTTTAGTGCAGAAAGCTTTCCCTTGCGTGGCCTGCTCCGTTGTCGGGCCGATCCTTGTGTTAATTCGTGGGGAGTTCTGGATGAAATCGACGGACAAAAAAGATCCGGCTCTTTTCACAATTGAGGATCCAGTTAGAACCGTTCACCGCAAAGAGCCGTTTCAAAAGAGCCGCTCGATCGTGAACGTCGCGTCACGAGTGAAAGGCCAGTCTAGACACGGTAGATAATGTCATTTAGCCAGTGCTTATCCGACCAGTAAGCCGTTTAAACCTGCAGCCAGTGTTGCTCTGCAGATCATACTAGACCAGTCCCTCAGTGGTTAACGGCCTCGTCTCTCACAGCGAGAAGGTCCAGGGTTGGACTGGCGTTTCAGGATTTCTGTGTGGAGCTTACAAGTTCTGTCTCAACAACTTGAACCCCTTAACCCCCGCCTTAACCGAGCACATTTTCTCCAGCTTTACCCAAATGTTAACGTTTCTCGACTGGAGGTTCCGGCCTGTAATCCAGTGTAATGCCTCATTTGAAAGCTAAGACCTGCGAAACTCATCCTAACTTCTTGTTTTAGTTGTCGTTGCTTTTCATTTTGACACATTTTTGTCATAGTTTATTATGCCTTGTTCTGTATTTTTGTTTTCCTAGATTTTATCATCTATTTGATTGTCGTAAACGTGCTCTAGAAATAAAGTTGACCTGATGTTTTGTCGCGTCACAAACCGTGATTTAACCGCAACCAAAAAGGATGGAAAGAATCAGAATTGGTTTTATTGCCACGGTTACGAACAGGTTCACAACTAGGAATATGTTTCGGTCGATCGTGCAACATGAAACATAAAACATATCACTTGGTTAAATAATAAAACTGTAAACTATAAGACAATAAGGGCACGCGTGAGAAGGTTAAATTTAAAACGATGATAAAGACAACGATTTGCCATTTGCCAAATCACACAGCAGTCAAAGGGGCCGATCGTATAGTGATTTAAGTATTTACACAAAACAACAATGAAATTGATATAACTGAACGTTTATAATATTACACTCACACATAGACAGGACGGGTGATTACAGATGGTCTGGCAGGGTCTTCTGCCCTAAACGCACCACACCAGATACAAGAGTATTATCACAAAGTATGAAGTGTACATTGTATCTGTGGAGCTGTGGCAGTTACTCCCCTCACAAGCTAACTGACAAAGCTAACTGACAAAGCTAACTGACAAAGCTAATTGACCACGATTGACAACTTCTAAACTTGACCAAATGTCAATATAAATCCCCCAAAAGTCTAATGATCACTTCAAATGTAGATTTAACAGTGTTATGTTACAGATAAAACAAATTAAACTGATATAAAGTTGAGTAAAATTACCAAAATGACCATGAAATCACAGAGCCAAACCAGTTACGTACTGTCGTCAAATCACACAGCCGTCAAAGCAGTCGAATGCCGTTTTTAACTGCATTTTAGATAAAATCCTGGATGGCAGAAAACTTTCTCCAGCTTAACCAGGACAAAACTGAGGTTTTAGTCATCGGTCCTGAGGCCCAGAGAGAGAAACGTTTACCCAAACTACAGTCATTGTCTTTATATCCTTCCTCACAGGTGAAGAACCTGGGCGTGATGTTTGACTCTGAGCTGACTTTAATTCCACACATTAAGAATATCACAAAGATAGGTTTTTACCATCTAAAGAACATAGCCAGAGTCCGCCCCATTCTCTCTCGGGCCAACACGGAGACTCATGCATGCTTTTATCACCAGTCGTATCCACTACTGTAATGCCCTGCTCTCTGGTCTCAGGTTTACAACTTCTACAAAATTCAGCAGCTCGTGTCATGACGAAGACCAGGAGGCGGGACCACATTACAGGAGGCGGGACCACATTACACCGGTTTTAGAGTCGCTGCATTGGCTCCCCGTGTGTTTCAGGATCGATTTTAAAGTTCTTTTAATGGTTTTTAAATGTCTTAATGGTCTTGGTCCTTCTTATCTTTCATTTACCTTACGGCCCCTTCGCTCCTCCGGCAGGGGTCTCCTAGTTACCACACGGTAATGGAGGAGGAGAGGATGGACCACACGGTGATGGAGGAGGAGAGGAGGAGGTTTAGATGAGCTCTGTAGCTTTCAAATGAGGTGTCACACTGTTCAAAGTTCAGCGTCTTCTCCTTCTGCACAAATGAACCAATATCAACGACGTTCTCAAAGTGGTGACCGTTTACAAAAGCCTCATTTGTTTGTTTTTTTCCTCATAGAAATTTGGTGGAACATCAGCAAATTGACCCATTTTTTTACATTTTTTCTATATTTGAAACTATGCTTTTATCTCGTCCTAATCTTATTACAGATAATAGTCGGATTCGTCTCCGTTGAGCGCATGAGTGTGACTCAATCTGAGCGCCATGAGCGCCACTGCAGGTGTCGTAGCATGTTGCGTTTTTTTCCTCATGAATCGTCCGTGAGAGTAAATCCTACGCTGACAGAAAAGACAAAGGGACAGACGGATATTATTCATCCAGTTACACAATGGAGATGCTTTTTTTTTAAAGTAGCGCTAGCCCCCGCGGCTAGCTTTGCCCGTTAGCCTGTTAGCTTCTTCTCTGTGATTCCATTAGTGTGTATTGGTGACTCCGACCCGGTGGCAGGAAAGTTGCAACTGTGGTTTTCTGGCCAGAGACACCAGGGGGAGATGAAAGAATTAGTTACTCTGCAAAGTCATTTTGAAGATATTTTTTATATTATGTACCATCGTGTTAAAGATGTTCATAGTAACTGAATGTAAAATAGAAACAGTGGCCATTCCGCCTTTGCTCTGCCCGACCCCGTCAGATCTTGGAAGCTAAGCAGGAAGGGCCTGGTCGGTCCTTGGATGGGAAACCGTTTGGTAAACACCAGGAAGCCTGGGTGAATGTAGTGAGTGAGTGGTTGGTGGTCGGGAGTCTGGAGTGAATGAATAATGCAATGTAAAGCGTCTTTGAGTGTCCAGAAAAGCGCTATATAAAACCGATGCAACTTTTTTAGCCAATCATCACCACACCTGCTCTCCCATGCGCTCTCCATGCTCCAGTAGCATGAAATACAGCTATTATATATTCCCAGTAACGATAACAGCGTCGTAACGATGGGGAGAGTAATTCATTACATTACTCCGTTAGTAGTGCTGCTTTACTTAACCGTTATTCCCAACACTGACAATGACCTACGTGTACTTATCTCATTTATGATACATGGATAAAGCACATTTTGAAGCACATAGACATATATCTATTGACATAGATATATTATCACATGGACGCATTGGCCTTTAGATTGATCTCGTTGGTGCAGGTCCTTCATGACTCTGCACCCGTCAACCCGTCTGTTCCCCTCGATTAGAACCGTGCCTCAGGCCTTTGAACCCAGAAGAAGGTTTATAGTGGTAAGAAATGTGTTGAAGGATGTTTTCAAGCTGCTAAAAGGTTTCACAGGTCGTTTTAGTGGAGCCTGGGCTCTTGGACAACATGTTCTTCACGTTGCTCGCCGACGTCACATCTTTGGAATCATCTTGGAGAGTCTTCACAGCGCTGTAAGAAACCAGAGCGTCGCCCTAATCACAACTCTGAGGATAAAAGTAGTGCTTGATGAATACCAGCTCTTTCTCCACATCTGCGGAGTTGAAGCAGATCATTGTCACCAACAGCTCAATGCGTTTGGATCTGCCACGAACACTCTGCTGTGGAAACTGATGAAGGGGCTCGAACACTTCAACTGCAGCCTCACAAACAATGAAGATCAAAACCAACTCAAAGCGCTCAGGCACATCTTTGTGAAGTTGGACTTTCTAAATAAAAGCTTTATACATGTTTTTTTGCAAATCAAAAGCACAAATGAATCCAATATGCCTTTTATTTATTTGTCTCACTGTTAGGGCTGGGTGTCGATTCGGATTTCCCAAATCGACTCGATTCGACACAAGCGCCCGATTCAATTCACGATTCAGTTTGATTATTTTTGCCACGCTGTAACTGTGCTACCAATGAAAAACAAACCGTAGCGAACATGGTGCATAAAAAAAGTCTCCATCTCATTTAGTTCCAAAGTTATTACCAATTGAAATACACTACCTTAGAATCGATTCTAAAAAGTGTTTTTTGAATCGATATTGACCTGTTCAAAAGAAAATCGATTTGGATTAATCGATCAATTAACCCCAGCCCTGCTCACTATGAGTTAGTATTGAGCAAATATATATATAAATTAAGGAAAGAGAGTCGAGGGCCGGACTAACATGCTGGGACAGTCCGGATCCAGACCATGGGCCGCAGTTTGACTACGTGTGGTCAAAGCCGGGTGGACACTTAGGTCGTAGGTCGTACAATGAGACAGAGATTAAGATTTAAAGTGGACATATCCTGCAAAATTGACTTTCTTGAGGTTTAAGCCACATTGTTCCCTCCTCAAAGACAGACCGGGAGTATTTCACAACATTCCTGCAGTTTTGAGTTTATCCTCGGACAAAGCTTTAAAATGTCGCCGTTTCCTCTTCCACGGTGTCAGTGTAATTCTTACAGAGAAATATTTTCCAAAAGTAAAATATCAAAGCCGGAGCACCAAAATGAGTCCGTCGTACGACCAAAGACGAGCTGTGACCGACATCAGGCAGTGTCTGATATTTCGGAAAGATCAAATCAGAGTGAGCCTCCTCTCGCTGCAACTCGGATCTCTGTCAACAAGATAAACAAGTTTGAGTACAAAATGTGATTGATTGAGATTTAAGTTGAATACAAATAATGTTAGAAACTTCACTTCAAAACATTTGCGTTTTAATCCCTTCAACGTCATGACGTCACCAAAGATCGTCTGCTTTTGACGCACGGAGTTTGAAAAAACAAGATGGCGGCCCGATGCGGAGAGGACCCGCTCTCATCCAGAACAGAAATTTAAAACATGTAAACGTTTCTTTTGCTTATAATTGGCCACTCGATGCTTTTCTTCAGACTATAATAACAGTCAGGTTAAATTAGAGTCAAAGGAACCCGTGTTTGGAGGGTCTGTGCTTGCGAACTAGCATAGCAAGTTTAAGGCTAACTACACATCTGGAAGGAGACACGGTCATCGTGTAATGTAATAATAGTTGTATGAAAGTGCATAGATGGTGCAGTGAATGACAGAGAGTAGGAAGGAGGAGATGAGAGAAGCTGTGAAAGAGCTCTGCAGGACGAGCTCATTGGTACTTTTCTCCTGGACGAGTGAAATGCAACAGGGAGGACCATCAGATTATTTTGGGAGCAGCCAGTTCTTCTAAAAATACAAAATTCTTGTCTGCAATGAGCCGAAACCAATTCTTCTGTTTAGTCCTGGTTTAGTCCAGGTTTAGAAGTCTTTGTTTAGTTGTTAATTTAATATAATTTACAGTAAAAAAAAAAATATAGCACTTTAAGGACCTAGAAAATATGCTGTAAATTAACAATTGCATCAATAATTATTTCTATCATATTGTAATATTATGCCATCATATTGCGTTTGTGTGATTTTAGATGAAAAGGACAAACAAGTGCTGGTCTTTTGTTGTGTTGAACTTTAAAATTTTAAGTTTTAAAAAAAAGTAATATGGATAAGTCTACTAAACTCAAAAAAGCTACATTGGATGAATGCACTGAACTTGAAGATATAGAGTGGATATAACGTAAAAAAAATGTAATTCATTAACTCAATTTTTTTGTCGTAATAAAGTTTCCACCAAAGTTTTGAGTTTCCTGAACTTGTTCGGGTTTACAGTGTGGATGAGGGAAACCCGGCGTGATCTCTGACTCTAATTCCATCTGTTGTTCCTGAGCAAAGCTGCATTAAGAGCTTACTCAGTCACTCAGACGGCAGCCGCTCGCTCCCACTCCTCCGGATCACCCACGGGGAATGGGAGGAAAGTGGGAATTATTGTTTTTGAACAACTGGACAAAAAAAAAATCATTACGTCACAGTCCCCAAAAAATATTAGAGATACTGTATTTTCTGGACTATAAGTTGCTTTTTTTTTTTTTACATAGTTTGGCTGGGTGTTATACTCCGGAGCGACCCGTATATTATTCTTTTTTTTAAAATTTTATTCAAATATATAATTTCACACGCCGCTAGAGGGCACTGCGGGCTAATCGAGCAGCAGAAAGAAAGTTTGGAGGGAGCGAGAAACGTGCGAAAGGCGGAGGTTACTCTGAGGAAAACAAAACAAGCTAATCATGGGCTAAAC
The DNA here is from genome assembly GCA_021464625.1 of Proterorhinus semilunaris. Classification (NCBI taxonomy): domain Eukaryota; kingdom Metazoa; phylum Chordata; class Actinopteri; order Gobiiformes; family Gobiidae; genus Proterorhinus; species Proterorhinus semilunaris. The sequence goes on along the minus strand of CM038356.1, from coordinate 2,236,964 downwards.
GCTCGAGCCACAGCTACAGGAACGAGTTCGAAAAGGAGAGATTGAAAAACGTGCTGCCGGGAGAGGCTTGTTAACGGGGCAGTTACGCCCCCGTGCCCAGGTCGTTGTTCAGAAGTGTCACCGAGGATGAACCTGTACTGTAAGATAACGGTTAGCATGGGCAGCAGTAGCGGCGATGGAAACAACAGGAATAGCAGCAGAAGCACTAAGCTCGCTCCAGGAGGTTGTGGACCAGTATTATAATGAACAGGCAGACAACAATATTTTAAATGTAGGTACCTTATTATTTAAATATGGAAAGTTCATGTATTTACAGTGCAAGTGGTCATGACCGTGGTGAAGAAAGCGCTTTGATTTCAGTGTCAACAAACAATCACCACAATTCCAAAACCCCTCCCAAAGTCTTTTTTTCCCCAGAGGAGAGGTGGATGAATAAAAGTTCAGAGCGAGAGGAGCGGGGGGAATGGGCTGTGCAGCTCCTACCGCACTGGTGGAGACGATGGAGGAATGATTGTTGAGCAGGTTCAGATCCCTGGGCTTCAGCTCGCCATCGCGGACTAAGTGGTCTTTGGGGTGACCAAAAACACAGGAAAGTAGTATTCAAAGTGTATACACATCAATATCAAAAGGAAGGCACTTCATAAATATTGATATCTAGTATCATAATCCATATAGTTCACTGTCAACACAACAGCACTCATACATCATCACATACCGTAAATAAATAAAGTAATTGTGCAACAACCAGTAGACGAGCCACTATTGTAACCACAAATGCACTTATACAACCGAAGCCACATGCTAATGCTAGTGTAGCATTGAGCTAATCGCTTATAATGGGAAACTGCATTAGGTAGCAGCTAAATGCTAAACTGATTTCCATGGATTTAGTGATTTGGAGTGAGAGGGAGCGTTTGGTGTGTTCTTTATCCTATAGTTATCCGAACTGTTGGTCATGTTAATGCTCACTACTGCCACCTCAGGTCTTATGTGTAACTGCAGCTTCGATATTATTATTATTATTTTTTTTTTTTATTTTTTATTTTTTTTATTTGTTTATTTGAGCAATACACATTGTGCTCAAAAGGAGTGGGCTGAAGCAAAAAGCTTATGAGCCCCCACCCCCAAGTGCAATAAAATAAAAAAAAGAACATTTCAAAACATTTCAAGCAGCTACATTCATACAGACCAACTTACAACAAACAACAAAAATATATTAACTCTTTATATAATTAATTGAAACAACGCACAGCTACAACAACAATCTAGTTTCATATACGATGTCTAGAACAAAGCAAGTAAAAAAAAAAAATGTGTTACTTAATATATTGCTTGCATATTTTTACCCGTGATTACAGAGTTACTTTTATGGTATAAAGGTACATTAATAGATATTATAATCTGAGATCTTGATACTTTCCAGTTGTCATTACCATTCTCAGTATAATTTTAATTTGGGTTTAATTATCATCATCATTATTATATATTTATTTAATTGAGTTATATGTGAAGTATGCTGTAGCCCTGCATAGTGTGGTGCATTAAAAAGCCAGAGAGTGAGCCAGTTGAAGAGGGCAGTAACTCCCCTTCAACAAACCCCCTAACAGCTGATTTGTAGATGATGTTCCTATGCTGAGTGGTGCATTAAAAGACAAGGTTTAGAGCCCGTTGGGAGGATTCCTCTCAACAGATCCATAACCTGCCAACCCTAATTCTCCGTTTGTGAATTTGAGCAATAGAATGACAACCGTTCCAAGCAGCAACACTCTTCCAGATTATAGAGGAAAAATACACATAATCCATCCTACTGCTCCCCCTAGTGGCAACACATTTCTTCTTGTCTGTATATTTCAAAAGTCTTTTGTTTGTATTTAAATTTGAACAGGTTGATGTTTGGACATCGTTTCAAATCCATCTCCAGTTTATTCCACAATTGTACACCATTAACTGTTGGACTAAAACTTTTCAAAGTTGTGCTATGTTTCTGAATCCTAAAGTTTAATTCATCACGTAATTCATAACGACCAGTACGTTCTTGGAACCTTCTTTGTATTTGGTTTGGTAACAATTTATACCTTGCTTTGTATAACATTTGTACAGTTTGGAACTCAACAATGTCACAAAACTTCATGATCTTTGATTTGAAAAATAATGAGTTTGTGTGGTCCAAAAACCCAACTTTATGAATTACTCGGATAGCTCTTTTTTGCAACAATATTATTGGTTTAACTGTGTTTTTATAAGTACTACCCCAAACCACAGTACAATAATATAAGTAGGGCAAAATCAGAGAACAGTATAAGGTATGTAGAGCTTTGATGTTTAAAATGTGCTTTGCTTTTGCTATTACTGAAATGCTTCTAGAAATTTTCATAGATATATATTTAATGTGAGATTTCCAAGTAATTCTGTCATCAATAATCACACCAAGGAATTTGATTTCATGCACTTGCTCGATAACAACACCCTCTATCTGAATTGCTTTCTGAGCATTGCAATTACAGTTGCCAAATATCATCATTTTGCTTTTACTCAGATTTAAAGATAATTTATTTTGTTTGAACCACTTATTGACACTTTTGAGTTCCCAGTTAACAATCCGACACAGCTGTTGCAAGTCGTCTCCTGATGCAAAAATATTTGTATCGTCAGCAAACAAGATAAATTTAAGTATTTCAGACGTTTTACAAATGTCGTTAATATACATATTAAACAATTTTGGGCCCAGAATAGAACCTTGAGGTAAACCACAGACAATTTGTCGACAACTCGACTGATAATCACCGATTTTCACACATTGTTTTCTATTTTTTAAGTAACTGGTGACCCACTGTAGAGCTACCCCCCTAATCCCATAATGTTCTAGTTTATTAATTAATATATCATAGTTTATTGTATCAAACGCTTTACTCAGGTCAATAAATAACCCTATTGCATATTTCTTGTTATCTACAGCATTAGTTATTTCTTCAGTTATATCAAAGAGCGCGTGTGAGGTTGAGTGATTGTTCCTGAAACCAAACTGATTGTCCGAGAGTAAATTACACTTTTCGATAAAGCCGTCAAGTCTAGAGTTAAAAACCTTTTCTAAGATTTTAGAGAATTGCGGTAAAAGGGAAACAGGCCTGTAGTTTGTAAAGAGATGTTTATCTCCTGCCTTGAACAGAGGAATCACTTTTGCTACTTTCATACTGTCAGGAAATTGTCCAGTTTGCAACGATAAGTTACAAATGTAAGTTAACGGCTTAGAGATACTTTCAATAACAGTTTTTAAAGTTTTCATGTCCATGTCATGGTAATCGGTCGAAGTTTTATTTTTACACCCTTTAACAATGTCCAGTATCTCCTTTTCCTCCACAGGTTTGAGGAACAGGGACATAGGATTTGTGTCTATCAGTTCACAATTATAGTTCTCAACGTTTGCAATTTTTGCAGCAAGGTTCGGTCCAACATCTACAAAGAATTTATTAAATGTTTCGACGACTTCATTCATATTATTTAAAGTGTTATCCTCATCTTTGAAATATTTTGGATAATTAATCGTTCTTGGTTTATTTCTAATTATACTATTTAAGATGTTCCATAAACCTTTAATATTATTCTTATTGCTATCTAACAATGTATTATAATAATCCTGTTTACATTTTCTAATGATACCTGTCAGTTTATTTTTATATTTCTTATATTTATCCTCAGCTTCTTTTGTTTTGTTATTTATAAAATTTTTGTAAAGATAATTTTTTTTCTTGCAAGCATTTAGTAAACCCTTAGACATCCATGGTGTTTCTTTACACTTTCTGTTTTTACTGTATTTCTTCATTGGGCAGTTTTTGTCGTATACCTTTTGAAATACTTGCGTAAACTCATCATAAGCCATATTCGTGTCATTCTCTCTGTACACAATACTCCAGTCTTGAGCTAAAAGCTCCTTTTTAAATGCATCAATAGTTTTCTCTGTTTTTACCCTTCTAAACCAATACTTGTTTTCCTCTTCATCTTTTACATATCCATTTTTATACATAACGAAAACTGGAAGGTGATCACTAATATCATTTATCATTAACCCGCTGACTGTATCACTTTCAATTTCATTTGAGAAAATGTTATCAATCAAGGTTGCACTATGGGTTGTAATTCTACTAGGTTTGGTTATTAGAGGAAACAGACCTATACTGAATAAAGTATTTATAAATTCGTCCGTCTTTTTATGTTTATATGGGTTTAAAAGATCGATGTTGAGGTCTCCCCCCACAAACATGACTTTATGACTTAATCCTGAAAAGTGCTCCTCCATCCACTTAGAAAAAACATCTATATCAGAGCCAGGTGTTCTATAGATAGAACTCACAATAATATTTTTCTTTTTTTGCCTTGTAATTTCAACAGTAATGCATTCAAGTGTATCATCCACCACCATTGTCTTATTTTCCATTACTTTGTAACTATAGTTGGAGTCTATAAACATAGCTACGCCCCCTCCATGCTTGTTCCTTCTGTTCATACTTATAAATTCATAACCCTCAATAGAAAACTCAAATTCTCTGTCATTATTGATCCATGTTTCTGTGATTAAAATGACACTGAATGGTGTGGAAAACTGTTTTAAGAAGCTTTTGATGTGGTCAAAGTTTGCATAGAGGCTTCGACTATTGAAGTGGATTACAGTGAATGCCTTAATGTTCTTAAGTTTACTATTGTACAGATCCTCTGTGTAGTATTGACAGTCATTGGTAGCTCTAGAAAAGAAGTTATTTTCCGGGTCGATGTCGATCTCAGTGTTCTGTAGGTCGTACTGAGAGAATGTAAAATCCTGGGAGTTTGCTTCAGCAATTCTCCTTATTGAAAAATCCAAGTCGGTGCTTCCTATAGAACTGTATGTATTACTAGACATGTGAGATTATGTGCTTTTACATACCAAAATCCATACGTTTTTCTCGGTGTTTATACTGGATGTGGTGTACTGCTGCGTGGACGTATAATGAGTTTGTCATATCTCAAGAAGGCGATCTCCCCCCTTTCTCGTGCAGCTCTCAGCTCCGGCATCAGTTCTTTGCGTTTTCTTTTTATAGATTCCGTGTAGTCCTCGTTAATGAAGATTTTTGTTCCTTTGAGTCGTTTGGCGCGCTGCAAGATTTCCTCGCGATCCTTCCACCTCAGTAGTCTGGCGATGATGGGTCTCGGCCAGTCTCTCCCTCCGCCGGGTTTCCCTACGCGGTGAGCCCTCTCCACCTCCACCGCGTGATTTAGCTGTAGCTTCTCCTTCAGTATTTCTTTCACCTTTTCCTCGGCGTCGGCCCAAGTCTCCCCAGGCGACTCCAACACTCCCTCAAATACCAGGTTATTTCTGCGGCTCTGCCCCTCCAGATACTCCAGTTTGTCCGTGATGATGTGTAAATTGTCACATACTTTGTAAAAATCCGTTTGTAAGGTGTTTGTGCGCTCCGTGAGTTTCAGATTTTGCTCTTTCAAAGTGTCCACCTCACCTTGCGTGAACTGCAGGCTTGTTTTTAGTTCTTGAATGTCCTTAGTCTGTAAATCCATGCGGGTGTTTGTTGATTCCATGATGAGTTTAATAAATCCTTTGAAGTTCTCCTGTTGTTGTTGAATTAATTCCCTGAACATGACCCTCTGCTGCTCCATGAGCTCCGTGACTCGACTGAGGCTTACGTATTCTTCTTCCACCGCCGAATCTGCCTGTTGCTTCGCCTCTATTTTCGGCGGTTTTGGCATTTTGCTCCCTCTCAGCAGGCCTGAATTTTCTTAACGAATATTTTAATATTCTTGAGAACTTTTTTCGCGTTGGTCTAGCTTTGTCCGTCCCTGAAATCGGTATTAAGCTCGTGCATGACCCGAAGTAACAACTTTTTGAGTGACAGTGCAGGATTTTAGAGGCAGTTGTGGTGAACAGGTCCGGGCTCATTCTACACATTAGGACATGGCTGGAACAAGTAGGGGGAGGGAAATACATCATTGTAACATTTTCAAACTCTGTATACTTTAACATACTAGACACATGTTTAGTTTGTTGTTTATGCTTCATGTAGCTAACCATCAATGTGTTTTGTTAACATACCGTACGCCTATTCAGCCTGATACTGGAGCGCCTTAAAGCACTGGAGAGCTGAGTCACACTGTTCGGCCTCTGCTGACTGACTTAAGCTCACAGTGTTAGCCCACTAATGCCCTCAGCCCGAACCCACCGCGGTCACGGCGGGGGCGTTCCTTCACGCGGGTACTTGGGCTCGGTTTAGAATAGGTTAAAAAATAGCAAAGGACAAAAAAGCGTGTGTGGTGAAAAATACATAGAGGTAAGAATAACAAGCCCGTGTTCACTTAGAGGGGCCGAAAGGTTTTAGGTTCATGAAGTAGAGTTTAATTACACAATGTAAGTGTAGCATGTGGGGGTCTGATGAGTGTAGTGTGGTACTGGTGCCATCAGAGGGCAGTAGTCAAGGTCTATAAAAGCCCTGCTCTTTGACACCATCCTCTGACCTGAACCTTTGTCCTCAGTTCCCTTGCACTACCCAGGTACAGTGCTGCCCGCTGATAACTTATTAGTGACTTTCTATGGTTTCGTAAGGCCTTTGCCTCGCGATGGCTGCTCCAGGATTGCTGCCTTTGGTGTCTCCAGCTGTCTGACGGGCTAGGTGGTGTGGGTGGCTGTTAAAGCTCCGCACTGGTGCTGCAAAGCGTCTCAGATGGTATGTTTGGGGGGGAAGGCATCGGGGGTTGGGAATTTGGCCTAGGTTCAGCAGTTTACCAGTACTTGTTCTCATAGGTGACATGGGTGTGGCAGGAGCCATGTTTTGAGTTTGTGTGCTGGGACGGCTGCTTTGTCTTGAGCCTTATGGAAATAGACCATGGACATGTTACTGGTTGGATGTATTCCAGGCAAAGCAAAGTTTATGGACAATCGATGCACGTAAGAAAAAAAGGTGTAATGAACAGTGAAGTGACAGTACCAATGAACATTTAAGGAAACTAAAGAAATGTGCATTTTAACTGTCTGCTGATATTTTAAATAATTATTGTATAAATAAACCCAACTATGTTTTATATATGGAACCTTGCCTGCCTTCATTTTCAACTAACGTACCTGTGAGCCTGTACATCAGTAGTAAGTGCTGGAATTTGACCAGCTGGCGTTGTTCGGCTCTTTACATTAACTACCACTCCGTATTGCCACATAAGTAAAAAGCATAATGAGATGAGCCTCTTCGATGCATAAATAGCTCTCTGTCGCTTTCGTTACATACAAGTACCTCAAGGCTTACAATATAGGAAATACAAGTGTCTTCCAGGTCATGTGTGCGCACAGACACATACATCAGGTCATAAGGTCATCCCTGAAATGTTTTAACGTGTGTGAAGTGAAAACATCGTGAAGCTCAAGAAGAAAACGTCAAAAGTGCAAAGCAGAAATCAAAGCACACGGCGGCCATTTTGAAGAGTTTATTTTTAAAAACGTAATGTGTTGAGAATCTACAATGTAAATAGTCTGGAAATAAATGAGCTCCGGTCTTGATAAATGACCCCCGGATATACAGAATGTGTTCAGGAGAACGTCTGAAGCGCCGTGTAAGTTCCTCGCACAGCCAGCCCGAGCGGTGGGGGGTCGGTAGCCGTTGTTTGTGACCTGTGCCCCGTGCAGTTTCCGAGCGCGAGTCACTGATCCCTGCGCCTCCAGCTGGACTCCGCACCTGACCTACTGTCCCGACGCTGAACTGTGCTCACAAAACGGTCACCACCTTGCCCCCATCCTCACCGCTCCCTGCAGAACATTGTGATCTTGCCTTAATGGCGCCCGCAGCTGTCGATACGTCCCATATGAGGATTACGGCGGGTTAATCCTGTTACTGTGTTCTCGGGCCAGCGCCTCTCTGCGCCCCTGCAGGAGGAGGAGGAGCAGCGGTGTCTCTACAGGGCGGTTAGCCTGTCGGTGTGTAGCATGTTCTCCCCGTGTCTGCGTGGGGTTCCCGTACCTCCTAAAAGTATGACCTGGGATCAGTCGATTCATGGCCAAATCCGTCGTGGAATGTTTGCAGGGAAAGGACTTTGTCTGTATCGTACGTTCACTGAAATGGTACCAAAGCGCTTTTACACGGGACGATTCACATTCACTCCATACGCCAACAAACAGCCGTTCTTTTGCACAGTGAGCGCTCGTGCCTCACAGCTAGAAGGTCCGGGGTTTGATCCGCGGGCGGACGGGGCCTTCCTGTGGAGCTGTTCTCCTCGTGTCCGCGTAGATTTGCTCCAGTTGCCCCCACCACTAAAACATGTACAATGGGCAAGGATGAATGAGAGTGTGAGTGAGTGGTAGGTGGTGGTCCGAGGGGCCGTTGGCGCGGGGGTCGCCCCATTAGTCCGACGTCTAATCATTCCCAAAGTGTCCCATTGCGTAGGGGTTGAAAAAGAGTCCACTGACCTTAAGGTTGTAAATGACTCTCTGGGTTAGAGATGTCGGACTAATCTCACCTCTGCTCAATGGGACATTTTCAGAATAATGGGTTGTCGGACCAATGGCAGGGCACCCCGTTGGAGCAGGGGTCCCAGTCTTCCCCTGGGACCCCTGTGGCTACAATAGTAGTTTACCACCACTGAGTATGAACTGATTTCGATGGCTTCTTTTATCCAGCGCTTGAATGTGTTGGTTTCAGATCCAACGACCTGTGCCTCGTCCCAGTCCATGATTTCAACATCTCCAATTCTAGTGTCTGACCAAATGAACACTGAAAGTTGTAGTAACACAAGTACACACAATGAACTTGGACCAGGTTCTGGGTACGAAGTGACCAAACTAGAATGATAAATGTCCAGCCGGTCACACATAGTCCCGTGTTTTGTGTGATTTCTGATTCACTGACAGAGAAACTCTTCCACATTCTGACGGGACAATTTGTAAAAAGGCTGTTGAATGGAGGTACCTTCTGCTGTCCACCAGGCTGCCGTGTGCTGGACCCCGGGCAGCACAGAGCGGGACAAGAACAGACTGAACAAGCTGGTCAGGAGGGCTAGCTCCGTCCTGGGCTGCCCCCTGGGGGACAGAAGGGTGTTAGCCAAGCTCACCTCCATCATGGACAACACCTCCCACCCACTGCCCGGGACTGTAGAGGAGCAGCTCCTTCAGAGGAGACTCATCCCCACCGCTGTCAGAGGTAAGAGAACCTGAACACTTATATCCCTGTTTACATCCTGGATATTTTGGCTCCAGAGAGGGGCGGAGCTAATGACAAATATGGTTAAGAAGCTGAATACTTTAGCATGATAAAGCCATGCGTTGAGGCTTTATCTGACATTCCTCTGGCACAGGGACAAGAGCTATCCAAGGAAAACTCAAAACAGTGGAGCTCTTTCCCAGCTTCAGCGACAAAAGTAAAAAAAAAAAAAAAAAAAAATGTGTTTGATCCAAGACTGACTTCCACCTGAGATACCACTGTTGTTGTTGGTTACTTCAATGTTCGTTCATTTTTAGAAGATACAAAGTTTTAAAAAATGGCTGTAGGAACGTTTTTGCTCCTGCCGTATCGTCGGCAATGGTAAAAAAACAAACAGGATACTGTGTTTAACTGGTACAGTATACGGGAAACTGGGGGAATATCCCAGTGAGAACATCCTGGTTTCTAATTACCTGGATATTGGTTTGGCCAGGAAACTGAAACCAGACAAAACCAGGAAACTTAAAATCCCCGTTAATAACCTGGATCCTCGAATGCATCACGTGCAATATTTTATGTTTCGAGTCCCTTTATCAACCACCTGCACTATTTAGTTTAGTTTAGTTTATTTGTTTATTTGAGCAGTACACATTCTGCTCAAAAGGAGTGGGCTGAATCAAAAAGCTTATGAGCCCCCACCCCCACGTGCAATAAAATAAAAAAATAACATTTCAAAACATTTCAGCAGCTACATTCGTACAGACCAACTTACAAACTTACAAAAAAAAACAAATATGAACTGTTTATATAATTAATTGAAACAAAGCACAGCTACAACAACGATCTCGTTTCATGTACGATGTCTAGCACAAAGCAAGTCAAAAAATGTGATCCATAATATATTTCTTTCAGATTTTTACCCTTGATAACCGAGAGTTACGTTATATATATTATTTATGTTATAAAGGTACTTTAATAGATATTAAACTCCGAGATCTTGATACTTCCCAGTTGTCATTACCATCCTCAGTATAATTTTAATTTGGGTTTAATTATCATCATCATTATCATTATTATTATATATTTATTTAATTGAGTTATATGTGAAGCATAGTGTGGTGCATTAAAAAGCCAGAGTGTGGAGCGGGCCAGTTGAAGAGGGCAGTAACTCCCCATCAACAAACCCCCACACAGCTGCCCTATGACTGTAAATGTTGACCCTTTGATAATTTATATGACGTTATTTTCTTTCTTCAGATGCCTCTATTTACTCGGCACATGTTCCACTCTATTTTGCCCAGTGTTTCTCGACAGCTGACGTAATGAGTGAATCGCTCCATGGAGATCGATAAATGGTAAATGGACTCAACTTATAAAGCGCTTTTCCAGCTTCATCAGGCCCAAAGCGCTTTACAGTACAGAACCAGCCACCCCAGTGTACGCAGACACTGGAGGCCGGGCGGCTGAAGTGTCTTGCCCAAGGACACGACCACAGTGGGCATTTGCGGGATCTGGGATTTACCTGGTCCGGCCATAAGCGCTCCAGGCCGGTGTTCCCTCAAAGGCCGGAGGGAGTGCCAGGAGAGGCATCTGTCACGTATGTCGGTCCAAGAGGCGCCAACGCAGGAGAATCATCTGTGGCCCTGCTGTCGCGCTCAGAGGGCGGGGCCAAAGCTCGGCGGTGCCAAGAGGATCAACCCGATTAGCCCCGTCCACTCACACTCTGCTCCAGCAGCCCACACACGATTAATGAATCTAAGTCCATCGTTAATGGATTTTATTGACACATTGAACCTTTAGAGCTGTTCACCACACGGCGTTTTCCCGTCATCAGAAACGTGCTTGTGTTTTGAGGAGGACCATTAGCTGCTCTTCGGACCAAACTCTAAAGAGGACACTGGAGCAGAATAACTTCAGCAACGCATGACAAGTAGCCTAGCGTAAATTAGCCGATAGCCGCCGATAGCTCATTGGTATACTTTTATTTACAAAGCCATGCTTGGTCTACTGCCCTCTTACATCTGTGACCTGATCTCACGGAGGAGCGCTGGCTCTGATAGTCTGCGTTCAAATGATCATCTGTTGCTCACGGTTCCATGTGCCCGTTCAGAGCTGGGGAAAAAGGACATCTGTTCATTCTGCTCCTTCCGCATGGAACAAAAAGACCGGAAAATAATTGATCTTATTCCATTGAACGGATTTAAGTCCAGAGTGAGAGCACTCGAGTCGACCTCTTGTAATGTTTTTTATAATGAGTATGTATGTAATTCTTCAACTGTATCTTTTGCTGCCTCTTGGCCAGGACTCCCTTGAAAAAGAGGTTTTTAATCTCAATGGGACTTTCCTGGTTAAATAAAGGTTTAAAAAAAACAAAAAACTAGACCTTTGCAGACTTTGTGTCTTTGTGTGTAACGGGAAGTTCTCAGGCCGCCGTTTGTCCACACTGAGATCTGTTCTTACCTGAGCTTAGACGAGTTGACCTGTCTGGTCTTTGTGCGTGCGCTCAGTCACGCAAAAAGACCAAAGATGTTGTTAGCATTTGGCCTCTCCCAGTATATTCCTATAGCTCCAAACGGGGGTGAGGTTAGAAGCGACCGAGCTCTTCCACGGGCACACAGACCAGACAGGTGAGGATCACCTCGTCTAAGCTCAGGTAGAACAGATCTCAGTCTGGAGAACGGTGGCCTGTTCCTTTAAGAAGGTGAGACGCCGCAGGTGATCATCAGCCGTCAGTGGTCAGTAGTTTTTTCCCCATAACGTCAGAGTAAAACTAAGATATTTCCTGTCGTTTTGTCGCTAGTGAGTTCGGGATTTCCAGGAAGTAACACCAAAACATCGCGTCACATGGGCTGGTTTCCCGCGCTCATTCATTCACAAACACTGACATGTTTGGTATCCACGTGTAGCACGAAAGGCTGTGACCGAGAGGACGCTGAAATCCAAATATGGTCATTTCCTTTCCATGTGCAGACAAAGGGACTGAACTTTAGGAAGGTTTTCATTCCACTCTTTAAAAGGGACTAGATGCAAGTTGGTCATTTGTATGCTCACTACTGCCACCTCAGGTCTAACGCGTAACTGCAGCCTCTATATCAAGCTCGGACCTGAACACCTTTCTGAGTGGCAGAGGCAGTTGTGGTGAACAGGTCCGGGCTCAGTCTACACATTAGGACACGGCTGGAACATGTAGGGGGAGGAAAATACATAATGTTAACATTTTTAAACTCCGTATAGTCCCTTTAACAACATCTGCACTTTAGTCGCTCCGTAAGACTCCACACTTTACAGGCTCACACTTAACTCGACTTTTTTCCCCCTTTTTTTGCAGAGGGATCTATTAATATCTAATTTCTTCCTGATTAATCAATATTTGAACCAAAAAAAGGTGGAATGATTTTTTTTATTGAACTGATTTTTTTCATCAATCAATCAATCAAGTTATATTTCTAAAGCGCCGTACAACAACCAAAGTTGACCAAAGCGCTGCACACAGTAAAAATAAAAATACAATATAAAAAGGACTACAATTTCATTAAAAACAGACCATTCACAACAGTTGCCACAGAACTATGTGTCAAATGCCTCTTTAAACAGGTGAGTCTTTAAACAGGTGAGTCTTTAAACAGGCGAGTCTTTAAACAGGTGAGTCTTTAAACAGGCGAGTCTTTAAACAGGCGAGTCTTTAAACAGGCGAGTCTTTAAACAGGCGAGTCTTTAAACAGGTGAGTCTTTAAACAGGCGAGTCTTTAAACAGGCGAGTCTTTAAACAGGCGAGTCTTTAAACAGGCGAGTCTTTAAACAGGCGAGTCTTTAAACAGGCGAGTCTTTAAACAGGCGAGTCTTTAAACAGGCGAGTCTTTAAACAGGGGAGTCTTTAAACAGGCGAGTCTTTAAACAGGCGAGTCTTTAAACAGGGGAGTCTTTAAACAGGCGAGTCTTTAAACAGGCGAGTCTTTAAACAGGCGAGTCTTTAAACAGGCGAGTCTTTAAACAGGCGAGTCTTTAAACAGGCGAGTCTTTAAACAGGCGAGTCTTTAAACAGGCGAGTCTTTAAACAGGCGAGTCTTTAAACAGGCGAGTCTTTAAACAGGGGAGTCTTTAAACAGGTGAGTCTTTAAACAGGCGAGTCTTTAAACAGGCGAGTCTTTAAACAGGGGAGTCTTTAAACAGGCGAGTCTTTAAACAGGTGAGTCTTTAAACAGGCGAGTCTTTAAACAGGCGAGTCTTTAAACAGGGGAGTCTTTAAACAGGCGAGTCTTTAAACAGGCGAGTCTTTAAACAGGGGAGTCTTTAAACAGGTGAGTCTTTAAACAGGTGAGTCTTTAAACAGGTGAGTCTTTAAACAGGTGAGTCTTTAGTTTTGCTCTGAACAGGGGCAGGTCTGAAACGGCACGTAACTCAAGCGGCAACGAGTTCCAGAGTGTTGGACCTGCCACAGCAAAAGCCCGATCACCCCACTTTTTATGACGTGACCTGGGCCCCTCCAGCAGGTGGTGTTGGGCAGAACGTAGGGTTCTGCTGGGCTGGTGAGGGGTCAGAGTCTCACATAAATACGCAGGTGCGAGGCCGTGGATGGAACTGAAAACAAAAAGCTAAAGTTTGTACTGGATTCTGAAAAGGAGCGGGAGCCGATGCAGGGAGTGAAGGACGGGCGTGATGTGGTCATGTTTGCGAGAGTCGGTGAGGAGCCGGGCAGCAGCATTTTGCACAAGCTGTAATTTGTGAATGAAGGTTTGACTGAGTCCAATATACAGTGCATCGCAGTAATCCAATCGTGAGCTGATGAATGCGTGAATAGTTTTTTCCAGGTCGGAGCGGCTGAAGGAAAGGCTTCACTTTTGCCAGAAGGCGAAGCTGGAAAAAACTTGCCTTAACCACAGAGTCAGTTTGCTTTGCGAAAGTCCAGATTTGCATCCAGATGAACACCTAGGTTTTTGACGACCGTGTTGGGGACGAGAGACTGAAGACCAGGAACAGTGGCGCTGGGTGGATTTTGAACGCCAAAAAGAATGAGTTCAGATTTGCGATCTCATTTAAACACAAACCGTTCCGTGAGAGCCATTGATTTTTTTTCATGAAACACATTATTTAAAAAAAATCAACAAGCTAACAGCGGGTCCCTGTCTATCCATTGTTTGGGTTTCGTTGTTGAAACTGTTTTTGTGGCAGAACTTATTTCATTTGCTCAAATGATGCTTTAGCTTTAACGGTTCACTCCTGTCACTTGTTTACTTGAAATCTTCCAGAACCTGTTTCAACCACCTGTGCACTCGTCTGAATCCGCCTGCCCGAACACGCCCGCCGCGGTGGGGAGCAGGCGACACCGGGTTTAATTAATTTTCCCAGTTTCGTTTATTAACTTTGCTCGTCACTGTCGTTGGCGCGCTGTTATTTTTGGACCGAGGCCCGAGAACTGGAGCTCCGAAAATGTCTCCGTGTTCTTCCTTTGAAGTGGCATCTGATTTGTCGTTGACAGATTGAGAAACGTCGCTCTGCACGAACAATGAGCTGCAGAGCCCGGGACGGGAGGGGAGATGAACGTCCTAACCCCGCCCCTTCTCTGCCAGTTCGACTTCACCCGAATCTAAAAGCGTCAAAAACATCGTGAACGAGGATGAAAAGGGGTCGGCCCATTTGTCCGAGAACGTCCCATTGAGGAGCACACTGCTTCTGATGACCAGCCCAACACAGAACATGCTATGACTGCAGAGGGTAATCAAAGCATGGATTTGGATGAGAACCTACTCAGATCTCAAACTCTTCTGACTTTAGTCTAGGGTGACCAGATGTCCCAGTTTACCCGGGACAGTCCCAGTTTTGAGTCCTCTGTCCCATGTCCCCACACATTCCTCCAAAACCATTAATTTGTCCCAGTTTTACACAGGATCTGTCCCAAGTGTCCCAGTTTTTGGCCAATATGATCCACAAAGTACAAACTTCGCTTTACATTCATGTCTTTGGGCCGTGCAGATGTCCATTAGAAGTAGAAACCAATAAGAAATATCAAGTCTATCATGTTAATGCTGAATGGTGCATGGTGTAAGACATTAACAAGCATATTTAGCGTGGGACGGCTCCCTGGTTGACCATGCAACTAAATCCCAAATGGTGTCCCAGTTTTTTAGTCAGAAAATCTGGTCACCCTACTTTAGTCACATCTCCACGGCGATGAGCTGGAGACGTCCCTCAGGAGAGCTGAGCTGATGTTTGTTTATCTTTCAACCTGGATATTAGTTTTGGCGATCAGACGTCGAGGTCAGTATGGATGACCAGCTTGGAGTTAGGGACGTCTTCCCCCGGAGCCTGGACATAGGAGACTCGTAAAGCTGCAGCAGGGAGAAGCCGTGGGCAGAGGAGGTGGAGACGGGGTGGAGCTGGGTCGCAGCACAGCTGGGAAGCGAACGATCCATGGTCGCTGGGTGTTAAAAGCGGGACCGAAGGCGATGATTGGCTGCTACGCAGGTCCCATTAACACTTTTTTACCTCCAGAGGGACTATGGAAAGGATTTATTAAGGAAAAAACAGGAAAAACTTGGATTTATAATCAGAAAGAAATCCAGATTGAGACCCAGCTGTGAGTCTTTGAGGTCGAAAGCTCAGAGCATCAACTTCAAAAAGGACTTGGACACCCCTGGTTCTGGCCTGAGCTGTCGGTCCATGCAGAGTGACAGATCTAAAGTGATGGCTGAGGTGGAGGTGTGGCCCTCTCGGGCTGGAGGTCATTGGCTGGAGGTCAGTGATGCTGAAGTTAGTCTACCAGGCTGAACTAACGCCTAGGCTTCATTTCATAAAATAAATGCTTATATTTATTGGGTGAAATTCTACAGTGTTGCTTTAAGGTTCGGGCCAGTGTCTCTCTAATCCACAACACAACTGGGTCAGGAAAACACAGTCTAGTAGGTCTTAGCTTTCAAATGAGGCGTTACCCTTGCCTATAATATTTATGCCGGTAATCTAAAGCACAAGTTTCAAATCCATATCTCTAAAAAAAAACGTAAAAGTCGCCATTCACCTGCAGCGTCTAAGGAAGGCGACGCTCACCCGGGTCACACTTTCATGTCGACATCTTGATTGATACGGCGCGGTAGCACAGCGGTTAGCGCTCGTTCTACACAGCTAGAAGGTCCCGGGTTCGATTCCCACCTGGGCGGGGTCTTTCTGTGAGGAGTTTGCATGTTCTCCCCGTGTCTGCGTAGGTTTCTTCCGGGTACTCCGGTTTTCCCCAATGGCCGCTGACTGCTCTGCTTTGTGACTACCACACTGGAGGCCGCCATTGCTCCACCTTTGCTGTAGTTCCTCCATATGACCGCTATTCCCCCATTGGAATGCATTGGACTTTAGACACGTTAAAAACAACGTTAATGCCCGTTGCCTAATGGTTTAGAAGTGGCTAGAGCTAGATATTCCTCCTGTGATTACGCCGGGTTAAAAACAATCTGGGGCACCGGGCTGGTTATCGTAGGAGACATTTTAGAAATCTTGCATAATTAATGAGGGCCTGACTTTGATTGACAGGCCGTTTACGTCGCTGCCTGGCCATGGGCGCGATTACAACAGAAATACACGCCCATTACACGCCCCGCGAGGGCCAAGCAGGGCCGGGTCTACAGTCAAGATCCCGCCCTTATGCCCTTTTTAGGAAGGAGGAGGAGGAGCCTGTAAATCCGCCATGATTTCCCCCTTGAACGTGGTCATGAGTGAGGAGGAGCTGTCTATTCTTTTTTACAGTCTGTGGTTTTCCCTACCACTAAAAACATGTACAATAGGTCAGGATGTGGGTTTGAGAGTGCGCATGGGGGACGACGGATGGAAATTAGCCCACGGCTACATGGTGTGGCTTGTTTACATGCATGAGACCCATGTGTGTTCATGAACATGCTCTGTCCTGACCAAATAAACCAATAAATAAATAAATGCGTTATCCTAATTCAAATAAATGAATACAAATAAATGAAGTTAGCATTATCATTCGGTAGGATTTTGCCCTAAAGCGCAAATGTTAATATGACTGAATTAGCAAATTTCCATCCATTTGTCCAAAGGCAGGTTAGAAAATCAAAACTAAACGAAAAATATTTCCCGCAGATGACAACTTGTAGTTAACGCCTTAACCCCCGCCTTAGCCGAGTGCATTTTCTCCACTTCAGCTTTACCCACATCTGAGGTCATAGGCCAGTGTAACGTCTCATCCGAAAGCACCTCACCTATATGGAGCTTTCTCCTTGCATTGTTGCCACTTGTTTGTTGCTCTATTGAGGCTTTTTCATCTCAGCAAGAGCAGTTTCTATGACCAAAAACTCCAAAGATTTGATGATTTTACGCTGCAGTATCATACAGAGACCACTAGAGGCAGCGATACCCTGTCACATGAGTGGAGAAAGAGCCGTGACGCTGCATTGACCACCTGGAGGATGAGCTCCCACCGTTTTGCCCTCACCTCGAGAGGAGCAGTCAGAGGATCAAACTTCCCCCCCTATAATCTCCGCTTTTATGGGGCACAGTTAATCCCCGAAGGAACGCTCTGCAAAGACCGAAACATCGGGATCACGTCAGGCAAATCCGGGCTCAGGTCTCAGACTCCACAGACGCAGAGCCGTGTGTTTCATGGCGGGCCGCGGCCGGTGTGCGGGGGCTCCACTGCCCGAAGCTCCTCCAGGTCTCGGTGCTTCGTGGGTTCACGGCGATGACGAAGCGATTTGTTGGAAAGATCCCAGCGGTTTAACATGTGTGGCATCGAGACTTCGTTAACAGGCCTGGGCTCTAAAAGCTCGTCTGTGGTCGGGACAGTTAAGCCGGGCTTTGTTGTAGGGCTTCACGTTCTCCTCACAGTGCGTCCGGATCAGAGGAACGTTATGGTGGATTCAGGACGTTAAATAAATACATTCCCCTGTGTTGTCCTGAGGGATTCCTGAGCAGAGCTTTCCACCGTTAAATTTGTTTGTTTTTCCGATACCACTGTTTTAACAAACTGATCCAATACCTGTACTAAAATATCTGTCTAGAACCAGAAAATAGAACAATAGTGTGTGGAAGATCTGCAAAAAGACCAAAGAGGTTGTTAGCATTTAGCCTCTCTTCTCCTCTATGGGGCCAAACGTGGGTGAAGTTACAAGCGACCAAGCTCTTCCACGTTTCCCCGATTTAAATACAGTTTTGTGAGTAGTTACACGATCCAATCCGCTCCGTTCAATAAATACTCACCTTTGTGCACCGATTTACCTGTGTCTGTTTTTGGGTTCAGTCTGATACGTAACCATATGGAGTTTAAACATTTAAAAATTAGGTATTTTCCTCCCCTACATGTGCCAGCTATTCGAATGTGTAGAATGAGCCCAGACCTGTTCACCACAACTGCCTCTAAAATCCTGCACTGTCACTCAGGAAGGTGTTAATTTGGGTCCGAAGTGACGTCATACACGAGTTTAATATAGAAGTTGCAGTTACGCGTAAGACCTGAGGTGGCAGTAGTGAGCATCAAATGACCAACTTGTGTCTAGTCTGTTTAAAGTGAAGATATTACTGCGCGGATGTCGAAGCGCTCCTAAAGGTCCGCACACACTACACGATTTTCTAGTCTTAAACGATTTTATATAGAATGGGGGGTCCACACTACACGACTGGATTCAGTGCGATTATAGAACCCCTGGGGGTTCACACTTAACGACTGAGAATCGTCAGAGCGAACACTCTACATGATTCTGACAAACAGCTGATGTTTGATAACACAGCACGTCTGTGTCTCCACCGCTTCATTTCTCCTCCAGCTTCAAAAACTGACCCCAGATCTGCAAAGAGAGGCCTGTGTTTGTGAGCGTGCAAAACATGTGCGTGTCCCAGTTTGGTCAGCGGTGTCAACAGTGTCTCAACATCGTAGTGCAAGGCTCCTACTGCTACGAAGCCGAAACACTTGGCTATAGTTCTGTCAAACGGAGATAAAAGTCGGCGACACGAAGAAGCGGGACGTATTTCAGTGGATTTAATAAGTGAGACGCGCTCCAAGATGGAGGAGAACGGAGAAAGCGGAGAGAGGCGAGTCGCTAGTGGCGAGGTGAAGCTGAACAGTCCGTCTCCAAACTCAGTAAGTGCCGCTAAACTCTGTTCGCGGTTGAAATGTAGCTTGAAAAGGTGGTCCTCGTGAACGTTTGGTGATATAAAGTTGTGCTGTTTCGTGTGGGGCTGTGGCCATGACATGAGCTGTTTGTGCCGCTGTTTTCACGGAGAAATGAAAAAGGAGGCGCGGCGGTGTTTTTCTGTCTTTATTTCACTCCGTCATTGGCCGAACACATTTCTGTGTGTTCACTTTGGGGTAAAATCACCCAAAATCCAAAATCGGGCTTAAAAATCACATGTTTGATTTCCTGCGACTGTAATCCAGTTGCGTCTGACTGCCGCCCACACGACACGATTCCAACGAGAGTCCAGTCGGCTCTTTAAAACACTGACATGTATTTCATCACTTTTATAAAGTTTGGCTTGTGCAGAATCTCTTATATATATTTTTTTATTAATTGTGCACCTTTCCATCAACAGTGGTTGCGCATGAAGAATCACTCGAGGGTGGGGGCTTATGGGATGGCACATGGCTCCTAATCGCCAGTGAGTTAGCATCAGAAATCCCTATGCTAAAGAGGCTATGATAGTTAGCATGGAGGCTCCTTTTCCTAACGCTTCTTATCATGGCGGACGCTGACGCACATTCAGTTTGGTGGAAGTCCTCTTACCAATTTAACGGTTTCGGAATCAGACAAAGAGCGGTTCAGAAGCCCCTTATGAGAGACCAACAGGCCCGGTTAGAACCATGAGGCCGTCCTCAGGAGGAGGGGCTGGTGCAGCTCCAACAGCTGTCCTCACGACCCGGCAACGGACAAGTGGAAGAAGATGGATGGATGGACTTCAGACACGCTTGGGAAAAAGCCGCCTCTGTTATATCCTCTGCTCGACCCCGCAGCCTGGTTCGGATCTGCTGATCTGTGGCCTCACCAGACCGAGCGTTAACCACAAAAGTCAGCACATTTATGAAGTATGTTTTCAAATGGAAATAATGAGTGAATTCTTAAAACCACACACAAGTACTTTCAGGTCGGACGGGCCATTCAATGTGACTTGGCTTTTCATTGTATTATAAGTCATAATTGTTTGATATAACATCATTGAACAGTATTTGCTTGTGTTTTGAATGGAAGACGCTTGAAGCACGCGTGGAAAAACAGGACATGAACACCCAGGAAACACCGCAGAGAAACGCTCGCCAGGATCTGCTTCAGTCTGAAAACAAGAGTCAAAATAGCGACGAAAAAATCCAGAAAAAAGTGAAAAAGTGTCGCTTTTTTTGTCGCCCTTTTGATGCTTTTTTTCCTGCGTTTTCGAAGCCGACCTGGAGAGAACGTGCTTGGACACATTTTTTCCGATTCAACAGCTGTTTTAAAAAAGCACTCATTGCAAACGAGCTCCTGCCGCTTTGATGATTAGCGTTAAGTGCGTCGTCTGTGAAACGTTAAGGGGTCCGGGGTCATTATCGGGCTTTAGTTTCCAACACTTTTCCAATCGCTCCACTTTTGTTCTCAGTGTTGGCTCGATCGCAGCTGCACCTGAAGCCCTTAAGCACCGGGACGGCCTGGAGCGCCATGAGCCAAGATACAAGATGTTTTATTTGTCAAACCATTCACATGGTTAGAAATCGTATTTCTCTCATCCTTGATTGTGGAGCGGGGGGTGGGGGAAGAGGGGTGGGAGGGAGGGCAGGGAGTTCAGCTTCCCGATGGCCTTGTGTATGAAACAGTTTTTCAGTCGACTCGACCTGGCCCGTAGATTCCACAGTCTCCTCCCAGGCCAGTCGTCCACTTTAGCTTTTTGTATCTGTTTGGAACTTTGTTAACAGCCAATCAAATCTCAAAACGTTTTATATCGAACCAATCACAGACCGACAGGAACCGAATTAACCCCTAAAATATGTTCTTAAATCCATTTAAAAAGAATGCCCCTGTGTATGTTGATGTTTCAGTGTTTATTCCCGTTCTTGTTTTTTTTAAATTTAATGTATCCTTTTTGTACAGGGTAAAGCATTTATAAATCCGCCCTCCGACTAGAAAGAAAGTCCACACATCCTCGGTCTCTCCAGAAGTTTCTGCAGCACATTCATTATTTTTTGGCAGCTGTACTGGATAAACAGGGCTCCCGAACGCACCACACGACTTCAATCATACCTTGACAAACAAAATGCATTTCTTGACCGGCGATCACGTGACTGTAGACTCTGCGACAACGTCTCATCGTTTCCTCTGGAGGACGACTTCATCTCAAAGTTCTCCAGCACAAGAGCGTCCCGGGCGGAACCAAAACCGCCGTCATCTTTGGCGAACATGTGGAATGAGTCATAATTATTTGGCGTAAAATATCCGACAGTGAAGTGCTCCTTCGCCTGCGCTCATCGACATAAAGCCCCTGAACTATCTGCTGTTTCTGCTGTCAGTGTGTGCACCATAGACGTAAACACGGGCCGTGTGATGTCAGAGCGGACACTGACGTTCAGCCTAAAACTCCGGTTATATACGTATCAAGCACATAACCAGAGTCTTCACTTTGGCCGGAGGGTTTAGAAACCTTTGTTTTTATCAACAGAAATCTCCAGTATTGTGTGGATCATAGTCCAGATCATGTGTGGACGGGGCCTCTAAGTCTCATTTGCATGTTGTGTTTGTGTTATTGGCGAGTTGAATTCCCCTACGTTTCAAATAAAAACCGAGTCTGACTCCTTGAACCCTTATGTTTTTGTGGTTAAAAAACACATAGATCCCTAACATTAGTCTCAGGGCCGCTCCAAGACACTGTTTATTATGCGTTTATATATATTTGTGCGTATTTGACCCCGTAGGGACCCAGAGGCTGTATGAGTCTTTACTTTGGATCACAGTGGTCTTTCGGACGCTCCAGGATCAATTGTTGGGAGGTTTTCTGGTGAGAGGCTCCGTCAGTAGCGAAAACTTTCCAAACGATTAATTAAAAAGTTTCAGGTATTCCTATCAAAACCCCATCCATCCATTTTCTTCCACTTGTCCGTTGCCGGGTTGTGGGGGCAGCTGTTGGAGCTGCACCAGCCCCTATAGCGCCCCCTGCAGGTGGTGGGTCCACAGAAGGACGGCCTCATGGTTCTAACCGGGCCTGTTGGTCTCTCATAAGGGGCTTCTGAACCACCCTGCCCTGGGAGACCCTACCAGGGGCACGAAGCCCCCGACAACAGAGCCCCCAGGATCATTCGGGCTCAAACCAAGTATCGTTAAAGTACTGGTATCGAATAAGTGGCGCTGCCCAGCCCAAGGTCGGAGGGGTCGATGGCACAGACTGGTAGCCTCGCTTCCGTCAGTCTAACCCAGGGCAGCTGTGGCTACAATAGTAGTAGTAGTTGTTTATTCGGTCATTTTCATTTTCATTCTTTTAAACATAAAACAAGCATCTCCATATTTCGTGCTCAACACGACCGAAAGGGTTTAGGCTGAAGTAAAAACTTATTGTGCCTAAACCCACTTTACAGACTTCCATGAGAAAACAAACACAAACATTAATAGTAAACAATATCAAGTGTCAAACAGAAGAGAAATAAGCATGTATTCAGAATTGATTTTAACATAAATTTCAACACTCCAATATATATGTAAATATACATTTTGTTTTACATTAATTTATTTTAACTAAATCATGTCATCATTTAAATTAATTCATTATGGATCTATTAAAGTCTTTTCACCAGTTTCTTACTTTGTTCATCCTTAACTTATATATTTTTGAATGATAGAAGATTTATACAACTTTTTGAAAGCTTTGACTGTTTTCGACGGTTTTAAATGATCTTCCAAATCGTTCCACAGATTAACACCTCTTAGAGAAATACATCGACTTTTTTTATTCTTTTTAGCTTTTGCTTTTTTGAATATGGCCGTTCCTCGGAGGTTATACGGACTTTCCCTGTGTTCAAAAAGCTGCTGGATGTTTGGAGGGAGAAGATTATTATGTGCTTTGTAGTCATCTACCACCACTATTTTCATCCACTGAAACTTGACAAACCACAAATGTTTGACTAAAACTATGACGTCGTTGGGAAAACTTAGACTAAATCAAATTCTGTTCTCTAAATGACCCGTGATGCAAACGGCAGCAGGACCTCAGGCGGCCGCGTTACGAAGCGTATTATAAAGTCATTAATGTTTGATTGCGTTAAGGCGGACAGTGATGGACGAGCGGGTCGGTTTGATCTGATGAGAGCGACCCCTGGGACGGCTCTCCACAACAGGATCCTGCAGACCAACAAAGTTCTACAAACTTTATACGCCCCAGATCAAGCTTCATGAACACCGACGCAGGAGAACGATGACGTGATCTCCAAAAAGACTTGCAAATGTTTAGTAAAAGTTTTTATTTAAGTTAGATTGAACCCTCTCTTCTCGCAGGGTTTTAATGTGATCATACAAAATACAATAACATTAGTAACATGACCATTAATTCTTACAATATTTAAATATATAAAAGGTAGATCAATAAAACCAACAGTAGTGACTTTTCACAGAGCAAAGTCATTGGACGATGTTCTGATGATGAGGTAGAGCAAACCACAACAAAAACAATTACTAATAAATAATAGTGTTTCAAAGTTTATTATTGGTATTTTTTATGTTTTATTATTTTTAAACGATGTCTGTACGATTTAAATAGTAACAGGGAAAAACTGTCACGAGAGCTGGTGAGGACTTTGCCCGGAGCTCCTCCTGCTGGAAGCTGTAGGAACAACCTCATTGAAAAACTAACCTTGTTTCAATTTACGGCGTGGTTTACGGATTCAGCTCGGCCTGATGAACCCACTTTGAACCGATAATAATGGAGGATAGGCTTTAAAAATGTGAAAGACAGTTTTGCGTTTTAACACTGGCTACGTTTACATGCTCAGACAAATCAGATAACCCCCAGATCCGATGCGTTCACATTCTCCTAAGAACTCTGGGTTTTACATGAGCCAGAGCAGATTTGGATTTTTAGAGCACAGAACCGGGTGGAGAATGATTGGGAGTCAAACTGCTCCATGTGGCAGCGGCTTCTTGTGCTCGGTGCTCAGATACAGCACAGGTTTAGAAACTCAAAGGTCTAAGGTTCAAACCAAAGACATATACAACAGATAACTGGTGTTCCATTCAGCTCTGTGAAAGGAACATGGCGGCTCAATCTCCTCCTACGAAGCCTGTTCCTTTTAAAAAGGGAAAAAAAGGCCGACCGGCTACGAGCCTCCACAGAGCTCCAGATCCAGCCATAGACTTAGCCTGCCACTTTTTATTTCTAATGTACAGTAAACAGCGTGGTTAAAAATATGACACCTACCCCGGCGTTGTCACATGGTCATAACGAGTTTTAGAATAATAATAAAAAAAAACTCTTTGGAGCCAGACTTTTGATCACTTTAAACAAGGCCCAAAGCTACATAGTAATCCTGTTTACCAGATGGCCACCAGGGGGTGTATTGTACAATGTCAGCTCCCTGCCATGAGGACCAAAGAGAAGGGCTTTCCTCGCCCATGGGTTCAAACTCAGTCTGTCTTATTTTCTTAGTGGTAGGAAAGTAAAATACAAAGCGCAGACCAGGGCTGGGCGATCAGTCAAATTAATGTGATTAATTCATGCTCTTGAAAGCAGACGATGTGGAAAATAGCTTAATCGTAAAATCGGTTTCGTCATTCCAATTTAGCAGCATTTCAGACTGCTCCACAGCGACCCCTGCTGCTTCACACAGGCCGCGCGCTGAGTTTTAAGAGCGTGCAATGGCGTTTTCTTCCGCTAAAAGAGTACAAAAGATGAATCAAGTACCTTAATTGAAGATGGACGACTCCTGTACAACTGAGAACTTACACAGACATTCCGCTAAAAGAGTTAGATTTTTCTGATCCTCTGCCCTTCTCTCACTCTAAAGTGAAGACACGGCACATTAATTATTTGATTTAATTATTATAAATTGAGATTTCCTTTTTTGGCCAAATCGCCCAGCCCTAGCACCAACTGTGCTTCAACTTCTATTAAAAATGTGAGGGTGAAGTGAAGGGAGATATGATTTCAACAAGTAAATAATCAGAGCTGGAACTCGAACTCATGACGCTGAGGATGGAGTAATATTCTGCATATGTGATTAGAAGGTCAGGGGTTCGAATCCCAGCTCCTGTCATTGTGTCATTGTGTGGTTAGTTTATGCCCACGTGTGGAAGATCAGAAAGAAATCAGAATATATGAATATCAGACAAGGCCGTTTACATGCCATGTCCATAATCTGAGCACTCCAGAAATCAGATCGTGATCAGATTATTGGTCTGCATGGAAACGTAGCCACTGACAATGACACCGTGGAAGAAGAAACGTCTAAACAGCTTTGCACGAGGATTAACTCAAAACTGCGTGAAGGTGGTGGAATACGACTCTCCCAGGTCTGTCTTTAACACGGGTTAAAGGGTTAAAGAGAGAAAAGGTGGATTTTGATATGTCCTCTTTAATGTGAGAAGTTCTGGATTCAGGGCGCAGTACCAAAGAGCGACCACACGAGGCGGCAGCGACAGGCTTAAGGTCGACTCCATTGGCCCGTCTTTAGCAGAGAACCTGGTCCCGTCGGCAGCCCCCGGGGCGAGCGCTGCGGGGTCTACTGGCGGTTCTTGTAGGAGGGCAGGAAGGG
This sequence comes from Proterorhinus semilunaris, assembly GCA_021464625.1. Lineage (NCBI taxonomy): Eukaryota > Metazoa > Chordata > Actinopteri > Gobiiformes > Gobiidae > Proterorhinus > Proterorhinus semilunaris. The sequence goes on along the minus strand of CM038356.1, from coordinate 2,211,113 downwards.
CAGCATCTGCAGGAGGCTGAAGCGCTTGAGCAGTCGCCCGGAGAACGGGATGTCGTAGCACGAGAGGTCGCTGTTGACGTCGCCGTCCACCAAGCCCACGCCGTCTCTCCACTTCTTAATGCCCCGCTCCTTATCGGTGCCTGGAGGAACCGAGAGAAGAAAGCCGAGAAACCACGTCAGAAAGGGGCCGAGCGAGGGAACGATGGTCGTGTGAACGGGTGTGGCTTTGGTCACTTTTTATAATAACTCGCTTTTGTCTCACAAAGAAATGAAAATGTATTTTAAATTGGAACTGTTATTACAACATCTTTATGGGAGCCTTTTGGATTTTATAAAAGGGGCTGAATTGTGTCAGGATTGATTAAAGAAAGAGACTAACCATCATCTCGATGTCTTAAAGGTGCTTTATACAACTTTTTATGTCAGAAAAATATGTTTATTTGTGCGTATTTTACCTTGTAGTGCATGGGCGTCTGAACCATTCATTTTTGAAAAGTGGTTGTTTGGTCCCCTCCACTTTCACAACGTGAATTTTCAATGACTTAAAGTTTAGACTGGACATATTCAATAGGCGGCCCGAGGGCAAACGATTTCATTTAACCCACGTCTTATTTTCCACAATAACAATGTGTTTTGTTTATTTATTTTATTTATTTATTTTTGAACAGGGACAGTGTACGATCTACATTAGCCTCAGAAAGGAGAGATGCATTGTACCAGGTTATAGCACTTGTGCTAATTTCCACCTGCAGTCCCTGGGCCTATTGTACATGTTTTTAGTGGTAGGGGAAACCGGAGTACCCGGAGGAAACCTACGCAGACACGGGGAGAACATGCAAACTCCACACAGAAAGGCCCCGTCCAGGTGGGAATCGAACCCGGGACCTTCTAGCTGTGAAGCACGAGCGCTAACCGCTGGGCTAGCGCTTTTGGCATTAGCCGCGTCGTAGCGTAGCTGTGTTTATGCGGCTCCGCGCGAGGCTGAAACCGGTGAAAAACAGCTGAAGTAAGAAGACAGAAGGCTCATCGTTGGACGGACTGACAGAAGGACACTCGAAGTTTTGCTCGGATTATCACATGAAGGAGCAGGACTCTTCACGGCCCGCGGCAGGTGGACGCGTGTTTCCTTCATCTGACCTGTAACTTTAAGGTGAGGAGCATCAGTTTTGGATGTGTTTACAAAGCGGGGGATGAAGTGTTCAACCGGTCAACACGCCTCGCTGTCTGGACTCGAACTTATAGCCAAATAACATCTGAATTATTCATTTGACAGATAAACGTTTGCCTCCTTTACCCCTTGACTCAGTTTTATCTGCGTTTGTGGGAATGTGAAGATGTTTCTCTGCGATGGGAGTTGAAGCTGAAGCTGAATAAATGAGGATGCAAACATGAGCGCTCCATCTCAGAAGAACGCTTAATTCACAGAGTTTTGCATAAAGCGGGTCATGGGACAAAAACGCCACTCGCTGCCATATTAATGTAAATAATGTCAAACTGAACCCACAAAGCCACTAACTGCTCAGCTATCACCCCTGTCTGACCGATTTACTGTCTGACCAGGAGTTACTGTGACCGCGGGGTTCTGCGGAGAACACTGTGTGTGCGCTTTGAACCTGGGATGGTGTTGTCCAGGATGAACCCAAAGAAGCCTCCGATGAACATGTGCGTGGTGAAGAGGACCACGATCACCTGGTCCAGCTCCTTAACACCTGCAGAAACACAAACACGGAAGTTACACTCGGGCACTGGACATTATTATGTTATATAAAACACAGTTGAGTCGCTTTTACTGGTTTTGTCTGTGTAAGTTCTCAGTCGTACAAGGCACGTTTAATTGTAGAGCACAATTCATACACAAGGCAATTCAAAGTGCTTCACAGTTGCATAAAATTACAAGAAAACAGATCAAATCAATCATTAAAACATCAACATAAAAATTAATCAATTCCAGTAAAAGGCAAGAGTGCAGATAAAATACTTCAGTTTTCATCTGCTCGGGTAAAAAGAGCTGTTTTCAGCCTGGATTTGAACATTGTCAGAGTTGAGGCCTGTCTCACATCCTCATGAAGACTGTTCCAGATTTGAGCTTTAGCCTCAGCGTGTTTAGTCCTGACTCTGGGAACCACCAGGAGACCCCTCCCTGAAGTTCTCAGGGCCCGAGATGGTTCATACGGCTCTAACATGTCAGAGATGGACTTTGGTGCTAAACCATGAAACGACTTGTACACAAGCAGAGCTGTTTTAAATTCTATTCTCTGAGCGACAGGAAGCCAGTGCAGAGAGGAGTTGTCCATCTTCAATGAAGGTACTTGATTCATCTTCTGTCCTCAACTGAGAACAGAAGATGAATCAAGTACCTTCATTGAAGTTATTCTGGTTTTGTTGATGTATAACTGCTTTTCCTTCTCCACAGATTCTGCTGGCCCTGTGTTGTCAGGCCGTACACATCAGTGACATGGCAATGTGCCCCCCAAGGTCTTCTAACGCCCCCCAGGGGGTTCTAGCGCACGTTCCATCAGAACCAGATAAACAGATATTGCTCTTGTGAAATGAAGTGGATTTACACTTTGTTTTAAGTCATCACCGCCATAAAACCTCACAAAGAAGAAGAATGAATTGGATTTATTGATCGTATAGGTTTGGCGCCCCTTCCTCATGAAGGGCTTCGAGAGCAAAGCAGCGGGAACGACAGCGGGACGTAGACGCTCGGCCCAGGACTGGAGAAGAGTTTCCCGGCGCTGGGACTCGGGGAACAGGTACGGGACGACGAGCGCTAAAAAAAGGATCTCACGTAGCACCAAGTAAGTTTAGTGTCTTTTTCTCGAGGTCTCGGCTTCAGCTGGAAAAACTTCTTCCCACTCCTTTTGAGCGCTGATGTCATGTTCTTATTCTCCTTCAGTAAACTCCAGCATGTCCAATTTAGTAGATCTCCTAAAGCTCTGGAGGAAAGTCCTTTAAATCCCTCTGCAGTGAGCGTTTGCGTCCATGAACGTGCGTCAGCTAGAATATTATTATTATACTTTGATTCCCTGATGAAAGTCGCTTCTCTTCCATCGGCCATTTTTGATTCTATAAGGCTTTTATACATGAGTGCGGCGAATGAAGGCGAGGCGCTGTATTGTGATGATCCAGTGCAATGTAAACTAATACGAGCAGCTGTTTATGAATCTTTTAGTTAAAAAAGATGATAATTTCATGACTTTTTTCTAAATATTGACTAAGCTTATTGCGATAGTAAAAGGAATTGTTGCTATTTCTTTTCTATTAAACAGTAGCACAGACTTTTGTCATTATAATTGGCTACATTTTACATAGATTTTCCTCTTAAACACACATTTACATTTGTTTCATACTATTCAACTCTGTATCACAGGACTGAATATATATTATATTAACAACATATACTTCCACTGCGTTAACAGTTATTATGCACATTGTATTTCAGTACCATAAAGGTAAAACAATAAAAGTTTTTCAATGAAACTCATGGATGATTTTGTGTCTCAGGCTTTTTGAATCACTGACCTCAGTCTCAGACCCTGTGATGATCAGTTTAAGGTTAAGTCCAGTTAAGTCCAGTTCAGTCCTATGAGGCAACTCCTGTTGTGATATTGGGCTTTACAAAACCATTGATTGATTGATTAAGGGAAAAACTACTGAAAAATGATGTTCCACATTATTAAGCAGACCAACATTTTCAAGCAATAAGGGAAAGAAAAAGGATCTCTGCTGATGAAAAGTGTGAAATAGTTGAATGCCTTGGACTAGGTTTGAAAACCTTCAATATTTCATGAAAGATGAAGCGTGATCATCGTACTGGTCAGAGATTTGTGTCTGATTCAGAGACACACGGGTTTGTGCAGATAAAGGCACAATGAGGACGGTTTCTGTCAGACAAACACATCAGATTAAGAGAACAGCTGCTACAAAACAGCAAACAGGTATTTGAAGCTGCTGGAGCCTCTGGAGTCTCCTGAACATCACGCTGTAGGACCTCCAGAGGCTGCAGTTGTGCATAAACCTTCTATCCTACCTCTCCTAAACTGTTCATTGAAGCTGACGAGCAGAAACTTGTTCACTGATGAGGCCGTGTAATCCTGGATGGTCAGATGGATGGAGTAGTGGATGGTTGGTGAATGGCCACCATGTCCCAACAAGGCTGTGATGTCAGCAAGGAGGGGGCGGAGTCATGTTTTGTGCTGGAATCATGGGGCGAGAGCTGCTCGGCCTCTTCCCTGAACAGGAACCAAACTGCTTCTTCATCCACTGTGAATGAAACGCTCTCCTGAGAGGGTGAATAGTGATGTTCTCTGTGGCGCCGGTATCAAAGCGCGGGTCTCGCCACCTCTGAAATGTCACAACACAGTCAGCACGTGCGCCCGCACCACCGTACTCGGGACGCCTCTTCGATTTTATGTTCAGTATAGTCACAGTCTCACCTACACCAATCAGCTTTATTAGGTTTATGGATTCGGTTATACTATAAAGTATACTATACTATAGTGCACTGTTGTGTGTTTGATGACTGATTGTCTGAAAACATGTGGATCTTTGAACTATCCCCGTCTGACCTCGCAGTATTACTGTTCTGGCATTAAATTAAATAAAGATTCTCTAAGAGTCGCTGCCAATTCCACTTTGGACCCGTCCACGGGCTTCAGAACCTCCATGTCTGAGCTCAGATTGGATGTGGCAGGAATGGAAGTCTGTGGATAATGGTAAAGTTATTAGCGCGGACACACTGCAGATGTGTGTGGAAAACAAGGCGGCCTGTTTACAGGAAAGAGATACAGGGGGATTTCGATCGAGGTAATCATGCGGATGCAAACATCATTTTCCAATTCCAACGTTCCAAAGCTCCAAAGTCCCATGAAAGAAATTCTAAACTTATGGGAAAGAGAAAATATAAACAAGCCTCAAAGCAGAAACTTATCTGACTTTGTCTTATTCAACCGAGAGCGTCCTCGTCCGTGAGAACCACAAACGCACTTTACGAACTCTTTAAAGCGAGGGTTGATCTTCTGTTTCTAAACTCATAACCTGTTCCACCTGGCTGGACAGACTCCCACGGCCAATTCCTCCAACCAGACTCTTTCCACGGTTTATTCTTCTCATCAGTATTATTTTATGTTAAAAAAAGAAAAATAAATGCATGAAAAATGAAATGTAATTATGCCCTTTGTAATTGATTAATCGCATTTAGCCTCCCACCGAGTGCATTTTCTCCGGTTCGGCTTTACCCAAATCTAAAAGCTTCTCGACTGGAGCTTTATTTGAAAGCTAAGGCCTACAAAACTGACTTTTTTGTCGCTGCACTTTTCTCACATTTTTGTTGCTTATTAATCGTTTTTTCTGTCGCTTTTCTGTTGCTCTTTTGTTGCATTATTGTCGCTTTTCTGGCACATTACTGATGCTTCTTTGTATCTTTTTTGTCACGTATTTGTAGCGTTTTTATCACGTGTTGTATTTTTGTAGATTTTTATTAATGTTTTGCTTTTTTTTTTCATCGTGTGTTTGTCGCCCATATGTCGCTCTTTAGTCATTTTTTGTTTACTTTTCATTGTTGCTTTTCTGGCATTTGTTTTTCTCACTCTTTTATCGCTTCTTTGTCGGTTTTTGTTTTTGTTTTTGTTGACGATATTTCCTAGAAGCTTTTAGATTTGGGCAAAGCCAAACTGGAGAAAACTGTGCTCAGTTCGGATGGGGGTTAAGAGGTTAAGCATCATTTATTTCGGGGTTGAATATATTCGATGCTTCTTTCGCATTTTCCTTTGTTTGAGCTGATTTCGGGGTCGATGTGAGGCCTGTGTGATCATTTATTTGGAGAATGATCTTTTAAAATAAATTTATGTCGATTCAATTTCGTGAATGAACAAGTTTGAGAAGAATTAACACTTTCTTTTTCATTAACAAAAGATGACTGTATTGCTTGTTTGCACATGACCTCGCTCTTCTCGGACATTTATCCGCTCAGAAGTCGGTTTGGGGCTGCGCTTCACATCGAGGGTCAGGGGTCGGGGGTCGGGGGTCGGGGGTCAGGGGTCGGGGGTCAGGGGTCAGGGGTCAGGGGTCGGGGAGCGATTTAGGAAAAGGCCGTACGTTTCCAAACACTTCCCGGAGAGAACAGGCGGAGAGCGGCTCTAAGTCCGTGTGAAGGGGATTGAGGCCTAAGCAGCCTAGACCTGACGGGACGAGGCCTGCCCAGAACTGGACCGGGATTATCTCCACGGCGACAGTCACATGGCGCAGATCACATGACCAGGGCGGGGCTTCCCAGGGGTGCAGGTGCAGACGTTTCAAATCCTCATTTAGGAGGTGGAACAAATCTTCTGAGGGAGAAGCAAATACATTTCTTTTTTTTCAGGTTTTGGGCCAATTTGTGTCTGGGAATAAAAAATAAATTTAAAAAAATTCATCTTTACAATAACATGTTAAATCATTGCACTGCTCCAATGCTTCTCCATAGATGTATTTGGGAAATTGTAACATCAAGGGCCATTTTCTCAAAGTGCATTTTTCTCACATTGTTGCAACAATATCTCCACAGATTTCAAAGTTTCCAGGCTTGGATATTCTGAAGGTTTATTTCAAAGGATTTTTATCTATGTCTAATCCCCACCCTGGTTGATTGAGAAAAAAATGAATTTAAACCTGGCTTGATCCATTATTGCATACATGTCAAACTCCGGCCCGGGGGCCATATCCGGCCCGCAAGATGATTTTTGTTGGCCCGCAGAATGATTACTGACTTGTATAACTGATGAATTGAAATACATAGAGGCGCGTTGAGTTTCCTTGTGTACGAAATGCGCTGTGTAAATAAAGTTTTCCCGTCAGCTGATGAAATATTAAGTCTGATACCGGTCACGGTAGTTATTAACACATGGATCATTCATTAACATGACTTTATTACAGCTCGTGGCAAATTATTTCTAACAAAGTACAACAAATAGTCGCCTCATGAAGCCCTGGAAGCTTAAAGGGACTAGATGCAAGTTGGTCATTTTTATGCTCACTACTGCCACCTCAGGTCTAATGCGTAACTGCAGCCTCTATATCAACACCTTTCTGAGTGCAGGATTGTAGAGGCAGTTGTGCTGAACAGGTCCGGGCTCTTTCCACACATGCTGGAACATGTAGGGAGCGGAAAATACATGATATTAACATGTTTAAACTCTGTATAACAAGTGGGGATAGGTTACGTGCAGTCTGTTTAAGAGCATATTGTGTAAAATAATACATATTTATTCTATCAAAACAGACTTTCCGTTGTGGCCCCGGACCAAACATTACAAACTTATTCACATTTTCGACACATTTTTTTGTTGCCGTTTTGTGGCTTTTTTGTTGTTGTTGTTTTTTTATCCCTGTGTTTGTTGTATTTTTATTAGCGGTCGATATTTGAGCATTTTACGATATCGGATCTGATCTAACGCCGATAAAAAGCCGATATCTTCAATATCTTCACTTTACTGAGCGCACGCGTAAAGACCGGACCGGTACGCATCAACTCGTCTAAGCTCAGGTGAGAACAGATCTCAGTTATGGAAAAACGGTGGAGATGCGCCCCCTGCTGTCACGGTTCAGTACTGACACAGTTTACAGTTCAGAAGCTCCATACACAGGATTAAAGACCAGACATTTGGAAAAATCTGTCAAAAATATCGGCCGTGCATATCGACATCGGCCTCTAATTTTTATTGCGTTAATGTTGCTTTTCTGGCACATTTTTGTCCACCTTATAGTTTCTGAAAATATGTGTAAGATCTGTGTGGGTAAAACACAATGTACCGGTAGTGGACAGCAGGTAACTGGTTAAATGAAGGAAAATGTGCTAAACATGTTTTACTCATATATATGGAGGTAATGGAGTTTCACATTTATATCTCTACATTTTAAACGTTTTCCTTTCCATGTCATTTTGAAATAATCATGTACATGTAACTATAAATAATGAGTCAATGGGTTAAACTGCACAGAGCGTCTGAAGTGTGAGGTCTAAAGGCTGCAGTCTGGATTTGTGGATTACATGTGGATTACATGTGGATTACATGTTACAATGTTACGGCCCTTCACTTTTGAAATGACCTGCAGAAGAAGCTTAAGCCTCTGTTTTCACACAAAGCTCCAAACACAACAGGATTCTCAACTTTAGCGACAGTTGCCCCAAATCGAACGTGCGCCCCCTGCGGGACACAGTAAGAAACGCCCTGGAAATAATGACACCTTGTCTTAGATAAAACTTGACATAAAACTGCTTGAAATTTTGGGATTTGTGCTGATTTTAAGTAGATTTGAAAAAAATTCTTCGGAATGGAACAAGAATATTTTTTGTCTTTGATTTTTTTGTCTCACATCAGTTTTTGTCTAAAACGAACCGTCACCGCTGAGTCACGTCTGAAACCGACCAACATGTGGCCTCTATGTCCTAATCCGAGCCCCTGATCCTTAACCTGTCAGGGGTCAACTGTTACATCCCTATGCAGTTAGTGAACGTTTGCCTCAGCGGGGGCTGAAACCGCTCCCCCCCTCCCTAACACGAGCTCAGTGTCTGATCAGCTCCTTCACAGCGAGTCACAGGTGTGTGTTTCACCTGAGCAGGTCCCACGAGCAACGCACCAAACAACCTCCGTCCTGCGGTTATTCAGGAGCATCTTAGACTTTACCGTCATTTAGACATTTATTAATGAAAGTGGTGATAAGACCTGATGGAAAAGTCCTCACTTGGGAGTTTGAAGAAGCTAAAATAATGTAAATATGACATAATATGTCATATTTACATCAAATATTATTTGAATCTGAATGACTCTGTAAACTCATAAGGGACCTTTTTTTTTTTCATTTAAAAGTACGAACAGTCGGACTTATGATTTTTTCAACCTTATGGGCTGTGCAGTCCGTGGGCGAGGGACAGTGTGTCTGAAAGTCACAGCTCTAGTTTCTCTGATGAGTGAACCTCTGAAGGTGCCCTCACTGAGGCTAAAGGAAACCGTTCCCTCCTCCCCTCCCCTACACCCCTGGGGGAGGGAGGAGGGAACGGTTTTGGCTCCAGCATTTGCCCAATTCGACCGTCCTTACCCAGGGGAAGTGACATCACCAACAGCTGTTCTTCTCCTTTAAGGTTATTATTATTATTATTTTATATAGATATATATATATATTTATTTATGCAGTTTTCTTCCAAAAATAAACAAGACAAAATCAAATACACACACACCCAGGAATGATACAAGCAAAGTCCACTACGATGCTCCTCAGTGCCATCTTCTATGGTTATAGTAACAATTACAATTAGGGGATCATTTATCAAGGCAGATGTTAAACAGCAGGTGCAAACCGAAAAGTCAAATCCACCATTCTGTGAACCTGTGGCACTCGATTTACCATTTGAGGCCCGTAACACCAGGCCACCAGATCCAACATGCAAACAAGACAATGCTGTATGAGCACGAAACACACAGCTGATCCACTTCTACCCGTGCCCCGCACCCCGCACGTGAGGACCCCCTTCACATTTGATGCCACACGCAAATACAAAAATAAATAAATTATTTGTCGGCTAAGTTCAATGGCGTTGCATAAATATGATGCTCAGCACATGCCCTGTACCTCCAACAAAAAGGAAACATCAAAAAGTTGCTCTAGCTTCACAGGCACCTGTGTAGGCTGTGTAGGCTAGTAGCCAAACTATTACAACACATTTATGGCAAAAACACAGGAGCAATGAAATTCGATAAAGATAAAGGAGTTGCACATGTTCGAACGTTGATGTTATAAATACATAGTCCATATCTCACAAGTTGTTTTATCGTCCTTGGTTGCTCAAAAAACGAACAAATGTGGACCACATGGTGTTATTCTTCTAACGCGTTCGAGCTTTTCCACTAAAGTCATCTCGTTGAACCGCTCGGTAACTGATGGAGAAGCTGCTGATTTACAATTGCAGAGGATTCGTTTTTTTGCTGCAACCATGCTAATCATTAGAATGCATTTCACACGGCGAGGAGGTGACCCGAAGCTGTTGACGCAGCCCAATACTGCTCTGAAGGGACCAGGGACCATCTCCACCCTGAAACCACTGGAATATATATACTGGAATAACCCACAGAGACTTTACAGCCGTCACACACTGACACACAACCAAACATTTCAATTTGACTTGGAATAATGCAACCTATGGATTACCTTAAATTGAATGATCCTTTATCTTGAGTTAATGGAACAGCGCGTTATATTTGTGAGTGCCTCCATTCATAAGTCTTCGGTTATAAATATACCAAGGTCTTTGGACCAGCCAAGTAAACACCTTTACAGAACGTGTTATCAGTGGTTTAGAGACTGGGTTAGAGTGAAGAAGATCAAAGATCATTTGATGATTTGGTATAATTTGGATCTTAAGGTTATTGGCCGGCAAACAAAAGCGCCTGCCGCCACCTACTGTAGTGCATATGCAACAACATGGTGTCCAAATAAAGACATTTAAGGAGGAAAAAAAGACAAATCCAAATGAGCATCACATTTTCCTTTAGCCTTATTTTATCTCAACAGTTGTTTCATAAAGCTACAGTATGCAAATTACCCATGTGGCTTTAGTTTCTACTAAATGAAGCAAAAGCACAAACTGCTTCATTTAAGCCGTTTACTTTAAAACACTGACATGTGACTGAGCTGTGGTGACTCTAACTTGTATTTTGTTTTGTTTATTATTATTAAATGTGCACCTGTCAGGTGGGTGGGGCATGCGGCGCAGTGGCTTATGGGACAGCACATGGCTCCTAATCACCGGTAAGGGACCACCAGGGGTCCCTATGCTAAAGTAGCTATGATAGTTAGCATACAGGCTCCTTTCCCCAACTCCTCACTGACCGCCCAATTCGGACGCTTCTCCTCATGGCGGACCCTGACGCGCCTCCGGTTTGGCGTTGGACCTCTCACCAATTTGCTGCTTTCGGACGGGCCCAAAGACTTATCCCAACGGTCTGTCAGCAGCACTGGCGCCCCCTGCAGTACCAAACCCGCCCTGCGCCCTCGGCTCCTGGTCCTGGCAGTGCCATCTGGGGGTATGGCATTAGGAGCTTAGGCTGGCACCGTCTCTGCCACACGGTTCTGCCAAGGCCCAAGGTCACAGCGACCGGACATGTGGAGACTGGGCTTTAAATACTATATTCATACGTTCAATAAACTATTTCTGAATGTTTACTTTAATGATACTTGGTTTATGATACCGACACCTGAACAGTACTTTTTTAGATACCAGTACTGTTGTCCATAAAAGACTGTTTCTTTTAGGTTTGTGTGATTGATTTGAGCTTCAAACCCTATTGTGGCAGTTTTCCACCACATTCACACAGTTTAGAGTAATCCTCGGTCAAACCTGTCAAGATTAGCCGTTAGCCGTCATGGATCTCTAACCAGTAGCTCTCCTGTCCTATCTAACCAAACACTTTCTACACTTCCACACGCTTCTGATGACTCACATTCTAGATGCATTTTCTTTTTCTTCTGAACATGCCGAATGCAATCTGCAAACATTCGGGTCAATTATAAGTTAATTTCCTTTGAAATATCATCTTGGCAACTCATTCTTTACGGTGAATTCTATTTGGGGCAAAAGTTGCTCCAGTCCAAGTATCAGCCGCACTTCAACAAGGTTCAATGTTCAACTTTATTATTGTCCCGAAGGAAATTATAATGCAGCAGGTGTCCACACAACAATTTATAACAAGGATCCTACAGTCACAGCCATCATCAGCCCGTCGGCCTAAGTGATGCAGCTTCCTTACTGAGCGACATCAGATCAACTGCCTCTGGGATAAAAGAAGCCCTGTCCCGATGGGTTCCTGTCCGGGGCATTCTCAGCCTGCGTCCGGAGGGGAGTAAGTTAAACTCCTTAAGGAGCGGATGGTCCGGACACTCGGTTGGGCTTCACATACGACCCTTCGGCTGAGGAGGTCATGCAGCGCAGTCAATGATTTCACTGCTGCTTTGACAACTTCGCCAGGAGTTGGACACAGAAAGAAACCAAACCAAGACACAAAACAAAATGTTAAAACTGAGTCAATAGAACACTGGTAAAAATGGCCCTGAAGACGTTACAAACGCTCAATGAATTAAAGAAAAGTCTTTGCTGCACCTTTTTACAGATGCATCAGTGTTGAGTTTAAAGCACACGTCCTTATCAATACTAGTCCCTAAATACTTGTACTCAGAGACGGCTTCAACCAGTTCCCCCTGGATTACAGTGTTAGTGCCACTAGGGGGCGACTTGCGGAAATCCATCAACATGTCCTTGGTGTTGGACACATTGATGGACAAATGAAACTGTTCACACCAATCAATAAAACCGTCAACAGCAGATCCATGAGCGCTCGTGCATGTGCAAGAAGAACACATGTGTAGGTCTCAAATGTCTTTAGTTCATAAGCAAGCAGCTGCTTCTTCAGGACCATTATGGACTCTGTTACCACCCAGCAGGAAAAACATCCGCGGAACCACAAAAACACAGCAAAGATGTACAAAAGCACCCAGTAAAACCGTGTGGAATACAGAAACTACAAACGCAGTTCGCTAAAAGAGTCTATTCTAAATCCCGATGCAGGAGAAGGACGCTTTAATCCCCAAATACTGCCACAAACGCAACAAAAAGTGTATTTAATTTCTTAAAATGTTCTAATATTTTGTCAAACAGAGAAATGAGGGGAAACCTTTCGGCTGAATGTGTTTCTGACTATAATGTTTGTATCTGCGATGAACTCATACCTTAATTTAAGGCCTTAAAGTTCGGCCCAAAACATTGAAGGACTTTCAAAGCCCAGAACAAACTTCTAATGTTCTAAAATCGGCTGTATTGTCTCAGCTGAGCCTGAAGTCGTGTCCGAGTGGAGCCTCGGCTCTACGTGCGAGCGGTACCTGTGTCGAGGATGCCCGGGTTGGAGTGGAACCACGTGGGCAGCACCAGACCGCTGAAGGTGGAGAAGCCCAGGATCAGCAGGTTCCGAGAGGAGTTCAGGTCCACGTACTGGAAGACACAGAAGGAGAAAGACCTCAGCTCGTCCACTGCCCAGACGTCAGAACAAGCGCTTCCATTTGGTGCATTAACAATAAGAAGGGTTTTAGTTTAGTTTGTTTATTTGAGCACTTTATAAAACATAAATTGCATCATTACATCATTGCATTAAAATAAAACTCAAAAGAAGTCGGCCGAAGCAAGAAAGCTTATAAAGGCCAACCCCCCATTCAAAGTAAGTACTCGCACGCATTTCAGATTCATTCTAGAAATCCAAAACATAATTGTAAGTCTTTTCAAAAGAAAAGGCCCGTCATAACACTGAGAATATACATAACTGAAACACGTGTCCGGCTGCAGGTAAATAATAACGGTGATAATAACGGTGATACAAACAGCATCTTGTGATTCTCATTCACATAGTAACCATAACCCAATCATTACTTATAAACACCAGTCACCCTTCTATTAATTGACCATGATTTAGTTGTTATTTAAGTATTATATTTGTCATAGTTTTATAATCAACACACATTATTATTATTATATGTCCCCTTGCTGTCATTCCCATTTCCACTGTAAAAATATAACTTGTGATTATTTTATTATATTTATTGTTTGCCTTGTTTAGTGAGGTGCCTTAAAAAGCCAGGGTTATTATGGCCAGTTGGCTATACTGCTACTACTTGCTTTAAAAAAGACAAGATTATTGAACCTGTTGAGGGACTGATTGGATTTTTCTATTCTAAATATGATAACAAATGGAAAGAGTACAAGCACTTCTGGGTTGAACGAGAATTAGGCCTCCAAAACCAGCCTTGAAGGTCAAAATCGGCCTTTTATCAGTCGGTTTATTAGTCTGCTTTTATTAACACTTTAGAATATTTACATTTTGGGTAAGACATAGGCATAAAATGATCTCTATAGGAGATTTGTGAAGGTGAAGCTGATAAAAATGATATATAACACTTGCATAATTCAGTCATATTTTTCCTACCACATTGCAAGTAAGTGTAAATACCAATGGCCGCTGACTGCTCTGCTTTGTGACTACGACACTGGAGGCCGCCATTGCTCCACCTTTGCTGTAGTTCCTCCATATGGCCACTAGTCCCCCATTGGAATGCATTGGACTTCAGACACGTTAAAAACAACTTTAATGCCCGGTGCCTAATGGTTTAGAAGTGGCTAGAGCGAGATATTCCTCCTGTGATTACGCTGGGTTAAAAACAATCTGGGGCACCGGGCTGGTTATCGTAGTTTACATTTTAGAAATCTTGCATAATTAATGAGGGCCTGACTTTGATTGACAGGCCGTTTACGTCACTGCCTGGCCATGGGCGTGATTACAACAGAAATACACGCCCATTACACGCCCCGCGAGGGCCAAGCAGGGCGGGGTCTACAGTCAAGATCCCGCCCTTATGCCCTTTTTAGGAACGTCAGAGCTGGAGAGGAGGAGCCTGTAAATCCGCCATGATTTCCCCCTCGGACGTGGTCATTTTGGTAAATGGGGCGGAGTGAGGAGGAGCTGTCTATTCTTTATACAGTCTATGGTAAATACCAGAAACCCCCTGATCAGGGCAGTTAAGAGGTTAAACTCTGGCCTGGATTCTTAATTTCAGTTGCACGAGAGGCAAATCCCCCCGTGTGCAGATGGGAATAGTTTGTTGAAAAGCAAAACAGACACTGAACACCCACATCCCGGCTTCCTAACCACGTGGGAATGTTTCTAAACTATTACTAATCCTGTAAAACTGCCCGGTCACGAGGCCCGATTGCTCATCGATGTTGCTTTTTCTTCTCTTCTGCGAACGCCCGGGTCAATCTCTCCCAACATCTCACCGTGAGTAACACCGGCCCGTCCCCATCTGCCCCACGCCGGCTCCCGTTCGTCATCCTCAGCTTCCATTGTGTCCATTGAAAACCGCCGCATTAGTCATGCCCCTCGCAGGACGCGGTCCTGAAACTCGACCTCAAACACTGACGAGGTCTGAGCGATGATAAAGCGGCGCATTTGGAGCGGGGGTCACGTTACGGCGCCCGGGACGAGCCGGCACTGTGGGGATTTGACTCGATACGCCGCACACAGAGCCTCCCGCCCCCGCACGCCGCCACGGGACGACGGCAACTGGACACTTGGTTTGACCGAGTGAACACGGGACGCTTGAGTCACTCCAGGACGTTTGCAGTGAAATATATTCGATCGGGACTAAAGCGTATCTACAAACGCTCAGACCCACCGTAGATCGGATTAAGTCTGAAGCAGGGGTTCCCAAACTGTGGTGGACACCGTGCCTTACTATTTTTGTCATGTTCCTCGGTAAAAATATATACATTTGCTTTCTTCATTTACTCACACGGCATTATTCACACAGGCCTTTTTGTCATCTGTCATCAGTTGTCGTTTGCATTGAGCTGATTTGGCCAAAAGCCTAATAGATTTTAACGGCTCTCACAAGCCTGTGTCACAAGGCAAGTTTATTTGTGGAGCACAGTTCATACACAAGGCGATTCAAAGTGCTTCACAGTTGCATAAAATGTCAAGAAAACAGATCAAATCAATAAAACATCAACATGAAAAAATGATCAATTCCAGTAAAAGGCCAGAGTGCAGATAAAATACTTTCAGTTTTCATCTGCTCGGGTAAACAGAGCTGTTTCTCTCCATGCTCCGTGGTGGTAAGCTGCTGTTATAGCCAGAGCTGCCCGTTGTTTATATCCTGATCACTTATTATGTCAGTGCCCTCTGCTGGACACGTGCGGGAATCGTTCCTTTGTAAAAGATTTTTGTTGTTGTTGTGGGGTTTGCCCGGATATGAAGATAGAGGTATTATAAAGAAAGTTAAGACTAAACTAAACTTTAGTGTGACCTTATAATAAGGTCAGCTTTCTCAAGTTTTTCATGACTATGGACAAAAATAACATGTTTCCAATGTATTTATTTTTGTGTGATGTTACTTGGATGAGAAATAAGGGGCAGGTCAATTATAAGTCCTTTGAACTTCTTCCTACTCTTGTTTTTTCTGTTTTCAAATTTTAAATGTCTTATTTTCTGCTCAAATAAATGAAAAAAATTGGCTGTCCACTAGTGGCTGGACTGAGCATCCTGGTTATTTCTTGAAAAATAACCAGGAATGGGTAAGAGACACAGTTGTTGTTTTTTTTTTGTATTTTTTTTTTAACAGACTCAGCCAAATTAAATCTTAAAATTCAATACTCTCTCAATGGGGCCTTATGTTTGACACATGTGCTTATTTCCTATTTATTAAAAAATATTGCAATATGCAACCTATCCACTGGGGGCGCTGCAGCACCCTCAGCACACTGTATATTGAGGCCTTAATATAAACGTGACCCTTTTGTTTCTACAGCACAGGTTGGTGCATCGTCTCATGAGTCACAGCCATGTTTAGAAAAGTCTTTGGATTTAATAAGCAGTGCTCGGGAGGGGTGTCCACTGGAGTCCGGTTTATCAAGCGTGTTTTGGAGTCACCCCAGGCCACCGGGGGGTTGAATTACAGAAATAGCATGAGGACCACAGAGAAGCGCTTTCCTCCGTTATCGGCAGCTGCTGACAGTAACTAATAAAGTAACTTCTAACTTAAATACTCCTAAACCTTCACAAAAGAGGAGGAGTGTAGACCTGTGCAGACCAGGAGTGACTCAACAAGAAACGAAACTTGGAATAATCCGGTAAAAGTAGGTCAGAGTTGAGAGTGGATTTTAACATGGCCGAGGCTTTTAATAAACCTGGATTTCTAAGTCTAAATCTGCCTACACCAGGACTGAACTGGGATTGAACAGGGAATGGACCGGGACTAAGCTGGGATTGACCCGGGACTGCAGGAGTCAAGTGGAGAGATATCCGTCTGAGTGGTCGGTTAATCAATCAATCAATCAATCAATCCATGGTTTTGTATGGCCCCATCTCACAGCTGCACCGAACACTAAGGCAATAAGACCGAGCAGTAAATGCAGCAGCCGGACGGTCCCACTGTTGTGGCTGGCCCGGGGCACTAATCAGGGAACGGGATTAACGCTGACCTCGGACGACCTCGGGCCCGGCTCCAGATTCACCTGCAAAGCCTTCATTCAGCGCGACACATTCAGGCGCTCGGGGCGGGGTGGGAAACGGCGCCATCTGCAGGACAACGACGACTTCACCGCCGACCGAACCGGGAGGAATCAGGAAAACAAACTTCAGATTCAAAGACTTCATTCAAACTGTGGTTTCTGCATCCATGAAAACGGATTACAAAACTGAGCAAAGATCTTTCCTTGCGTTGTTGCCATGTTGGAGACACTTTTTTGCCATATTTTTGACCATTTTTTAAAACTTTTTTGTTGCTACAAAAACGTGACCAAAAAGCAAGAAAATAATAATAATAATAATAATAATAATAATAATAATAATGCATCGGTTTTATTTAATACTTTTCCCTCCGACCAACAACCACTCACTCTCTCACACACGGGATTAGGCAGAGCAAAGGCCACAAAAACACAAAGAAAACAGGAACGCACAATAAAAATCTACACAAACACAACAAAAAAAGTGAAAAATCGTGACAAAACTGGGGTGACAACAGGACAAAAAGGTTAGTATCAGTTTTGTAGGCCTTAGCTTTCAAATGAGGCATTACACTTAGGGGTGGGAACCTCTGGATACCTCTCAATTCAATACGCGATACATGTCTTACGATAACGATTATCTCACGATACGCCGATACTGCGAGAATCGATATGTATTGCACCAAAATAATCTACGATACATCATGATAATAAAAAAAATGCTGCTTTTAACCTGTATTTCAACATACTACATATTACTCATCATCATTTCTTTTCATGTGCTTTGTACAGCTTTTATAAATGATCCCCGACTTACTCACTGGGTCTATAGATCTGTCAGCAACTTATTCACAATTAAACAAGAAACCACAGTCCTATTTAAATGTAATAAATAAACCCCAAATTAATTTTCTTTATAATTATAAAAAATCCTTATAAGTAATTTATTTGTGTGACAGTGTTTGGTCCAAGTGCTTATAACTGTAGTGCTGCCCCCTGCTGGTCTGACTGAATTATTGGTCATTGTTGGCCTCTATTGAATGAAAACAGTGGAGCCCTGCTGCCTCATTAATATGCATGACGTCATGAAAAGTATCATATGGGGGGGGGGGGGGGGGGGCTCATAAGCTTTTTGCTTCAGCCCACTCCTTTTGAGCAGAATGTATGCTGCTCAAATAAATAAATAAATAAACAAATAAGGGGGCCGCGATGTCCCGGGCTTTGGGACTGGCTGGGCGAGGGGATGCGCCTCTGCTCACATCACGCAATGATTTTTTTATTTGAAAATGAAAATAAATGTAACACCTTTAGAGCGGAGACTAGATTACTAGTTTTGCAAACCGCTGCCGCTAAACGAACGTGTTCCTGATCGTGTGGACACAGTAGTAGGGACGACTGTGCCAGGCGAGTAATCTCCACTTCACAGCGAGGCCTTCAGCATTTCGGTCCGGACCCCTGATCTAAACAGCTGGATCATCATCTGAAGACACATTTCACATCTGTATATCCTAAAACTCCAAGGCCAAATGATTGTCTTCTATCTGGCCTTCACCCTCAGATGGCACCGTGACTTTGCAAATATACTCCAGGACGTTAAATCATCTCGTGTCTTCATTCACATCGATCTTCAGACGCTTTAGGGGGAAACGGGAAACATGTGCTTTGTATCACTGCCATTTTCATAAAGTTTTATCCTGAAATTGTCCTTTGTCTCCGCCAACTGTTCACGGCGTGTTGAGTTACCGCGGCCGCTCTTCTCTGCAGGAGCGCCCCGGTTCACCTCCGGCTCGCGGGGCGATCTCGGGAGGTCCCGCTCGGATCGGGGCTCTGCTTTTCAAACGCTCGCCGCGGGAGAGACGGTTTCCACTTTCCGAGCGGGGAGGACACGGGGCTCATCCAGAGGCCAGCAGCAGGTGTAGGGGAGTCTGGGCCAAATGGGGGGGGGGGGGGCGGCTCCCGGTCAGAGGAAATGCTCCGTGGGACTCGGAGGAGACTCGGAGGAGGCCACTGCGGAGAGGACCAGGCTCGGCTCTCTGTCAGGATCAAGCTAAAGGAACCGCCACAACCCGAACGGAGATGTTTCGGTTCATTCATCTTCACGGCTCGTCCCAATCACCTCATAACCCCCACCAACACAAGCAAATATACTCCAGTTATCATCCAGGTATCCAGGAATTACTCAAATCTAAAAAGCTTCCTGGAAAAAGCATCAAAATAGCGACGAAAGCGGGACGTAGATGAGCTACCGTTAGCTTGATTCTAAAGGTGCGGATCCTGCACATGTGCGGTTAATTAAATACAAGATCAATAATTAATCAAAGAACAGCTTCCCTATTTTTTTTCCAAATTTTCCTTTGTTTTTCCCACTTTTCCTCTAACTTTTTCCCTATTTCTATATACAGTGCAGAGAAAAAGTAAGTACACCGTCTGGAATATCTCACATTTCTGTCTAAACTGGTCACTAAATGTGGTCTGATCTTCATCAAAATCACAAGAATCAATAAACAGTTTCTGATTAAACTAACACCACCCAAACACTTATATTTGATCATATTTTTATTGGCCTTAACATGAAAACATTCAAAGGACAGGGAGAAATAAGTAAGTACACCCCCTGAATCTCACTGAACTGCAGCAGTTTTGTAAAGAGGAACGGTCCAAGATTCAGCCTGATCGTCGTGAGCGTCTGATCTGCATCTACAGGAAACAGTTACTGCTGCAAAAGAAGAATCATCAAGTATTTAATACAGGGGTTCACTTACTTATTCACATGCATGTTGTGAATGTCTCAGGTTTTTCTGCAAAATATCGTGACAAACTTGTGTGGGGCTGTTTTGTTTCCTCAGGGCCTGGTCAACGTGCTCATCAATGGACAAATGAATTCACAAGTTTCTCAAGATATTTTGCAGAAAAAACCTGAGACATTCACAACATGCATGTGAATAAGTAAGTGAACCCCTGTATTCAATATCTGCTGATTCTTCTTTTGCAGCAATAACTGCTTTCCTGTAGATTAGATGAGACGCTCACGACGATCAGGATGAATCTTGGACCGTTCCTCTTTACAAAACTGCTGCAGTTCAGCGAGATTCAGGGGGTGTACTTACTTATTCCTCCCAGTCCTGTGAATGTTACGGCCAATAAAAATATGATCAAATGTAAATGTTTGGGTGGTGTTAGTTTAATCCGACACTGTTTATTCATTTCTGTGATTTTGATGAAGATCAGACCACATTTAGTGACCAGTTTAGGCAGAAATGTGAGATATTCCAAACGGTGTACTTACTTTTCTCCCATTTCCCCCTTCCATCCATCCATCCATCCGTCCATCTTCTTCCACTTGTCCGTTGCCGGGTCGTGGGGGCAGCTGTTGGAGCTGCACCAGCCCCTATAGCGCCCCCTGCAGGTGGTGGGTCCACAGAAGGACGGCCTCATGGTTCTAACCGGGCCTGTTGGTCTCTCATAAGGGGCTTCTGAACCGCTCTTTGTCTGACCCGTCACCTATAGGACCTGTTTGCCCTGGGAGACCCTACCAGGGGCACCAAGCCCCCGACCACAGAGCTCCAGGGTCATTCAGGTCAAACCCTCCCCCACGTTAAGGTGGAGGTTCCAGGAGGGGCCTATTTACCCCCTATGTTTAAAAAAAAAAAAATCCCCCCATTTTTATGTACCATTTTACCCCATTATAACAATATGTCCCCATTTCTTACTCTTTTACCCCCAATTTTGCCCCATATTTCTTGACTTTGGAGATAAACTGAATATTGTAATGCATTCCCCGCGGACACAAACGGAGTCTCGGGCGTCTGGGTCGGTTTCCCGGGGAACATAAAAAGTGCCGGACGTCGGTGTCCTCTTTCGTACCTGGAGGTTGGATATTCCCACGGCGGCGATCATCCCGAACATCACGAGGAACATTCCCCCGATCACGGGGTCCGGGATGGTGATAAAAACCGCGCCGAACTTTCCGAAAATCCCCAGGAGGATCATGAGGAGTCCGGTCGTCTGCAGGACCAGGCGGCTGCCGACCTGAAGGGGACAGAAGACAGGGTGAGTGGGCGCCCGCCGGGACCGAGCCGCGGGACACTAGGAGAGGAGGGGGAGGGGTTTACTCGGGCAGTCAAAGTCAAATGTAATGCTTTTTAAGGCCATTTCAATTAGAGGTCGACTTATGGGTTTTCTCAAGGCCAATGTGGATAATTCTAACATGTGTCAGTGTTGGTGCTTTATAAGACACGTAGAGCTGATTCATTAAGGACTTCCAAAGGTTCTTCAGACGGAGCTCATTTGAAAGACAAAAACCAGCAGATTCCAAAACTAAAACACGATTATCTTGGCTAAAATAATTGTTATTATCACGATATTTGCCAATTGTTTAAAAATGTCACTAAAACCGCAGAAATTATGTTTACAGGATCATCTGCTATAAATGTCATATTGAGTGAGACCTACAGTGGGAACCAGATGTTTACAAACACTTTATAAAAAATCTATTTGCTAAATGTCAGAAGAATGAGAGATAGAATTTTCCCCCCTATTTTTTACAAAGTCAGAAGTTGGCATATACACTAAGGTTCCTGTACCTTTAAACAGTTTGTTAAAGCCCAGATGATGATGTCCTTGGAAGCACAAGTCTGAGGGTTACTCCATAAACCTCGCTCAGTAAAGCTCGGCTTAGGCTCCAAATCCTGGCTTACAACGATTCAAGCTGCGATTACTGGGTTTCACCGAGCTCGGATAATCTCACTAATTCAAGACAGGTTCAACTAATGAGCACTTGCTGGTACATAAGCCGACCACACTATCGATCACAGAGGTCACTGAGGCTGAGACCACGAGGCTGAGATCGATCTCAGACTCGACTTATTCATTTTGTTGGACTGGGGAGAACATAAATTGGCGCTCATGAATTTAAATACAGTGCCTTGCGAAAGTATTCTGCCCCCTTGAACTTTTCGACCTTTTGCCACATTTCAGGCTTCAAACATGAAGATATAAAACTGTAATTTTTTGTGAAGAACCAACAACAAGTGGGACACAATCATGAAGTGAAACGAAATTTATTGGATATTTCAAACATTTTTCACAAATAAACAACTGAAAAATTGGGCGTGCAAAATGATTCAGCCCCTTAAGTTAATACTCTGTAGCGCCACCTTGTGCTGCGATTACTGCTGTGAGTCCTTGGGGTTTGTCTCTATCAGTTTTGCACATTGAGAGACTGAAATATTTGCAAAACAGCTGGAGCTCAGTGAAGTTGGATGGACAGCGTTTGTGAACAGCAGTTTTCAGTTCTTTCCACAGATTCTCGATTGGATTCAGGTCTGGACTTTGACTTGGCCATTCTAACACCTGGATATGTTTATTTGTGAACCACTCTATTGTAGATGTTGCTTTATGTTTTGGATCATTGTCTTGTTGGAAGACAAATCTCCGTCCCAGTCTCAGGTCTTTTGCAGACTCCATCAGGTTTTCTTCCAGAATGGTCCTGTATTTGGCTCCATCCATCTTCCCATCAATTTGAACCATCTTCCCTGTCCCTGCCGAAGAAAAGCCCAAACCATGATGCTGCCACCACCATGTTTGACAGTGGGGATGGTGTGTTCAGGGTGATGAGCTGTGTTGCTTTTACGCCAAACATAACGTTTTGCATTGTTGCCAAAAAGTTTGATTTTGGTTTCATCTGACCAGAGCACCTTCTTCCACATGTTTGGTGTGTCTCCCAGGTGGCTTGTGGCAAACTTTAAACAACACTTTTATGGATATCTTTAAGAAATGGCTTTCTTCTTGCCACTCTTCCATAAAGGCCAGAGTTGTGCAGTATACGACTGATTGTTGTCCTATGGACAGAGTCTCCCACCTCAGCTGTACATTTCTGCAGTTCCTCCAGAGTGATCATGGGCCTCTTGGCAGCATCTCTGATCAGTTTTCTCCTTGTATGAGCTGAAAGTTTAGAGGGACGGCCGGGTCTTTGTAGATTTGCAGTGGTCTGATACTCCTTCCATTTCAATATTATCGCTTGCACAGTGCTCCTTGGGATGTTTAAAGCTTGGGAAATCTTTTTGTATCCAAATCCGGCTTTAAACTTCTCCACAACAGTATCTCGGACCTGCCTGGTGTGTTCCTTGTTCTTCATGATGCTCTCTGCGCTTTAAACTGACCTCTGAGACTATCACAGAGCAGGTGCATTTATACGGAGACTTGTTTACACACAGGTGGATTCTATTTATCATCATTAGTCATTTAGGTCAACATTGGATCATTCAGAGATCCTCACTGAACTTCTGGAGAGAGTTTGCTGCACTGAAAGTAAAGGGGCTGAACGCCCAATGTTTCAGTTTTTGATTTGTTAAAAATGTTTGAAATATCCAATAAATTTCGTTTCACTTCATGATTGTGTCCCACTTGTTGTTGGTTCTTCACAAAAAATTACAGTTTTATATCTTTCTGTTTGAAGCCTGAAATGTAGCAACAGGTCGAAAAGTTCAAGGGGGCCGAATACTTTCGCAAGGCACTGTATTTTGTGTGTGCGCGTGCGCAAGCACCTGTTTGTCTGTTTATTATCTGTAAAGCACTTTTGTTTGATTTGATTTGATTTGAATACAATTCTATTCTAATCAAACACTGTGAACACTGTACGGAACAGCTCTTTTCGAACTGAGCCAGGCCAGAACCAGACTTTCCAAATCCATCAGTCGTTACAATGTTTTCAAAGTTGCATTTCAACCCACGAAGGGAACTGAGCAGGGCTTCAGCTGTAAATCAGTCTTCACAGGACAACTTTAGGACTGGTGCGAAGGATTGGAAAACAGTTGACCTTTTCAGGCCCATGAAATACCATAAAATCATCTCAAACGTTTGCCAGATCCTCCAGACTAAGGACTCTGATCTTTTACCCCCAGAATGGAGAAATGCATCATGACGAGACCCTATACGAGCACTAACCCAGCTCTAAAGAGGGGAAAACATGATTATTAGGATCCGCTGGGGCTCGTAGATCATCGGTGCTGCTTTGAGCGCTGTGTATTCGCCACGGGACAATAAACCAAAAGGTAATGGTCTGACAACGGGCCAATATTCCCTGCTTTACGGCTGGACGAGGCCGTCCGGGGGTCTGCGGAGGAGCTCATACGGTGTCGCTTTACAAACCAAACTGGATAAAGATCTTTTTCAAAGCAATGAAGGTCGCTGTGTTGTTTTGATGAGGTTTAGAGACATCAACCTTCTTCTAAAAGCTCGATAATCCACTTGACAAACTCTCTGCAAAACACTATATACTATTTTTATCATGAGACTGAATATTGTGTCACGTAACATCAACAATGCACCTACTTTTAATACGAGTCCAAAAGCACTTGGTTATTTCTACTGAAAGAACTCTGACGTGAGAAAGACGCCATAACAGCTCCGAAGATGTGGAGCCGATGGAGACTCTCGTAGTTCAGTTCGGACGTGGCCCACTCATCTGCACAATAACTGGGACAGGTGCAAACCCTATCGCCGTCTTCCTCGACCTCTGTCCTTGGAGTTTACTGCACACCGCGGCGGGGGCAGCAGGATGCCCTCCCGTGGCTTCGAGTGAAAAATGAATGTGTTTAATTCACCAAAGCCTCTCACCAAAGCCTGGGAGTTCTGTCTGTTTCCGTGAGGAGAAGTGGGAATCAGCTCCTTCACAGCGAGTCAGCATCGATGCTGCACTTAACAACTTTACCGTCATTTAGACATTTATTAATGAAAACGAAAGCGACAATGAGACCCGATATGATTTTAGGAAAAGTCCTCTAGCTAAAGTCCAACATTATGGGCTGTGCAGTCCCTGGGCGAGGGAGAGTGTGTCTGAAAGTCACAGCTCTAGTTTCTCTGATGAGTGAACCTCTGAAGGTCCCTCACTGAGGCAGGAGTGGAGGGGTGTAGGGGAAGGGAGAGGGAGAGAAAGGCCCGACATGTATTTGAAAAAGCATGTCGTTTGGCCGGCCAGGCACGGTGTGCCAGAGTCGGGCGGCTCTAAACATGGTCACACTCACGAAGAGGACCCTCTGCGGGGGCAGGGAACACGCTGTTTGACTGAACACGTATGTTTAAAGAATAATAAAATCCGATTCATAACCTTTTAAGTTCTTAACACGCTTATATAAAAGTAAATGTACCAGTTCTCTTGAAATATTTGACCCGAGAGAAAAGTCCAGTATTTCCAGCGCTTGAAACAGTGTGGACAGCTGCGGCTTATGTGCATTGTTTTTCCTTATGAATAATGTTGGTGCAGCTTTTATTCATGTGTGCTCAATAGTCTGGACATTACGGTATCTAATTAGGAGCATGTTTGTTTTCACTCGTTTTATAGCGGTTTAGACATTCCTCGTTTCCGCTCCTCTCTAAGAAAACCCTTCTGTTTTCACGGAACGGAAATTTAAACCCGTCACTTAGTTTAATGTATTTGTTTATCTGAGCAGTATACATTCTGCTTGAAAGGGTTTGGCACCTGCACAGCCACAGGTGTGGGGGACCTTGACTCACGTAGCCCGTAAAAAAGCAACATTTGTGTTAATATCGTCGCAGCGGAGTCCGTCTCTAAACACTGTCAGCAGGATGTGGCCCGAGGACCGCGCTGACAATATGAGCTCCTCACACAAACATCCGTGAGTCACAGCGTCGTCTCCGCTCAGACTGACAGAGAGACGGACAAACATCACAAACATGTCTGCTCGCTAGCTCTTTAAAGAGTTATACCCTGCCCGTCAGAAGAGCGGATGAACTGAAGCCCCTCAAAGAAAGACCTCACACGATCTAAGAAGAGGAAATGTGTTTTTCTCTGACACTCCGGTCCGTTCCCACCGAGCTCCTTTTGTTTTGTGTTTATGATTTGACGACTTGCTTGATTTCTTCCGACAACTTTGTCTAACCAGTTAAACATGTGCCGCTGTGATTAAAGGGCCAAGCGCTGTGATTCATTAGAGCAAATGGAATTGTCAGGGAGGAGGAGTCGCAGTCAGAACCTTTGAATAATAATGTCTTTGCTGAATTTTGAATTCCACAAAGATACCAAGAAATCCAGAGTCATATGGAAGCTGTGAAGATAAAAGCAACAGGAACAAATGGATGACCCTGGAATTCTTTACATTTCAAAAGGACATTGGATATCCACTCAAACAGATATAGGCCATTAAATATGTCTTTGATTTATGTCGATGAAGCCTTTAGTTATGAGCAGCTCTCTGAGTCAACAGCATTTCCTGCCGCGATGGTTCCAACATGATGCACGCTGACATCGGAGCAGAGAGAACTTCACCTGGATTTGTTCCTGTAACCTGGGTCGATGAACCCAGACATGGAGCTGATGAACAAAGCGTGTTATCAGTCGGTTTAGTTCACCTTGAGTTTCTCTGGGGATTTGTGGGCACGTTCATGTGAAACAGGCGCCAAGAGGCAAATCACCATATATAGAAAAAACTGAAAAAAAATATACATAGAATAGACAAACACATTAGTATAAATTAAGATTAAAGCAGTACCTTAATAAATCCTTTCCGGGTCGGAGTCACACTAATGGAACCACGAAGAAGAAGCTAACAGGCTAACGGGCAAAGCTAGCGCCACTTAAACAGTATTTACAGCCAAGTTTGAGTGAAAAAAATTGTAAACGGATGAACAATAGAAAATACCTTAAAAAATGTATCATATATTTCTGAAAAAAACAGGCTCAAAACACAAACTACAGATATTTAAAGCAGCACTAAGTAACTTGTTTATCTCAATAAATCCTTTCTGTAGTCCCTCTGGGGGTAATGCAAGTGTTAATGGGATGATTGGGGGGTCTTTCATCACCCCCTGATATCTCTGGACAGAAAACCACAATTGCAACTTAACTGCCACCGGGTCGGAGTCACCAATACACACTAATGGAATCCCGAAGAAGAAGCTAACAGGCTAACGGGCAAAGCTAACTGCGGGCTAACGCCACTTAAACAGTATTTACAGCCAAGTTTGAGTGAAATAAAAGATCTCCATTGTGTAACTGGATGAACAATATCCGTCTGTCCATTTGTCTTTTCTGTCAGTGTAGTATTTACTCTCACGGAGAATTAATGAGTAAAAAACACAACATGCTACAACACCTGCAGTGGCGCTAATGTCCTCTAGGGGCACGAGTTACTTAGTACTGCTTTAAGGCGAGACACTGCAGGTGAATAGGGGAAAAATAAATAAATGAAGAAATATCAATGTGAAAATTTTGCTAAACATTGTTGATATATATTGCAATTGTTTGGTCATTTTATGTTTTCATATGAAGGCGTTTTGTGCACGAAAATGGCCGAAATTGCCTATATTTGCGGCGACAAAATCATAATGGACAGACCCAGATTAAAATGTATGGTTTTATTTACTGACACATTAGTAACAAAGAATTTTTCAGTGGGATTTTGAATTTTGAAATGAAAAAATCTGTAACATCTCAAATTCCGCCTTGTTTTTTATGGTTCAAAGCTGAATAAATCAGGGTTGGAATTACAGTAAATGTTTAAAAATCCCTCTGAAAAAGTCGTACAAATCTGGTTAAGCCCAAGACTGGAACGTTTGGAGTCGGTAGGAGTGACTATAAGGGCTCAGGAGTTGCATGAGTGGAGCAAAAACCTCATTTAGAGAAAACCGGCCCTGAAGCTTTGAACTGAGTGCGCAAAACCCAATGGCCGCTGACTGCTCTGCTTTGTGACTACGACACTGGAGGCCGCCATTGCTCCACCTTTGCTGTAGTACCTCCATATGGCCACTAGTCCCCCATTGGAATGCATTGGACTTTAGACACGTTAAAAACAACTTTAATGCCGGTGCCTAATGGTTTAGAAGTGTCTAGAGCTAGATGTTCCTCCTGTGATTACGCCGGGTTAAAAACAATCTGGGGCACCGGGCTGGTTATCGTTGGATACATTTTAGAAATCTTGCATAATTAATGAGGGCCTGACTTTGATTGACAGGCCGTTTACGTTGCTGCCTGGCCATGGGCGTGATTACAACAGAAATACACGCCCATTACACGCCCCGCGAGGGCCAAGCAGGGCAGGGTCTACAGTCAAGATCCCGCCCTTATGCCCTTTTTAGGAACGTCAGAGCTGGAGAGGAGGAGCCTGTAAATCCGCCATGATTTCCCCCTCGAACGTGGTCATTGTGGTAAACGGGGAGGAGTGAGGAGGAGGAGTCTATTCTTTATACAGTCAATGGTAAAAACCTTTCTTTTCTCTTCTGTATATTTCCAGGAGGAAAAAGACCATATTTGGATTATAGCATCATCGCGGGACACGTGGATGTAAAATCTCGTGCGCGTTCCCGTTACCTTGGTGATGCCCAGCGCGGCGATGTTCTGGCTGTAGGAGGTGGTGCCGTTGCCCGTGCCCCACAGCGCGGCCAGGATGCAGCCGATGCCCTCCACGCCGATGCCCCGGTTGATGGCGTGGGTCGGCGGAGGGGGGGCGCCGGAGAGCCGAGCACAGGCGTAGTAATCCCCGATGGACTCCATGGTGGAGGCCAGGACGCCCGCCATCATGCCCAGGACGGACGACAGGCTGACGGTCGGTAGGCCCCACTGACCTGAGGAAACACGGCTCTTTACTCCATCTGTGGACACGGGCGGAACTGCACCTCCGATGCAGCTTAAATCATCTTTAAAATGTACCCATGTGTTATGTTAGTAATGGTGTCATAATGTTATCCTATAATTCAGTTCTGATAACGTATTAACTATACAAAAAAAGTACAAGTAAACGCCAGGACCAGGGGCCAAATGTGGGCCCCCAGCAGTGAATCTTTGGATCCCAAGAAATACTCTGACATACTTTAGATATCGAATACTTACACATTGTCCTTCGCATGCCTGACTTGACAAATGTCTCAAAGCGCTGCACCGTCATTTCGGGCTGCTTGATTATAGAAAAAATAATAATCGCGATTATTTAGTCAAAAGTGAAATCCCGATTATTCAAACGATTATTTAAAAATACATATATATTTTATTTATCAAAATCTACGCAAAATATTTTCTTTGGACAGCTATAAAAGGTATGAATTATATTAAATGTGCTCATGTTTCTAAACAGCCCCCTGCTGGCCAGCCCTCACACCCAAGGCCGTGGGAACCCAGGGGGCTGAGGGCGCTGCAGCACCCCCTGGCGGATAGTTTGCAAATTGCAGGCAATATTATTAAATAGGAAATATGCACAGAAAAAGTGGTTTTGGGGTAAACTTTATCCCTCAGCGCCCCCTAATTAAAAGTTCTTCCCACGGCTCTGCTCACACCTGCCCAAATAAAGCATCACTCATGAAATAATGCGAGTTTGCTTTGAGTTTTTGAAGAGTTTGAGACTTTTTTAGCCCAACCAGCACCTGGGCAAAGGTCATAGAGGCTTCTAAACTTCTGGTCTCCTTTCAGCCTGCTGTCATTATTCAGTCAGTTTATCTTTGGTGGTGATAATCTTCTAAGTGAGGCCATTTTATTTGTATGGAATGGAGGCTTATTTGTATCGTGCTTTTCACGTGACACGAGTCGCCAGTTTTAGGGGATTTGTTGTTCATTCAGTCCACACACGGTGGTGGTAAGGTATGAAAGACCAGTGTGCTGCATCCGAAAAACAATACAGTGGGAAAAAAAGGACAAGAGATTATAAAAATGAGCAATATACAATCTGCTCTAAAGGAGTGAGCCGAAGCAAAAAGGCTTATAAGCTCCATTTTTTCATTTAACAATCAAAGCATAAAACACAACAACAGCTGTTTCATTTCTTGTACAATGTCCAGCACAGAGCGAGTAACAAATGATCTTTAATATATTTCTTACAAATTGTTACCAAAGCCAAACATTAGTACATTACTAAAATCACTAGTGAAACATTAAGTCACTATTTTAATGTTATAAAGGCAGTTACTATGCAGCAGTTTATATTATACTTCGCGATCCTGCTACTTCCCCGTTGTCATTACCATCCTCAGTATAATATCAATTTGTACAATTTCCTCTTTTTATTTTTTGTATATTGTTATTATGTTTTGAGTATAATGTATTATGAAAGCCCTACATAGTGTAATACATTAAAAAGCATTAATACTTATTATTGTGCTCCGAGATACTACTTCTACTTCCCAGCTGTCATTACCATCCTCAATATAATTTTGATTTTGAGTTTAATTCATTATTATTATTATTATTATTATTATTATTATTTATGTATTTATTTGAGTTATGTGTAAAGTATGATATCGCCCTGCACAGTGTGGTGCATTAAAAAGCCAGAGTGTAGAGCGGGCCAGTTGAAGAGGGCAATAAGCTCCCCACCAACAAACCCCCACCCAGCTGCCCTAACAGCTGATTTTATAGATGATGTTCCTATGCTGAGTGGTGCATTAACAGACAAGGTTTTGAGCCCGTTGGGAGGATTCCTCTCAACAGATCCACAACCTGCCTACCCTAATACTCAATTTATAATTTGAGCGATAGAATGACAACCGTTCCAAGCAGCAACTCTCTTCCTTGATTATAGAGGAAAAAGTACACATAATCCATCCCACTGCTCCCCCTAGTGGCAACGCATTTCTTCCTCTCTATATCAATATATAAATTAGTGAACATACATGTGCGGATCTCTCTTCCATTTTTTCCCAAGGTATGTACAGTATGTAGCCACTGTTTTCATCCACGCACACACATCATTCTTCCCGGTCTATTGTATATGTTTTTAGTACCGCTCACTCACACACTACATTCAGGCGGCGGCGGTGGGTGATGAGGCGACCCGCCGTGCCCACTGAGCCAGTGTCGTCCTGCCAGCAGAGAGCAGTGGAACTCACACATTTTAATTATTATATTTATAAGTTTGAATGTTTTGCTGAATTCCTGAAACAGAAACGCTGCTATTTTTCATGAGGAGCATTTCATCGCGGTTCAAAGTCCCACAAAAGCAGCGGAACGTGGCCCTTGAGGTCTGAGCTTGTTTTTATCACTCACAGACACAGAGAGGGAGAAGGTTTTTTTGCATTTTGAAGATGAATTTGTCTCAGCACATTCTACAAACCTGCCGCGGAACCGAGGAATGCGAGGATAGTAAATGAAAAGCGTCTGCGGCTGTTGGCGCGACTCCTGCCCCCTGCTGGGCCCCGAGCGCCATCTCCAGGTACAGAACCACTTCACGGCTAATGAGCCAAAACAAATCAACTTTTATGTCTCACTGGGAACATCCCAAAGGTTTAGCTCACAACAACCTGTGTAGATTCAGAAGGCAAGTTTATTTATACCAGTGCATTTCGTACACAAGGCAACTCAGTCCGCCTTTCTGGATCCCAAGGCAAGTTTATTTGTAGAGCACAGTTCATACACAAGGCAATTCAAAGTGCTTCACAGTTGCATAAAATGACAAGAAAACACATCAAATCAATCATTAAAACATCAACATAAAAGTTAATCAATGACAGTAAAAGGCCAGAGTGCAGATAAAATACTTTCAGTTTTCATCTGCTCGGGTAAAAAGAGCTGTTTTCAGCCTGGATTTGAACATTGTCAGAGTTGAGGCCTGTCTCACATCCTCATGAAGACTGTTCCAGATTTTAGCTTTAGCCTCAGCGTGTTTAGTCCTGACTCTGGGAACCACCAGGAGACCCCTCCCTGAAGTTCTCAGGGCCCGAGATGGTTCATACGGCTCTAACATGTCAGAGATGGACTTTGGTGCTAAACCATGAAACGACTTGTACACAAGCAGAGCTGTTTTAAATTCTATTCTCTGAGTGACAGGAAGCCAGTGCAGAGACCGGAGCACTGGACTAATATGGTGGTATTTCCTGGTTCTTGTCAGGACTCGAGCAGCAGCGTTCCCAAAAGGCAATTAATTAGTAACAAACCTCATTTCACAAACAAGTCACTGTGAGTCAGTCCCAACGGTTTGTAAGACTAGAGGCTCGAAGATCAACACGATTTCTACAACATTATATAAAATAGAACAAGTTTCTGCCTTTTTTAAAGCCAGACTGTGGCGAACAATCACTTTTCATACAGTGAGACACGAACAAAGATTTAAAAAAAGATCTATTGTACGACCAAAGACGAGCTGCGTCAGACACTGGGCAGTCGGATATTTAAGAACGACAGTCTCAGAGTGAGCCTCTCAGATCCATCAGTTTACAATCCCCACGTCTTGCAAAGTGACATCTTAAAGTTGATCAAAACGAAAAAAGTCAGTGCAATGTACCCCGGCGTAAAGAACACACTTCCTTCAGAAATCAACAGTGCTGATGCGACAAAAGAGTTGGAGAAACCATTAGTTTCCCGAAAGAGATAAAGACGAAGGCATCAACGAAAACTGAGTGCAGAGCATGGAGAGGCCCCTCCGCTCCCTCGTGGGTAAATACAGTGAGGCTGATAGGCGAAGGAGAAATGCACTTTAATCGGCTCATGAAGAGGAAAGTTTCACTGCAGCACGAAGGGAAAGAGGCGTAACCTTGATGATTTAAAGTTGATCCATTTAGCCTCGTCAGAGCAGTAACCCAAACGTCCCCACGCAGCGAGTATTAATTCTTTCGGCCCGAGGTTCGGCCGCATTCCCCCCACAGAGCGGCTCAGGCCTCGAGACCTGGTTTCAGCCGCACTCGGAGCTGCTGCTTAGACCGACGCAAAGGGCCGCGCTTGGATTCACACTGATCTAAAAGCGAGAGCCCCTTTAGGTCGACCTAAACGCCAATGAAAAATGAAAATCAGGCATGGGCTGTCCACACAGTCATCTCCAGTTCCAGTGGACACGTCTCATTCGTTAGTGAATGAGACCACCCGTGACTGTCCGGTTCTCCACGCACAGACAGGGACTCTTTTTAACTATTAACTATTAACAGATTAAATATTTAATCTCTTAAGTGTTCTCGCTCCGTCTGCGCCTCGTCTCCGCAGCAGTGGAGTCACTGCGATCGTAAACGTTTTTATGAACGGATATTTTTCCCTTTCTTTCTTTAAGTAGGATAAAACTCTTTGATATTCAGATACCGTTTGTCAAGAGTGTCCAGGCCCAGAGGCAGAAGCTTCCTCAGGTTAAAGACTGTGTAACAAAATCCCTCAGGAGTGATTCAACAGATCCATCCCTTTGTCCCCCGGATCGATGAAACCTTTCTGAAGAATGTTCTTGTTGCGCAACACATCACATGCTAACGGTTAGCCTGGCAAGTCCAGGATGAGATGAGTCTGGGCAGGACAGTCACTTTTGCCTCTGCTGCCAAACCGATCCGTGCAATCCAATGTGTTTATTTGAGTGCACGTGTTGATCACGGACGACGTGGGTGGCACATGGGAGAGCGAGACCAAAAAACACATCAACAGGAGGTGAGTTTTGCATAGCTGTCAAGTCCTCCCGTATTAGTATCACCCCGTAAATCTCCCGTATTATAACAAAGTAGTAACAATAAAAGATTCCTCTGCCGCCTGCAGTGGCCTGGGGGGCAGTTGTTTAATCGATCCAATTTTTGATTTACCAGAAACTAAATGTCCACCCGAGCAGCCCAAATGTTTATGCATTCACAGGCTAACCACACCACTATGAAACCAGTCCCTATACAAACAAACACTTACAATTCTGAATAAGAAACCACGTCATTTTCATCACTGCAAAATTCTGTCAAAATACAATTTACTGAGTTGGGAAAATCCTTCCGTGGACCCACCACCTGCAGGGGGCGCCATAGGGGCTGGTGCAGCTCCAACAGCTGCCCCCACGACCCGGCAACGGACAAGTGGAAGAAGATGGATGGATGGATGGATGGATGGATGAAGTTGGGAAAATCTTCATAGGTTCACAAATATCTGTGTAGCATATACAATCCTTCATGGCCTGGCTCCTCCATCTCTTAGTGAGTTCCTGAGTGTAAGGTCCAACACCAGGCGCCTCACTAGAGGAACATCCTGAGGAGACTGTGTCATTCCACTCAGGGAAGTCAGTCAGCCTTCTCTGTAAGTTTTAAAAGAATGGAACAGCATTCCAAAACACCAATCAGAGAAATCAATAATTATGTTTTTCCGCTCATCATTAAAACGTTCAAACATGCCAACGTCCAGTCTTGCATGTTCTATCAAATCTCAATACTGCTGCATTTGAATGTTTACTCTCCTTTCTAAGCCTTGTATTATAGCTGACTAACGTTGTTGACTGTGTCTCTTCATACTGATTGTTTCATGAACTGCTGCTTGTGCTTCATGTCCTGTTGCCTCCAGCTGCATTCCCACTTAAACTCCCACAAGTCGCGCATGAACTTTTGTTTTGGTGTCTTATTCCTTGTGTCTTATTGAGCTGTTGTGTTAATATGCACTGTCCTTGCAAATAGATACATAAAAAA
The DNA here is from genome assembly GCA_021464625.1 of Proterorhinus semilunaris. Classification (NCBI taxonomy): domain Eukaryota; kingdom Metazoa; phylum Chordata; class Actinopteri; order Gobiiformes; family Gobiidae; genus Proterorhinus; species Proterorhinus semilunaris. The sequence goes on along the minus strand of CM038356.1, from coordinate 2,176,687 downwards.
TAAATTAAAAAAGGTTGTCACCAGGTATTTTACCCCATCTTGGAGCTCGGTTGTGGTGATGAGATGGAGCAGCGGGAAATTTTCCCTTAAGAAATCCAAAACATGAAGAGTGTGGTTTTGTGATTCATAATCCTGTGTGGAGATGAACACAGAACCGCATTAATGACACACATCCGCCCTTTGCTGATTGGTTTACTCCGCTTTGTAGTTCAAGCTACCTTTAGCCACGCTGCTAACGTAGGGTGACCAGATTTTCCAAGTAAAAAACGGGGGCATTCGCGAATCAGCCACAGGGGTTCCAAATCTAAACGGTCTTCACCCACGATGAATGTTAGAACTGCCGATTTATGACTTGCACTAATCCGCATCCTGAATTGAGAATCTGAATTGGTTTACAGTTGGTAATTGATTTTCCCATGGGCCAAAGTCAAAGACATTCATTTAAGTGAAAAATGCTATTTCGGAGACTACATTGGCCAAAACCGGGACAACTGGGACAGATTACGAGTAAAACTGGGACAAATCAATGGTTTTGGCGAAATCTATTGGGACGTGGGACAAAGGACTCAAAACTGGGACATCTGGTCACCCTATGCTAGTGCAAATGCCTAAAGCTATAGCTGCATTAGCCTACATGTCTGTGCATCTCTCTAAACTTCAAATTGCTTTTTATGTGATTTATCCTTCAAACTCCACTTTGTCCATCTGCTCACGCTGCAAAGGGTGGAAACTGCAAACACAAATGCTCCTCTGGCCCAAAGAGAAGGTAAAGTGTCTCGTTAGCATTACGCGGAGCGCATTTGATCATTATCCTTCATGTGAAGTAACCGCTAATGTTGTTGTGAGACCTGTTTTCCATAGAGACGCGTTGATTTCTCTGTAAACCATTCGCGAAAGGCTGAAACACTTTGGAATATTTTAGTCATATTCTCTGACAATTACGTTAATGACCTTCGCCAAACGAATCTTTACAAGTTTTACGGTTTCGATCCCACCGTCACGGCATGGGATTTCCTGTGTGCCGTGTCCTGCCTTCACCTCAGTCGCGCTACAGGCCACGGCTTTATGACGGTACGTTGGAGTGTTCCGCTTTAACGACACGTTTTATTCCCGCTCGTATAGTTGGCTCTTTTGTAATGCGTCTGCTCGTTTCTGCCGGTGACACTCGTTACCGCCCGGTTTTAGAGCAACACCGGCGAACCATATGGTGAGCGCTCAGCCTCGAAAGCTTTCATCGTCACATGTTAGCGAGACGTTTCGCCCCGTGGCAAAGTGGTTAGTCTGAAGCTCGCCCTGAAACTCCTCTTTTGCCAAACAGTGCCTATCTACTGTCGGTTTGTTTAACTTCGGTAATAATGGATTTCTGCGAAAGACGTATGATATTTATCGGTGGTGGCTGGCGATGTAAACTCTAGGTGGGGCTATTGCATTGTTAGGTATACTTGTTTTAATATCAGATACTTAACGCATTTACTGCTGCTCGTAAGAGATAAGATAATCCTTTATTGATCTCACAACGGAGAAATTCACTTGTTACACTTGGCATTCAATAAGATCACTCAGGGTGGGCAAAATAGACAGGAAAGTATCATATGTACAATAAGTAAAAGCAGAAATCTTAAGGGGCGTAATTATAACAATAAGGAAATAAGAACTTAAAAGAATAAGAACTTAAAAGAAGTATTTAACCACAAAGACCCACAGAACTATAAACGTCCACTATAAGCTGCAATGCATTTACCCCAAATACAGTATAACCAAAATGCTCACTCCAGCCACTAGGGGGCAACTTAAATAAAGACACGTGTCCAACAGAGGGCACTGACATGAGAAGAGATCAGGATATAAACAACACATTATAATCACATGGTAAATAGACAGTCTGCCCGTCCCATTCGAGTCCCAATGTTTGTGTGTGTGCTGGGGCCGGGACGATGGCCGCTGGCTGCTCTGCTTTGTGACGACGCCACTAGGAGCCGACATGGCTGCAGTACCTCCATATAGCCACTAGTCTCCCATTCGAAATCATTGCACTTTAGACACGTTAAAAACAACGTTCCTAGTTTTTAGGAACGTTCTACAGCTACAGTGGGATGACAACGTATGTGAACACTCGCATTTCTGCCTAAATTGGTTACTGCTACAAAAGAGGGTCAGCCAGCTATTTAATACAGGGGTTCACTTACTTATTCCGTGCATGTTGTGAATGTCTTAGGTCTTTCTGCAAAATATCTTCATAAACTTGTGAATAATTGTTTCTATTGATGATGCCACGTTGTCCATGATTCTCCTGCCCCAGACCTCACAGTGAGGAGAGGGTTTTGATGTTGGTGTTGTTCCATTTTCCCTCCACAGCTGACGTTGTGTGTTCCTCCCAAACTATTCCACTTTGGTTTGCGAAAGAGCTCTTGAATGCTCCACAGCACTCCTGGAAAAATATACTGTGGACCGATTAATGTCATGTCATGTGTGGAGGAAAAATGGAACAGCACCAACATCAAAACCCTCTCCTCACTGTGAAGCCTGGCAAATGGGAGGAATGAAGAATGATGGTGTATTAATAATAATGTCTATGGGCTGGGGCCATGCATGACTGCCATCTACTGGTCACCGTCGTGTTTGCAGCAAAAACTTTGATCAGATGTCACACATTAATAACATTAGGCAATTAGTTATGACATAAAATAAGCTATAAAAAAAATTACAAATACAATTTCTTCTTAACCCACTGCACGCAGCCGTTTATGGATGAATATTAGTCAGATCAGTTTGATTGAACCTCCCGGCTCTCGGTCCGGAGGTTGTGGTTTACGCTCCAGAGCTCTCACATTTTACTCACGTTAAGCTTAAAATGATTGGCATTTCTACACAATTTGCCCTGACATTCCCTGATTTAATGAGCGAGCATCATCTCCGTGTAAGACATGACATTTACGGCTGAGATGTGCGTCAGGAGCGAGTTGGCCGGGCGCCAGTGCAACCACAAGTGTCAAGAACAAAGTTATTATAAAGGAGAAGCTTTTGAAGAAACCGGTGTTACAGGTCGTCGTGTAACTGCAGGCTCGACTGCCATCGCGCTGTGCACTCGGGCAAGACACTTGTTCACAGTGATTATCTACTAGTACAATCTTTATGATGGTGGTAGAGCGGGTTGTCTCATGATCGGAAGGTCGTGGGTTCGAATCCCAGCCCACTGTGTCCTTGGGCCAGACACTTCACCCTCCTTGCCTCCAGTGTCTGCGTACACTGGTGTATGAATGAGAGAGTTACTTACTGTAAAAGCGCTTTGGGCCGGATAAAGAGAAACGCGCTACATACGTTGAGTCCATTTACCGTATAAAAAGGAACTTGATGCAAAAAAATCATGATGTATTAAAGAGGGGGTATTATGCTTTTTTCAATCACATAGCACCAGTCTATAGCACTACAATGATGACGTAACCTTCTGTTGGTCTGTATATGCAGTAAATTAAAATAACTGCCTTGAATAAAATCGCTCTCTCAAAATGGCCGTACTGAACGTCTTGAAATAGGCCTCTGTCTCTTTAAGAAGCTTTCCGACACGCCCCCTCCAGCACACTACTGTGGCATTGAAACAACAACACTGTGCGGGGAGGGGGCTCTGCTGAGCTGAGGAGCAGTGGTTGGGGGCTTGGCTGGTGACGAAAGGTCCAGAGGCGTCTCCAGGAGGTGGGGGCGTTACACCTGAGGACTGAGGCATAGCTACACCTAAAATGGCCGCCGTCTAAGTTTTTACTGATTACTCAAAAATATGTGAATGAGCCGAGGCAACACTCCAGGCACGTGTTTAATGAGGGAACGACATAATAACAGGATATAAAGCTTGGAAAAGTCGATTTTACATAATACCCCCACTTTAAGGCGCATTGAGTTGCCTTGTGTACGAAATGCGCGGTATAAATAAAGTTGCCTTGCCTTGCCTTTAATAAAAAAGCTGGAGCGATGCAGCATACGAGGAGTAGACTTACCATAGGATTCAAATTTACTAAGCGATAATTGTTCAAATGAATAACTACACATAATCTCTGATGGAGCTTACATACGGAATACCACAAGGGTCCATTCTGGGTCCCAAAGTATTTATTTTATATGTAAAAGATTTACGCAAGGAATCAGAAAAACTTAACGTTACGATACCACTATGTTTTGGTCTAGTGACTGAAAATTGGAGGTTGTGTTTTCCGTCATTTTGAGCACTGTGTGAGGTTGTGCACATGATAAGACTCACCTGACTGAGGTGTTCGTTTGGGGACAGTCTGAAGATTTACGACTTCAAATAACGACATGTCAGTCATGAGCTAGACAACACCACTGCCATCCGCACCTCTGCCATCTGATCAAGGACGCCGCCGCGGTTTTAATTAACCACGTCTCACGCCATGAGCTCTGAAGCTCGCCCAAAACACAGAGCCATTGTTGAGCTTCATTCGCACAGGCAGACGTGGCTGGAATCAATGGGATAAGATTGTTACACCGTTAAGCCACATCCTAAACCCGTAAAACCGGAATGACCACTTCGGGACATTGTTTTTGTTTAGCCGCCTGGGGAGAATCCATTCACATAGGTTAGAGTTAACCTGTGAATGGCAGTGTTAATTTCGTCGACTAAAATATTTAGTCTTAATTTTAGTCAAAGTGATTTTTTTGACGACTAAAATTGGACTAAAACTAAATTAAATCTAAAACTATGACTAAAATGTCCAGATATTTTAGTCGACTAAAATGAGACTAAATAAAAATAAAAAGGAGAGACTAAAATCATCCAAACTTCTATTGACCGTCTGAAAGAGCCTCATATCATGTAGATTCACTGCCAAAGGAGCAGCTCTGAGCTTTGTTCATGAGGGAGCAGCTCCATGAAGCAGGACCTCCATTAAATATGATTATAATGAATATTATTAATACAAAGTCGACTAAATGTGTCTTAAATTTAGTCGACTAAATTGACTTGCAATTTTAGTCGACTAAATCTCGACTAAAATTGAATTACATTTTCGTCAAAAGACTAAAACTAAATTAAAATATGTTGTCAAAATTAACACTGGTGAATGGTTAACTCACATAGGTGGAGGTGAATAGCAACAAATGTAGAGATATCAATTTGAAACCTTTGATTTGTGACATAAATATGAGGGGGAAAAGGAATGTTATGCATGAAAATGGCCAAAATATGTTTATTGTTTAATTCATGGTTTTATTTTGTTGATGCATTAGTTACAACGTTTTTTTTGTTTTTTATCTTGTTTAGTTTCTGGATAAGACATTTTATATGTGAAAGAAATCACAGAAATCTCAGTTTGTTTGTTTTTGCATTTAAAGCTCAATAAACCAGGCTAGGAATTAGATATTTAAAAATCCCTCTGGAAAAATCTTCCAAATGTAGTTGAGTCTGTGAAGTGTGGAGTCTCATGGAGCGACTAAAGTGCAGATGTTAAAGTTTAGCCCTGTGTTTGTTCCTCCCGTCTTTAGCCGCTCTGTCTCCCACAGAGGAAATGACCATATTTGGATTACAGCGTCATCTCGGTCACAGCCTGTCGTGCTACACGTGGATACCAAACGGGTCAGTATTTGTGAATGAAGAAGCGTGGGAAAGACCAGGGAGCGACGCAGACATGTTGGAGTCACTTTTGGGATAAATCTCCGGTTCAAAGCGAAGAAGGTGAGTTTTGTCTTGTCTTGTCTCTGATATTAAAACTAAGATGTGAAGGCAAAAACTAGCCACAAATCTCAAAAATGACCCCACTGATCATTAATAATACATGAGAGGCGTAGAGCAGGTACCTGGGTAGGGCACGTGAAACCACGGCACGGTGGACACGGCGTCGAGGCTGATGTCCGTGCGAGCGGAGAAGCCGTACTCGTCGGCTTTAGACGGCAGCACCTCGAACACCGTGAGGAGGAAACACAGCAGCCAGCCGCCGCACATGCCGAACAGCGCCTACAGGGGGCGGAAAAAACACTAGTCAGTAATAAACAGTCATGCCAGTCAGTGTTAAATTCGTCGACTAAAATATTTAGTCTTAATTTTGGTCAAAGTGATTTTTCTGACGACTAAAATTGGACTAAAACTAAATTAAACGTTTTTCATGCGACTAAAACTACGACTAAAATGTCCAGATATTTTAGTCTAACTAAAATGAGACTAAATAAAAATGGAAAGGAGAGACTAAAATCATCCAAACTTCTATTGACCGTCTGAAAGAGCCTCATATCATGTAACTTCACTGCCAAAGGAACAGCTCTGAGCTTTGTTCATGAGGAGCAGCTCCATGAAGCAGGACCTCCATTAAATATGATTATAATGAATATTATTAATACAAAGTCGACTAAATGTGTCTTAAATTTAGTCGACTAAATCTCGACTAAAATTGAAGATATTTTCGTCAAAAGACTAAGACTAAATTAAAATATCTTGTCAAAATTAACACTGATGCCAGTAACGAGTTACTCTAATCTGATTTTCAGTGACGAGTAATCTAACGCATTACTTTTTCCAGACCGGTAATCAGGGACTAAAGGGACTATACAGAGTTTAAAAATGTTAACATATGTATTTTCCTCCCCCTACACGTTCCAGCCATGTCCTAATGTGTAGAATGAGCCCAGACCTGTTCACCACAACTGCCTCTGCAATCCTGCACTGTCACTCAGAAAAGGTGTTAATTCAGGTCAGAAGCTTGATATAGAGACTGCAGTTACACGTTAGACCTGAGGTGGCAGTAGTGAGCATAAAATCACTAGTCCAATTAAAGTTACTTTTCCAAGTCTCTGTGAGCTACTGTTCCGTCATTTTCCTGAGGAAAAATGTATTGCTTCTTTGTTTTTCTTGAATGAAGACGACTCAAAACATAAACGTAGACAATAGAGGAGAGAGATGGAAATACGTCTGAATCTGTGTGTTCATGTTCCTGTTAAAATGCTCTTGTAAGAACGCGAGTATAAAACCCGTTCCGTTGCATTTTGAGGCGACGGGAAGAGATGTCAGCAGCTGATTAATGTAACTAATAAAGTAACTTGTAATCTATTTTGGTTACTTTCAAAATGAAGGAATCAGAAAGGAAATAAGTTACTTTTTAAAAGGAGTAATCAGAAATCAGATTCAAGTAAGTTAAGTTATACTTTATTTACCCCCAAAGGAAAATGTATTCCCTGCGTTTGATCCTCGGTGCTGCTGGGCTGTAGCATCGGTGAGCCTGACAAATGTTCCTAAAAAACCACCCTGAAGTCGTCTGCACGTGTGCTGTATATTTCTCACGGTTTTAGCCACTGCTACACCACGCTATAGGAATATGTTTCTAAAGCAAAAAGCCAAAGCCACAGGTTCCTCTGACATCCATCCGTTCATATTCCTATCTGATCTTTGCACTGACTTTAATACAGGTGAAACAACGGCTCCGGGGCAAAGCTTTGAAACTGCGCCGCCATATTCACTTCTCATGTTCATATCTCTAAGATCACTTTCAGAATCTGTCAGTGTAATATTTAACGACGCGATAACGAACCAGGCCGTAAGGACACGCCCCATCGCTGCCGGTTTTCATTTCAACTCGACTGTTTCGGTGATTCAGGCCAACGCGTTCAGCAAAAACTCTGAAAGTAATTGTCCAAATTAAGATGAAAAGCAAATCCACGAGGCTGATGTGTTTACAGCTCCACAACCAAGTCCTGAACACTGAAGTAGAACACCAGGCTGATGCAGGACAAACCCATGGGACCCCATCCAGTTACCAAACCTGGGACCAAGCTGAAGCGTTTGAAACACTCACAGAGAAGAGCTTGAAGAGCGGGTACTGGAACACGGTCCACTTCTTGTCCTTGTAGGTGATCATCGGGACGTCCACTTTGCTGAGGTACTGAGAGAAGAGCAGGATCAGGCAGACCGTCCTGCGCAGAGGGAACGGTGTGGGCTCAGTGTGGGTTTGAAATTCATAAAAAAGTCATTTCTCCTGTTTCCTAAATAAATGTCATGTGACTGAGCTCTTCAGCGTAAACTCCGAGCACATCTCCGCTGTCTATGGTCGGACTAGGGTTGTCACGGTAAACGGTGTAGCGGTAAACCCCGGTAAAAATTTTGACGGTAAAAATGACCGTCTTGTTTTTGAAAAACTCTATTATCTCGGTGGATTACGGCGCCCGCGGTGTCGGCGCGGTGAGCCTCACCGGCCGCCGTCTCATCTGCTGAAGTTGCCGCGCAGGCGCACTGTGTTTGCAACGAAAACAAAACTTTCTCGAAGCTGAATTCATGGTCGAAGGAGAACGCTGCAGCGCTCAGGACATTTATCAGCTTCAAACAGGACCAAGTCTGAGTCTGGGCATATTTTGGGTATTTGAAGAATGCTGAGGGACGGCTGATAGAAAACAGTTATCCTGTTTGCAGGACGTGCAGGAAAAACGTTTCTGCTAAAGGCAGCAACACTTCGAACCTCACGACTCACCTGTGTGACCGTCACCACAACTCTATAGCCAAGTAAGCTAACGTTAGCGTTTTAGCTGAAATGCTGATGTGGGGACTTTGAGTTGAGGGAGAAGGTAACGAGTCGCCCCATAGCACAGCCAGCACCGTGTCCGGATACCTCTGGCACAATGTGTTACAGGGCTGCTGGAGGGAAGACTAAAGTTTGTCGCCAATGCAATGGATTCACTTTTGACGCATTATTATGAATTTAACAATGATTACTGTCTGATAGCATTTTCCCAAATCTGCAGAGCAAACTGGAAGGACAAAAACTGAGAACAATATTTCTGATATAGAGGGTTTATCTAGTTAAAAATATTCTAACACGGTTCTGGCGCTATAAATAGTACATGTAATACCCTCCAAACGATCAACAATTCATAGTTATAGTTCCTTTACTCTGATGTGAAAAGTTGCACTTCTGATATGGCTTTGTCTGTATTTTTTTTTAAATATAACAAACTATCAATGCTTTCTGAACTTATTAACACATAAAAAAAATACCGCGATAATACCGAAAACCGTGATAATTTTGGTCACAATAACAATAATAATAGGTCGGACCAACGGGACTTCGGACAAATGGCGCCCCTGATCAATGGGACATTTTCGGAATAATGAGACATCGGACTAAAGGGTCGACCCCCATGATTGTTCACATAGGTCGTGTGTGGGATCAGACTAATGCATTTTTTATCGTTTTATAGGCTACTAATGATTGTTGTCGTTATTGTCGTATATTGTTGGCAATCCACATCTTGCCCAGGGACTACAGTGGAAAATTAGCTTTGGAGCTAAAACATTTACAGTGATGTTAATTCATGTGCGTTGTCCCTGTTCAAATAAACAAATACAAATATGTACTACATATTTTTAAGCAAACAGGAAGTGGAGTAAAGCAATCAGTGAAGTGTGTGATGTTTGCGCAATATCTTCCGATACCGATACTGGGGTTTTGAGTATTTGCCGATATCCGATACCGACACCAAGAGGCTTTCTTAAAAGTGTTTTTCTCTAAGTGAAAAAGTGAACGTTCCTCTTTTGTCCAGTGTGAGATCAATAAAGTCGTATCTTTTAGTTTTGTTTATTTGTTTATTTGAGCAGTATACATTCCTTGGGACGGCTATTTTACATTATAGACATAAAGTGATCATTACAGCGTGTGCATCACAAATACGTTAGATTATTCTTCATCAGCATTTCATAAACTAAAACACAAACACTTTGCCGCTCCAGCTTTGGCTGATTATATTTTATTTAGGTTATTTTCTATCATAGTTTCTGACCCGGCTCTAACTGTAGCCGGCGGGGGCGGATGCTCAACGTTTATAGCTTCATCACAAGGCAATGTTTCCGTTTAGATGCAGGCTGAACCTCAAAAAATTATATACAAAAAGTAGCGTAGACCACAGTGTGCGAAATACCCATCAATATTCAAGGGGGGGGGGGGGGGGGGGGGGGGGGGGGGGGTACCCATCTCCCTCTGATGTCGTTGAAATGACCGCTATGTCGTGGCTACAGGGCCAAAGTACGGTAGTTTCCCGGCCCAAATGGGACCCTTGACCGTCAGGGCATCATCAGCGATTGAATTCTCCAGGTTCTGCCGTTCGAAATGCATATTCACTCAGACTTTCTTGGCTAAAGTTGTGTTTTTAAGTGAGAGCTATAAAACTGGTATCGGTTCAGTATTGGATTTTTGTAGCCAATACTCGATATCGTATTTTTGATTCCGGTATCGGCTGGGAGCATTTCTAGTTCTGAGCTGAGTTTTAGATCTGAAGCTCAATTGCATGAAAAATAAAACCAATGCTATGGATAAAATATAAAAATCGCAAGTCGAATGGAATCTTTCAGCGAAAAGTAGGTTTCTTGTCAAAAAGACTCTGCATCCACGGCCTTCCTCAGCCTGAACCCCCCCCCCCCCCCCCCCCCCCCCCCCCCCCGTCCATAACCCTAAACATAACTCAAACCTGAACATTGGCCCGTCTCCAAACGCAGCACGTCCTCTGTGCTGTCGACATTTTAACTCCACGTCCTGCAGAGAGGGGATTACGGCAAAAGGGTCGGAGGTTGTCGGGATCTTTATGGCTGGACTTAAACTCGGCAGGTCCCGCTGGGCAGAGCGGGGGCTCCGGCTGCGCTGCTGAGAGCTGCCCCACGGAGCCGATAATGAGCGGCACAAGAGCGTCTGATTTACAGAGGCCCGAGCGTGGAAGAACTGCAGGAGAGACGGGACGGGGCTTTACTCAGCGGACTGAGGAGGCAGGAACGCAGGAGCGACGGCGTGAAAGCGAGCTAAAGCAACAGAAGGGATCAATCGCTCTGGGCAGAGTCACGGTAAAAGAGTATCATGTGGAATCAGGCCCGAGAGCGGAAACCATTTAGTCTGCGCGATGAGACACTGCGGCGGAATACAGACATCCTTTACATTTACTCGTATTATCAACACAAAAATTATATTAAAAAGACCCAAAATGACTACAGGGAAGAGTGGGATAAGCTGAGACACTTTTTATTTTGGTGTTTATTGTGTAAAAACTATACAATATAATCAAATTGTACTATTTAGCTCTACTTGTGTACAAGTCTTTTCATGGTTTAGCACCAAAGTCCATCTCTGACATGTTAGAGCCGTATGAACCATCTCGGGCCCTGAGAACTTCAGGGAGGGGTCTCCTGGTGGTTCCCAGAGTCAGGACTAAACACGCTGAGGCTAAAGCTAAAATCTGGAACAGTCTTCATGAGGATGTGAGACAGGCCTCAACTCTGACAATGTTCAAATCCAGGCTGAAAACAGCTCTTTTTACCCGAGCAGATGAAAACTGAAAGTATTTTATCTGCACTCTGGCCTTTTACTGTCATTGATTAATTTTATGTTGATGTTTTATTGATTTGATCTGTTTTCTTGTAATTTTATGCAACTGTGAAGCACTTTGAATTGCCTTGTGTATGAACTGTGCTCTACAAATAAACTTGCCTTGCCTATTTACGGACTATTATAGGATTATAGTGGAAACCTGCCTCTGTAAAGACTTGCCTTAATGTAAACATGCTGCTTCTGTGGACGTTAGCATTAGCCGTGTTAGCATTAGCGAACGTGTTGCGACTAGCCGATTCATTTTTTTTTTTTATGGAATCGTGACTGTAGCACAGAGATGGTGTGGCCCAATATGATGAACTGAGATGCTTTTAGACTGTGAGTCACACAAATATTTCTACAGTTCTGGCTCGGTTACACCTGTCCCAAACATGTCCCAACTTTCGGCCGTTTAATGTAAAGGTTTTCACCCAAACCTGCGACGTGTCCTTTACCATATTGTTGTTATTGTATTTCCCATAGGCCTCGTCTACGTGACACCACACAGAAAACTAATTTTATTCAAGACCTAAATTATTCAAACATACTCTGCTCCCAGTGTGGGGCAAGAGAGAGACAGCGAGGTCGATTCGAGGGCTATTCTTTATGCAAATTAGCCATGTGGTAAAGTTTTGCCTCTAAACGGAAACAAACGCTCACGAAGCCTTCGTTTGGGCCGTGTCGTTGTAGGACAATGCTTTAAAACGGGACGTGTGCCCTGTGGACCATGTGTCTGCCGTCGGGCGAGACGGAGAGAGAGATTCCAGTGTTCCTCCCGTGTTCAGTTCACACACGGCAATACTACGGCCGTTTGTAGAGCGCCCCCAGCAGGCAACACGAAGTGGAGCTGCAGCATTGGGGCCCTAAAACTGTAATACTTCAATGGGCTATACACTGTGTTCCAAATGATTATGCAAATTGTATTCCAGTGTCATAAAAGTAAAAAAATAAAAATAATTCAATGAAACCCATGGATGGTTTTGTGTCTCAGGCTTTTTGAATCACTGACCTCAGACGCCTGTGATGATTAGTTCTCAGGTTAAGGGATAAACTACTGAAAAAGGATGATCCACAGACCAACATTTTCAAGCAGTAAAGGAAAGAAAAAGGATCTCTCTGCTGATGAAAAGTATGAAATATTCGAATGCCTTGGACTAGGTCTGAAAACCTCAGATATTTCATGAAAGATGAAGCGTGATCATCGTCCTGTTCAGAGATTTGTGTCTGATTCAGAGACACACGGGTTTGTGCAGATAAAGCCACAATGAGGACGGTTTCTGCCAGACAAACACATCAGATTAAGAGAACAGCTGCTACAAAGCAGCAAACAGGTATTTGAAGCTGCTGGTGCCTCTGGAGTCTCCCGAACATCACGGTGTAGGACCTCCAGAGGTTTGTGCATAAACCCTGGCCTCCTCTAAACTGTTCATTGAAGCTGACGAGCAGAAACTTGTTCACTGATGAGGCCGTGTGACCCTGGATGGTCAGATGGATGGAGTAGTGGATGGTTGGTGAATGGCCGCCATGTCCCAACAAGGCTGTGACGTCAGCAAGGAGGGGGCGGAGTCATGTTTTGGGCCAGAATCATGGGACTTGGACGCGCATACAAAGGGCCTGGAGACTCGTTGGAGACTTGAGTTGCCGCGGGACATCTCCGTGACCAGTGGCAACCCAAGTCTCCAACTCGTCTCCAGGCCGGTGACACAGGCCCTTGAGATTAAAGACGTTAACAAAGCAGTCGTTGCGGTCGTACTCACAGCGCGGCGATGCCCCAGTGCCCGCCCGACTTCTTGCCCGCCTCGATGAACAGCGACAGGCCGATGAGGTTGATGGTGGGCGCGATGGCCAACGGTCCGATGTACTTCAGGACAAAGCCCACGAGGCCGGAGAAACCCAGGAAGATCTGCAGCAGCGAGGAGACCAAGATCGCCCCCTGGATCTGACACCAGACACAACAGGAGAGAATAAATCCAATATTAAGGTTCATGTGGTTTTTGCCCTTTAAGGCGAGACAACATCATGGAAAGATATATTAGTTTAGAACTTCTGCTGTAGATTATTGATATAAATATGACAAGAAATGCATTGCAAGTTTTCATATAATTTTTTCATTTAAAAATGGCCAAAAGTGCCAAAATCTAAATAATGGATAGAGCCAGGTTTAAGTTTATGGTTTTAATTTGTAGATATATAAGTTGCAAGGATTTTTTCAGAGTCGATTTTTTATCTGTAAAAATTCAACGATATGGACAAAATTTCATATCTCGATATTCATGTCAGATATCTCGATATTGATACGATACGATATAAGTATGGTTTGGGTGAAAACTAAACATTTTTCAGAAATATAAAATCATAATACAAAAGAGTGCAGTTTTATTGATGAAAATCTATATTGTTTAAATCTTGCTCTTCGATTTTAATATCTTGAACGTTCATATCTCGACATCGATACAATAATGATATATCGTTCAGCCCTAGAGGGTAGAGTAGCGGAAACATTTACTCAAGAGTAAAAATGCACTTGGAGAAAATGTTACTTTGAGTATTAACTGTTTCAATGTAAACTTAATGTTTCAGTCGTGATAAGACATAACATATGAGAAACAAAACGTGAAGAAAATACCACAAAAGACAAAAAAATAAATCATGAAAAACTGAGTAACAAAACACATCTATTTTATGCATCAGGATTTATATATTCAAAAGTTTCCTCTGAAAATCCTTCCAAATGTCGTCTCGCTGTGTGGAGTCTTCTGGAGCTCCTAAAGTGCAGATGTTGTTAAAGTTTAGTCCCTGTGTATAATATATACATTCCTCCCGTCTTTAGCCGCTCTGTCCCCCACAAAGGAAATGACCATATTTGGATTACAGCGTCATCTAAGTCACAGCCTCTCGTACTACACGTGGATACCGAACAGGTCAGTATTTGTGAATGAATGAGCGTGGGGGAAAAGGCCAGTGCGATGTTGGAGTTTCTTCCTGGAAATCTCCGACTCAAAGCGACAAAACATCGTAAAAGGGAAACCGCACATTGACAACTCTGTGGAGTGTGTTCAAGTATTCCTTCATAAACTCTTCTTTAGCCTCAAACGGGTCTTCGTGATTTATGGGGACTGTGTGAACCTTCTAAACCTTCTAAACCTTCTGCAATAAATTAAACCTAAAGACTCACGGGCCGAGCCATGAAACGGCCTGAAGGTTTTATGAGCCGCGTTTGAGCTTCGAGCAGCGTGTGCCGAGCAGGTACTTCACTCACCCCTCATTAGCTCATTTAAGATGCCACCTTTGTTGAACCTGCTTCAGGCGCGTTCGAGGAGTTGTTAAAAGTCATTTGGTCTCATGTCTCTCTGACTCGAAGCGAACGTGGTCACAGTCCGGTGAACCCTGAAGTTTATCGCCAAAGAAGTTCACATTTTACGGCAGGTTCTGTGGCGTCTTCTCCTCTGAAACCGGGCGGAATCATTTTGGAAAGACAAACGGAAAGGCTTCGACACAAGCAGAGGAGTTTCGATCGTTTCTCTGATCACCAACACACTTCAGCGCGGGATGAGTGAGACAAAGAGGCAGAGAGACCGATGTAAGTAACGGTTCCACGGTCCGTCCATTTCTCCCTCTTTATCCTGGGCCGGGTCGCGGAGGCAGCAGTGTGAGCAGATACTCCCAGACTTCCCGATCCACGCAGACCTCCAGCTGTTCTGGGGGGGCCCGAGGTGACACCATTCGCTTGTATCGACGATCTGGCCCTTACGGTCATTACCCAGATCTCTTGACCATAGGTGAGGGTGGGAACGTAGATCGATCGTGGTCTTGTTCATGAGTGAGGGCATCTTTTAGTGATGACTTTATCTCACACAAACTCCAAATAGTGACTAATTTTAGAAAAAATGTGAAGGGTAAATGTGATTCATGATCCAGACAGAGATACTCACATGTGAATCGTTTCTATCGATTGAATCAAGTTTGACTATTTGACCAAATACCAAATAGTTTCCATCTCTCTCCATTGTTTATGTTTGTGCCACTCCTCCAGACGCAAGAAGAAAGACATTATTTTTTACTGAGGAAAAGTTACAAACGCACAGTGACTTGGAAAAGTAACTTTCATCTGATTACTGGTTTGAAAATAGAAACGCGTTGATTACTCGTTACTTTCATCCGTTACTAAGACTGATCTGGGACCAAGAGCTTTTTCAGGCCAGATTCTGGATCCGGGACGAGAGGCTCGATTTCAGGATGTATAATCAGCCCTAGACTTGGACACAGACGGTCCGACATCACACCGGCCATACCTCTCTCATGCGGGACATCCAGACCTCGTCGTCCTGCTGGAGCGCGGTGGTCCCGTTGGTCAGAGCTTCGGGCCGGGCGCTGGGACACTGCCACTTGGGCAGAGCCAGGATGGCCAGCGTCGGGGTGATGAAGCTGAACGTGCCGCCCTGAAGGATCGGCAACCTGCGGCGGGACAAGAGAGAGCTGGAAAAACAACCTTCACACTGACTCACGGCGAGGACGAAGGTTTGTCCCCGCCGTGTTGCCGTACAGAGGTCGTTTCGGTGCTCCTAGCTCCGACAATGTCAAGTTGGTATATGTGTGTAATAGTAAAACTCTAATCTCACGGAATATGTCTATTATTATGACCTGTATAATTGGATTTATCCACCAAGAACCAGCAACAGGAAAATTGGAGGTGAAGATTCGACTTATTTCTGTCTCACTTTTTGTCTGTCTTGGTCCACAAAAACCTGTTTAAACCTGCTACACGTCTACACCTGCTCCTTCTCCTGCTGTGATCACGTCACATCTGTTTATATAACGTTGCCAAAGTGCGTGTCGGCTAAGCCTTGATTACAAAAATCACAATGACACACTCCTTTAAATCCGTCTTTTGTTTTGTCGTCGTGTGGAATCCTTCACACTGGTTTGGAAACGACAGATTAGCGGGTTTCAAACGGAAGCCTCTGTGGGTCAAATTTAGGAAATTGGGAGATGTGTTTTGTCAGACGTCTCTGGCTGAACGTGTAAGAGAGATTTGAGCTCCAGATGTCCCTGGTCCCAGTGAACATCAGTTACGAAAGTATAAACAGATTATGTTTTTTTATTTGTATTTTATTTAATGTTTTTATTGTTTTATTTGTATTTATTTATTTATTTTTTATTATTATTTTATTTTGTATCTTATTTATTTTAATATTCTTTACGCATGCCCCCTAAAGCCTTATAGTTTAAAGTTGTATAGCTTATTTTGTTGCACGTCTGCACCAAGAACAATTCCTAGTTTGTGAACCTGTTCTCAAACAATGGCACAATAAAAACTATTCTGATTCTGATAAAAACATCTTTATTCTAGCATCTCCTCAATGCGGATTCGTGCATGTCATGAGATTTGGCAGTTTTGGCATTCAGAATGGGAAACGACAGTCAAGATTCGGAACCCCTGCGGCATATTTTCAAAATGTTTCCCGGTGTTTGAAGCCCACGCTTTGTCCTTCCATAATCCTTCAACTTTATAAATGGATTTAGAGCTGTTATTGCATCTTTAACACATCGGAGTTCTTTCTTCAGAAATATCCAAGTGCTTTTAGACCATAGCCTGGCATAAATGCGGGATCTTCACTGTAGACTCGGCCCTTGCGCGACATGTAGCTCGCGCAGCTCGCGCAGCTCCAATGCTAACAGTCTGACCCTCAGTAAGTACGAGATTTCTAAAATGTTTCTTATACGAAAACCAGCCTGGTGTCTTTACTAGTAACTAAGCCTTATCACAGGAGAAATATCTAGCACTAGAAAGTAAAGTTGTTTTTAACGTGTCTAAAGTGTAATGATTTCTAATGGGGAACTAGCGGCTATATGGAGTCACTACAGCAATGGCGGCCTCTAGTGTCGTGGGCGGCCATTGTTTTAGACTCACTCGTATTAGATCACACTGTGCAACAGCGAAACCCGGACAGCAGATGAAGTTTGAAGGACCGTACCTGGTCCCCACGGTGGTTTGCAGGAGCGTGGCGAGCCCAGACACGAAGAAGATGGTGGAGATGAGCTGGCTCTTGGCTCCGTTGTTGTCTTTAATACACAGCGGTTCAGCCAGAATCAAGGGAACCGCGATGATGCCTCCGAACGCCAGGATGTAGTGCTGCGGGCGACAAGATATCGGGGTCAGAAAAAACGCCCGAATGCCGACGGCGTTTCTAAACTCTTTATTCTTGTTTTCCTGCCTGTCGATAGAATATCCTTCAAAATGTCGTCAAAACACGGATTGATTTGGAATGTTTTGGTCCACTCTTTCAAACATGTTGAGCGGTACGTTGGCAGTTTCAGCTCGGATCTTATTCCGCAGGTCTCGGAGTCTGTTGACGATCCTTATGAACCAAGGACTGGAGATAACCCTCAAGAAAAAATCATCACAGGCGAGAACAGGCCCCTGATCAGTCACACTGGAAAGGCTTCGCTCAAAATATCAATTGAGAGAAAGGATGACGTCCCGACACTACTGCATGTTTTCTATTGGACATATTCCCCGTCTCCCTGAAGCGCCGACCCACCATCAAATCGATTTGCGATCAGGACCACAGCCTCGTGAGGGGATTTGAGGTAGAGGTCGACCGATTGGGCCGATATTTGGGTATTTTTAAACATCGACTCTCGGCCTCAGGAGAACTGAAAACTAACATTTTCTTTGCAATGTTTATTGCAAAGAAAATGTTAGTTTTAGTTTTTCTAAAGTACCGACTAAACCGAGATGATTTGAATAAATCAGCCACATGCTCCGAATAAAGCACCCCCTGCTATAACAGCTCAACACTGTAGCGGCACGGTAGCACAGCGGTTAGCACGGTAGCACAGCGGTTAGCGCTCGTGCTTCACAGCTAGAAGGTCCCGGGTTCGATTCCCACCTAGACGGGGCCTTTCTGTGTGGAGTTTGCATGTTCTCCCCGTGTCTGCGTAGGTTTCCTCCGGGTACTCCGGTTTCCCCTACCACTAAAAACATGTACAATAGGCCCAGGGACTGCAGGTGGAAATTAGCACAAGTGCTATAACCTGGTACAATGCATCTCTCCTTTCTGAGGCTAATGTAGATTGTACACTGTCCCTGTTCAAATAAATATAAAATATAAATATACTGACACAGTTTACAGTTGAGATTCAGTTCAGACAACTTAATTTTAATCCCACATGGGGCAATTCCTTTAGAGCAGAAAACATAATATAAAACTGCCACACAAACCACATACAAACAAGCAAGTGGAGCTCACACGCAGATACAATCTGTCTGAATAACAGGCGAGAGACGGCCTCAAATTAAAGAGAGTTCAGGAGTCGTAGAGCCTCAGGGATACAAGATTTCATACAGTGGTTCCTCATATGTCCTGAAGGCAACAATGAAAATTCACCATATAGAACATGCTCTGGAGATCTGCAGGTCACAGAAAGCAGACAGGTCCCTCAACTGAACTCCACTGATTTTAGAGCAACTCGATTTTAAACGTTAGAAGCATCATACACAGGATTATTGACCAGACATTTGTAAAAATCAGCAAAGGTATCGGTCAACATATTAGCGAGAAAATCCCCATATCAGGCGACCTTTTGGAGTGTCGTGGAATGGCGCGTTGCAGCGTGATGACAGAGCAACCGTTAGAATTATACGCCTCTACGGCAAAAGCACTGCTCCGGCGACCACTGGAACAGATGTGGACACAAACATCTCATTCTGCCCCCTCCATCGGGCCCCCACTCACCCCGCTGTCTTTAACATCACTCTGTCCCGTTTCAAAACAGATTGAGGTAGTTTGGACAGAGGATGGAAGCTGAAACTTGAGGCCGATAATGGAGTGGATTAAGGCCTCAAAGGGCAGGTGAAAACATACTTTTTTTGGCTTCTTTAAAACACTTCATGAATCTGACCTTCCGTTCTCAAGAAACCTCCTGAAGCGGGGCTTGTGAATTTCATCTCAAGAAAAAACAGTCATGAATGAGGCCCAATGAAATCAAAGTGAATACAAGTTTGACCTGAGCTGCTCTGCTGTCGAGGAGGATGAAAGCGGAGATTTGTGGACAAAGAGAACGTGCGGTCGATGACAGAGCGTCAGAGCTGAAATGTCAATGTCAACAGAACGAGCTCGTCTCCGTAGGCCGCTGTAGGAAAGATAATAGTTGTGTACAGCCAGTAACAGCCGCTGAGGCCAGAATCTGCAGCTGTCTAAACACACCACAGCCTTTTATGATTCACTGTCAAATCAACACCTCCTTCACGGAAGTGCTTTCACTCGTCTTAAACCCAGGGGCGTAGGCCATCGGAGCTCAGTGTGCATTGGTAAGTGTACTATTCCCAAAGCTTTGACTTCCGTCGCCATAGCATATCAACTATGTGTTTACCGTGTGTTGGGATCTTGTAATGAAGGGCCAGAGCTGGGGAAGAATTTGCACAGAGACAGGAGCTACTTGTCTCTGTAGCCCCATCGACAGCCAATGCTTCAGACAGACGCGGATCAACGCAGAGTTAAGGCCTCTGAGATTTATTCAATTCAATTCAAGTTTATTTGTATAGCACATTTAAAACAACTGCCGTTGACCAAAGTGCTTCACAGTAATAGCAGGTCACATAGAAATAAAATATGTGTAAAAGATAACATGCCAAGATACTCTCAACTAGCTTGTATTGAAGGCCAGGGAGAAGAGCTGTGTTTTCAGCCTGGATTTGAACTGTTCCACAGACTGAGAGGACCTGATGGACAAAGGAAGACTATTCCATAGTCGGGGCGCTGCTACAGAGAAGGCTCGATCACCTCTTGTTTTTTTCCTAGTTTTAGGAATATCCAATAGAAGCTGGTCAGCCGAGCTCAAAGCTCTGGATGGAGTACAGAGTCACAAGAGATCACTCAAATAGAGCGGGCCCAGGGAGTGGAGACATTTAAAAACAATCAACAAAACTTTCAATTGAACACGAAAGCTGACAGGGAGCCAGTGTAAGGAGTGATGTGCTCATGCCTCTTTGTATTAGTCAGGAGGCCCTGCAGCATTGTGTACACTCTGCAGGGGGCGCTGGTCCAGTTCAATATACAAGGCATTACAATAATCCAGGCGCGATGTTACAAATGCATGGATAGCTTTTTCAAAATCACATCGAGGAAGGTAGGACTTAATTTTGGCCAAAGTTCTCAGCTGAAAGAAGCTGGACTTGATGACAGAGTTGATATGTTTGTCAAATTTAAACAATGGGTCAACCACCACCCCGAGGTCAACCATCACCCCGAGGTCAACCATCACCCCGAGGTTTCTCACATAAGGACGGCAGTAGGAGGACAACGGACCAATCACACTGTGATTGTCATTTATGAGGCTATTCTCAAACCTACACGGGGGGCAGGTCAGGGTCAGGCGCACAACTGAGAGGAACAACGATAGAAGAAGAAAGAGAGAAAGAAGAAGAAAGAGAGAGGACTGGACACGTTCCATATTTTCTGCTTTTGGGTGGTTTTCCCCCCATGGATGTAGTCGCCTCTCCCTGATTCTGCGGAGTTTGTTCGGGGGCGTTCTGGGTAAAATGGACAGGAAAAAGATCCATCTCTTTTCACAATTGAGATCCGGTTCGAAGACCTTAAAGAAGAACGTCACATCCGTAACGCTTTGTTAAACATTAAGCTGTAGTGATGGGTGAGTGAAGCCGTGTAACACTATGAAGTAAAGAAAAAGGTCTGGTAAGGTTCAAAGTCTCAGAGCGGTTTCATTCTGTTTGAACACTGACCTCTTGTGGATAAACTTTATTATTGCCTCCTCTGATAAACACAACTGAGGCACCAACACGATCACGTGCAAGAGAAGTTTCAAACAGACGTGCGTCGGTTTCATAGTCTCCAGCCTGATATGGATGTTTGATCAGATCAGTCATAGGCCGATAAATAGAGTTGTTTTCTTTGTAACGTCAATGCAATGTTTATATTTCATTAAGTCAAAGCTAATTTTACCACTGTTTGTTGTGGGGTTTGGGCAATGTTGAAAAAAAAAAATATCACGATTATTTTCCTCCTTATTGATCGATCTCGATTTTTTGTACAATAGGCCAGGATGGATGATGTGTTTGAGAGTGCGCGTGTGGGCCTGGCTTGTTCCTGAACATGCACCGTCCCAACCAAATACACCAACAAATTAATAAAAGCCTGAGCCAACGTACTGTTAGAAGTCCAGCTAATCCACAGCTGCGGCCTCAGAAATAATCATCCACATGGTCCCAATACAGTGATCGATAGTTTATTATTGGATAAAGGCTTAATAACCGTGAGTTAACTCCGTGTGATCTGGACCTCTGCGACCGAGGAATGTGTGTGGCCCGGGCCGTTACCTGGAAGCCCAGCAGGATGCAGAGGTACCACGGCGGCCGGTCGTTGAGCGCGTACACCAGGTCCACGCCCCCCTCCTGCTCCTCCTCTGTCTCCGTGTGCGGCTGCAGGTCCACGGTCGCCAGCGCCTCGCCATCGCTCTCCCCGTCCTGCGCAGATTCAAACCAAACACATTCACGCTTTAGCGCCGAGCTTCCAATACAGGCCGATATTCGGCTACCGCGGATTTGTGAGCGGGAGTCGTACGGCCTCTGGAAGCTCTCGGCCTCCGGAAGCTCGCGGCCTCCGGAAGCTCTCGGCCTCCGGAAGCTCTCGGCCTCCGGAAGCTCGCGGCCTCCGGAAGCTCGCGGCCTCCGGAAGCTCTCGGCCTCCGGAAGCTCGCGGCCTCCGGAAGCTCGCGGCCTCCGGAAGCTCGCGGCCTCCGGAAGCTCGCGGCCTCCGGAAGCTCTCGGCCTCTGGAAGCTCGCGGCCTCTGGAAGCTCGCGGCCTCTAGAAGCTCTCGGCCTCTCTCTGGGCTGGGACGTCGGGAGAAGGTGAGTTATGGAGGTGTTGGACTCGAAATAAAGTAAAACCACTACGGACCATTTCACCCAATTCACGACATTTGAGGGAAATGTAGTGATTGCTGCCAATGCCTGATATGTTTAACCTCTTACCCCCCGGCACATTTACTCCAGTCCGGCTTTACCCAAATCTAAAAGCATCTGGATCTGAGAGCCGACAGTAATGCCTCATTTGAAAGCTAAGACCTACAAATCGCTGTTGTTGCCGTGTTTTTGTCACATTTCTAACGTTCTTCTGTCATGTTTTTATCGCTTATTTCTGCTTTTCACGCACACCTCCTCCAGCTGTACTGGGGGGACCCGGAGGCGACACCAGGACAGCTCGGAGACATAGTCCCACCAGCGTGTCCTGGGCCTTCCACGAGTTTGTCTCTACCCAAATCTAAAAGCTTCTTAGAAAATGCGTAAAAAGAGCGGCGAAAACATGCCGGAAAAGCAACAATACACGACAAAAACAATTACGATCAGTTTTTTAGGTCTTAGCTTTCAAATGAGGCATTACTCTGGCCTATAGGCTGTAAACTCCAGTCAGAAGCTTTTAGATTTGGCTAAAGCTGAACTGGATTAAGGCGGGGGGTCAGAGGTTAATCTAAAGTCACACTCTCTCCTCTCTCTCCTGAAGGACAAGATGCTTTATTTGTCATTATACATGTCCTGCATTTGACCCGTCCTTCGACGCCACTGGGGCGACCCGTAAGGAGCAGTGGGCGACCCGTAAGGAGCAGTGGGCGACCCGTAAGGAGCAGTGGGCGACCCGTAAGGAGCAGTGGGCGACAATGGTAGGGGAAAACCCGGAGGGAACATACTTAACCTTACTCTTCTCTCCTCCCTCCCCCTCTCTCCCTCTCTCCTCCCTCCCCCTCTCCCTCTCTCCTCCTCCCTCCTCTTCTTCTCCCCCTCGTCTCCATCTTCACACCTATAACCGTCGCTGGAGCGAGAAAGTATCCGTGTTTTCCGTGTCAGATTTACCGGGGCTTGAACTCGTGTGTTTGCTTTGAGACAGAAACCCACTTCAAAGCCCGACCGCCGCGGCAGAGTCGTTAACCCCTCCCCTCAAAGTTCCCTCTGAAACTCCTCTGGGGCCGTGAACAAACTGGCCTTTTGTGAGTTTTACTTTGTACAGCGCCGAAAGCACTAATACGCCTTGAACTCTGCACATTATGTCATGTTTACCATAAACGTAAAGATTGTATTTGGAATTTGGAACCATTAAATCGAGGCCACCTGTGTGTGATCTGCTCTCAGTATGATTCCAGCTGTTCTGTGAGGGCCTCAGAGCTATGGTCAGAGTGTATCGGTCACTAAACAACATCATGAAGGCCAAGGAGCTCACCAGAGAGGTCAGGGATAAAGCTGTGGAGAAGTTTAAAGCAGCGTTAAGTTATACAAAGATTTCCCAAGATTTGAACATCTCACGGAGCACTGTTCAATCCATCATTCAGAAATGGAAAGAGTATAGCACCACTGAGAACTTACCAAGACACGGCCGTCCACCTAAACTAACAGACCAAACAAGGAGAGCACTGGTCAGAAATGCAACCAAGTGCCCCAAGATAACTCTGGAGGAGCTGGGACGTCCTGCCGCTGAGCTGGGGGAATCTGTACATGGGACAACTATAAGTCGTATCTACACAAATCTGGCCTTCATGGACGAGTGGCAAGAAGAAAGCCATTATTGAAAGGAGGCCATAAGAAATCCCGTTTGAAGTTTGCTAGAAGTCATATGGAGGACACAGCTCCATGTGGAAGAAGGTGCTTTGGTCAGATGAGACAAACGTTCTGTATGGAGCAAACCTAACACTGCTCATCGTCCTGAGTGCACCCTCCCCAGGGGCAAATATGGGGGGGGGAGGCATCATGCTGTGGGGCTGCTTTTCCTCAGCGGGGACTGGGAAGATTGTAAGAATAGTTGGGAAGATGGATGGAGCCAAATACAGAGACATTTTGGAGGAAAACCTGCTGGAGTCAGCAAGAGAATTGAGGCTGGGGCGGAGCTTCACCTTCCAGCAGGACAATGACCCTAAACACAAACATGTACAATGGAATGGTTTAAAAACAAACATATGAATGTGTTAGAACGGCCCAGTCAAAGTCCTGACCTAAATCCTATTGAACATCTGTGAAAGACCTGAAAACTGCTGTTCACAAACGCTCTCCTTCTAATGTGACAGAGCTGGAGTTGTTTTGTAAAGAGGAATGGGCTCAAATGTCAGTCTCTACATGTGCAAACCTTGTAGAGGCAAACCCCAGAAGACTTGCTGCTGTTATTGCAGCAAAAGGGGGTTCCACAAAGTATTCAGGCATGCTGTGTGAATACTTATGCACGCCCCACTTTTCACTTTTCTATCATTGTGCTTTCACTTCACAGTTGTCTGTTACTTGTGTGTGAACTTTCAGTAAAAAAATATAAATAAATCTTTATATTTAGGGTAAACATGACAGAATGTGTAAAAGTTCGAGGTGTATTAGTGCTTTACTTATTAATTGCTGGGGTTAAACTCATCTTTCTGCGTCGAATCCAAACAGGGTAAATCAAGCGTGAAGAGCGATTCACACGGGGCTGCTTTGGTCCACGGTGTCTTTGAGTCCAGAGACACCTGATCTGTCCCCAGGCTCAGCTGCACTAAAAGAATGACCCGATTTTTCCCATTTGACTTTGAACACACCGCCTCATAATCCACAGCAGTGTATGAACGCCGCCATAGAACAGGTCCTCCTCTGGTACCTTCTCGTCTTCAACATGTCTGCCTTCTATTCCTGCACGAAGAGCCGCTCTGTGTTCCATAAAACAGGCCCAGGCTCCACACGGAGGGAAAGTGCTTTGTGTCTTCACAGCAAGAAGGTCCCAGGTTCTATCCCCGCATCGGACGGGGCCTTTCTGTGTGGAGTTCGCATGTTCTCCCCATGTCTGTGGAGGTTCTCTCCGGGTACTCCGGTTTCCGCAACCACTGAAAACATGTACAATAGATAGTTGATGCAAGTGGGGCACAACGGCAGGAAACTGGCCCATGGTTATAATCTAACCTGTTGCCCCCCAGGGTTAGGGTTAATAATTATTTATTAAATCTCAAAGCGTATTGACTGGAGAGATTACAGCCTACGTGTCCGTGTGATTCCTCATTTAAAGACCTTCTAGTTTCTAAAAATATGTGTGAGATCTGCGTAAGTAAAACACACTTACATTACATTTGCCGTTCTTAACCCTAATCCTGATTGGGGTTTCCTAACCCTAACCCCCTGATCGGGGGTACGGCAGGTAACAAGTTAAAGCGATAGTCTGTAAGATTGCAAAGTGAGGAGAAAGTGAAATTTGAAAGTAAAAAATCAAGTTCCTCTGGACCAGAAAGCCACTCCTGTTTTGCGTTGTCCAGACACTGATATAACTTCATGACCAGTGTGAGACTAAGCCAGGACTAAACCCACTCTAGACCAGATGATGACACAGCTTCATGACCAGTGTGAGACTAAGCCAGGACTAAACCCACTCTAGACCAGACACTGACATAACTTCATGACCAGTGTGAGACTAAGCCAGGACTAAACCCACTCTAGACCAGACACTGATATAACTTCATGACCAGTGTGAGACTAAGCCAGGACTAAACCCACTCTAGACCAGACACTGACATAACCTTCATGACCAGTGTGAGACTAAGCCAGGACTAAACCCACTCTAGACCAGACACTGATATAACTTCATGACCAGTGTGAGACTAAGCCAGGACTAAACCCACTCTAGACCAGACACTGACATAACCTTCATGACCAGTGTGAGACTAAGCCAGGACTAAACCCACTCTAGACCAGACACTGACATAACCTTCATGACCAGTGTGAGACTAAGCCAGGACTAAACCCACTCTAGACCAGACACTGACATAACTTCATGACCAGTGTGAGACTAAGCCAGGACTAAACCCACTCTAGACCAGACACTGATATAACTTCATGACCAGTGTGAGACTAAGCCAGGACTAAATCCACTCTAGACCAGACACTGATATAACTTCATGACCAGTGTGAGACTAAGCCAGGACTAAACCCACTCTAGACCAGACACTGATATAACTTCATGACCAGTGTGAGACTAAGCCAGGACTAAACCCACTCTAGACCAGACACTGACATAACTTCATGACCAGTGTGAGACTAAGCCAGGACTAAACCCACTCTAGACCAGACACTGATATAACTTCATGACCAGTGTGAGACTAAGCCAGGACTAAACCCACTCTAGACCAGACACTGACATAACCTTCATGACCAGTGTGAGACTAAGCCAGGACTAAACCCACTCTAGACCAGACACTGATATAACTTCATGACCAGTGTGAGACTAAGCCAGGACTAAACCCACTCTAGACCAGACACTGACATAACCTTCATGACCAGTGTGAGACTAAGCCAGGACTAAACCCACTCTAGACCAGACACTGACATAACCTTCATGACCAGTGTGAGACTAAGCCAGGACTAAACCCACTCTAGACCAGACACTGACATAACCTTCATGACCAGTGTGAGACTAAGCCAGGACTAAACCCACTCTAGACCAGACACTGACATAACTTCATGACCAGTGTGAGACTAAGCCAGGACTAAACCCACTCTAGACCAGACACTGACATAACCTTCATGACCAGTGTGAGACTAAGCCAGGACTAAACCCACTCTAGACCAGACACTGATATAACTTCATGACCAGTGTGAGACTAAGCCAGGACTAAACCCACTCTAGACCAGACACTGACATAACCTTCATGACCAGTGTGAGACTAAGCCAGGACTAAACCCACTCTAGACCAGACACTGATATAACTTCATGACCAGTGTGAGACTAAGCCAGGACTAAACCCACTCTAGACCAGACACTGACATAACCTTCATGACCAGTGTGAGACTAAGCCAGGACTAAACCCACTCTAGACCAGACACTGATATAACTTCATGACCAGTGTGAGACTAAGCCAGGACTAAACCCACTCTAGACCAGACACTGACATAACCTTCATGACCAGTGTGAGACTAAGCCAGGACTAAACCCACTCTAGACCAGACACTGACATAACTTCATGACCAGTGTGAGACTAAGCCAGGACTAAACCCACTCTAGACCAGACACTGACATAACCTTCATGACCAGTGTGAGACTAAGCCAGGACTAAACCCACTCTAGACCAGACACTGACATAACCTTCATGACCAGTGTGAGACTAAGCCAGGACTAAACCCACTCTAGACCAGACACTGATATAACTTCATGACCAGTGTGAGACTAAGCCAGGACTAAATCCACTCTAGACCAGACACTGATATAACTTCATGACCAGTGTGAGACTAAGCCAGGACTAAACCCACTCTAGACCAGACACTGATATAACTTCATGACCAGTGTGAGACTAAGCCAGGACTAAACCCACTCTAGACCAGACACTGACATAACTTCATGACCAGTGTGAGACTAAGCCAGGACTAAACCCACTCTAGACCAGACACTGACATAACCTTCATGACCAGTGTGAGACTAAGCCAGGACTAAACCCACTCTAGACCAGACACTGACATAACTTCATGACCAGTGTGAGACTAAGCCAGGACTGAGAGGGAGCAAAATGCCAAAACCGCCGAAAATAGAGGCGAAGCAACAGGCAGATTCGGCGGTGGAAGAAGAATACGTAAGCCTCAGTCGAGTCACGGAGCTCATGGAGCAGCAGAGGGTCATGTTCAGGGAATTAATTCAACAACAACAGGAGAACTTCAAAGGATTTATTAAACTCATCATGGAATCAACAAACACCCGCATGGATTTACAGACTAAGGACATTCAAGAACTAAAAACAAGCCTGCAGTTCACGCAAGGTGAGGTGGACACTTTGAAAGAGCAAAATCTGAAACTCACGGAGCGCACAAACACCTTACAAACGGACTTTTACAAAGTATGTGACAATTTACACATCATCACGGACAAACTGGAGTATCTGGAGGGACAGAGCCGCAGAAATAACCTGGTATTTGAGGGAGTGTTGGAGTCGCCTGGGGAGACTTGGGCCGACGCCGAGGAAAAGGTGAAAGAAATACTGAAGGAGAAGCTACAGCTAAATCACGCGGTGGAGGTGGAGAGGGCTCACCGCGTAGGGAAACCCGGCGGAGGGAGAGACTGGCCGAGACCCATCATCGCCAGACTACTGAGGTGGAAGGATCGCGAGGAAATCTTGCAGCGCGCCAAACGACTTAAAGGAACAAAAATCTTCATAAACGAGGACTACACCGAATCAATAAAAAGAAAACGCAAAGAACTGATGCCGGAGCTGAGAGCTGCACGAGAAAGGGGGGAGATCGCCTTCTTGCGATATGACAAACTCATTATACGTCCACGCAGCAGTACACCACATCCAGTATAAACACCGAGAAAAACGTATGGATTTTGGTATGTAAAAGCACATAATCTCACATGTCTAGTAATACATACAGTTCTATAGGAAGCACCGACTTGGATTTTTCAATAAGGAGAATTGCTGAAGCAAACTCCCAGGATTTTACATTCTCTCAGTACGACCTACAGAACACTGAGATCGACATCGACCCGGAAAATAACTTCTTTTCTAGAGCTACCAATGACTGTCAATACTACACAGAGGATCTGTACAATAGTAAACTTAAGAACATTAAGGCATTCACTGTAATCCACTTCAATAGTCGAAGCCTCTATGCAAACTTTGACCACATCAAAAGCTTCTTAAAACAGTTTTCCACACCATTCAGTGTCATTTTAATCACAGAAACATGGATCAATAATGACAGAGAATTTGAGTTTTCTATTGATGGTTATGAATTTATAAGTATGAACAGAAGGAACAAGCATGGAGGGGGCGTAGCTATGTTTATAGACTCCAACTATAGTTACAAAGTAATGGAAAATAAGACAATGGTGGTGGATGATACACTTGAATGCATTACTGTTGAAATTACAAGGCAAAAAAAGAAAAATATTATTGTGAGTTCTATCTATAGAACACCTGGCTCTGATATAGATGTTTTTTCTAAGTGGATGGAGGAGCACTTTTCAGGATTAAGTCATAAAGTCATGTTTGTGGGGGGAGACCTCAACATCGATTTGTTAAACCCATATAAACATAAAAAGACGGACGAATTTATAAATACTTTATTCAGTATAGGTCTGTTTCCTCTAATAACCAAACCTAGTAGAATTACAACCCATAGTGCAACCTTGATTGATAACATTTTCTCAAATGAAATTGAAAGTGATACAGTCAGCGGGTTAATGATAAATGATATTAGTGATCACCTTCCAGTTTTCGTTATGTATAAAAATGGATATGTAAAAGATGAAGAGGAAAACAAGTATTGGTTTAGAAGGGTAAAAACAGAGAAAACTATTGATGCATTTAAAAAGGAGCTTTTAGCTCAAGACTGGAGTATTGTGTACAGAGAGAATGACACGAATATGGCATATGATGAGTTTACGCAAGTATTTCAAAAGGTATACGACAAAAACTGCCCAATGAAGAAATACAGTAAAAACAGAAAGTGTAAAGAAACACCATGGATGTCTAAAGGTTTACTAAATGCTTGCAAGAAAAAAAATAATCTTTACAAAAACTTTATAAATAACAAAACAAAAGAAGCTGAGGATAAATATAAGAAATATAAAAATAAACTGACAGGTATCATTAGAAAATGTAAACAGGATTATTATAATACATTGTTAGATAGCAATAAGAATAATATTAAAGGTTTATGGAACATCTTAAATAGTATAATTAGAAATAAACCAAGAACGATTAATTATCCAAAATATTTCAAAGATGAGGATAACACTTTAAATAATATGAATGAAGTCGTCGAAACATTTAATAAATTCTTTGTAGATGTTGGACCGAACCTTGCTGCAAAAATTGCAAACGTTGAGAACTATAATTGTGAACTGATAGACACAAATCCTATGTCCCTGTTCCTCAAACCTGTGGAGGAAAAGGAGATACTGGACATTGTTAAAGGGTGTAAAAATAAAACTTCGACCGATTACCATGACATGGACATGAAAACTTTAAAAACTGTTATTGAAAGTATCTCTAAGCCGTTAACTTACATTTGTAACTTATCGTTGCAAACTGGACAATTTCCTGACAGTATGAAAGTAGCAAAAGTGATTCCTCTGTTCAAGGCAGGAGATAAACATCTCTTTACAAACTACAGGCCTGTTTCCCTTTTACCGCAATTCTCTAAAATCTTAGAAAAGGTTTTTAACTCTAGACTTGACGGCTTTATCGAAAAGTGTAATTTACTCTCGGACAATCAGTTTGGTTTCAGGAACAATCACTCAACCTCACACGCGCTCTTTGATATAACTGAAGAAATAACTAATGCTGTAGATAACAAGAAATGTGCAATAGGGTTATTTATTGACCTGAGTAAAGCGTTTGATACAATAAACTATGATATATTAATTAATAAACTAGAACATTATGGGATTAGGGGGGTAGCTCTACAGTGGGTCACCAGTTACTTAAAAAATAGAAAACAATGTGTGAAAATCGGTGATTATCAGTCGAGTTGTCGACAAATTGTCTGTGGTTTACCTCAAGGTTCTATTCTGGGCCCAAAATTGTTTAATATGTATATTAACGACATTTGTAAAACGTCTGAAATACTTAAATTTATCTTGTTTGCTGACGATACAAATATTTTTGCATCAGGAGACGACTTGCAACAGCTGTGTCGGATTGTTAACTTGGAACTCAAAAGTGTCAATAAGTGGTTCAAACAAAATAAATTATCTTTAAATCTGAGTAAAAGCAAAATGATGATATTTGGCAACTGTAATTGCAATGCTCAGGAAGCAATTCAGATAGAGGGTGTTGTTATCGAGCAAGTGCATGAAATCAAATTCCTTGGTGTGATTATTGATGACAGAATTACTTGGAAATCTCACATTAAATATATATCTACGAAAATTTCTAGAAGCATTTCAGTAATAGCAAAAGCAAAGCACATTTTAAACATCAAAGCTCTACATACCTTATACTGTTCTCTGATTTTGCCCTACTTATATTATTGTACTGTGGTTTGGGGTAGTACTTATAAAAACACAGTTAAACCAATAATATTGTTGCAAAAAAGAGCTCTCCGAGTAATTCATAAAGTTGGGTTTTTGGACCACACAAACTCATTATTTTTCAAATCAAAGATCATGAAGTTTTGTGACATTGTTGAGTTCCAAACTGTACAAATGTTATACAAAGCAAGGTATAAATTGTTACCAAACCAAATACAAAGAAGGTTCCAAGAACGTACTGGTCGTTATGAATTACGTGATGAATTAAACTTTAGGATTCAGAAACATAGCACAACTTTGAAAAGTTTTAGTCCAACAGTTAATGGTGTACAATTGTGGAATAAACTGGAGATGGATTTGAAACGATGTCCAAACATCAACCTGTTCAAATTTAAATACAAACAAAAGACTTTTGAAATATACAGACAAGAAGAAATGTGTTGCCACTAGGGGGAGCAGTAGGATGGATTATGTGTATTTTTCCTCTATAATCTGGAAGAGTGTTGCTGCTTGGAACGGTTGTCATTCTATTGCTCAAATTCACAAACGGAGAATTAGGGTTGGCAGGTTATGGATCTGCTGAGAGGAATCCTCCCAACGGGCTCAAAACCTTGTCTTTTAATGCACCACTCAGCATAGGAACATCATCTACAAATCAGCTGTTAGGGGGTTTGTTGAAGGGGAGTTACTGCCCTCTTCAACTGGCTCACTCTCTGGCTTTTTAATGCACCACACTATGCAGGGCTACAGCATACTTCACATATAACTCAATTAAATAAATATATAATAATGATGATGATAATTAAACCCAAATTAAAATTATACTGAGAATGGTAATGACAACTGGAAAGTATCAAGATCTCAGATTATAATATCTATTAATGTACCTTTATACCATAAAAGTAACTATGTAATCACGGGTAAAAATATGCAAGCAATATATTAAGTAACACATTTTTTTTTTTTTACTTGCTTTGTTCTAGACATCGTATATGAAACTAGATTGTTGTTGTAGCTGTGCGTTGTTTCAATTAATTATATAAAGAGTTAATATATTTTTGTTGTTTGTTGTAAGTTGGTCTGTATGAATGTAGCTGCTTGAAATGTTTTGAAATGTTCTTTTTTTTATTTTATTGCACTTGGGGGTGGGGGCTCATAAGCTTTTTGCTTCAGCCCACTCCTTTTGAGCAGAATGTGTATTGCTCAAATAAACAAATAAACAAATAAACAAATAAACTAAACCCACTCTAGACCAGACACTGACATAACCTTCATGACCAGTGTGAGACTAAGCCAGGACTAAACCCACTCTAGACCAGACACTGATATAACTTCATGACCAGTGTGAGACTAAGCCAGGACTAAACCCACTCTAGACCAGACACTGACATAACCTTCATGACCAGTGTGAGACTAAGCCAGGACTAAACCCACTCTAGACCAGACACTGATATAACTTCATGACCAGTGTGAGACTAAGCCAGGACTAAACCCACTCTAGACCAGACACTGACATAACCTTCATGACCAGTGTGAGACTAAGCCAGGACTAAACCCACTCTAGACCAGACACTGACATAACCTTCATGACCAGTGTGAGACTAAGCCAGGACTAAACCCACTCTAGACCAGACACTGACATAACCTTCATGACCAGTGTGAGACTAAGCCAGGACTAAACCCACTCTAGACCAGACACTGATATAACTTCATGACCAGTGTGAGACTAAGCCAGGACTAAACCCACTCTAGACCAGACACTGATATAACTTCATGACCAGTGTGAGACTAAGCCGGGTCTAAACCCGCAGCAGGACTTGGCGCTCACAGACCTCAGACCCTCATGGGAACTGAACCAGGACTGTCCCTCGTCCGGGGGCGTTTGAACACACCGCCTCTGCAGTGGGATCATGTGACCATTCACTGGGGCGGAGCGGCCGGATGACTCACTGCCTGGGAGGCCCCTGAACGCCTCGTCAAAGGGAACCGTGTGACGTGAAGTCTCAAAGGGAAAGGCGTCACGAGGCCGAGCTGCCGGTCGTCACAACAACAAGAGTCACTTTTAAAAATGAACTTTTTCAGTTTAATTAGAGATGATACTTCTCTCTTTTTTGTCTTTTTATTACATTTATTTTACCAGAAAAGTCCCACGTAGATATCGGTCTAGGGATTAATCTACTATATCTTGAAATACAGTGCAGAAGTTTCAAAAGTTTAGGAACGCTTTGTGTTGATTTTTTATTTTATTTTAAGAATATTTAGATATATATATATATTTGTAGATTCTCCAAATCGCCGCCTGTTTCTTTGATTACTGCTTTGCACTTTTGACATTTTCTCTCTGAGCTTCACGATGTCGTCACTGAAATGGTTTTCCCTTCACAGACCTTAAACCGTTTCAGGGAAAAGGATCTCATGAAGCTCATGGAGAAAATGCCGAGACTGAAAGGAATTTAAAATATAAAACATATGTATTTATTTGATGGTTTTGTGGCCGCTGCGTTTATGTTAAGTTTATGTCAGTGCGTCCCGTGTGCCCCAGGGTGAAGGCCTCCTCGCTCCTCACTCCCTGATCTCCATGGCCTCCTGGATCCAGAGCCTGCACCTGTGCCCCCGATCCTCAGCCCCTCCCAGTCATAATGTGATTTTCCTTTTGGTCTGATGTTGCAGATTTGAGTTTTTTTCCTAGATCACGTTGCATTGTTAAAGTATTTAAGAGCTTAATGTGCAGTTGTTGTTTTTTTAATTAATTTGAATCAATCCAGGTCAAAACGAGGCCTTTAGGAGTAAAACCACTAAACCAGTTCATCGTAGGGCGGTCACTTTGAAACTGAAATACTTTTAACCCAATTTTAAAATGTAGTGGAGTAGAAAGTACAGATACAGACTCTTATAATTTGTACTTTTTACTTTGTTTCTTTCCACTACATGAACGTTGTCTTGTGTACGAGTACCTGTCTGAGTTTATTATATATGTGACCTGTTGGAGAAGCCCTTCTCTGTGGCCCATGTTGGATATTGGCATTGTTCTAGCGCCTGTGCGGTGTGTCTCTCCTCGAAATCCTCCATGAAAACGAAACGCACAAATGGAACTCCTGACTTTTGAAGCGAAATCGACATATTTTCAGTACGGGGAAAATCCCATTAAGACTGGGAGGACCGTGGGCACAAGAAGAGCACAAGTACAAGCTCTGGAAGATCTATCAACAGTACCCTGGTGCACATGGGCCGCACTTCCACGGACCACCACTCGGGGGCAGGAACATCCAACCCCAACAAGGCGACCCTGCACCGTTTCCCTGCACGGGCTTTGTTTTCGTGCAGTAACTGATTTGATCCTGACTTCTCCAGCCCTGCGTTAACTGATAGGAGAAAAGGGGCGGGGGCAATTCATGGCGGCGCCCACGTGAACGTCAGGGATAAAAGAACCTTTAAAACCAGACTTCAGACTTCAGGCTCGTTCTTTACAATATTATGAAGGTTTATTTAAAGTTTTTTTTCCCCATCCTTAATTCATAACATGATTTATTGAGTTTTGAAACCAACCCATTTTTCACTAATAACTAGTTTATTCAAAAACCCTCTGAACAAATATCGAATATGTCACAAAATCAAACCAACCCGGCTCTGTCCATTATTTACATTTCATTCACAAAAACAAAAGCGATTTCAGGCCATTTTTCAATATTCAAAAGTAAACTGGACACGAGGGGAAACGTTTGAGCTGTAGAAATGCTTTGACCGACACTGAACCGACAAACAGCGCAGCACTGCCCCCTGCTGGTCACACTGCGCCAAGTTTCCAGCCTCAGCAACATTTCACGGCTGAACAGTTGTGTCAACACCATTCATAGACATCAATTTGAAACCTTTGCTGAAGATACGGTCATAAATATGAGTTCATTAAAATAAGGCTAAAATTGCTGATATTTTAATCGACAAGATCTCAAGATGGAGGTTTAAATGTATGGTTTTATTTTGTTAATATCCGTTACCCTGAGGACATTGTTGTTGACATTTCTGTGACTCAGTGTCATAAACCTAAAAGAAAGAACCTACAAGAAACTCGTAAGAACAATTGATCCAGATTCTTTTTTTTCCACATAGAAAGTTCCATAATGCCCCTTTAAAAGTGTAGAAATCTGTAAAAAAAAAAAAAAAAAAAAAAAAAAATTCACTCTGTTTTCTTTGGTTCAAAACCCAATAAATGTGGATCTAAAGCAGTGGTTCTCAACCGGTGGGTCGGGACCCAAAAGTGGGTCATGGAACAGTTTTCTGTGGGTCGTGAGTCTTTCCCACAAAACATTTGTGTCCATAAAAAGTAAAGAACGACGACTCGAGCCTGTTTTGGTTTTTAACCTCTTAACCCCCAGCTGAACCAAGAACATTCACTCCAGTTATCACCCAGGCATTACCCAAATCTAAAAGCTTCTTGACAAATGTGACAAAGTAAAGAATATGCACTGAAAAAGTGACGAGCTCTTTTTTTGTGGCTTATTTAAAGCTCAATTACGGTTTTTGAGGAAAAGGAAATATTTTACATTATATTTGACAAGTTTAAGTCGTATTTGGGTCATGGGTCGTCACAGGGTGATTGTGGGTCCCAACTCACGCTCACACACATCCTTGTAATTCTATCTTAGTGAGGACACTCATAGTATTACCCAGAACCTAACCCTGAACCCTAACGCCCGGCTCACACTGAATCCGGTCTGGGTCCGGTCCGGTTTCGGTCCTGATCCGGTCCGGTTTCCCCCCAAACTACCACTCACATTGAGTCCGGCTCACACTGTGGCTCCGGCGCCAGATGCTGCGTCAGGCTCAGAAACGGCCCTCGCGAGAACAGAAGGTGAGTTTCCCTCTTGGTGCGAGGTCACGTCATAAGTCGCCCCATATATATATATATATTTATATATATATATATATATATATATATATATATATATATATATATATATATATATATATATATATATATAGGTAGTTTCTGTAACAAAAGCCGTTACACGCGTGTACAGGTCGTAAACGAGACCAAATAAGTAGTAAGCGGACAGATTTTATTTTGAAATGCACCGGATCTTCCTCTGAGTGGTGCGAGTGTGGTGAGTGTGGTGAGTGTGGCCAAATTGGTTTGAATGACTTTCTAAGTTTGCGGACGCCGTACCGGACCTTAACCGGATTCAGTGTGAGCCTGGGGGTTAGCCCCTAACCTTAACCTTAACCCTAATCTAAACCCAATTCTAACCCTAAAACCACAACTTGACTCAAACAGTCCTTCAAATAAGAGATCTTCTATGAAAGGAAACCAGGTCCAGGCAGAAGGTCCATAGGAAGACCACACCTTAAGCGTCTCTGACAGAGACACGAGGCAGAGGCCAAGCACTCATCTAGCAAACCCCCCCAGGTACCACCGTACACCTGCTCCACCTGGTAGAACCTCTCCCTCCCCCCCAGGCTCTAAAGGCGCACACACACCTCCTCACCATCACCGTAGCTGTCGTCCAGTAAATAACCCTGCTGTTGGGAGACTAGTTCCAGGTATAAACGGATTAAACGCCTCGGGTCGGTGCATTATATCAGTCTGGAACCCCAGTCTGGAACCCCCCCCCCCCCCCCCGTTGTTTCATGTGTCGAGTTCGAACACATGCGTCTCACGAGTGTGGGGATGAACACACTCGTCATGAGACTCGCGGTTCCCTCTCAGACTCTGACACATCGGGCAGGAAGTCATCGGAGGCGAAATATGTGACATTAGAATGACACGCGGCGTTTCACACATTCTGCCCCCCCCCCCCCCCCCCCCACACACACACACACACACACACACGGAGTCAGTGCTCTGCGTGTTTTAAAGAAATATCCACAGCAAATGACTTCGCACAACTAAAACTTTTCTTTCTGCTTAAAACAATGTCTTTTTACTGCGGAATCAGACTTTTCTTTGCATTTTAGACCAAAGAGACTCTGGGGGAAAACCTCACAGTGAGGAGAGGGTTTAACACCATGATGCTCCTGCTCCAGACCTCAGTGAGGAGAGGGTTTAACACCATGATGCTCCTGCTCCAGACTCCAGTGAGGAGAGGAACTAACACCGTGATGCTCCTGCTCCAGACCTCAGTGAGGAGAGGGTTTAACACCATGATGCTCCTGCTCCAGACTCCAGTGAGGAGAGGGTCTAACACCATGATGCTCCTGCTCCAGACCTCAGTGAGGAGAGGGTTTAACACCATGATGCTCCTGCTCCAGACCTCAGTGAGGAGAGGGACTAACACCATGATGCTCCTGCTCCAGACCTCACAGTGAGGAGAGGGTCTAACACCATGATGCTCCTGCTCCAGACCTCAGTGAGGAGAGGGTCTAACACCATGATGCTCCTGCTCCAGACCTCACAGTGAGGAGAGGGTTTAACACCATGATGCTCCTGCTCCAGACCTCACAGTGAGGAGAGGGTTTAACACCATGATGCTCCTGCTCCAGACCTCACAGTGAGGAGAGGGTCTAACACCATGATGCTCCTGCTCCAGACCTCACAGTGAGGAGAGGGTCTAACACCATGATGCTCCTGCTCCAGACCTCACAGTGAGGAGAGGGTCTAACACCATGATGCTCCTGCTCCAGACCTCAGTGAGGAGAGGGTTTAGTTGTTGGTGCTGTTACATTTTTGAACCGTTTTATTTACAAATGTACAAAACTGCTGCAGTTCAGTGAGCTTCAGGGGGTGTACTCACTTATTCCTCCCTGTCCTGTGTTGTGGCCAATAAAAACATGATCAAATGTAAATGTTTGGGAGGCATTAGTTTAAGCCGACACTGTTTATTCATCCCTGTGATTTTAATAAAGTGATCATTTATGAAGCTCACTGTGTCAGCATCTCGAAGGTGAATCATCTCCAGGATTCACCAAAAATTACCCTTTGTGAGTCCAGCTCAATCATCTGAAACTTTACACCCAAATGACTTTCTCTGAGAATAATCCACAGGACAGAGGAGCAGCCTGTGTCTAAACAGAAGAAATACAAAGCCGTGAGGAGAAGGATCCACAGACAGAGGGCTATACTGTTAAACATCTAAAAGTTGTCTTCGACTCAAAAAAGACCAAACGAGGATTCAGGAAGTTCTCAATGGGAACCCTCAAGTAAAGGGGATTTTTAAGAAACCTATTGTGGGACAGTAAACAACATATTCTGCATTTTAGAACCTTCTTGTTTCTTTCTTCTTAAATATGAGCGTCTATAAATCAGTATTAAATTGGTCTCCAGGATTCCTCACATGAAAAAGCCGTCATAATTAATGTAAATGTTCCAATTACTATGAACTTCTCTTAGCGAGAACTTAAAAATATGTGTTAAAAATATATATATATATTTTTTTACTAATAAAATGATGGGAACATTTAAATAAAAGAAATACCTTATTTCTTCATCAACAGTTCGTTAGTTGTTTGACTTAATAACTTAACAATGAATAAGACCTTATGAGTTCGGCATTAACGGTAGAAGTTAAGTAGTTATTATGTGTTAAGTGAATTCTTCAGGATGAATGAACTGTTAACTCATTTATTCAGGCTAAATAAGGTGTAGTTATTATAAAGTGTTACCAACTTTTATTTTTTTGTTTAGTGAGAACTTAAAAATTAAGAACTATACAACTTTCTCTTGATACAACTATGTGTTTCATGTATTGATAGATAGATAGATAGATAGATAGATAGATAGATAGATAGATAGATAGATAGATAGATAGATAGATAGATAGATAGATAGATAGAGGACCAGCCACAACCCAAATACTTAGACTTGAAAAATATAATATAAAATATAGTTTTTTCCTCAAAAATTGTTGTTAAATAAGCAAAATAAACAAAAAATATGATAATTTACGATCACAGTCAGTCTGACAGACTCAAGTCGTGATTCTATACTTTTCCCTCATAAATAATAAAATAATTGTTTCCTGGGAAAGGCTCGTGGGTGTCCCCCGTCCCCCGGGGGAGAAAAGAGAAACCTCGAGGAGAACCCCAGAAGGAGAGATCCACTCCCATGGACGGATATGGAGACGAGGAGAACCACTGGTGTAAAGTATTCTGTCCTCCACATGTATTACAAAGGTAACTGAGGAACATAACATATTACTTTAACAAAATATATTAGTCATTACAATTGAAGTAACTCGAGTTACAAGTTAAATGTATGAACGAAAAAATGCCAAACTCTGCACTATTGTTCTTTGTCTTTATCATTTCTATTTTAATCTTCCTTGTGCCTGCCCTTATAGCCTTATAGTTTTAAAGTGTATTAAGTTTTATTTTTATCTAAATGATGTGTTTCATGTTTCACGGTTAAACCGAGAGAAATGTCCTCGTTTGTGAACCTGTTTCTAAACCATGTCATAAAACTGTTCAGATTCTGACAGAACGAGGAAAGTGAAGGAAAAGGAACTCTTTGACTGCACTTTTCTGTTTATATTTTGACAAAAGTAACTCAAAGTAGTGTAACTCAGTACAGGTGAAACACAAAAAATTGGAATATCATTTAAAGTTCATTTATTTCTATAATTCAACTTAAAATGTGAAACAAATTCATGATATAGACTCATTACATGTAAAGTGACTTATGTCTTACAGTCCATTTTCAAAATATTCTAATTTTATTTTATAATCAAAATGCATGAATGTAATGAGTCTATTAGTTTCACAGTTTACGTTGAATATATATAAATATATATATATATGTTTTCAAAGCTGTAACTACTAATATAGAATACGTGACATTATTAAAGTTCTGAACTCGCTGTTATTCTGACTCTAAACGTGAGCACGTTGTGAACGGCGCCCCCTGTGGTGAGTCTGGGGTCTGCAGCGTGTTTTGTGCTGGAACATCTGCCCAGTGTTTGTGGCGCTTCGGTCCAGCTGTGTCCACTGCTCTGTCCCAACAACAACACGCTCTTTACATAAGCCTAAAACATGCACAATGGCTACTCCTCCGGCTGGTGACTCTTCACCTCGATCCTGGATCCGATTTGGGGAATTGAAACGACTAAATCATGACTCAAAGACTATCCCCCAAAACCACTGGTGCTAAAAAAACAAATCAAATCAGATCGAAATGGGGTTTATTGAAGCAACATAAAACATAAACTAGTGATTAAATAAATAAGTCTATGAGAGGAATCAGAATGAAATAGAATCAGATAAAAAATACTTTGATTTGCAAAAGAACTACAGCTGCAACTAAAGGTTATTTTGATAAAACGATTATTATTTATTTATGTTTTGTTTATCTGGGCGGGACAGTGCGTGTTATTGAACCATAGCCTGCTTTCCATCCACTGTCCTCCACTCACACTCTCATTCCTCTTGGCCTATTGTACATGTTTTAGTGGTAGGGCAAACCGGAGGAAACCTACGCCGACGCGGGGAGAAAATGCAAACGCCAACAGAACGGTGGGAATCGAACCTGAGACCTTCTAGTGAATGTTTGTGGGAGGCGTTTGAAAGCTAAGAACCTCTAGAGTTCAAACACTGAGCTCTAGCGACTGGAGGCTGCGCTGGCTCTGAGAGGAGGGCAGAGTGGCCAAAATATTTACTCGAGTACAAGTAAAAAGTAGTGACCCAAATAAATAGTCAAGTAAAAGTAAAAGAGTACTTGGAGAAAGTGTTACTTGAGTACTAAGAAACTGATTTATGTTTTGACATAAATGCTGAGAAACAAAACTTGAAATGATGTGAAAATCCTGATATTTCAAAAGAAAATACCTTAAAAAAATGTATCATATATTTCTGAAGAAAACACAAACTACAGATATTTAAAGCAGCACTAAGTAACTTGTTTCTCTAAATAAATACTTCCCGTCGTCCCTCTGGGGGTAATACAAGTGTTAATGGGATGATTGGGGGGTGTTTCATCGCCCCCTGGTGTCTCTGGACAGAAAACCACAATTGCAACTTAACTGCCACCGGGTCTGAGTCACCAACACACACTAATGGAATCCCGAAGAAGAAGCTAACAGGCTAACGGGCAAAGCTAACTGCGGGCTAGCGCCACTTAAACAGTATTTACAGCCAAGTTTGAGTGAAATAAAAGATCTCCATTGTGTAATTGGATGAACAGTATTCCTCTGTCCCTTTGTCTTTTCTGTCAGCGTAGTATTTACTCTCACGGACGATTAATGAGTAAAAAAAACACAACATGCTACGACGCCTGCAGTGGCGCTTACGGCCTCTAGGGGCACGAGTTACTTAGTACTGCTTTGAAGCCTTTGTAACTTTAAAATGTACTTTAGTAAGAGCAAAGATATGTCATTATAATGTTACTCTGAGCAGTACTAAGTTGAGGTAAAAAGTACTGATGCTATCATATAACTACTCTGATAGTACAGTTACTTCAACAAGTTACTCAAGTACTCAAATGTAACTGAGCACCTACCCGCCTCTGCTGATTGCAAAAAGTGATCTTGAAATAAGTGAAATCTGTCCATGGAGCAAGATTTGTATACTTGAATTAAGATAAAACATCTACAGCAGTTTTATTTCACGCAAATTAATGAACGAGGATGAAAACACGACAAAAAAAACAAAAAAATAATTGACAAAAGAGCAACAAAAACATGCAGGTAATGGAAACGTGACAAACACATGATGAGAACAGACAGAAAAGAAAAAGAAAACGCCTCAAAGATGTGACAAAAAAGCCCAATCCGTTTTCTTTCCTAATGAGGCATTATGCTGCTCTTCAGGCAAGACACTTTTAGATTTGGGTAAAGTTAAACTCAAATCAAAAATTTTACTTACTTCAAGACGACTCCTCACTTTACAAAGTTTAGTTTTTCCATCAGAAACACCATCCATGACTAAAACAACCATTTGAATAATGGATTAAATGTTTCAATGAAATTCAAAATCCTCTGAACAAATCGTTTAAACCTCATTATTCAGCCACTTTCACAAACTTCCCTTTTGAATGAAAACACTCAAAGGAAGAAGATATGGAGAAGATATGTCATCATTAATCTACACGCATCTCTACACTGTAAAATGTAAAATTGTTTCAACTCAAAAAACTAAATCCAAGGGCTGCCAAGAAATTGTATGTGTAACCAATAACCAATTTACAATGTAATCGATTTGAGATTTCAGATTCACCTCTTTAGTTGAACTGTATGCTCAGGTTGACACGACTGATTTAATTTGTAACTGACATTTTTCATTTCAGACAACTAGAAACAGTTATATTTCTAGTTGTGTCAACCTGAGAATACAATTCAACTCAAGAGGTGAATCTGAAATCTCAAATCGATTACATTGTAAATTGGTTATTGGTTACACATAGAATTTCTTGGCAGCCCTTGGATTTAGTTTTTTGAGTTGAAACAATTTTACATTTTACAGTGTACATGTGTTTCTCCTCCAATACAAATCCAAAATAAAGAACCCAGTATTGAGTTCCCGGTGTGTTTGCCCACACTGCTCCCGCATTCCTCCGAGGCTTATTCCACGAGCGGCTTTCCCCTCGAACAAACCCGAACCTCAGACTTCACAGACACAGCTCTAACGGGAGTAACGGGACTCACGGTGAAGCCCCGGTTGTCCGTGCCCCGGTCCTTCAGCCCCAGCTCCACCTTCTCCTCCGCCGTGACGTGCATCGCAGTATCGGGTCGTAGTACTCGCACACGTACTCGCAGTACTCGTCTGTGGAGGACTGTGGATGCTGTGGAGTCCCGGGGTAGGGGGGGGGGGGGGGGGGGGGGGACTTGTGTCTGGACTCGGAGTCGCATGGGGGCGGGACCGAGGCGTCACGTGGGGATCTGATTGGACGCACTTGTTACAGTAAAGCGCTCACTGTCCTCTTCACAAGACAGACGACGCCTCCGGTCGATGTGCTGCACGTCTCTCCCAAGGCCTCGTCCTCGGGGTCCTGGCACCAAAAGTATAAGCATCCGATACAGTTTCTCAGTTCCTCCAGTCCAGCTTTACCCAAATCTAAAAGCTTAAGTGTAACACCTTGCGTTTTTTGTGTTGGATTTCCATCTTTGTTTTTTGTTTTATTTTTGCTGCTATTTTGACACTTAAAAAAAAAAAAAAAGCGGCTTTTAGATTTGGTTAAAGCCAAACTGTAGAACACGTGCTCGGTTCAGGTGCGGTTTAAGAGGTTAATGAGTGAAAAAAACAGACTTTGGTCTCGTTAGGACCCGGCTCTTTTGCTTCACGCGAGAACAGAGATTTGGAAATAGCCAAAGCAAAGTCGTCTCAAAGTAAATGTGTTTATCGTCATCGTTCCCGTTACAAAGAATAAAACCAGCTGATGAGTTCAGAGAAGAAGAAGTGAAGTCCAGACCTCCTTTGACAGTTCCCGTTTATCCTCGTCTTGCTCCTCGGCGCAGAGAGTGTTTGTACTTTATCTGTGTTTATGTTCACAATGATTATGGTGTTGATCTTTGTGTATAAGCCGCTCTCACTGACATGATCTTCTTGTTCTGTAGCGTTTAATCAAAGATGAGTCAATCTTCACCGTCCGTCCTCTGAGTCATTTATTAACTCAGAACATATGGCCGGGTGTTTCAGGTGATCCTCACTGATGGTTCAAGGCCCACAGAATATTGTGTATGATTATGTAAAATCTAAAACCAGATTCTAAAAGAATAGACTTTCTACTTTCATCAGTAAACAAGGTTTGTTTCTAGCTTGTTTTGTTCTTCAATAAGTTAAATAAAGTTTCACTGAAAAAGCCGGTTTCTGACTAAAACGCTGAGAGAATGAGCGTCTTGTAAAAAGAAACAAATCGAGCAGAACTAAATAAAATATGTTTTTATTTAGTGACACGTCAAACATCTGAGTGAATCCGGGTCTGG
This sequence comes from Proterorhinus semilunaris, assembly GCA_021464625.1. NCBI lineage: Eukaryota > Metazoa > Chordata > Actinopteri > Gobiiformes > Gobiidae > Proterorhinus > Proterorhinus semilunaris. The sequence goes on along the minus strand of CM038356.1, from coordinate 2,132,533 downwards.
TTCTTGAACTCGTCTGACTCCGTGTTTTTTTGTTTTTTTGCCGTGTTTGGTGTGATGAAAGGCGCCACCGAGCCCACGTTAGCCATAGCGTTAGCCATAGCATTAGCCATAGCGTTAGCATGTTTATCTGGGCTAGTTTAGGTCGAATACCTGTCTACTTCCTTTAACACTGGGGCACATGGTTCAGTTTTTTTAGATGATACAATTATTTATAATAACGACTATTTTAGGTCTTGTCTTATTCCCCTAATTGTAAAATTCTAAGAAAAGTTTGATTTTAATGTAAAAAATATATTGTTTTTAGCAGAAAAGAAGTGCAACTTTTCACTATACCTTTTGGAAAAATAGCCCGCGAAATCCTGGAGGGACTGATCATCCGAACTCTAACAAAATCACAGACGCCAGCTGTATTTAAATCGGGAAAACGTGGAACAGCTTGGTCGCTTCTAACTTCACCCCAGTTTGGAGCTAAACCTTTGCTAGGAGAGGCTAAATGCTAAGGGCCAAATGCGGCCCTCAGACCAATGTTTGCTGGCCCTCAGCCTTCTTGCTGATCAGAGATGGTCCTTTTTTATTTGAAATGTAATAATTCTACATTATTCTAACCTAACAACTAACATTTTATTGTGAGACAGAGCTGGCATGAAGGTTTTAAGCATGAATAAAGGTGTGGGGCACCATTTTAAAACCTCTGCTAATCGAAGGTTTCGACCACTGATCGATGGCCCTTCAACCCGTGTACGCTTCAATATGTGGCCCCCCCATGAAGAAAGTGTGGACACCCGTGGGCTAGAGGAACGAACCCCTGTGAGAGCCGTGGCACTTCCTGGTCACGTGGTCACATGACTGATACATCAGGTCAGCACCATCGTTCATGAATCTCTGGTTAGGGTGCGTTAGGGTAAATTATAGATATGCAAATTATGTCCTGGTCAAAGTTCTTGGTTGAACATTTTGCTTAAGTGAAAGTATTTGACGTAGGGAATAATATTCAAATAAAATGTATTCTCTTGTAGTAGAAGGTTTGTGGGGTATCATTTAACCTTCCTGACTGGAGCGTCCAGCCCACAGGCCCGAGTCACGCCTCATTTGAAAACTAAGACCTTCAGAAAATAAATAAATAAAGCAACAGAGAAACGACACGTGGACAGAGGGTGACAGGAGCAACAGCAGTGCTCGCTGTAAAGTCAGACCGGGACGAGTGAGAGGAGGCGGAGCTTCAGTCTGAATGACTTAAACCCGTGGACACCTCTTCCTACAAATATAACTGGATTTAACTGATCAGAAACTCACTTTGGTTGCGCAGAAGGTGCTTTTGGAAAAGAGTTTTTCTCGCTTAACATTTGCAGTCACAACATCGCGATGTCCTGGAGAGATGTTCTTTCCTTTTGTGCGTTTGCAGCCGGCAGATGTAAAGCCTTAAGCGTTTGAGAGTCTAAAGCCCACGGGGTCTCCTAAACGACGCCTTATTTGCTCTAAACAAAAGGAACAGTGAGAACAGCGTCCCAAACTGAGGTCTTCAACGCGAGCAACAGGAAGTCCACGTTTCAGGATTCCCTCTTCAGTCCATAGTCCCTCGTTCACTTCACGTTCTCTTCCCGCTGCTCCAGGCACTTGTAAATAACAGCTTGGACACGAACCCGTGAAGCTTTTCGCCACATTGAGCTGTTTTGGAAGACGCTTAAAGACCTGAACTCCTCTGGATTTATGCCCCAGGTCTTTGTCTTCGAAATGTCTTCGGCGTTTACAAAGAGCCTTTGAGTCGGAGAGAAAACCCCGACCAAGTCTTTCAACGCCTGCGTCGGACAGAACCAGATCCAGACCTTCTATACGCCACAACCATCTACGCCTAAGTAACAAATATTAGATAAAGCAGTGTGTGTTTCAATCATTAAGGAGATCTATTTATGGGTTGATTGTTTTTGCAGAAGTTTGATTAATGGCCTGACACAAACCATATACCTGAACCTATAAAACCTATATAAATACTGTTCATTCTTCAAAAACAAGGCAAGGCAAGTTTATTTGTAGAGCACAATTCATACACAAGGCAATTCAAAGTGCTTCACAGTTGCATAAAATTACAAGAAAACAGATAAAATCAATCATTAAAACATCCACATAAAAATTAATCAATGACAGTAAAAGGCAAGAGTGCAGAAAAAATACTTTCAGTTTTCATCTGCTCGGGTAAAAAGAGCTGTTTTCAGCCTGGATTTGAACATTGTCAGAGTTGAGGCCTGTCTCACATCCTCATGAAGACTGTTCCAGATTTTAGCTTTAGCCTCAGCGTGTTTAGTCCTGACTCTGGGAACCACCAGGAGACCCCTCCCTGAAGTTCTCAGGGCCCGAGATGGTTCATACGGCTCTAACATGTCAGACATGGACTTTGGTGCTAAACCATGAAAAGACTTGTACACAAGCAGAGCTGTTTTAAATTCTATTCTCTGAGTGACAGGAAGCCAGTGCAGGGACCGGAGCACTGGACTAATATGGTCATATTTCCTGGTTCTTGTCAGGACTCGAGCAGCAGCGTTCTGGATGTTCTGCAGCTCTAACAGCTCGTTTAGAAAGGCCAGTGAGCAGCCGTTACAGTCGTCTAACCTGCTGGAGACAAGGCTCTGAAAACTATACATAATATTAGAGATCCATCAAATCCACTATTTATTACATGTAAGATGTACTTGACTTTTTTTGTATAAAGCAAATAAAAAAATACTGCCAGTGAACATCCAAGAAAGGTTTGAGAAAAGAGAAAGTCACTGTGATCGAAAAAAAAAAAAAAAAAAGGTTAAATTCTAAAGCAATGGAATGGAAAGAAGTGAAAGACTGGAGTTCAAAAACACATAAAAACTACAATGTTAGAGAAGTATGAAGTACTACTGTGGGATATTTGATTTGAACATTCATGAATACGACGGTTCTGTATGTTATATGTTGTAAATAACTGAAAATAGAATACAAAAACATCTGTAAATACTGTAAATATATATATATAAGACTGTAAATATATGTGTGTATTTATTTTTCAAAGACAACAGTGTGAAATGTAAAGTGTGAAGTAACAAAAGCGGCAGATGTTATAAGACGTTTCATTCATTCTGTGTTGGCGGTTTTGTTGTGATTGTATGACGTCACTTTTTGAATGAAATAAATAAATGAAAATGAATTGAAGCCTGATGTAAAGCCTCTCCGACCCCGGGGCGATGTCAGGACAGTCGAAACAGCCGCCCCCCCCCCCGGCCCGCGGGGTTGTGGATGTGGAGCAGCCCGTGGCGAGCGTCTGACGGGGGAGAATCGATGGCGTCGCTCTAACTCGCCGTAAAACCTCATGACCCTCAACACTTCAGTCGTCACATGAGTCCGGCCACGGAGGCGGGAAGCGGGTCAGAGGTCAGCGGCTTTCGTAACAGCATTCGGGGCCCACCGGGGGGGGGGTCCCCAGAGCTGGGCCAACATTTCTCCAGCTCAGCGTTACCCAAATCTAAAAGCTTCTCACGCCTCATTTGAAAGCTAAGACTTACTAAACTGATCTAAGCTTCTTCCTCGTCACGATTGTTGCTTTATTTATTTATTTATTCTCCATGAAAATGTGGCCAAAAAAGACATAACAAAATAGCACCAAAATAGCGACAAAAATGCATTGAAAACATGAAAAACGCTTTGATCAGTTCTGTAAGTCTGAGCTTTCAAATGAGGCGCTACGCTGTGAGCTCCAGTCGAGAAGCTTTTAGATTTGGGTAAAACTGGAGAAAATGTGCTCGGTTAAGGTCGTGGGTTCCGGGGTTAATCGCGCTGTCGCTATGGAGGACCGTGGCTGCCAAAACAATAAATAAATAAATAAAATAAAGATACCATTTTCAAAGAAATGCATGCATTTATTGTAATAAGTGCATTTATTTATTTATATATTGATTGATATATTGATTTCTGTATTTTTTTAATTAATTAATTAATTTATTTATTATGTTTTTATTTATGTTTTTTTTATCTCTGTATTTATTTATTTATTTTTGTATTTATTTATATATATATATATTTATTTATTTATTTATTATGTATTTATTTATGTTTTTATTTTTGTTTTTATTTATTTATCTATGTATTTATTTATTTATTATGTATTTATTTATTTTTGTATTTATTTATTTATTATGTATTTATTTATGTTTTTATTTATTTATTATATATTTATTTATGTTTGCCTTGTGTATGAATCGTGCTCTACAAATAAACTTGCCTGGCCTTTTTATTTTATTTTCAATAATTGTATTAGATATAATAGTTTTACTCCCGACCAAGATTGAAATAAATGTATATTAAATAAACTGACATTTTGTTGCTGTTCTGCTATGACTGGGACAGATTTTTTTTTTTTTTTAACGCCTGAGTGTGTTAGGGTGTGTGTGTGCGTGTGTGTGTGTGTGTGGGGGAGGGGGGGGGGGGGGCTGCCCACTGAGCCCCCTCCTCTGATCCGCCCCTGGCCTGAACGCACTCTAGGCTGCGCAGGGTTCCTACGCTTTAATCAGGCGCCTCGCGAGGACGTCTGAGAGTCTGTTTTATGTTGCATTTGTCACAGTTGCAGCACATGTGACAGAAAGGTCGATGACTTTGCGTATTTCCGCGTTACGAAGTCGCGCTTCACGTCACGCGCTTCATTAGAGCTCCGCCTTTTTTCCCATTTCCTAATATCAATCTGTTTCTGTGAATATGAGGCCAAATTTAATCAAATAAAGAGTAGGATAATCAGAAACTTGAAACGCACAGAAGCCGATCCCAGTGCCACGAAACTGTTGTTTAACCTCCCGCTTTGAGTGAGGCTGCTGCACGTGCACTGCCGGTAATACTTCACGTTTATGTCGCTCTCCCGTGTTTGCACATTGAGCAGTGTGTCTGGACCATATCTGTCACGTTTGGGATTTGAAAATGAACAGCTTTGAGGCTAAACTCAGATTTCAGTTGAGACTTAGATGATTTTGTAACGCGGGAGAATCTGACCCTGGAGGCGAATAGACTTTTGAAAAGAAGAGTGGCTGAACTTATGACACAGTTTCAGATAAACATAAACATAAACAAGAGTCAGCAGCAGTGACGAGTCTGACCCCTCTCTCACTCTCTCTTCTCCCCTTCTCTCCTCCTCTCCCCCTCTCCTCTCCTCCCCCTATCTCCTCTCTTCTCTCCTCTCTCCCCCTCTCTCCTCTCTCTCACTCTCTCTTCTCCCCCTCTCTCTTCTCCCCCTCCCCCCTCCTCCCCCTCTCTCCTCCCCCTCTCCTCTCTCTCTCCTCCCCCTATCTCCTCTCTTCTCTCCTCTCTCTCCTCCCCTCTCCTCTCTCTCTCTTCTCCCCCTCTCTCCTCTCTTCTCTCCCTCTCTCCTCCTCTCTCCTCTTTCTCTCCTCTCTTCTCCCCCTCTCTCCTCCTCTCTCCTCTTTCTCTCCTCTCTTCTCCCCCTCTCTCCTCTCTTCTCCCCCCTCCCCCTCCTCCCCCTCTCTCCTCCCCCTCTCTCCTCCTCTCTCTCCTCCTCTCTCCTCACTTCTCCCCCTCTCCTCTCTTCTCCCCCTCTCTTCTCTCCCTCTCCTCTCTCTCTCCTCTCTCCTCCCCCTCTCCCTCTCCTCTCTCTCTCCTCTCTCCTCTCTCCTCCCCCTCTCTCCTCCTCTCTCCTCCCCCTCTCTCCTCCTCTCTCCTCCCCCTCTCTCCTCCTCTCTCTCTCCTCTCTCCTCCTCTCTCTCTCCTCTCTCCTCCTCTCTCTCTCCTCTCTCTCTCCTCTCTCCTCCCCCTCTCTCCTCTCTCCTCCCCCTCTCTCCTCCTCTCTCCTCTCTTTTCCCCCCTCTCCTCTCTTCTCCCCCTCTCTCCTCTCTTCTCCCCCTCTCTCCTCTCCCTCTCCTCTCTCTCTCCTCTCTTCTCCCCCTCTCTCCTCTCCCTCTCCTCTCTCTCTCCCTCTCCTCTTCTCCCCCTCTCTCCTCTCTCTCTCCTCTCTTCTCCCTCTCCTCTCTCTCTCCTCTCTCCTCCCCCTCTCTTCTCCCCCTCTCTCCTCCTCTCTTCTCCCCCTCTCTCCTATCTCCTCCCCCTCTCTCCTCCTCTCTCCTCTTTCCCCCCCCTCTCCTCTCTTCTCCCCCTCTCTCCTCTCTCTCTCCTCTCCTCCCTCTCCTCTCCTCTCTTCTCTCCCTCTCCTCTCTCTCTCTCCTCTCTCCTCCCCCTCTCTCCTCCTCTCTCTCCTCCTCTCTCCCTCTCCTCTCTTCTCCCCCTCTCTCCTCTCTCTCCTCTCTCCTCCCCCTCTCTCCTCCTCTCTCCTCACTCTCTCCTCTCTTCTGCCCCTCTCTCCTCTCTTCTTCCCCTCTCTCCTCTCTCTCTCTCCTCCTCTCTCCTCTCTTCTCCCCCCTTCTCCGCTCTCTCTCTCCTCTCTTCTCCCCCTCTCCTCCTCTCTCTCCTCTCTCCTCTCCCTCTCCTCTCTCTCTCCTCTCTTCTCCCCCTCTCTCCTCTCCCTCTCCCCTCTCTCTCCTCCCCCTCTCTCCTCCTTTCTCCTCCTCTCTCCTCTCTTCTCCCCCTCTCCTCTCTCCTCCCCTCTCTCCTCCTCTCTCCTCCTCTCTCCTCTCTCTCTCCCTCTCCTCTCTTCTCCCCCTCTCTCTCTCCTCTCTCTCTCCTCTCTATCTCCCTATCCTCTCCTCTCTCTCTCCTCCCCCTCTCTCCTCCTCTCTCCCCCTCTCTCCTCTCTCTCTCCTCTCTTCCCCCTCTCCTCTCTTCTCCCCCTCTCTCCTCTCCCTCTCCTCTCTCTCTCCTCCCCCTCCTCTCTTCTCCCCCTCTCTCCTCTCTCTCTCCTCTCCCTCTCCTCTCTCTCTCCTCTCTTCTCCCCCTCTCTCCTCTCTCTCTCCTCTCTCCTCCCCTCTCTCCTCCTCTCTCCTCTCTTCTCCCCCTCTCTCCTCTATCTCTCCCTCTCTCCCCCTCTCTCCCCCTCTCTCCCCCCCTCTTCTCTTCCATGTTGATCTCGTGAGTCAGAGGGACATTCTTGTTTCTTCACAGCAGCGCTCTGTTAAAGATCAATTAAAAGCGAAGTGTCCGTCTGACGCACAGAATTATTTACATGATACAATACGACAGTCATCTGGACCGGGTGATCTTTTGTTTAATCCGAGACTTGTTGCAAATATAATATTACTGCTTAACATAACGGCTGACGAGCTTCACAAAGAGCCACACTCTAGCTTTAAAGTCAAAGCTAAATCACTCAAAAGGCGCAAGATTTGACTCACAAACACGTGTTTCAAAGCGTAAATATCCGTCCCATTGTGATTTTGGATGATTTAAATTAAATAAAGTATGTCTTAGATATTGTAAGTTTTCTGGCCGAATTTATTACAGTTTTCTATTAAAAATAGCCAAACTTTTGAACAGCTCTTTGAAATGAACGGATCCCAAAGACTCGGCTCCCTGGAAAGAGCCGTAAATCCCATCACTGTCACTAACTCACACATCACATTTCGATTTTAATGATTTATTCTTTACTCAACAGTATCGCCTCTGGCTTTGAGTTCCGTTTTTGAGTTCCTTTAAGATTTTTCTTTGGTTTTTCGTTCATCTCATTTCACTCTTGTCATTATCCACCCGAGTCCACCAGAGGGCGCCACAGACCCGGCCTGGTTTATCCCTGGCGCTGAAGGCCCACTGAGCTGCAGGATCTGGTTTAGTTTGATTTGTTGATGTTGTGAAATGAATTGTATTAAGAAAAAAAAGAAACATTTAATTAGATCCACATGTTAGAGAATGAGATCATATCCATTTGCTCATATTTTGTGACTTCTAAAGGGTTGTTGGACTCTCTGGGCTCTGTCTCCCATGGTCCGCAACCTGGAGTGGGGAACGGTGAGTTGGACTGAGGAAGGGGACGGGACAGAGTGTGGATGAGGTCAGACAGGTCCTGAGCGGACAGGGAGTGGAGGGATCTGTGAGGAGGAGGATTTTGTGCTGAATGTGATATTTTACAGGAAGCCAATGTAGATGGATGAGAGTGGGAGTGATGTACTGCCAGGGCTCGACGTGAGTCAGGGGCTTTTGAGGGATCCTGGACAGGACTTCATTGCAGAAGTCCAGTCGTGAGGTTATGAAGGCGTGAATGAGCGTTTCTGCTACTGAGTCCAGAAGTGAGGGGCGGAGGCGTGAGATGTTCCTGAGCTGAAAGAAGGCTGACTTTGTTATTGAGCGCACGTGTGGTTCAAAGGAAAGGGTGGAATCCAGGATCACACCCGGGTTGCGGCTCGATGGAGACGGGCAGATGTTGTTTCCATCAATGGTGAGCCCCAGATCCCTAACCCTCCGGAGCTCTGCCTTGCCAGTGTTTAATAGAAGAAGGTTGGAACCAGGTCTGGAGTTCTGAAAGGCAGAGGGACTGAGGAGGAAGCTGGGCGGTGGGTTTGGAGGAGATATAACTGTGTCCCAGCGGAAGCATGTAAAGAGTGAAGAGGAGTGGTCCGAGAACCGATCCTTGTTATCCAGTATTAGTTCATTTAAAACCCATGTTTTACAGCCACAATATCTGTAATTGCCGATGTAATTTTGCTACAGTCGTGACTTTTTTCTAATTCAGTTCCCAGTTACAGCCTCCGAATGAATCCTGTTTTCACATTGTTTAACTTGAATTAGACGTGTTGAAAGTTGAAAAATATCAAGAGATGATTGTTGAATTTCACCTTTTTTGTGCCTGTTTTGCAGACAAACATCTACGTAACTTGCTCCACTTTAACGTTTAGATAGTCACTCTCGTGGTGGAGGAGCAGCGACTCTACTCCGAGCTCCCCCCAGGTGACTGAACTAATTTCTTGTATTTGCGATCTTGTCCTTTCAGTCATTACCCAGGGGTCATAACCACACGAGAGCTTCGGCCCCGTCTCACCTCCCTCTTCATCACCACAGTCCGATACAGCGACCTCATCATCACTGCCGACGCCGCACCGTCCCATCTGAGGAAGTCAACAGAACATCATCATCATCATCACTGCCGACGCCGCACCGTCCCATCTGAGGTCCTCATGAAGTCAACAGAACATCATCATCATCATCATCCGCAAACAGCAGAGATGATCCTGAAGTTCCTAAACCTTGATAATAATTCTATGTTTCCTGCAGTCTGGGAATTGAACCCGTGACCATTGCGTATGCAGCCAGCGCCCGACTGTTCAGATTTGTCCCGTGTTGTTGAAAGCTTCGCTCCGGCCTGCGTCCCGGCTTCCCTCTGATCAATACCTGCTGACGCACTTCCTGTTTCTGCCCGACTGACCCATTTCTCTTAACATCGATGCAGTTGACCCCTGACCTCTGCAGAGGCTACAGGCCGTTGGCATGGTGACGGATGGGGCGCTACAGCACGGGCACTTTGAGGCTTTCTGAGCGGTTTCATTCTGTTTGAACACTGACCTCTTGTGGACAAACGTTATTACTGCGACTTCTCATAAACGCGACTGAAGCATCGACACAAACATGTACAAGAGGAGTTTCAAACAGCCTGATGTTGATGTTTGATCAAAACAACGATAAATAAGTCATTTTCTTTGTAACGGGGGTCTGTGGGCGGAGCTCCAGTGGGCGGGGCATCCGTCACCTGCGGCTCTGCTACGGTGGGACATCGATGCGCCATCTTTTTACTTCATTCAGTCAGTCATTTTGGCACTATTTCCTGTAGGGGGCGCTCCTTTCGCCTGCTCAGCCTCATGTCGTTTTTTTTAGGAAAAGTTATAGGCCCAGATATGAAACCCCACAGCCACTTTCACCACATGATGGCGGTTAAACGGGAAATACAGCACATTTATTTCTCACTAATGCCGAGTGAGACGCTCTGGGCCGATGACCCGCTTTGAGACGCGATACGACACTCGCGGTCACGTGACCAGATGTTCCTGGAAGAGGCTCCGGCGCATCTGCTTCAGGAAGAGCGACGCGACACTGTCAATAAACCCCCGTATTCAGATTGAATTGAATATTTTAGTTTTTTAGGGCCGGGACTTTAACGCGTTACATTTTTTTTGACGCGTTTTAATCGCACTTGTTTTTACAACGCGGAACGTTTCTCACTGGATGAGTTCAGGCGGACCGATTATACTGGAGCACCAACGAGCGTTCAGACCACAACAAACCACAGTGAACTTGGAGAAGCTGATGAGACCTCTTTTCTTGGCCTTGTGGAACTTTTGCTATAAAAAACGAATGGAGTGTGCGAGCTCTGCAACAAGGACTTTGCACATCGAGCCTCAAGTATCTCCTTAATGCTAAACACGTTAGCCCGACTCCGACTACAAGGACCCACACTCTACCAGATGGTTTAAGGACCAGGATAACTAAGGGCCTGCAACATGTAGTACAGATTGCGTTGCGTTGTTATTAAGAGTTGGACTGAAATAAAAAAAAAAAAAATTTAAACCAGCTGTTGCTAAATCAACAAAGTCTGCTTTGGCCTCTGAAGCAACAATAAACTATATTTTGTTGCTTAAGCTCATGTATTCAGTCATTATTCAATGGTTTTACTAAAAATCCATATGAAAAAACGTACTTCTCACTGTTCTCAGGTCAAATATTTATATGCGATTAATTTCGATTAATTAAGTACAAAGCCTCTAATTAATTAGATTCATTTTTTTAATCGAGTCCCGGCCCTAGTTTTGACCTTTAACCTCAAGCACATTTTCACCAGTTAAAAAAAGCAGCAAAAAAGTGACAAAATCATGAAAATAATAACAGGGCAAAACCCAACAAAAACGCTTCAGAAAGTGGCAAAATGTGGCGACAAAAGCGTTCCGATCACTTGTGTGGTCTCAGCTTCTCAACTGGAGAGCAACAGTGTAAAGCTTTTAGATTTGGGTAAAGTCGAACTGGAGAAGGCTCCCAAACACTGACTGTCTGATCTGCTGCTCCTCGGGCAGAACCTCCTCTCCGTTTATTCTTTAGTTTGTTCTAAATGGATTCACTGGTCAGAGTGGAAACCCTCGTAATCGTCCCTGAAGGAATAATCTGATGAGTTTTAAAAATAGATCCTTCCAAATGTTCTCCACGAGCTTCACGATGTCGTCACAGAAATGGTTTCGACTCCACAGACGGTTCCCGGGACCAGGACCTCAAGGAGCTCATGGAGAAAAGAAAGGGGATTTCCAATATGAGCCGCCCCCCTCGTCCTAGTCACATGACCGGCTGCGGTTAAACACACACTGCAGAGTCTCCTCATGTGACGTCACACTCATACCCCCCCCCCCCCCCCCCCCCCGGCCCCCTCCCTCCTCTCGTCTCCCCTCGGCGTCTCTGCACCGCTCACATCGAGCCCATTCAGAAACACGCCGTTTTCTCAATGAAGCCTCGTCCGGACGACACGTCGCACCTGAAGACCTCGGCGTTTGAGGAGATGGAGGGGGTTAAAGCTGGAAGGAGGAAGATGGAAGCAGGAGCGATGGAGGAGCCGAGGCGAGGAGAAGGGGGGGGGGGGGGGGATCACAGATGGAGGGCAGTGGGACAGTAATGACAACATACGTATAACCCGTTTCAAATACAAAAGAATGAGCTCAGCCGACGACCTGAACGTCCAGAACGACCGGGTTATTCCATCACTGGGTTTCTTCTTCCCTGATGGCTCGGGCGTATTCCAAGATCCACGGGGCTCACGTTGTGAAAGAGCGGATCAGGGAGCGGGAGACGGAGTCCTGATCTTAAACCTCCGCGATTGACAGCGGAATTTAGATCTGCAAACGCTGAAACTGTTGAAATCTTTAAATTGCATAAAGTGTTTTTGAATTTCATAAACTCGTGAAACTGTTTGAACGGACAAATGACTGAGGACGTAATAATAATAATAATAATGCATTTTATTTGTTTGGCGCCTTTCGAAGCACATCAAGGGAATAAATGGTACATGGTCACATTTATGCAGCATCTTTCTGCTCAAAGCGCTTTACATCAAGGAACCGGTCACTCATTCACACACCAGTGTACGCAGACACTCAAGGCAAGGAGGCTGAAGTGTCCTGCCCAAGGACACGACAACAGTTGGCCCCTGTGGGATTCGAACCCTTCGCCGACCCTTCGATCATAAGACGACCCGCTCTATTCTCTGCAACACACATTAAAGGATACACAAACATTAAAGCAATGAAACACAACAATAAACAGACAATGTAAAGTCCAGGCAGGTGTCCTTAAGGTGTCCCCCCCATCCTTAAGGTGTCCGCCCATCCTTAAGGTGTCCGCCCATCCTTAAGGTGTCCCCCCATCCTTAAGGTGTCCCCCCGTCCTTAAGGGATTTGATCAGGACAGGATCTCTGGACAGACTACAGGTAACGACAGGTACTGCACGCTCAAACCCACACGTACTGAAATCACATCTGAGACGGGGAAGAGGAGGTTAAACTATTCACCAAAGCACAAACAAACCACCAGCGTCTGATCACAAGACTTAGAAGCAGCAGCTCGGTCTGTGCGGCGTGTGGGCAGCATCAGAAGATGGGCCAAGATCGCAGGACGTCCAGTTCTTGACAGAAATATTGCACCACAGTTAAGTCCTATTATTATGAATGTGGAGATCCCTCAATACAAAGGAATGGGCAGAACCCTGTAGGAAAAAAACCTGCAGAAGGCGGGATTTTTCGGATGCTGAATATGCTCAAATTGCAAAGAATTGCGGGGAAAATGGTGGAAAACCATGAAGTTATAAATCAATGGGAGCAAATGGCGGAATTCCAGCCGATCGCAGAAATCCCAAAAGTAAAAGCACAATTCTCCTGAACATGAGGAACGTTTTGAGGTAAAACTTCGCTGAAACTGTGCTACAATAATAAAGAAACCAGAAGGAGAGTTTGGTCTATATGTTCCTCTGAAGCTCAGATGTTTCGGGGGTCGAGCTTTTCTCCTTCAGCTCCTCGTTCAGAGAAAGAGTTGAATGTTTGAATCACGAGCAGCTCGATCACACTCCGCTCTCGCGTGTCCGCCTGAAGACGTCCTGGACTTCGTTTCCCGTCGTCCATCTGGGCTGTGAGATCCCGCTCAACGTGTCGAGGTCCGAGTGTCGTTTTCACGCGTGTGTCCGCCAGCCTCGTTCTTACGTAAGCAGTGAATCCATCATCAGACTGGCCGGTCAGGAACAGCTTGAGGATGAGCCTATTATGCATGTTTTATGTTGGGGAGAAACTGAGCACCCACGTGGACCACCTTTTTTAATGCCCAAACACTGGATTTTCATGGCCTCAAACGCAAACAACAGCTGCATATTTAATTTCATTTGCAAATTCCCTTAAACAGAGAGCTGAGGGAGCTGCACCGATCCAGCTTTTTTTAGCTTCCGATAACGTTACTGCGGGTTTGAGGATTTGCCGATATCTAAGAGACTTAAAGGAACAGGCCACCGTTTTTCCACGCTGAGATAAGTTCTTACCTGAGCTTAGACGAGTTGATGCGTAGCTGCCTGGTCTTTACGCGTGCGCCCAGTCACGCTAATATTGTTAGCATTTAGCTTCTCCCAGCTAAGGTGTAGCTCCGAACTGGGTGAAGTTGGAAACGACCGAGCTGTTTCCCCGACTGAAATACAGTTACGTGAGCCTTTACACGATCCAAGTCTATCTCGAAGGGTGCGCCCAGCTATCGATCTCACGCTCCATCCGTCCCTCACTCGGGAACGAGACCCAGAGGAGGAGGATCCTTGAACTCCTCCACCTGAGGCGAGGACTGTCCGCGGGAGAGGGGAAATCCATGGCCTCGGATTTGGAGGTGCTTGGTGCTGATCCCCATCCCAGCTGCTTCACACTCGGCTGCAAACCTCCTGGTCTGTCCCTCGGGAGGTGTTCCATGTCCTATTGGGAGGAGGTCCAGACCCAGGACACGCTGGAGGGACTGTGTCTCTGTGGCCTGGTGTCGCCTCGGGGTCAGAACAGCCGGACGAGCTGTGCGTGGATCAGGGAATGTAAATGAAATGCAGGTTTGAATCCAAAAGGCTGCGTTCACAGGACATCGTGAACTGACTGCAAACTAAAATGGAGTCTGTGCAGCTCTAAACGAATAAGGTAACTACGGTAACGGCAAAAAGGCTGGAGTTTGGACTCGGTTTATGGTTAATATCGCTCCACATGAAACCCACACGGTCACAAAGCCCAAAGTATCTTCTCTCTCGGCACATAAGGTCACATGACCGCCTCATAACGGCGTCCAGAAGTGGAGACCGTGTTCAGGATGATGAAAGGAGTTTGTGAACATTTGGACGGCGTCTGTTTGGACGTTTGTCTCTCTCTCCGCTTGGCGCCGGTCCAGTCGACTCTCTGCGCTCGGATCCTTCAGCGCTCACACTCGTACGTCTCCGTGAATGGCCCTCGTCAGAGTTTAAAGGGTGCAGTGGGCGTCTTATGAAACCCGCAGCTCCACAGACGTTACACAACACGTTAGTCAGCGGCGCGGAGCAAACAGAACCCCCGGATGCCCTTCCGTGCCCCTTTGTCGCTGATGTGAAAGGGCAGGGGAAACATTTGTGGATTTTCTGATTCTCAATAAATATCTCAAATAGACACATCCAATCAGAGACATGCATCCGACTGTATCGTTAAGAACCTTCCTGAACGTGTCTGGGTGGATTCTGATTAAGCCACACGGAGTAAAGAGGGACGTTAGAGTTTGGTACCGCCGTTTCCAAACATCTGCGAGAAATAACACACCTTCCTGTTTTGGCTTTTGTGAAACCGTGAGCCAAGACTTTTGAAACTCAACGGCCACAATTAGAGAAGTGCCGTGTTGAAATAAAACACGATGGTTTTACTGTCGAAAAATTTAAAAATGCATCTATATTTCCACACTCAGAACCTCTGCACTCGTCCTTTGGTCGATGTTGATCTGATCGGGGGTGCAGGTGGTAGAGCGGGTCGTCTCGTGATCGGAAGGTCGTGGGTTTGAATCCCAGCTCCCGCAAATGCACACTGTTGTGTCCTTGGGCAAGACACTTCACCCACCTTGCCTCCAGTGTCTGCGTGGTGTATGAATGAGAGTGAATGGGTGACTGGTTCCTTACTGTAAAGAGCTTTGGTCCATCCATGTTCTTCCGCTTTATCCGGGGCCGGGTCGCGGGGGCAGCAGTTTCAGCAGAGACGCCCAGACTTCCCGATCCACTCACACCTCCTCCAGCTGTTCTGGGGGGACCCCGAGACGACACCAGGCCAGCTCGGAGACATAGTCCCACCAGCGTGTCCTGGGCCTTCCACGAGGCCTCCTCCCAATAGGACAGGCCTAAAGAGCTTTGGGCCTGATACATTTCTGCTTGTTCCATCGGTGTTGCCGTTTTTGTCTGATCTTAGATCAGTTAAAACTGACTCAAATTCAACATAAGGTGCCGTCATCCAAACAGCTTTAAATCATTTATCTCATTAAAGACAGTCCTTTTCCCAGTGACAACAGTGGATTTATTCAGTTCCCCTCCTGGAGCCGCCCCCTTAACGTGGGGGAGGGTTTGAGCCTGAATGATCCTGGAGCTCTGTTGTCGGGGGCTTCGTGCCCCTGGTAGGGTCTCCCAGGGCAAACAGGTCCTAGGTGACGGGTCAGACAGAGAGCGGTTCAGAAGCCCCTTATGAGAGACCAACAGGCCCGGTTAGAACCATGAGGCCGTCCTTCTGTGGACCCACCACCTGCAGGGGGCGCTATAGGGGCTGGTGCAGCTCCAACAGCTGCCCCCACGACCCGGCAAGTGGAAGAAAAAGGATGGATGGATGCAGACAAATATTGCAGCAAATAATTTGGAGTACAGACCTGCACCGGAGCAGGCGGTCAGACCAAAACACGCCGGTCCCGGTTGAGTGACAAAAATGTTACAAAAACGTGACATAAACACGGCGACAATGTGACAAAAATGGTGTGATCGGTTGTTCTAGGTTTCAGATTTCAAATGTGGCGTTACACTGGCCTGTAGGCGGCGAACATTTACATGTGGACAGTGCATGTTAATGAACATACATGGGTCACATGCATGTAAACAAGCCACACCGGATTGTAGCCTTGGGCTAATTTGCATCCGTCGTCCCCCATGCACACTCTCAAACACACTCTCATTCATCCTGGCCTATTGTACATGTTTTTAGTGGTAGGGGAAACCGGAGTACCCGGAGGAAACCTGCGCAGGCACGGGGAGAACATGCAAACTCCACAGAAACGCCCCGTCCAGGTGGGAATCGAACCCAGGACCTTAGCTGTGAAGCACGAGCGCTAAAATGGAGGAAATGCACTCGGTTAAGGCGGGGGTTAAGAGGTTAAAGGGTTGATCCATAACATTATTGGATGTTTGGTAGTTTTGGAAACACCAAGTATATCAAGAGATTTATGCAAAATGTATAAAAATTGCTCTTTTTAGGCGCGTACATTTTTGTGCAAAGTTTTGTCACGTCGCCATGACAACGCCACGACCCTTAAATAAACAACTTGCTTCTCTCTGTGGAAGTAAATGCTCGTAAACATGTTTTAAGGCGTGTTGTGCAGCAATAGTGTTTCCTGCCTCTGTCTGCAGATCCTGTGCCTCTTTCACAAACGCCGCGGTGGTTTAGAGCAATACCCCTCTCCTTTTGCGTTATCATCCTCAGCGAGGCCATATTTGGAGCAGGTGGACGTGTATAAAGCCGGGGGGGTTAGCTCCTCTGGTACCGCCCCACAGTCCGTCGACATGCGTGCGCTCCTCTGCCTCGTCCTCATCGGGTCGGCCGGCGCCTTCGCTGTCAGGGCAAGTCAAACTCTCCAACTGCATTCACCTTCACCTTCACTCTGGCATTGAACTGTGTTGTCTTTGCAGAACACCTGTGACAGCGATGAAGAAGGCTCAGGTAGGACGCACGTGTGTATAATAACAGACTATCAGATCAGTCCAGTTCGTTCGAGAAATAGAAGTCTCCATTGTTTTGTTATTTGGAGTTAAACAGACTCTGGGTTAGTAAATGTGTTAATGCAAAATGGCCCAAGAATAAACTATTTGTAGAATATGTTATGTGTCATTACCACAAAGCCTTAAAGGAACAGATATGTTCTTACCTGAGCTGTCAGTCACGCTAATGTTGTTCGCATTTAGCCGCTCCCAAGCAAAGGTGTAGCTCCAAACGGGGGTGAAGTTGGAAGCGACCGAGCTGTTCCTAGTCCTATAGTCCAGGTCTAGTTACACAAAATTCCACATGTCGATTTTCTAAGCGGATAAAAAGGGGAACTATATTGTGAGGCGTAATAACACCTGGAGCACTTTGACAATAGTACTATATTAGGCTCGTGCATGACGACACTTCGGACCCGAATCAACACCTTTCCCAGTGACAGTGCAGGATTTCGTGGTGAACAGGTCTGGGCTCATTAGGACATGGCTGGAGCAAGTGGGGGCCGGAAAATACATAATTTTAACATTTATAAACTCCGTATGGTCCCTTTAAAGAAACCAGGCTGGTTTTCATAAGAATCATTTTTAGAATCTAGTATACTAATGAGGGCCGGACTTTGATTGACAGGCCGTTAGCATGAGGGCTAATGGCGCGGGCCCCATTAGGGCTAAGTCTACAGTGAAGATCCCGCCCTTATGCCCTTTTTAGGAACCTGCTCCGTCACAGTAGGGGAGGAGGAGTCTGTCAATCCGCCATGATTTCCACCTCGAACATAGTTATTATGGTAAAAGGGGAGGAGCGAGGAGGAGCCGCCTATTATTTTTAACGGTCTATGCTTTGGTCAAGTAAATCTCAAGTCCCAAAAATGAGTCTCCCACCTCTGCTGTGATGGAAAGTAAGGGCGCCGTGCTGACCCCCATGCAGCCGCTGGGTCACTATCAGATCAAATACGCACAAATTTCAACTTTTTCTTCCCCACATAGAAAGCTGCATAATGCACCTTTAATGTAAAGTTCTCCAAATGACCACTGGTCACGTGGTCCGTCTCATTCGTGCTCTGCTCCACAGGCAGCACTCTGGAGGAGGACGTCGGCGTCTCCGTTCTGCTGCAGAAGGCCAACAGGAACCTGGGTATGTTTAACAGAAGTACCTCAATGCTTTCTAGGTCTTACTGTTCCAGAAAAGCCTGTAAAGTGCCGTGTGACGCGCTCCAGTGTGTGTTACGCCACATGGACGCGTTGGTCTTCAGATTGACCTTGTAACTAGTGCTGCAGGTCCTACATGATGATCCAAGTAAACAACTGGCACTGATCTAAATGACACGTGATATTGGGCTGGAAACCTCCGGGTTCATAACGGTGAGGCCAAGGGCTAACACAAAAGGAAAGTTTTGAACGTTAGTGTTTTTAATGTTATTGAGCTGTTTCCATGTTATATTGTCATTATTTATCACTTGAGCTCGGAGATAAAAGCTCCTACACGAGCGTTTCCTTCGGGCAGGATTCACCTCCAACACGATGTTTGTGACCGTCCGTCAGTTACTCGCCGTCCTTTACCCAAACCTGAGCGATCCCGTCATGTGTGGGAGAAGAAAGCATGCCGAGTCTGTTGGTCCTGTGTTTGTAGGGAAGAACGTGTCGGACCAAGTGGTGCTGGTCGGGGACATCGCATTCCCGTACGGGCTGCAGAACGCTGACCCCTGCACGGCCCGCAGCTGCCTGTGGCCGAAAGCCAGTGACGGGAAGGTCTACGTGCCCTACCGCATCTCCAACCAGTACTGTAAGCTGCAGCCACACCGCCATTCCAATGACTCGGTTAGTTTGGGTATGACAGGGAAGGCTACGTCTACTTTTCACTTCCCCTTTACTTCATCTCAAACAGCTGTTCAAAACGTTAAAAACATGTGCAATAGGTGAATCCTCCAGCCCGGTGATTCTGACCATCAGCCTGGCTCCACATCATGGAGATGGGTTCCCGAGCACGGGCACTGCCCTTGCCCACTGCTCCTTAAGGGTTGCCCCAGTGGCATCAAAGGATGGGTCAAATTTCCCTACGGTGACGATACAGTATACAAACAAACAAACAAACAAAAAAACACACAAACAAAAGACTGGCTCTTTTTAAACATCGCAATTGTCATGGACCATAAAAAGTGGAACCATATATAAGGAGTGGCCACCTCATTTATAAACTGTCTTTTCTCTTCACATAGAGGATGTCCAGTTCTAAGACAAAAACAAAATGGCTGCTGAGTGATTTTCATAAATCTCTGTTAAACTGTGTCCTATAAAGCGCTGCTTAACCTGGTTCTGCTCTTCAGCCCAGAGAGAGAAGTGCGTCATCAGGAAGGGCCTGCGCTCCTTTGAGGAGAGCACCTGTATCCGCTTCGTCCCGTGTAACAGCAAACGGCAGCGCAACTTTTTGGACATCCAGTCAGACAGCGGGTAACACACCCACTACCTCCTGACCTCCCTCTGTCTTTGAGCAAAGGCTGACGGTGTGGGGCCTGTTGCAGGTGCTACTCCTACGTGGGACGCCAAACCGACCCCCAGGTGGTTTCCCTCGACCGACAGGGCTGTGTGTACCATTCCGTCGTCCAACACGAGCTGCTGCACGCCCTGGGCTTCAACCACGAGCAGTCGCGCTCTGACCGGGACCTGCACGTGAGGATTCTCCTGCAGAACGTCGAGCCCGGTGAGTCCAGGACACCGCTCACTGCTCCACAGGGACCACGAGTTCTTATACGGGGACCAAGAGTTCTAATACGGGGACCACGAGTTCTTATACAGGGACCACAAGTTCTTATACAGGGACCACGAGTTCTTATACAGGGACCAAGAGTTCTTATACAGGGACCAAGAGTTCTTATACAGGGACCAAGAGTTCTAATATGGGGACCACGAGTTCTTATACGGGGACCACGAGTTCTAATACAGGGACCACGAGTTCTAATACAGGGACCAGGAGTTCTTATACAGGGATCAAGAGTTCTTATACAGGGATCAAGAGTTCTAATACCGGCACCTTTACTTTTTTCACGATAGCGATACCTGACAATACTTTTTCATACTTATACTACATTATTTGTCATCTAGCAACATCTCACAGGGGGAGAAACCGTTTGTGCCACTGTCCATGTCCTGAGGGAGATCGACTTTCAGTTCCTACTTCCGATACTTTTATTTTTATGATACCAGTATTGCCTAATATTTGTTTCCTGATGCCGTACTGACATGAGGCTTGTCTCCAATAGATCAACGGCACAACTTCGACAAGGTCCAGACCAACAACCTGGCCACTCCCTACGACTACAGCTCCGTGATGCACTATGAAAGGTAACGACATCAGCGCCACCTGCAGTTCCCACGGGCTCACAGTGTTTGTCCCGCACAGGTTTGCCTTCTCCAGTAACCGGCAGCCCACCATCGAGCCCATCCCCGACCCCGACGTGTCCATCGGGAGAGCCACAGAGATGAGCGCCAACGACATCCTGAGGGTCAACCGCCTCTACAGATGCTGTACGTGCACTCTCATTCATGCGTGTTCCTAAAGAGGGCAGCAACTAATCCATCCATCTGCTCAAACTCTACAGAGGGAATAACTGACTTTAAAAAATAATCCTCAGAGTCGTCACCGGTGGAAACTCTGCCTTTAGAAACAAGAATATTCTCTGGAGCCGGGTTTTAATTTAATTTAATTTAATTTATTTATTTGATCAGGGACAATGCACAAACAACATTAGTCTAAAAAAGAAGAGAGGTCATGTGCCAGGTTGTAGCAAAAATGCTCATTTCCACCTGCAGTCCCTGGACAGGTTGATGTTATACTTGCAAACGTTTATAAAATATATACAGAATAATACATAGAAGCTTTCATCATAAAAGCACTTTCTATAAAACACTCACTCAACTTAACGTTTTATTAGACAGGTGTGGTCTCTTTACAATTCCACATTGGACTCAGATTACTGGAGATGCACCGGGCCACTAGGGGGTGGTATCGTAACTTTTGATTGATTAGTTTAGTTTATTTGTTTATGTGAGCCGGGGGTTCGTCTGCTCTAAAGGAGTGGAAGCACAAGGCTTATAAGCTCCACCCCCAAAATAAAAACAATAACATTTTCATTTAACAATCAAAGCATAAAACACAACAGCCGTTTCATTTCTTGTACAATGTCCAGTACAGAGCAAGTAACAAATGATCATTAATATATACTTCCCAGTTGTCATTACCATCCTCAGTGTAATATCAATTTGTACAATTTCCTCTTTCTTTTTTCATGTATAATGTATTATGAAAGCCCTACATAGTGTAATGCATTAAAAAGCATTAATACTTATCATACGCCGAGATCTTACTACTTCCCAGCTGTCATTACCATCCTCAATATAATTTTTATTTGAGTTTAATTCATTATTGATATTATAATTTCTATCTTTGCTTGTGCGACAGGAAAACCCCTGGAGGAAGAAGAAAACAGATGAGGATTTGAGCTGAGGTTCCATCTCTCGGCCGCTGCTCCTGCCCTTTAACGAACTGCAAGCTTTATAATAATAGAATACGCTGATGCGACATCTTCCCCCCCCCCCTCCTGTAAGCAAATTAAATGATTTTGAAAAGGGGGAGATTTTGCAAAACAAATTCAAACCATATGTGATCCTTTCTTGTGTTATTTCTTACACGGGCACGCTGCTGCTTTATATGGCGGTGGATAATAAAAAAGATAACGTGTTAGTGTTTTGTGAAGTGTTTTTATGATCATTTATCTAACATGGACTGAGCAATAACCTGTCCATAGGGGGCGCTGAGGTTACAGAGGATAAAACGCTTTATTTAACAAAGATGAGAACAACTCTGGCCCCGTTTTGACCTCGGCAGACGAACATCAACATCTTTAGCAGAGAAATCCAAGCGTGGAGAGAGTTCCACAGTGAAGCCTCTTCATGGAGCTATACCCGACATGTTGGTTTCTTGTCAGCAACAAAAACGTGACAAAAAAGCAACAGCAGACAAACAGAACATGTCAAAAATGCCTTATTTGAAAGCCAAGACCTACGAAACTCATTTCAATTGATATTTGTCCTTGCGTTGTAGTCACTTTTTGGACCTTTTTTATTCTTTTTGTCACTTTTTGTCACATATATATCTGCTGTTATATAGAGGAAACGGAAAGGGTCTCTGCCGTTTCCTGTGGAGTTCAGGGAAGCATCCTCACACTCGCCTGAACTCTGACCTCCCGGTCAAACGCAGCTGTGTTTAAGTGCAGGAATGTTTACAGCCCGGAGAGTAAACGGATAAACAAGCGCAGCCGTACGGAGGCCCGCCGGGGTCAAGAAGGTCAGGGTTTACGGCGCTCCCGGAGACAAAGGGGCCGCTTCCTGTTGCTTTCACGTGCGTCCCGAAGGGCCCGTTAATGAAGAGGGAAAAACTCGCACTGACAGCTGGGAAACCATGTGGATCATTTTTGTTCCTTTTTTCCCAGTGCTTTACCCAAATCGAAACGTTTACAGCCTGTAGGCCAGTGCAACGCCTCATTTGAAAGCTGAGACCTACAAAACTCATCTAAACGCATTGTTACTTTATTTGATCCTTTTTTCATTGTGTTTTTATTGCGTTTTTGCCACATTTTCATCACTTTCTTCTGTCACTTTATATTTTCGTCATTTTTGTCACTTTTTCGTCAAATTTTCGTCACATTTTTTGTAAAGTTTTCGTCACGTTTTTGTCACTTTTCTGTTGCTCATTTGTGGCTTTTTTGACGTGTTTTTTGTCTCCTTTTTGTCGCTATTTTGACGCGTTGATCAAGCAGCGTTTAGATTTGGGTAAAGCCAAACTGGAGAAAATGTGCTCGGTTAAAGCGGGGGTCAAGTGAGTCTGGACGTGGGGCCTCTCAGACTCTGTGGGATTGTCAGCGCTGTGGTTTTAAGGCCGTTACGTAACAGTCTTAAAACGAGACTGTTGGAGGATTTGTGAATGAGCAAACTTTAACCTATTAACCCCCGCCTTAACCGAGACCACTTTCTCCAGCTTTACCCAAATCTAAAAGCTTCTCGACTGGAGCTAGAGGCCTGGGTAACGCCTAATTTGGAAGCTAAGACCTACAGCTCCTCCCTTGTTTTTGTTATCACATTTTTGTCACATTTTTGTTTCATTTCCATGGTTTTTTTTTAGTAGTGTAAAGTAACTGCGATCAAGCCATAAACATGTGACCAAAACATGTCAAATAAGCAACAAAAACATGATGAAAGCACAACCGGCGTGAGGCGTTACCCTGGCCTACAGGCCGTGAGCTCCAGTCGAGAAGCTTTACGGTTTGGGTAAATCTGGTGGGGCTTTAACCCACGCAGTCTTTTGAAATGAACGGATCCCAAAGACCCGGCTCTCAGTGAGAAAAACACAGCTCATTTGTATTTTGAATTCTTAAAGGGACAGGCCACCGGTTTCCCAAACTGAGATCTGTTCTTACCTGAGCTCAGACGAGTTGATGCGTACCTGTCTGGCCTTTACGCGTGCGCTCAGTCACGCACAAAGACCGAACATGTTGTTAGCATTTAGCCTCTCCTCCTCTCCTCTATGGGGCCAAACAAGGGTGACGTTAGAAGCGACCGAGCTCTTCCTCGTCTCCCTTATTTAAATACAGTTACACGATCCAAGTCTAGTCACACAAAACGTGGAAGAGCTCGGTCGCGTCTAACTTCACCCCCGTTTGGCCCCATAGAGGAGAGGAGGAGAGGCTAAATGCGAACAACATCTTTGGTCTTTGTGTGTGACTGAGCGCACACGTAAAGGCCAGACGGGTACGCATCAACTCGTCTGAGCTCAGGTAAGATCAGATCTCAGTTATGGGAAAACGGTGGCCTGTCCCTTTAAGAAGCCACACCTCCGAGGTTCACGTTTGGATTAAAATAAATAATCTTACAGCGGGATTTTGGTTCACCTCTTAACCTCCACCAGCACCGAGCACAGTTTCTCTTGTTCGGCTTCACCCCAATCTAAAAGACAAAAGCGCAAAACAATAGTGAGGATGAAACGCAACAAAAACGTGACACAAACGCATTAAGAGAAAGCGATGAAGTTTTGTCTTGGTCTTAGCTTTCAAATGCTTGGTTAAAGTGGGGGTTTAGAGGTTTAAAACTATAACTTTGTTTCTGAGCACTGGGATGATCAGGCGAACAGAGAGAAGCGCCACCTCATGACATCACCAGGTGGAACGGAGCCTTCAGAGTTGGAGGATTGACATGAAAACACAGCTCCAGCTGTGTTCTTCATCACATCATCATCATCAACGCTCCGAGGAGTCCGGTGAGCAGAGGTCACGACAAACACTTCAGTTTTAGGCCCCGTCCACACGAAGTCAAGCTGAGGACCAAACGCAAAGATATTTGATCAATCCAGTGCATCATCCACACGAGTCCGGCGTGTTGGGCGTCTGTAAACAAACATTTTCCAAAGATCTCAGAACGCCGTTCACGTGGCGCCGTTGTTACAACGTCTCCACAACGTTTACTAAAACGATGACATCACAGCCCCAGAGTGGAGTCTGTTATCCATAATCTGACCTTATAAAGAGTTTTCCTCATGGATCCATGATGGTTTTGCTCCACTGGAGTCCATGAGCCACAGGTGACAAGTAGAAAAACACGGCCGAGTCAGTCTGTGTTTTTGGACTGAGTCAAAGTCACTGAGAGATTTTTCTGCTTTAGTCCCGTTACGTCTGAAGAATAAACTCGCCTCCTCGTCCATCTATCCATCCATTTTCTTCCACTTGTCCGTTCCCGGGTCGTGGGGGCGGCTGTTGGAGCTGCACCAGCCCCTATAGCGCCCCCTGCAGATGGTGGGTCCACAGAAGGACGGCCTCATGGTTCCAAACGGGCCTGTTGGTCTCTCATAAGGGGCTTCACCCATTCATACTCTCATTCATACACCAGTGTACACAGACACTGGAGGCAAGGTGGGTGAAGTGTCTTGCCCAAGGACACAACGACAATGTGCACCTTCAGGAGGCGGGATTCGAACCCCCCATCCCTTCTGTAAATCATAATCCTTGAATCCGTTTATTTTCCACAGAAGTTTACTGCACATGCGCCTCTACATCTTGTTCTATTACCTGTGTGAGCGTCACAGCGCCTCACACAGGCCTGGCAGATGAATTACACCGTGTTCACAGACCTGAGTCGACCCGTGTGGACGCACACGTTTACTGAGCTCGAGCTCACAAAGAAAGTTTCTGAACATATGAGCGTTGCGTCTTCGTGTGGATACAGCCTCAGTGTTTTCCTGGAACTTGGTCTAAACTCAGCGCGTTCCTCACGGACTTCCTCGAACCCTTCTCTGAAACGGCGTGTTTCCTCTGAACGCCGCGTGGGCTCGTCGCGTCAGCGCTGTTTGGTTAATCAGGAGTTTTCCGGCCGTTGCGTAACAGCGTTAAGACCGAGACTCGTGGGAGGATTTGTGAATGAGCAAACTTTGACACACATTTAAAACGGGGCAGTGGGACGGTCCCGGAGGCAGAGCTTCTTCTTCAATACCAGCGCCTAGAAATGCCTCCTCTCCCACACTGTACATTCTAATAAGTAAAGTTTCCTTGGTAGAAACCGGGAAACCGGATGCACAAACATCTTGTTCAAGAACACTCGTCTACATAATTCAACTATACTGTTGCATACAAGTATTGTGAACTCGAGGTTCACTAGTTAAACAAAATAGGATTTACCATTTTATTTTACACTTTCATTTCTTATACAGCATGAGATGCATATACTAGTTTAGTTAACTATGTGTATCCTAGTAGTGCCAACTTGGACATAGTAAGTTTGTCTAAGTAACAATAACTGGACTTGCAACACTCTACAGATAAAAACACAACAACTTAACTTGATATCGTTCACACATTATTACAGAACACACTTGAGTAGAATGAATATTTTTATTACTCTTTAACAGAAACTTATTTTTGAACTGGGACTTAAAACATCAATACTTGATTATTATTAATTAAATAATACAATTAATAAAATAAATGATTACAATGTTTTGTAAAGTTTAGTATTAAGCTGGCATTAGCGGTATCAACTTCAAGTCAAAATCGTTTTTAATATTTATTTTCTAGAACTGAGCAGTGAATCAAAACACAGATGTATTGCGCTGAAATAGACACTATTAGAGTTTAAACATAGGAGAAGATACCATGATTTAGACTAGAAATGGAACCATTTCCAAAATAGTGCATTGGCACAAAGTTAATCCTAAATTCCTCAGGAGTATTTGTTTGGGGCAGATCTTTTGTTGTCAGGTGTAGATGAACAGTCTCTTCAGAATTCAGTAAACTGTCTTCATACCTTGGTCCATAATGAGTGAACAAAGTCCCCAAGAGATGGTGAAACACTTTAGTTTATGAATAATGTCCATGACATCAGGTCCAGAAGGTTGGTCACAGGCTGAAGGTCTCATGTGTTGTAGCTGCAGTTAAAAGAAGGATCTGATGCATCAGAAATATCAGAGGTTGTAACAGAAATAAACCCATTCACATATAGGTGTATTTATTTATTATACAGTCTCAAATGTATAAGATCATGAGTGAAATCATTACTGAGCAGATCAATAGCAAGAAGTGTCTCAATTTCCAAGACTAGCAGAGACTTCAGGACTGCATTGTGGCATCCTGGCACTTAAACAACAAGAGAAACCCTTTTCCCTCAATGCCCTTAATATCCAAGTTATTTCAAATGTGTTACAAATGCAGAAAAGCCCTTACCTGTGGATTCATGTGCAGGGAGAAGATCAGCTGCTCCTTTGTTGTTGGTGGTTCAGATGCTTCGACTGAGAATCTCCTACAAACCCCTAAATGAAGCAGAAAACATCTCCAGGTTATTGATTTAACGCGGTCATTAAATATCTGCCATTTGTTTTAGAGAAAAGGCCGACAGTGCATTATACCTCAGTCTAGGTGTGAACAAAGTCCCAAAGAGAAGGTGAAGAATATTGTCAACAACATCAGGTCCTCCAGAATGATCGTCCTCAGACTGAAGCCTCGTGTTTTTGCTGCAGTCAGAATCCTGAAATGGAAAGAACTGTGTGAGTTTTTACACAAGCAAAATGACAAGAGGACAGCAGTGTGACGTCTCAGCCGTTACAAACAAATGAAGACAAACAAAGTTAAATATTTTCAAAGTTTCAAAAAGTCAGTCATAATAAATATTGTTCATTTCAAGTGTTTGCATAATGTTGTTCACATAACATTGAATATTGTCTCCTTTAATAAAGACGCAGAGCTCAGTAAACCACGGTCTCTTCATTTTGGCACAACTCCTCTGTAAATTGCTGCGGCACTAAACGCGTCCGGTGTGGGCCGGTGTTGGGCCGATGTGGGGCCGGTGTGGGGCCGGTGTGGGGCCGGTGTTCTCCAACATAGTCTGGGATTTACTGTGGACAGCAAAGAATAGTTTAGGTTTTACATGAGAATTCAGAAACTCTGTGAGCCTGATGACAACATGGTTTGTTTGACTCAGAGTGAATTGCAGTGGTGCTGCAGTCGCCTACAAGAGAGAGAACACAAACAATATGTTTAGATAAAACAAAAGACATAAAGTAAGTCAAAGATGTTGTATATTTGTTTCTGAAACCAAGCATAAAAGAAAACAGATCTTTAAAAATAATGTTCTCAAATAAAATGTTAGTAACTCTTTTAAACGCGCTTTAAGATGAAGTAAAAATGCACTGCAGTCAAAAATCACAGTTAGCTAAATAGTTGTCCGGTTCTATATCGGCTGCTTCGTGTTTCTTTCTCTCACAAAATGCATCATTTGCATTAATAAAGTTTCAATATCTTACTTACGTGTCAAATGAGCAGTTTCCACCGTGTTTTCCACTCCATTTGAAGAGACATTTCTAGTTTTCAAATTCAAATACTAGTTCTGCACTTCCACAGCACATGTGCAGTATGAACTGGCTGGAGTGCTCCATATCACCACCTAGCGTCCTGGCATGGTATAGCACTAAAACAGACTGAAGTATAGTTTACTTTACATGGTCCAGTGCCTCTCAATGCACTTTCCACGTGTGACGTCTAAACAGGCTCTACACTATGTTTTTGCAAGTAAGATCAATTTTTTGAGAAAAAACAAGTAATATTTAAAAAGGACGCGAATAAACATATTGTGTAAAATAGTAACTATTGTAAATGCGCTCGAGTCTGACATCTTTAGATTTAACTTTATTGTCTTTGTGTTTTTGTGACGGTGAACCAAAGTGGACAGATGGCATCAAAGGCAATAAGTTAATGATAAAAAACAGTTAAACAGGAATCAGACTGAACTCATTAAAGGCTCCGAGTCACTGACGCTGGACTTCTCTACGCTGAGCTGATAAAGGACATCCAGGGATTGTTGTTCACGGCCAATCACCTTCCTGCATTCTTTAGGATTTCTTTGTAGCTTGTTTTGGTTGGCCTCATGGTTCTACCCTGGCCTGTTGGTCTCTCATAAGGGGCTTCTGAACCGCTCTTTGTCTGACCCGTCACCTATAGGACCTGTTTGCCCTGGGAGACCCTACCAGAAGCCCTAGAGAACAGAGCTCCAGGATCCTTCGGGTCAAACCCCTCCCCCACGTTAAGGCGGGGCCTCCAGGAGGGGCCGGGTCGTGGTTGAACCAGGACCTTTATTTTGCTAAATAATGAGAAACGTGGTCGTAAAGTTCCCGTTTTATCACCAGCACTAAACGTGACATCTGCTCCGACCCGTAAAAACCTCCACAAACCGCCGCCTCGTGTCGTCCTGCGTCCGGAGTTCAAAGGTCATCCTCATTATTGCGCCGCATGGACGACGGAGGCGTTTAGTTACCAGCCCGTAAACCCAGCTCCACCAATCAGGAGCCACGACGGGAGCGGCTTTGACCAATCAGAGGCCGGGGTTTCTTTATGAAGGGCCAGTAAACCGCAGACTTCCTGCCCGAGCCGCGGTAAAGCCAAACCGCGACGTTAACGAGGGAACGGTTTGGCGGGTCAACAGTCGGGCCTGTTTGAACTGAGCTTTATCGCTATGTATGAAATGAACCACAGCATTAGAACATCATCTCCTTTGGGCCTAAGCGTTGATACGTTACGTCTATATCGGCGTTTTTCAACATTTTTGAGCCGAGGCACATGTTTTTCATTGAAAAATCACGAGGCTCACCGTGCACCAGCAGAAAATGTTAAACAATGTAACTCTGTAGCCTACAGTACATTCACAAAGTGCATCCATGCGTCGCTAATTCTCTCAAAGAAATGAGCTACCTGCGGCACTTTCTGATATGGAAGGGTTTAATATGGCGACTCTGCCGATCAGCACAGAGACTTGACACATTATTTGCAGATAATTATTGATAGTGTTTTCCTACTGGGTGAAATTGGATAATTTCCCACGGCACACCAGACAATATCTCACGGCTCACTAGTGAAAAACACGGGTCAATATAACGATTCGATAGTGACTCAGAGACTAACAGGAGCAGGAGGATTTACTGTGGAACGGTCGGCAACCGGAACCAAACTTTTTTCTTTTATGCACAATGAGTAAAAAAAAAAAAAAGCTTAAAGTGGCAACAATATAAACAATAATAAAATATATATTCAATAAAATTGGAACAGACTTTAAAAAAAAACACACAAGTAGCATTTCTAGGAACAGGCTCAGAGCTAACCACACATATATATATATATATATATATATATATATATATATATATATATATATATATATATATATATATATAACCAGGAAGTGCACATCATATACAGCAGTAGAAGTAGAAAGTATCCCAGTTTTAACTTGCAGTAAATTGTATATGTGCCATAGTTTGTGAATAGTCTTAAATGTTAAACAATTTCAAGTGGGATTTCTTGTTCCTTGGGCATTAGCTGGAGCTCGAATCGCCTCAAATTCAACATAAATAACCTTTATTCCAGCGATTTGAAGTCTTTTGTCTAATTTGGGTTTATGGATTCACATCAGGCCCAGATGATGAGTTCAGCAGCAGCGTGTGATTTATAAAACCGAAATGCGTTTGTCTCGGCTCAGCGCAGGGTAAACACAGGTCACCAGAGCGTTGGTTTAACCCCGGCTCCTCCAGGTCACTGCGGGGTCGTCCTGGTTGTGTTCGCACCTGGGGGCCCGTGTCATGTGATCACACCTGGCGTCACAAAGTCACGTGACCGTTCAGTGACCCCCGACAGAGAGACGCTCAAACGGTCACAACACTGCGAACAATCTCGTGACCAGCAGGAGCTTTGTGGTTCACCTCTTCACCACCACCTGAACCGAGCACCGTTTTTTTTTTTTTACATTTGGCATTACCTCAATCTAAAAGCTTCTTGGAAACGCATGAAAATAGAGACAGAAAACACAAGGAAAACAACGATAAATCATAACAGAAGAGTGACAAAAAAACTAGGAATGTTTCCAAAATGAAAGTAAGTCATTCCCACTACTGCCCCGTCTCATCCAGAGAGAAAGTAGAGTTCCCCATAAAGACTCTTTATCTCCTGGTGGCTCCTCCTTTGTGGCGACTTCTCTCCGTTTTGGCGGATTAAGCCGGAGGCCCCGGAGGAAGACTCGTCGACAGCGGCGGAGACAAAGGCACAGCTGCAGACTTCCAGACTCCGTCACTTCAATCCTGAAACACCCTCACTGTGACCTCCGACCTCTGCTGTTCTTTGAACCCGCCCTAGTCCCGCCCCCCACCGAGTGTTTCCTGTGTTTGATTGACAGGCAGTGAAAGGCTCTGGAGATATGTCTTTAAGAGGCGTTATTCCACAGAGCTATGATTACTATTTAAACTCGCAGTCAGAGGTCCCGTCAGTGATTTGTGTGAGGGCCACGTTTGTGCCCCGGGCCGCACTTTGAACAGCCCTGGTTCTTGTGAAATCCTGATTTTATCCTGGTCCTGGTTTCTGGTCCGTCCTCCTTTCATGTGACAGTTCTGAAGGCGACCTCCGACCCCGACGTGACCTCGTGACCCCACACGTTCAGCCAGACCCCACACCTGTCTTCACACTTGAACCGCAGCGCCACCTTAAAGGGTTTAAGGCGGTATGATTTTAGGAAAATGACTGAAGTTGATTGAATGAAGCGTTTGTTCTTTGAGCCGAAGGTCAGGGCGGTTGAAACTCAGCTCTGACCTTGTGTCCTTGGGCCAAGAGTGAACCGTTCAGCGCCTAAAGGGGGGCTCTAAACCAGACGCCTTCAGCTCGGGGGTCTGGCGAGCTTTGCTGTTGGACTGGTTCAGGTGGAAGGAAGAGACGCGGCGACGCTATAATTAGAAGAGTGATGACGTGCAAAGTATAAATGCCAATATTTGTCATATTTAACCAAAGTACTTGTTTTGGCGTCAGTGTTGTGTTCCGTGAGAATGGCAGCTGGTGATGGGATTTACGGCTCTTTACGGGTAGCCGAGTCTTTGGGATCTGGGGTTTAGTGGGTAAATGGAATGATTCAGAGGAGCCAGGGCAAATACTAGAGGAAAGAAGCCGCTAAAATACAAACTGTGAAGGTAAGCAACATGCAAATGTTATGCTAACACAAGCTAAAGTTGCGCTAACAGCGGCTAATTGCTAACATTGGCAAAATCCTCTTTTTCAACAGCAGTAGGATGTTAAATCCGTATGACATGCTTGTTAATAGTTAGCCTGGCTAACCCCAGGTTAGCCACACACCTGGCTAACCTGGGGTCGAATCCTTTTGAACTTCACAGCAGTCTGGGGACCAATCACAGAACGAGGAGAGACGGTAAGACGATGACGTGCTATTCGACAGACGGAAGCCTGTAGTTTGTTTACGGATCCAACATGACAGCAGCAGACGCGACGCCATCTTTCCATCAGGCTTCAGACCGTGTTCTAAATAGTTTAGCTCGAACATGTACGGCGGGTACGTCATACGTCATCTGACACGAAGATACGATTGGCTATGGCTACGTGCCGACGCATGAGAGACATTCAGCACAATGAAATGGGTGGTCCCCAGACTGAATATCACGTGTGATTTTAGTCTGGCGTTAGTCAGGCTAGTTAATAGTGAGGGCTGTCCTGTCTCTCATTGGCCAATCAGAGGCCAGAGTCAGTTCACGTCACATTAGTCTCACAGCCAGAGGTCGGTCCCAAAGCTTGTGCCTGGTCAGACCGGTTTGGCCTCGGCCCTGGAGACGTTCACCAGGACCGGGCCCGTCAGTGGAAACAGGGCTTTACTGTGTTTCGTCTGGAGATCGCACAAGGCGCAGCTCGTCAGCTGTGTTTCCAAACTTTTGACCCGTACTGTATATCATTTATGTGGTTTCTATATAACTAACCTCTTATAATCTGAAGTGGCCATTGGATGTGTATCTGGCGCCACAAAAAGCAGATTCTTGACTGAATAAGACTTCTTTCATCATTTGCGATGCTTGATGAGTAATGCTAATGGCTAATATGTTACAAGTAGGAGAAATACAGTGAGCGTGCTAATGCTAACGGACTCTGAAAGGTTTCCCGGACCAGCCGACTTACTAACTGACCGCACATTTATTTATATGTTAGAAACTTTATTGAACTCTGAACTGATCCATTGTTGGATCATGGGCTTGAAGAACGTGGAGGCCGCCTCACGTTTTATCCAAAGTATAACCCGGGAAGTGCAGATCAGAGGAGGAACAGACTTAACTCAGAACTACTTTCTGACGAGGGATCTTTGTCACACTATGCTAACACCTCAAAAAGGTTCATGTAGCTCCACACATCCCTGAATATCTCTATGGTCTGGACACATCACGATGAGCTCGCTCTGCCCTTCACCAGAACACAGCGGCGAAGGAGGAAGTGCGCTGGTCTGTTTTTAGCCCGATTGTGATAACACCATAATGATACAGCGTGAGCATCTGTCGTCATGTGACTGCCCACAGAAAGCAGGAAGTGGAGGCGCGGATTGGGCTGACAGATCCGGCGCTGACTAACCCCCACTCTCTCACACAGAGGAGATGAAGAAGGACTCGTCTTCATCACAGCGGCGTCACGGGAACGCGGTCCGTCAGCAAACTACAGGAATAGACTCAGCAGCCAAACCCGGGGAGAGACCGGCGTGGACTGTAGCCGTGTCTTTGGGATACTTTATTTCCTTTATGTAAAGATACAGGAACGCCCATAAGATAGGGTGACCAGATTTTCAGACTAAAAAGCCATTTATTGACTGTTTTCCCTAAGCTAAATGGTTAATCTGCGTGTGACTATCTTACACCATGCAACAATCAGCATTAACATGATGGACTTTATATTTCTTATTGGTTTCTACCTGGTAATGGCCCAAAGACATGAATTTTCAAGCAAAGTTTGTTACTCTGTGGATCATATTGGCCAAACACTGGGACACTTGGGACAGATCCTGTGTGAAACTGGGACAAATTAATGGTTTTGGAGGAATGTGTGGGGACATGGGACAGAGGACTCAAAACTGGGACTGTCCCGGGTAAACTGGGACGCCTGGTCACCCTACCGTAAGAGGTCACGTTTGAAGCTGCCAGAGAGAAAAACAAAGAAAGAATTAGGCCACTCTTTCACCGATTACTCCACAATGACTTCAACAAATGCTGAATCGTGGACGTACAGTATTTTCTACCACATAAAGATACAGAGCCCTTAAATACATAAATAACAGGGAATGCTAACGTTAGCTTCAAGCCACATGCTAACGGCTAGCGTTGCGTGTCGGTTTTTTGCTTCTCCTGGATAATCTGCTTAATTTTCTGATTTATCAATGAAACAAACCCCTCACAGGGACCCAATGATGACACGATGTGCTTTTAGTCTGCCACAAAACTGAGTGATTATGAATGTATTTTCTAAATAACGGTTCGCATTGCCGGCAGTAAGTCAGACCTGTTCCCGGTGCGTGTTGGTCTCCGCAGGGCTGCCCTTTGTCCCCGGTTCTGTTCATCACCTTTATGGACAGAATTTCTAGACTGTATCGGACTGTAGCTCGGACTCGAGTTGCTGCTCCTTCACGTCGAAAGGAGCAGCTGAGGTGGCTAGGGCCTCTGTTCCGGATGCCTCCTGGCCCCCTCCCTTGGGATGTTCTCCACTCGAAATGTTGTTTGTTTATTGTTTGTTTATTTGTTTATTTGAGCAGTACACATAGTGCTCAAAAGGAGTGGGCTGAAGCAAAAGCTTATGATTGCCCACCCCCAAGTGCAATAAAATAAATAAAAAAAGAACATTTCAAGCAGCTACATTCATACAGACCAACTTACAAACTTACCAAAAAGAATAATAATATATGAACTGTTTATACAATTAATTGAAGCAACGCACAGCTACAACAACAATCCCGTTTCATGTACGATGTCTAGAACAAAGCAGTCAAAAAAAAAAAAAAATGTGATCCTTAATATATTTCTTCCAGATTTTTACCCTTGATAACCGAGAGTTACTTTTATGTTATGAAGGTACATTAATAGATATTATAATCTGAGATCTTGATACTTTCCAGTTGTCATTACCATTCTCAGTATAATTTTAATTTGGGTGTAATTTCCATAATCATTATTATTATATATTTATTTAATTGAGTTATATGTGAAGTATGCTGCAAGCCCTGCATAGTGTGGTGCATTAAAAAGCCAAAGTGTAGAGCGGGCCAGATGAAGAGGGCAGTAACTCCCAATCAACAAACCCCCACATGGCTGCCCTAACAGCTGATTTTGTAGAATATGTTCCTATGCTGAGTGGTGCATTAAAAGACAAGGTTTAGAGCCCGTTGGGAGGATTCCTCTCAACAGATCCATAACCTGCCAACCCTAATTCTCCATTTGTGAATTTGAGCAATAGAATGACAACCGTTCCAAGCAGCAACACTCTTCCAGATTATAGAGGAACAATACACATAATCCATCCTACTGCTCCCCCTAGTGGCAACACATTTCTTCTTGTCTGTATATTTCAAAAGTCTTTTGTTTGTATTTAAATTTGAACAGGTTGATGTTTGGACATCGTTTCAAATCCATCTCCAGTTTATTCCACAATTGAACACCATTAACTGTTGGACTAAAACTTTTCAAAGTTGTGCTATGTTTCTGAATCCTAAAGTTTAATTCATCACGTAATTCATAACGACCAGTACGTTCTTGGAACCTTCTTTGTAATTGGTTTGGTAACAATTTATACCTTGCTTTGAATAACATTTGAACAGTTTGGAACTCAACAATGTCACAAAACTTCATGATCTTTGATTTTAAAAATAATGAGTTTGTGTGGTCCAAAAACCCAACTTTATGAATTACTCGGATAGCTCTTTTTTGCAACAATATTATTGGTTTAACTGTGTTTTTGTAAGTACTACCCCAAACCACAGTACAATAATATAAGTAGGGCAAAATCAGAGAACAGTATAAGGTATGTAGAGCTTTGATGTTTAAAATGTGCTTTGCTTTTGCTATTACTGAAATGCTTCTAGAAATTTTCGTAGATATATATTTAATATGAGATTTCCAAGTAATTCTGTCATCAATAATCACACCAAGGAATTTGATTTCATGCACTCGCTCGATAACAACACCTTCTATCTGAATTGCTTCCTGAGCATTGGAGTTACAGTTGCCAAATATCATCATTTTGCTTTTACTCAGATTTAAAGATAATTTATTTTGTTTGAACCACTTGTTGACACTTTTGAGTTCCAAGTTAACAATCCGACACAGCTGCTGTAAGTCGTCTCCTGATGCAAAAATATTTGTATCGTCAGCAAACAAGATAAATTTAAGTATTTCAGACGTTTTACAAATGTCGTTAATATACATATTAAACAATTTTGGGCCCAGAATAGAACCTTGAGGTAAACCACAGACAATTTGTCGACAACTCGACTGATAATCACCGATTTTCACACATTGTTTTCTATTTTTTAAGTAACTGGTAACCCACTGTAGAGCTACCCCCCTAATTCCATAAAGTTCTAGTTTATTAATTAATATATCATAGTTTATTGTATCAAACGCTTTACTCAGGTCAATAAATAACCCTATTGCACATTTCTTGTTATCTACAGCATTAGTTATTTCTTCAGTTATATCAAAGAGCGCGTGTGAGGTTGAGTGATTGTTCCTAAACCCAAACTGATTGTCCGAGAGTAAATTACACTTTTCAATAAAGCTGTCGAGTCTAGAGTTAAAAACCTTTTCTAAGATTTTAGAGAATTGCGGTAAAAGGGAAACAGGCCTATAGTTTGTAAAGAGATGTTTATCTCCTGCTTTGAACAGAGGAATCACTTTTGCTACTTTCATACTATCAGGAAATTGTCCAGTTTGCAACGATAAGTTACAGATGTAAGTTAACGGCTTAGAGATACTTTCAATAACAGTTTTTAAAGTTTTCATGTCCATGTCATGGTAATCGGTCGAAGTTTTATTTTTACACCCTTTAACAATGTCCAGTATCTCCTTTTCCTCCACAGGTTTGAGGAACAGGGACATAGGATTTGCTTCTATCAGATCACAATTATAGTTCTCAACGTTTACAATTTTTGCAGCAAGGTTCGGTCCAACATCTACAAAGAATTTATTAAATGTTTCGACTACTTCATTCATATTGTTTAAAGTGTTATCCTCATCTTTGAAATATTTTGGATAATTAATCGTTCTTGGTTTATTTCTAATTATACTATTTAAGATGTTCCATAAACCTTTAATATTATTAGGCCCGAGCGGACCTGGCAGGTCTCGGGCCTCTTGTAATTGTACAAGCAGTGCGCGGAGCGCACTGAAGAAAGACGTGCGCGTAGCGCACGTCCCACGGGAAAAGAGCGCGGAGCGCTCAAAACCCATGTATGAGACAGTAATCAGGGGACTCCCGGCACCAACACCTGTCCGATGATATAGGCGTGTGCCGCGAAAGCGGCACATTTGTTGCTGCTTTTAAAAAAAAAAAGGTGAAAACCACAGTGAAGGCGCAACATGGACAAGAAAGTGGTCGATGACGAGCGAAGCTCGTCATCGACCAAGGCCACTCACCAAAGCCCAAAACACTGATACAGTGACTCGGGGCATCGAGCCCTATCTGGTGATATAAGTATTTGCCGCGAAAGCGGCAAATTTGTTCTTGTACTCACAAAAATACGCAAAAAAAATCCCATAGAGAAACATTGACAAAGAAGAGGTAAAATACGAGCGCAACGCGCTCGTATTTGATAATAAACCTTACGGGTGGATTACTGGACGTGAGACCTTTCCGAATATATAAGGTTGGCCGCCGGAGGCGGCGCTATATTGTTATTGTACTGGTTTTTCTTATTATTAGGCCCGAGCGGACCTGGCAGGTCTCGGGCCTCTTGTAATTGTACAAGCAGTGCGCGGAGCGCACTAAAGAAAGACGTGCGCGTAGCGCACGTCCCACGGGAAAAGAGCGCGGAGCGCTCAAAACCCATGTATGAGACAGTAATCAGGGGACTCCCGGCACCAACACCTGTCCGATGATATAGGCGTGTGCCGCGAAAGCGGCACATTTGTTGCTGCTCGTAAAAAAAAAAGGTGAAAACCACAGTGAAGGCGCAACATGGACAAGAAAGTGGTCGATGACGAGCGAAGCTCGTCATCGACCATGGCCACTCACCAAAGCCCAAAACACTGATACAGTGACTCAGGGCATCGAGCCCTATCCGGTGATATAAGTGTTTGCCGCGAAAGCGGCACATTTGTTCTTGTACTCACAAAAATACGGAAAAAAAAACGGGTAGAGAAACATTGAGAAAGAAGAGGTAAAAGACGAGCGCAACGCGCTCGTATTGGATAATAAACCTTACGGGTGGATTACTGGACGTGAGACCTTTCCGAAAATATAAGGTTGGCCGCCGGAGGCGGCGCTATATTGTTATTGTATGGGTTTTTCTTATTCTTATTATTATTTTTCTTCTATCCGTGTTTTTTTGGAATAAATCGCCCAAACTTTGACGAAAACTCCCCATTTTTTGCCCAAAATTAGAAATCACGGCGATACACAGTGTCAAAAAGTTTCGTTAAAAAAATCACAAAAATGGCGCGTCAGCGCCCCCTGGAAAATCAAGATTACATTGCGCCTATGGAGAGACACCGAAAAATCTGAAAATTTTAGTTCGTCGTAGACGAAAAAAATTCGGCACAGTGATTGGTCACGTGAAGCCCAACAAAAAAACACATTACGCGGTTGCTAGGCAACCAACAGTATGGCGGCCATATTGGCCCGAAGAGGGACTTGGCGCCGAAGGCGCCATTTCATGCCCACGCATTTGAACGAACTCGTCCTAGGGCTTTTAACGCAGCGACTCCCCGTTCGCTCCAGATCATCTCCACATGTGGGAGATTAAAAGTTATTAAAAACTTTTTAATAGGATTTTTGGTTTTGCCGTGGCAACGCCATGAATTTGGCGTCCGTTTTCGCCGCTCGCCGCCGTGTTCAAACAGCCGTAACTCACACATACTTTGGCCGATTTGAACAAAAATTGAATCGTTGGTTGAGTCGTCGACCCCGGATGTTCTGATATAGGAATTTTGAAAATTGCCGCAATAGCGCCCCCTGCAGAGCACAAAATAAAAATGAATGGAGCCAAAAATTAAACTTTGTCGTAGATGCATGAAATTTGGTACAGACATCCGTCACGTGATCCCGAACAAAAAATATATTGATGCCCCGCCCCTTTTCCCACCGTGTTGCCATGGCAACGACCCAATGTCAACTTTGCCGCAGCCTAACCAAAATCGGTACACGCGTGCGTCATGACTGTCCGAACAAAAAAGTACATTACACGGTTGCTAGGTGACCAACAGGAGGTCGGCCATTTTGGGAAAATCAGCGCCGAAGGCGCCATTTCTTGCCTGTGCTCTTTTATAAACTCCACCGAGGGTGGCAGCGACATTATACGCAGGTAGGGCGCGGCAGCGCCTCCCGGTTATTGCGGCGGCGTGCGGGAACCGGCGTCAATCGGCCACCGCGGCCCGCGAGGGCCTCCCAATGCCGCTTGCGGCTTTAATTATTATTATTATTTTTCTTCTCCCCCCCTAAATCCACTTTCCCACCGACGAAAAGTCCTGAATTTTTGCACAAAATTCAAGCACGTAAATCTAAGATCTTTCACATTTAGAAAATGTAAAAATTCAAAAAAATGGCGCGTCAGCGCCCCCTGGAAAAACCACGTTAACATTGCGCCCCATGTTAAACACCCCCAAAATGCCGCAAAACCCGAAAAACTTACTTCGTCGTAGACGAAAAAAATTCGGCACAGTGATTGGTCACGTGAAGCCGAACAAAAAAACACATTACGCGGTTGCTAGGCAACCAACAGTATGGCGGCCATATTGGCCCGAAGAGGGACTTGGCGCCGAAGGCGCCATTTCATGCCCACGCATTTGAACGAACTCGTCCTAGGCCGTTGAACGCAGCGACTCCCCGTTCGCTCCAGATCATCTCCACATGTGGGAGATTAAAAGTTGTTAAAAACTTTTTAATAGGATTTTTGGTTTTGCCGTGGCA
The DNA here is from genome assembly GCA_021464625.1 of Proterorhinus semilunaris. Taxonomy (NCBI): domain Eukaryota; kingdom Metazoa; phylum Chordata; class Actinopteri; order Gobiiformes; family Gobiidae; genus Proterorhinus; species Proterorhinus semilunaris. Next base: position 2,093,197 of record CM038356.1, on the reverse strand, counting down.
ACGCCATGAATTTGGCGTCCGTTTTCGCCGCTCGCCGCCGTGTTCAAACAGTCATAACTCACACATACTTTGGCCGATTTGAACAAAATTTTAACCGTTGGTCGAGTCGTCGACCCCGGATGTTTTGATATAGGAATTTTGAAAATTGCCGCAATAGCGCCCCCTGCAGAGCACAAAATAAAAATGAATGGAGCCAAAAATTAAACTTTGTCGTAGATGCATGAAATTTGGTACAGACATCCGTCACGTGATCCCGAACAAAAAATATATTGATGCCCCGCCCCTTTTCCCACCGTGTTGCCATGGCAACGACCCAATGTCAACTTTGCCGCAGACACACCAAAATCGGTACAGGCATGCGTCATGACTGTCCGAACAAAAAAGTACATTACATGGTTGCTAGGTGACCAACAGGAGGTCGGCCATTTTGGGAAAATCAGCGCCGAAGGCACCATTTCTTTTGCCAGCTCTTTTATAAACTTCACCGAGGGTGGCAGCGACATTATGAGCTGGTAGGGCGCGGCAGCGCCCCCCGGTTATTGTAAATTACATGGTTGCTAGGTTACCAACAGGAGGTCGGCCATTTTGGGACAATCGGCGCCGAAGGCGCCATTTCTTGCCTGTGCTCTTTTATAAACTCCACCAAGGGTGGCAGCGACATTATAAGCAGGTAGGGCGCGGCAGCGCCTCCCGGTTATTGCGGCGGCGTGCGGGAACCGGCGTCAATCGGCCACCGCGGCCCGCGAGGGCCTCCCAATGCCGCTTGCGGCTTTAATTATTATTATTATTATTTTTCTTCTCCCCCCCTAAATCCACTTTCCCACCGACGAAAAGTCCTGAATTTTTGCACAAAATTCAAGCACGTAAATCTAAGATCTTTCACATTTAGAAAATGTAAAAATTCAAAAAAATGGCGCGGCAGCGCCCCCTGGAAAAACCACGTTAACATTGCGCCCCATGTTAAACACCCCCAAAATGCCGCAAAACCCGAAAAACTTACTTCGTCGTAGACGAAAAAAATTCGGCACAGTGATTGGTCACGTGAAGCCGAACAAAAAAACACATTACGCGGTTGCTAGGCAACCAACAGTATGGCGGCCATATTGGCCCGAAGAGGGACTTGGCGCCGAAGGCGCCATTTCATGCCCACGCATTTGAACGAACTCGTCCTAGGGCTTTTAACGCAGCGACTCCCCGTTCGCTCCAGATCATCTCCACATGTGGGAGATTAAAAGTTGTTAAAAACTTTTTAATAGGATTTTTGGTTTTGCCGTGGCAACGCCATGAATTTGGCGTCCGTTTTCGCCGCTCGCCGCCGTGTTCAAACAGTCATAACTCACACATACTTTGGCCGATTTGAACAAAATTTTAACCGTTGGTCGAGTCGTCGACCCCGGATGTTTTGATATAGGAATTTTGAAAATTGCCGCAATAGCGCCCCCTGCAGAGCACAAAATAAAAATGAATGGAGCCAAAAATTAAACTTTGTCGTAGATGCATGAAATTTGGTACAGACATCCGTCACGTGATCCCGAACAAAAAATATATTGATGCCCCGCCCCTTTTCCCACCGTGTTGCCATGGCAACGACCCAATGTCAACTTTGCCGCAGACACACCAAAATCGGTACAGGCGTGCGTCATGACTGTCCGAACAAAAAAGTACATTACATGGTTGCTAGGTGACCAACAGGAGGTCGGCCATTTTGGGAAAATCAGCGCCGAAGGCACCATTTCTTTTGCCAGCTCTTTTATAAACTTCACCGAGGGTGGCAGCGACATTATGAGCTGGTAGGGCGCGGCAGCGCCCCCCGGTTATTGTAAATTACATGGTTGCTAGGTTACCAACAGGAGGTCGGCCATTTTGGGACAATCGGCGCCGAAGGCGCCATTTCTTGCCTGTGCTCTTTTATAAACTCCACCAAGGGTGGCAGCGACATTATAAGCAGGTAGGGCGCGGCAGCGCCTCCCGGTTATTGCGGCGGCGTGCGGGAACCGGCGTCAATCGGCCACCGCGGCCCGCGAGGGCCTCCCAATGCCGCTTGCGGCTTTAATTCTTATTAGTATCCAACAACTTATTATAATAATCCTGTTTACATTTTCTAATGATACCTGTCAGTTTATTTTTATATTTCTTATATTTATCCTCAGCTTCTTTTGTTCGGTTACTTATAAAGTTTTTGTAAAGATTTTTTTTTTTCTTGCAAGCATTTAGTAAACCTTTAGACATCCATGGTGTTTCTTTACACTTTCTGTTTTTACTGTATTTCTTCATTGGGCAGTTTTTGTCGTATACCTTTTGAAATACTTGCGTAAACTCATCATAAGCCATATTCGTGTCATTCTCTCTGTACACAATACTCCAGTCTTGAGCTAAAAGCTCCTTTTTAAATGCATCAATAGTTTTCTCTGTTTTTACCCTTCTAAACCAATACTTGTTTTCCTCTTCATCTTTTACATATCCATTTTTATACATAACGAAAACTGGAAGGTGATCACTAATATCATTTATAATTAACCCGCTGACTGTATCACTTTCAATTTCATTTGAGAAAATGTTATCAATCAAGGTGGCACTATGAGTTGTTATTCTACTTGGTTTAGTGATTAGAGGAAACAGACCTATACTGAATAAAGTATTTATAAATTCGTCCGTCTTTTTATGTTTATATGGGTTTAACAGATCGATGTTGAGGTCTCCCCCCACAAACATGACTTTATGATTTAATCCTGAAAAGTGCTCCTCCATCCAGTTAGAAAAAACATCTACATCAGAGCCAGGTGTTCTATAAATACAACTCACAATAATATTTTTCTTTTTTTGCCTTGTAATTTCAACAGTAAGGCATTCAAGTGTATCATCCACCACCATTGTCTTATTTTCCATTACTTTGTAACTATAGTTGGAGTCTATAAACATAGCTACGCCCCCTCCATGCTTGTTCTTTCTGTTCATACTTATAAATTCATAACCATCAATAGAAAACTCAAATTCTCTGTCATTATTAATCCATGTTTCTGTGATTAGGATGACACTGAATGGTGTGGAAAACTGTTTTAAGAAGCTTTTGATGTGGTCAAAGTTTGCATAGAGGCTTCGACTATTGAAGTGGATTACAGTGAATGCCTTAATGTTCTTAAGTTTACTATTGTACAGATCCTCTGTGTAGTATTGACAGTCATTGGTAGCTCTAGTAAAAAAGTTATTTTCCGGGTCGATGTCGATCTCAGTGTTCTGTAGGTCGTATTGAGAGAATGTAAAATCCTGGGAGTTTGCTTCAGCAATTCTCCTTATTGAAAAGTCCAAGTCGGTGCTTCCTATAGAACTATATGTATTACTGGACATGTGAAATTATGTGCTTTTACATACCAAAATCCATACGCTTTTCCCGGTGTTTATACTGGATGTGGTGTACTGCTGCGTGGACGTATAATGAGTTTGTCATATCTCAAGAAGGCGATCTCCCCCCTTTCTCGTGCAGCTCTCAGCTCCGGCATCAGTTCTTTGCGTTTTCTTTTTATTGATTCGGTGTAGTCCTCGTTTATGAAGATTTTTGTTCCTTTAAGTCGTTTGGCGCGCTGCAAGATTTCCTCGCGATCCTTCCACCTCAGTAGTCTGGCGATGATGGGTCTCGGCCAGTCTCTCCCGCCGTCGTGTTTCCCTACGCGGTGAGCCCTCTCCACCTCCACCGCGTGATTTAGCTGTAGCTTCTCCTTCAGTATCTCCTTAACTTTTACCTCGGCGTCGGCCCAGGTCTCCCCAGGCGACTCCAACACTCCCTCAAATACCAGGTTGTTTCTGCGGCTCTGTCCCTCCAGATACTCCAGTTTGTCCGTGATGATGTGTAAATTGTCACATACTTTGTAAAAGTCCGTTTGTAAAGTGTTTGTGCGCTCCGTGAGTTTCAGATTATGTTCTTTTAAAGTGTCCACCTCACCTTGCGTGAACTGCAGGCTTGTTTTTAGTTCTTGAATGTCCTTAGTCTGTAAATCCATGCGGGTGTTTGTTGATTCCATTATGAGTTTAATAAATCCTTTGAAGTTCTCCTGTTGTTGTTGAATTAATTCCCTGAACATGACCCTCTGCTGCTCCATGAGCTCCGTGACTCGACTGAGGCTTACGTATTCCTCTTCCACCGCCGAATCTGCCTGTTGCTTCGCCTCTATTTTCGGCGGTTTAGGCATTTTGCTCCCTCTCGAAATGTACCTGTACCACCCGGCTGCAACAACAGGGACGGTGTCTTCTTCTTTTTGGGGTTTTACGGCGGGCGGCACTCAACTTAAAGGTGCATTTCCACCACCTACTGTATCAGCGTGTGAGCCAGAGCTTAACCCATTATTGTACGTCCTCTTATAAGAAACCTAAAATGAATAACTAAATAACTAAACCTCAATAGCACTAAATGAACAGAACAACCGGAGACTAAACTCTTCTTATAACTTTTGCTTCTTCACTTTAACTCTGGTCAAGACATTCCTCACATTTATCTCCAACCCCTGGCGATGTAGCTCCTGCACCAGAACTCGTCTTGGTCTTAAGTATCTGTTACATCGAAGGAGAACATGCTCCACCGACTAAAGGTCAGGTGTGGTCTTTGTCGGCCATTATAACGTCTCAGGCTGAACCATGTGGCAGGAGGGAAACTGGTTAAAACTTTGCTTTGCATTTCCCATGTAAATGATGTTTGGTTGGTATTTTGTCTTCATTAGTTAAACTTGAACAGTTATAATTTTCGACTCGACCTCATTTTATGTAAAATGTTAAAACTTGCCCGCTAATCTTATTTCTGGAATTGACCCATCCCACTAATGGTGTTTACCTGTGGGAGGTCTTTTTGAGAACCTTCTCCAGAGCCTCAGTCAGTGGGGACTGTGTTCTCCCAAAATTAACTAAATCTTTCGGACAGTCCAGTTTCTCTTTTAATGGATCCAGACGGTGGAACTTTCTGCCCACGGATTTAAAACTGCAGTCCGACATGAACAGTTTTTACAGAGTCTGAAACAATGGCTGAAGTCACATGCTAACGCTGTATGAAATGTATACGGATGATGTGTTTACCTTTTTAAATATTGTATTGTGTGAAATGTGTCGCCTCCTGTGGTGCAAATGAGCAGTTTTGCTACAACGCTAAAAACAATGTATCTGGTTTGTCCAATGCAGTTGTTAATAATAAGAAAATAATAATAATTTGTGCGATGAATACATTTAGCCTGGTAAGAACTTTACTCTTTGTCGAGTCTGCACAATCTGATCTTCCCCACATCTTGTTTAATGTTATTTTTTGTTGTTAAATGTTGAATCTTGTGGCGTTGACTCGACAGTGTAGGACAATAAAGTATCTAATGTTATAAAATACATCTTCGGTCTAAAGGTGTTTCAGACCCTGGTTCTGTCCTGAAGAGCCCTCAGCGCTCACATCTCTCCCTCCTCACTTGTTTCGGCCGATTGTGAATTTGCTAAATGAAAAAAAAAAGAAAGAAAAAGAATCTATTTTCTCCTCTGTGGCGCCCGGCTGCGTGGGCTCATCACTCCAATGATTCACTGCTGCTTTTGTGCAAAGAGCCGCTGCCGTTTGCAACAACACATTCTCCCTGAGATCATGAGAGAAAGGACAGGACAGGATACCAGTGTCTGCGTACATTGGTGTATGAATGGGTGAGAGGTTCCTTGCTGTAAAGCGCTTTGAGTGCCTAATGTAGGTGGAAAAGCGCTATATAAGTTGAGACCATTTACCATTTACCATTTACCATATGTTTAAAGACCAGATGAGACTGGCCAAGGTTTTCTTTGTTTGTTTGTGGGGCCGGGTTGAAAACGTGACTAAACATGGTCGAAATCAGAAGAAGTGGTGCCAGATCAGTGGAAGGTTTTAAAATCTACAGCAAAAGCTTATTCTCTACATGTAGTGTTGTTTTCCGTATCCACCTGCAGCGTCTTTAATAATAAAAATAAAGGCACACAGAGCTGCTCCTCGTGTGTCTCTTTGGAAAGACCGATGTTTTGTTGATAACCTCCATGATAATCAGTGTTGGTACAAGTGTCTTCATTCAGTCTGGCAAACATCCACCGTTATATCACAGTGATATATATATATATATATATATATATATATATATATATATATATATATATATATCAGCTGCTCTGGCCTTGTCCGTGTGTTTTCAGCCCGTCTGAGTCTAATATTAGCAGCAGCAGGAGAAGAAGAGCAGAGCTGTGTGGGCTGAAGGACGCTTCACAGATACTGCAGATAAACACTGGGCCACAGAAAAACCGACTGAATCACGAAGCAGGCCCGAGGGAATCTGACTGCTGCGGGACTAAACCGGGACTAAACCGGGACTGAACCGGGACTGAACCAGGACTGAACCAGGACTAAACCGGGACTGAACCAGGACTAAACCAGGAGTGAACCAGGACTAAACCAGGACTGAACCAGGACTAAACTAGGACTAAACCGGGACTGAACCAGGACTGAACCGGGACTAAACCAGGAGTGAACCAGGGCTAAACCAGGAGTGAACCAGGACTGAACCAGGACTAAACCAGGACTGAACCAGGACTAAACCAGGACTGAACCAGGACTAAACTAGGACTAAACCGGGACTGAACCAGGACTAAACCAGGAGTGAACCAGGACTAAACCGGGACTAAACCAGGACTAAACCGGGACTGAACCAGGACTAAACCAGGAGTGAACCAGGACTAAACCAGGACTAAACCAGGACTGAACCAGGACTAAACTAGGACTAAACCGGGACTGAACCAGGACTAAACCAGGAGTGAACCAGGACTAAACTAGGACTAAACCGGGACTAAACCGGGACTGAACCAGGAGTGAACCAGGACTAAACCAGGAGTAAACCAGGACTAAACCAGGACTAAACCAGGACTAAACCAGGAGTGAACCAGGACTAAACCAGGACTAAACCAGGAGTGAACCAGGACTAAACCAGGAGTGAACCAGGAGTGAACCAGGACTAAACCAGGACTAAACCAGGACTAAACCAGGACTGAACTAGGACTGAACCGGGACTGAACCGGGACTAAACCAGGACTGAACCAGGACTAAACCAGGACCAAACCAACCCAGGGAGAAATCAGGACTGTGTTTTTCATTATGTCTTTGAGTGTCCATAACCCACTATTTCTTTAGTCATATTGAAAAAAGCTTCATGAAAAAAAAAGTGTCAAAAATAAGACAAAAACGTTGATGAAAACGCAACAAAAGAGCGACGAAAAAAGAGCCACAAAAAAACGACAAAAATGTGTGAGCAAAACGCAACAAAGTGACACAAAGCCAGGGTAAAACAAGATGTAAAAAAGGTGACTTAATGCGAGGAAAGAGATCAGTTTTGGATCATGCGTTTCCAATGACAACACGCCTAGTTCCGGCGGCCATTTTGAATACCGAAATAGCATTATGCAGTGGCCTACTACAACAGTGGTTCCTATAGTGGGGGTCGGGACCTCTCGGGGGGTTGCGAGGTCTTGGGTTGGGGTCCCCAGATGATTTCGAGATGAAATCAAAAGAAAGATGCCACTGTTTTTTGTATATTTTGTAATGGTAAAACAGCATTTAATTTGTGAAATCCATTCAAATACGTAAAAGAAACCTTTTAAATGTATGATTTTAAAATGTATTTTTGCCCTAAAGTTGTCCCTGTACTACAACATGTAACAATGTCTCTACTCAAAGTGAAAATAAAAGACAACTGATTGACTTTGTATGGACTCGTAATCATCAGTTTGTCATGTCAAAAGAGTCTCAGTCTGAGTCAGTGTTTAAGCTGCTCAAGACGTTAGCATGCTACCGGTTAGCAACTGTCATCAACCAACTGTCAATGGATGTGTGGCTCACATCTATGAACACTGAGGAAATACTACATGTTGTACATGTTGTATCCAAGGCTAGATGTTTGTGGTTCAGGGTCGGAGCTGAGCTGTTGAAGCCAAATGCTAACCGGTAGCATGCTAACACCTTGAGCAGCTTAAACACTGACTCGCTGGTTTCTTCACATAAAAGTGCGTCTCTGGGGCCGTGTTTTTACTGTTATCTTCATTTATATCCTGAGTAGAGATATTGTTACATGTTGTAGTGCAGCATAATTCTACTTTGGTATTCAAAATGGCCGCCATAACAACAAAAGTCACATGACTGAAAGGCATGTATAGGCTGTGACATTATGGATTTGGATAAAGCTGAACTAGAGAAGATGCACTTATTAAGATGTTAATATGATGGATTCCAAAATGCTTGAATTAAGGCCTTTGATGGTGATTCTCAGTAAGTTTCCAATGGAAGCGTTGATCAGAAATGAACTTACAACAAAGAGTCTTTGACCCGGATGTTATTCTGATCTGGAGTCGCTCAGGTCTCGGTTCAGCATCACTATGAGCCCAAAGAACGACCAGGTTATATTACAGTATTGTGTTGTATATTTATACAACACAATATGTAAATATGATGAGCAACTCTGCCTCAAAGGGAAGAAGATAAATCCCAAGTTTCATCGAGTAATATTGACACTTTGTTCAGAGATTTAAATACAGATGTTATATCATGGTGGCGTTACAAAACAACAGTACATTTAAATCAAAGACCCAGCTCGATATATTTTGCATGAGATGGAGGGTTCATGAGATCTGGGTAATGACCGAAAGGAATGAGTTTCCTTCGCAGGGTGGCTGGGGGTGAGGAGCTCAGTTACCCGGGAGGAGCTCGGACTCGAGCCGCTACTCCTCCACGTCGAAAGGAGCAGCTGAGGTGGCTAGGGCATCTGTTCCGGATACCTCCTGGTCGCCTCCCTCAGGAGGTGCTTTAGGCATGTCCCACTGGGAGGAGGCCTCGTGGAAGGCCCAGGACACGCTGGTGGGACTATGTCTCCGAGCTGGCCTGGTGTCGCCTCGGGGTCCCCCCAGAACAGCTGGAGGAGGTGAAGTCTGGGCATCTCTGCTGAGACTGCTGCCCCCGCGACCCGGCCCCGGATAAAGAGGAAGAAAATGGATGGAGGGTTCATCACAGTCCAGATGTTAACCCCATTGAGAACTTTGAATCAGAACTTGGTGAAAAATTAATATCACTGGATTTTTTGACTTTGCAGAAGCTTATTGAATCAACGCCACGACAAATGAGCTGGATTCAAAGATGAAGACGCTGCAACCAAATATTAGAGCCAAATACCAAATACCAGAGAGGCCATTTACGCCAAGAAATATTGAACAATGACTCGGCGCCGCCCGGTTAAAAAGTCCCTGAATATGGGGACATTTTGTTGCATCTTCGAATCCGTCACTTTTATTAAAGCAAACATTCAAAGTCCTGTTTAGAAACGGCTCATGTACACTGAGCCAGATCGTTTTGCCTTCGACGCCGCGTGCTTTAATCATCAGTAACATTCCTAAAGCAGGATTAAAGCCGGACCCAAACCAGGCTCTCTCGGGTTCCCTCCTGTGATGGTGAAGAGTAAAGTTTGTGTTGTTGGTGTGAGTCCGTCCATCTGCTGCTGATGCTTCCGACTCGGATTTACTCTAATCCCCGAGCGCCACAGAGAGAGGGACGGGAGTTTAACAATGGGAGAGCGGGGTCCACTACTACTATGACTACTACTACTACTACTACTACTACTACTACTACTGCTGCTACTACTACTACTATTACTACTACTACCAGTGTCCGCGTTTACCCTCAGACTGTAGATCCGTGGATCTGAGCCTCGTTCTTCCTCGCTCTAATGGACTTTCCATAAATGTGCAGGTTCTAGGAAGTCATGTGATTATACGAGTTGGAGCCGAGGCCGATACAAGTCAACGAGAGAGAGAAATAGTTTTGAAAAGAAATCACAAATCTGTCATATTCACCATTCTGAATATCATCTCCACTTATGAGACCGCCATGTGACCTTACTTCCTATGTGCCGAGAGAGAAGACTTTGTGACAGCGTTTGTTTCAGGTGGTCCAGCCAGTCCAGAGACATTAACCATAAACCAAGTCCAGAACTCAGCATTTTGACCGTTACCATAGTTACCACAACAGGATTCTCTCCTACAGACCCACTGTCCGGTCACAAACTCGCCAGGTGACTCTTAAACCAGTAGAAAGCCTCTACAATCTGACCACACTAATATTCCATCAAAATACCGTCATTTACCTTGAACATAATGAAACACATTTGGAGCAGATCTGTGGAACTTGTTGTTGTTGATCTTCAATAAAGATTCTTGAGTCGTCGTCTGTACTCTGTAGTTTAAGTGTCGAACGTTTCGTCTCTCATCCAAAAGGCTTCGTCAGCAACACTTATGCTGAAGCTCAGATAAACTAGACTAGATAAAGACCACTGGGGGACATTCAGCTTGGCTCAGCCCCTCGCCTTTAGTAATGGCTACTCTCACAATGGGCAGGTACTCATAGTGAGGAGCTGAGACTCAGGTTGAGTCGGGTCGTTAGAACTACATAGATGTTTGCCCACAGGTGAGAGCAGCCGTTGATAGAGGGAGTTCTTGCTGAACTCTTCCCTGTGGTCTCTATCTAGTCTGCGGGCTGAGCTTGAACTTTGTATCGCTGACGAAGCCTTTTGGATGAAGAGGCGAAACGTTCGACACTTCAACTACAGAAGTACAGAAGACGACTCAAGAACCTGCATTGAAGATGGACAATTCCTGTACGACTGAGAGCCTACACCGGCTACTGCAGGTGCAGACTGTCGTTGTATCCTTGGGCAAGACACTTCAACCAATGCCTATGTGTGAGTGGTTGGTGGTGGTCGGAGGGACCGTCGGCGCAGTTGTGTGCAGCCTCGCTTCTGTCAGTCTGCCCCAGGGGAAACTGTGGCTGCAAATGTAGCCAAAGTTAAACTCAGGTTTATTGTCGTGTTTTTTAGTCTCATGTGTAAAGGTCATTGTTCTCTCCTCCATTTTGAACATGTTTTGTACTTTTAACTGTTTTTGTAAAAGCCTCGAGGGACGAGTTCTGCTATGAGCACTACAGGCATCACGTGTATGTTTCTATATCTGTCCATATCAAATGAACAAAATCAAATACGAATCTAAAGCTTGACTAAAGCTCCCGTTAGTGAAGCCATGACGTGTTGAGACTCTTTCGTGCTTTGGCCGCTGATCCGAGTGTCGTCTTGGTCAAACCGAGTCACGAACTGTGAGCACGACTTTCACAAACCCGTTCACGACTGGGAGACGTGTCGCACGATTCCAGACGCAGGAACAAAGAGTTTTGTTGGGCCGGATAAAAGTTCTTCTATCAATGGATGAATGTGGCCACAGGGAAAAACATTTTCACAAACACGTTTTTCAAAGCGAAAAGATCAGTCCCATTGTGATTTTGGAGGATTTTAAACTGAACCATTGTGCCTTTTATATTGTCTTAGATATTGAGTTGTCTAGCTGGAGTTGTATTCAAAAAGAGCCAGTCTTTTGTACGGCTCTTTGAAATGAACGGATCCCAGAGATTCGGCTCCCACAAAAGAGCCGTAAATCCCATCGCGACTGTTTGAGGTCAGTGTCCGTGTAATGTCAGGCCAGGGCCGGGTCTAAATGTGGACTTCCTGCCCCTGTCGTCGCCCCTCTGAGTCCTGCCGTCCGGCGCTAAAGGGCACCGGGCGCTAATGGAAGCCAACGCGCTAATTTTACCCCGGCATGTGCGACGGCGAGGGCCTTACAGGGGGACGTGTCAAACGATCGGGACGAGACTGGGGGGACAGAATGAATTTACGTTTTATAATTTGAAATAATGTCTCTGTAAGATTAAAATACTAACAATCAAACACACTCCTGGAGCAGAACCGATATAAAGTTGGATTATGGGCTTTAAGACCAATTTGTCCCAAAACCTGAAAATCGTCTGCAGAGGGACTCCCGTCAGCCAGGGTCGGCCATGGGAGTGGATCTCTCCTTCTGGCTCTTCCCGAGTCTCATGCTGCCTTCATGTGCTCTGGTAACGGCAAGTGGCGTTTACCATAATTACGAGCGCACATGAAGGCAGCATAAGAACATCTGCGGCTCATTATTACCGGTGTTGGACGTTACGGTTATTGTTTGGTGGAGCTTGTGAGGCGCCTCCGGCACCAAACAACCCGATTGACTGAAATATATCGAATTTACAAAAGGCAATAAAAATCCTCGACAATAACCCTCATTCCTTTCACCACTGCACTGTTTTAGATCAGCATAGTTTACTCAGTTTTGATCATTTTGTTCATTTTAAAAACTCATGTTTGATATTCAAAGTTTTGACCACATTCGGTCAAACTGTGTGGTCTGTAAACGCACTATTCCTCTGTCCATCACTGGTCAAATTGCACCTTAAACCGTGGATGAAAGACAATCAACTGCAAACACTTTGAATCCGGCCTCTTATATTTATGTATATTTTATGCCTTCCTGTAATAGAATGCAAATGTACATTTTTATTGTTTCTGTGTCACCTGCCTAGGGACTCCATCCATCCATTTTCTTCCACTTGTCCGTTGCCGGGTCGTGGGGGCAGCTGTTGGAGCTGCACCAGCCCCTATGGCGCCCCCTGCAGGTGGTGGGTCCACAGGAGGACGGCCTCATGGTTCTACCCGGGCCTGTTGGTCTCTCATAGGGGCTTCATCCTAGGGACTGCAAATGGAAATTAGCACGTTTGGAGCCGCCGCCTTAACGTGGGGGAGGGTTTGACCTGAATGATCCTGGAGCTCTGTTGTCGGGGGCTCCGTGCCCCTGGTAGGGTCTCCCAGGGCAAACAGGTCCTAGGTGACGGGTCAGACAAAGAGCGGTTCAGAAGCCCCTTATGAGAGACCAACAGGCCCGGTTAGAACCATGAGGCCGTCCTTCTGTGGACCCACCACCTGCAGGGGGCGCCATAGGGGCTGGTGCAGCTCCAACAGCTGCCCCCACGACCCGGCAACGGACAAGTGGAAGCGGATGGATGGAATCTGTCATATTTACACTGTAATTACAGATGATCATTAATATGCACCGTCCCTATTAAATAAATAAATAAAAAATAAAATAATTTACGGGACTTTTACACGAACACTGGTCTGATCGTGACAAAAAAACAGATCTAATAAAACTAAACTGTCCAGGTGTGAATGAATGCGACGACGAGAGAATTACGTAGACAAAATAGCAATTTATTAATAAGTTACGATCTTTTTGCACATTCAGGAGTGTGGAAAACATCTCTCTCCAAAAAACCCGCGTCCCACAAGTGTTCCCTGAAATCACAAGGCTTTTTTCTGACCCGCACGTCCACCCGTTTTCAGCCCGGGCGTCTCCGGGGCGTCGCCGGGCGTCTCCGGGGGCGTCGCCGGGGCGTCGCACTTAAGGCGTTTACAACTCGATTTCGTGAAAAGAAGAAAAGACGTGATTCGGAAACTGAACACGGTCCGAGTAAAAGCGAATATATTACAAGAAATATACACAATTTCATGGATTTGATTTTTTGGCATAATAAACTTTTAACATATCGATCACAAATTCAAGCCACGCGGCGGAACATTTCACCCAGTACATATAATAAAACACAAGCTTTCATTTAAGGCGAGACGCTGCAGAAAAATATATATTTAGAGATATCAAACTTTTACTGTAGATTACCGACATAAATATGAGGAAAATATTTATTGCAAGTTTTCTGTCATTTTATGTTTTCACATAAATAAGGCAGTTTAAGAGTTACCGGGGGGAAATTCTGCCTCGTTTTAGTGCAGATCAAAGATCAATAAAACAGGCTCGGAAAATCTTATGAGAGTCTAGAGTCTTATGGAGCGACTAAAGTGCAGATGTTAAAGTTTAGTCCCGTTGTCTGCACATGGGCCCAGTGTATACGTCTCCCACAAAGGAAACGACCATATTTGGATTACAGCGTCATCTCGGTCACAGCCTTTCTCGCTACACGTGGATACCAAACATGTCAGCATTTGTGAATGAATAAGCGCGGGAAAGACACAGACATGTCGGAGTCACTTCCTGGATAAATCTTTGTCTCACTAGCGACAAAACGTCCTAAAATAAGCCTGGTTGTTTTTACTTTGACATTAAAACTTAAGATGTCATGGGGGAAAAACTATTAACTGCGTAAAAAAAAAAAAAGAAGTTTTCACCTGCAGCCTCTCGCCTTGACTTGAGGCGATTCCCTCTCCTGGAATGTTCCGCAGTGTGGCTTTAAAATATCAAAAGACTTCTCGTAATATGATACAATATAGACAACCATATAAATGACTTTAAACGCTCCACTCGTACGTACAGAAGTTCCTTGGTGCTGCTGTAAAGCTGAGGCGAGTCTTCACGGAAGACGAGAGTCACGGTTCTTTTTTTGGGGAGAGTTTCGCCCAAAAAAAAGTCAAAGTTTTTTTCTTACTCATGATTAAAAGTCTTTGGCCTGAAACCTCTTCTCCAGCCACACAAACAAAAGTCCATCGAGTTCAGAAATGGTCCTGTGGAAACGTCTCCGACTCGCGTTTAGTTTGGCGAAAGCCCAGTGGCGGCTCCGGAACTAAACGGGGCCCTCGGGAGCGAAAGACGGGCCCCGAAAAAAAGGTGTTTCGAAGATTCCTTTCCAAGCGTCTTCTTTGCAACGCGTTCCCCCTCACGTGGACTCGATGGCGTCCAGCTGGAAGACGCTGTGGCTGGTGGGCGTGGTGAAGTACAGCTGCTGGGCGGGGGGCGGCCCCCGGATGCTGAGCGTGCGTTCGAAGTCGAGCAGCTGGCCCATGAAGTTGAAGTTGGGCGAGATGTTGGACTTCTTGGTCTTCACGATGTCGTAGGCGTCGTTCATGGACAGGCGGAGCTTCTGCATGAGGTACGCCACGGTCACGGTGACGGAGCGGCTGATCCCGGCCAGGCAGTGCACCAGGACGCCGCGTTTCTGGGCGCGGGCTTCGTCTGCGGGGGGGGAGGAGCCAGAGGTTAGACACTGCGGCGGTTACAACACGGTGGCTTGGACTTTTTCATTCATTTTAAAGAGAGACCGTTCAAGTTGCATTTTAAGTCTCTTAACATATAAACGTCCACCTCGAAACAAAACAATACCTAGATTTTTTTGGAGGGATTTTTTTTTTTTATCCCTAACCTGATTAAAGGGATTTTTTTTTTACATTTATTTATTTAATTTTTTTTTTTTACTAATAAAAAGCGTATTTTAAAGCTAAACAAGATATCGAAAATCTCATCTGGAAATGTTTCCGTAACCAAAACAAAACCATACATTTAAACCTAGCTCGATCCACTGTTCAGATTTTGGCGGGAAAAATATCTATTTTCTGGCATAAACGGCCTTATTTTTATATGAAAACATAAAATGACAGAAAACTTGCAATAAATTTTTTTCTTGTATTTAGGCCAGTAATCCACAGCAAAAGTTTCAAATTGATATCTTTGAATGTAAAAAGTTTCCCTATTCACCTGCAGCGTCGACTGTTATTATTATTAGCTCTTGTCTCACTAAAATAAGTAAATTATTTGAGTCTGTGGCCGAAAACAAGCAGCTGACGGATAATCATCAATAACATGTGAAAAAAAAACTTAATTTAGGATGCAACTATGTCACTGGAGGAGACGTCTGTGTTTGTAACATTGCTTTAGCCTTGAAGCTAAAGGCTAACGTTAATCGCGAACGAATGGAAACAGGAAGCTAGCGCAGAGCCTTTTGTAAGTCGTGTGGCTTCTTCTTCTTACAGATGTTGCACCACCATCACCACAGTGTATCGCAAAGTCTTCCATCGAACTGATCGACACACGTTTAAACGTATAAATGAGCAAAATGGTAGTTGTAGTTAGCATTTTAGGCTATATAGTTCCATGTTAGCCTCGTTTTGCCTTGATTTAGTGTTTTTAGAGTCTTGTTTTGACACAATTAGATGAGGAACAAATAACTAAATATTAATTTAAGCACTATACAAGTTTGATGTATTATTATTATTATTATGGCTATTTTGGATTCGCTTTGTTTTTAAATCGTTTTCAAAGAGACGGGCGAATGTGCTCGGCGCTAAACCCCGGCGTTTAGCTTCTCTATCTCTGGATCTCTTGGCCCGAAGGCTCTTGTGTGTCTTGTGTTTCAGAGGAGTAACTTTAGGCCCAGAGCGCACTATCGCGGCCCCCCCTCCCCCCCAAATGAGCCCCATTGTGCGGGCCGTCCCAGATCTCCATGAATGCCACTTCCTTCCTGCCCGCGGCTCGAGTTTCCCCCGGACCGGACGTGCCGTGGGCGTGCTGTTTTCTCTCTCTCCGTTTCGAGTTCCGACGCCGGGGCTTTTGTTGAAGATTAGAGCGACGGGACCCGGGACGGGGGGGGGGGGGGACGGGACGGGGAGGCGTAACAGGGGGAATACTCCGCTTAAAACGACTTTCATTGACGTTATCGCCGTGTTGTGATGTTGAACGCTGTGCGATGCAAAGTCCAGACAGGTCATCGCCGTGCATGGGGGGTCATTTAACATCCATGGGACACAATGAGCCGCTTTTGACCCAACAAAAGCCAAAAACTGTATGTTTGACTCAAGAACAGTCGAGGAAAGCCGATCGATTTAAAGCCAGGTTTAATCAAATTTAAAGCATGAACTTTGGCACGACTCAGATTAAATTACCTTTAATGCCCAGCAAAAACTCATGTGTTATATCTATATCTATCTCAAATAAATCATTTTCCCTATATTTTTTTTTACACATTTTCCTCTATTTTTTTTTTACATTCTCCCCCACACACTTTTTTCTTATTTTTATGAATTTTTTCCTTCTTTTTTGGCCGCCATTTTCCCCACTTCCCGCTCAAATTACTCCCCATTTTCCTCACATTTGCCAATATCGTGAATATGTGCAAATCTCCCACACGTTACTGTTCTGTTTTTCTGGTTCTGGGCGACAAATATCTTAATAAATATCGGTATCGTTACGGCACCGGTCATCGGGTTCACAAACCGACTCGACTTTCCCCGAGCAAAACCCCGCCAGGCCAGAGGAAGTGTCCCGTGTCGATGTCGGGACAACAGACCCCGTGCTTGCGTAACGTGTCCTAAAGTGTGCTCGGGAGCGTTTAGCGCCTCGGTGACTTTCCTCCGCTTCCTGTCGGCTTCGTGTTACACAGTTTTTCCGGCGCGCTCTGGTCGGCTCCGGTTTCAAACGCGCCCCCCCCCCCCCCCCCTCCCCCCCTTCCCTCACGTCCCCGTCTTTATTCACTGCAGCCGAACCGACGGGCAAAATCCTGAGTTCAACGACCGCACGTACTCAAAAAGAGCTTCTCGTTTTAGTTTTAGCCGGTGTGAACTTTCACCTGGAGACAAAACACCTCATCTAAACTATTTAAACTACTGAGAGGAAAACCCCACACTCGCCACGGCCTTAATCTGCCCTAATCTCAAGTGCACAGCGAGAGCTTCCTGGATCAGCAGCAGGACATCGATGAGATTATGTCGTGAAGTCCCGACCGAGTTAAAGGAACAGCAGAGGTGTTTGCAGAGATCGTCTTCACACTCGTTCTGAGGTTTGATCTTGACCAGAACGTGCAGCGGGACGTTTTAAATGTCATGGATTTCAATTAAAGCTATTTGACTAAACCCAATCGAGCTGTCGAGTTGTGTCGAAACAAGACTTAAAGGCACAAACTTAAGGCAAGGCGGAAATGGAACAAAAACCTTTTAATCCGAATGGAAAAGCTCATAGTTTTTGCGATATGATGGTCAGTAATCGAGTAC
The DNA here is from genome assembly GCA_021464625.1 of Proterorhinus semilunaris. Taxonomy (NCBI): domain Eukaryota; kingdom Metazoa; phylum Chordata; class Actinopteri; order Gobiiformes; family Gobiidae; genus Proterorhinus; species Proterorhinus semilunaris. The sequence goes on along the minus strand of CM038356.1, from coordinate 2,075,507 downwards.
ATTTACCACAGTGCTGTACTTAAGTAAAGCTTTTGAGGAGATTTCATTGAGAATGTATTACTTTTACTCGTCTACATTTCACAGATGGCTTGTGTCACGGTGCGGGAGGAGACTTTGGGCGAGAGATTCTGAAGTTATTCCTTACGATTCATCGCAAAAACAAATATCGGATTCATGAGGCGATATCTGTATCACGATATATCGCCGAGATCAACACCTTTCTTGTTTTGCAACGTCAGCCTAAAAAGAAAAACGCCGCTCGAGCTGGACTCACCGATGAAGCCGATGGCCTCGGGGAAGAACTGGGACAGGTTCTGGCTCCAGTGGTCGGAGATGGGGATCTGCTTGTACTTGAACTCGCCGGCGTTCTCGAACAGGTTGGGCAGGTTGGGCGTCACGTTGAGGATGTACTTGATGCCGTACTCCTCCAGGACGTCCAGGTTGGTGGAGTCCTTGGCGCAGCCGAGGTACAGGTACGGCAGGATCTCCACGGGGAACGAGGGCTGCGGGTTGGACAGCGGGCTGCCGTCCACGGACTCTGCAACGGGACGGGTTTCAGAGTTAGTGAAAGTGACAGGAGCGGAGGCGGACCTGAGCGTGTACGGGGGCCGCTCGCCGTTCTATGGCCGGCTTTAGTGAATAACCTCTGCCCACCTCTGTCCGTGGCGCTGCTCGGGTCGATGTCCGACTCGATGTCCGAGGAGTCCGAGCTGATCCGGAGTCCGCACAGGCCCAGGACAGGAGCGGTGGGCGAGCCGCTGTGGGACCTGCCCTCCAGGTTGGTCTCGCACAGGGCGGGGTACTCCGCCTGGAACTTACTGAAGCCGCCTGCGAAAAACAGCCAAACACTCGGTCAGACTTCAGACAACGGGAACAGTAATCCTAACGTGTTTGAGACGCTGCTGAGGCGCCGGCCCGGCTGAAACATCACCAAATCACTCTGAAGAAATTAGAACCTAAAACTCCAGAGCCATGAATCCCATCACTAATATGTACATGTACATCAACTAAACACAATTAGCTGAAAACACAAGTTATTGGAGTTTTTGTTTTGTTTTTCCAGACAATAACATTATCGTGATAGTCACACCTGTATCACATCACGTTCCATATCACGCAGCCCTAAGACGACACTTCATGCGCCTCAGTGGAAGCTCACCTTCCAGGTAGAAGGCCTTGTAGCCCTCGTCCTTCATCCTGCGGAGCAGCAGCCCCAGCACCGAGCCTCCCTCCGTGTTCTCGTGCAGCTCGCGGCTGTACTCGTCGTACAGGACGACGGTGTCGCTTTTGCAGCGGCGCACGAACCTCTCGCGGTCCTCTCCGCTGGGCAGCACGGCGCGCACGGGCATGTTCCCCTTCTTCAGCCGCCGCAGCATCAGGGTCGGGATGGCCACGTTGATGGCGCCCTGCACGTGCGAGGACTCGTACAGCTCCTGCGCGCGACAGTCCATAAGGAGCAGGCCGTCGCGGCGCGAGTCCAGCTGCTCGCGGAGCCACGCGACCGTCCGTCCGTGCGCCAACGAGGAGGACTCGATCTGGCCCGCGGGCCGGAGTTTGTCCAACATCGCGGAAAACTGCGCGTGCGGGTCTTCTCAGCAGCGACGGGAGACTACGACTGCAGATATGAGGCTTTGATTTGGAACATGAAAGTCCAAAGTACAGCTCGCTCTGGGTTCAGTCGGGGATGTTTTGGTGGAAAAACGTTGGACGCATCCAGTGGGTTCCTGCGTAAAATGCGCCTCGATCCGGAGCGTGTCGGGTTAAAGATGATTCATAGAAGACGTCTGCGCTGCGAACGCGTTAGAGAAACGAAGTAATGAACCTGGACCGGACACACAGCACCGAGCTGTGCGCGTGCGGACAGATTCCTCTAAACCAGCGCGTGTTTGGAGCCGTGGGGGCTGCGAGCCAGAGACCCCTCGCTCATTCATGCGCCGCGTCTTGTTTTCTCAATGACTCCCTCCTCGCCGGGGGCTTATAATAAACTCCACGAATGTCCCGAGCGCAGGCGTCCGTCCGTCCGTCTCGCGCGCTTCGCGTGGAAAAGCGCGAAAGCCGATCACGGTTCGCTCGCGCAGTAAAAAACAAAACAAAAAGCCCGTGCGTAAACTGGAGCTCCTCTCTTCTCTGCGGCTTCGCGGTGAATCGACTCCTCTCCGCAGTGGGTCTGAATGGCACCTCCACTGGCGCCTCCCCCCGCGATGGATACAGGCGAGAGCGCGCGGCCAATGGGGAGAGCGCACGGCCGAGGTCGCTGTGGAGACGGAGGGGCGGGGCGGATTGTTAATGAGTTTGTCATTCACAAAAAAAAAAAAAAAATAACAGAACGAAGGAGAGAGGAGGAGGGAGGGGGGGGTAGAGAGAGGAGGAGGGAGGGGGGGGGGGGAGGAACAGGGAGAGGGAGAGGAATTTCCGCTCCGGATCAAGTGAAGCAAACAAACAGATGAGAGGAACTCGACAGGAGACGAGGGGGGAGGGGGAGAGGAAGGAAGCGAGGGAGGGGGGAGGTCACATGGAGCGGCTCGGTTACAGACTCGCATTCTTCACTCAGGGCAAAACATTCTGTACTATATGAGCGCATTGAACTAGACACGGTCACGCCGCCGCCGTGAATGAGTTAGAACGATCCTGGCGCAATAACAAGTGTAACGCGCTCGTGTCCAATAACGTTACAGTTACACAATGTGTCCTCTTCTTGACTAAAGTCTGACCGTGCCCTTTGCAAATCCGATAAGAGCCCAGTCATCTATTCTAATCCAAGGTCCTTTTGTTCATATTTTGCATTTCATTTCTGGGATGTGTTTCCTTTCAAAGAGCCGTTCGAAAGACTGGCTCTTTTTAATGTAACATTTTAACAGCGGCAGCCAGAAAACTCACATTATCTTCTTGATTGAAATCGTCTAAACTTACGACGGGACGGACGTTTACGCTTCGAAAAACGAGCCTGTAAATCAAATCTGGCGCCACAACTAATACAAAATAAATAAAGAATAATGTATCCGTTAGGAAGTACCAGTACACACAATCAACACAAATACATAAAAAAAAACAACACGGCGGGCCGGTGATAGACCAAGATCCACACGGTCATTTATTCAGCAGGCGGATGGAGGGGGGGGACCTGAGCCTTGATGGACAAAAGAGGCTGTGACTGTCTGACAATCATTTTAGTGCATTAGCTTTGCCTTTAGTGCAGAAAAGTTTCCACTCACTGAAAAAAGTCATAGTTGTGCTTCCTTGGATATATTCAGTGATGTTTATGAGTCCCATCAATCAGCTACCCTCACCGGGGAAATGGTCTTTACTTTACCTGGATGCTAATGTGGCTAATCATTAAGTGTCGGTAACTCATTAATTTCTAGTGAAATGAATGAACTTCTGTACCAGTCGTGTTCACTTAAAGGGATATTTCAGGATGTTTGACACAGGGCCTCATTTCCTCGTTATCCAGAGGATAACGAGGAATGCAGTAGAGCATATTCATATTTGAAGAGCTTAGTGGCGCTAGGCTAGTGCTAGGCTAGCGCATTTCTACAGTATCAGTTAGCCTGACTCCACAGTGCTCCTGAGGTAAATCACTTATAACGCCAGACTAACCATATAAATGTCTGTGTTAATAGAGTCATTTTAACCATTTTAAAATAACTTATATTTTAGCAGCATCAGCTTTGTGATTGTAAGCTACGCAGGAGTGGAGTGATCTGTGAGAAAATAGTCCCTCAAAAATGCAATAATTAATGTGATACAAGGTCAGTTTTATTTCTAAAATTATTCTATCGACACAGACATTTATAACGTTAGTCTGGTGTTATAAGTGGTTTGCCTCAGGTGCACTGAGCGGGTCAGACTGTTTTTAATGCCATAGAACTGTGCTAGCCTAGCATTAGCCTAGCGCCACTAAACTCTTCAAATATAAGGACTGCATGAATAAAAAAAAAAAAATATATATATATATATATAGAAATCAACAACACTCTAACTAGGAAATGAGGCCCTATGTCAGCAATCCTGAAATATCCCTTTAACGTTTTTATTGCTGAATACTTATATATATTTAAATGACTCTTTAAGTTTCTCAGAGTCTGAGAGTTATTTTTCAGGTCAGACACCATGAGCAAGTTTATTATTTTATTTATTTGATCAAGTAAGAGTAATTTGAGTTTTCATCCAGATTGAGGCTAAACGGGTTTCAATGTGGAACATATTTAAAACAGGCCATTAAAGGGACACTACAACTACGGCGGCCCAATAGTGCTGTAGCAAAGGGGAAATATCTCTACGGCACGGTGGCACAGCGGTTAGAGCTCGTGCTTCACAGCTAGAAGGTTCGATTCCCACCTGGACGGGGCCTTTCTGTGTGGAGTTTGCATGTTCTCCCCGTGTCTGCGTAGGTTTCCTCCGGGTACTCCGGTTTCCCCTACCACTAAAAACATGTACAATAGGCCAGCATGAATGAGAGTGTGTTTGAGAGTGCGCATGGGGGACGACGGATGCAAATTAGCCCACGGCTACAATCCGGTGTGGCTTGTTTACATGCATGAGACCCATGTATGTTCATTAACATGCACTGACCCGACCAAATAAACAAATAAAACAAATGTGTTCTCTGCCCGATCAGACCTCAGAGGCTGAGCAGGAAGGCCTGGTTCGCCCTCGGTGAATCAGAATCAGAATAGTATTTGTTGCCATGGTGATGAACAGGTTCACAACTAGAATTTAACTTAGAGAAACTACAAGACTATCGGGGTTAGAAGAGTAAACTCAAATTAAAGCCGCAAGCGGCATCGAGAGGCCCTCGCGGGTCTCATGGGCTGGTTACCGCACGCTATCGCACGCCGCCACTATAACCGGAAGGCGCTGCCGCGCCCTACGTGGTTATAATGTCGCTGCCACCCTAGGTCGAGTTTATAAAAGAGCAAAGGCGAGAAATGGCGCCTTCGGCGCTGATTATTCTATTTTTCCCAAAATGGCCGACCACCTGTTGGTCGCCTAGCAACCATGTAATGGAGGCCTCCCTCAGTGCCTCCATTGCCGCGCCATAACCCTACCGAGGGCGCCAACGTGGCCACACTACATTTTATTGGCCTGATGTGCCATTAATCTTTGAGTAAACGTCAAAACGAGATTTTTCGTGTCTCCATGTGAATGATGGCTCCAACCTGCAGAGGGCGCTAGCGCGCCCCAAATCTTTTTTATTTCACAAGCAGCATCGGACGGCCCTGACGGGCCGTACTTCAATCACTACTGTCCACAAGCTCCTGACAGGGGGCGCTAACGAGCTGTAATTGTGTATAATGTGTGATATGCGGGTCAGTCCCATTGGAATAACATGGTGGGCCTCGGTCGTCTCCATGGCAACACCGTACAAAATACGGTATGGGTCTCATTGGCTTTTTGGATGGGGATGCCATCAGCTATTTTTGTGCCGAATTTGATCCATTTCCGAGAAACTAATTTTTTTCCCATAATGCATTTTTTGTTCTCGGCCTAGAGGGGGCGCTATCGCGCCAAATCTCACTTTTTCACATTTGTTGTGTTCGGGGGTGAAAGGTCAATAAAATGTATATTTCCGATTTTTAATCGGAGTTCATTTGTGCAAATGGGAGCATTTTGTTGTTTTCGGTAAGTCGCAAAATTCTTCATAAAGATTGCGGCTTCGCCGCAAACAAACCGTAAAACTTAGCCAAAAAATTTGGATAACTTTTGATGCCCCACATCTGGAGATGAACTGGAGCGATTTTGGGCTCATTTGGTGAAACGCCCTAGGAGGAGTTCGTTAAAATGCGACGTCAGCAAAAACGCTGACTCACCATTTTCCAGACTTCCTGTCAAAATGGCGGACTTCCGGTTTGTCTGGGGGCGTGGCCACAATAATATATTTTGTTTGTCCTCACAGGACAAATGTCTGTACCGAATCTCGTCGCTCTATGACAAAGTTTATGTTGGCCCCCTCCCCATAGGCGCAATGTATTTTCAGTTTTGTAGGTGGCGCTGTCGCGCCATTTTTTATTTCCCCAAAACGAAACACACATTTTAATTAATTTTTCACCAGATCTGAATTTTGGGCAAAGTTTGGTGAGTTTTCGACTATGTTCAGGGGGTCAAATTCCTGCTCAAAGAGCAGAAGAAGAAAGAAAGAAAGAAAGAAAGAAAGAATTAAAGCCGCAAGCGGCATCGAGAGGCCCTCGCGGGGGTTCGTTGGCCGGTTGACGCCGGTTGCCGCACGCCGCCGCAATAACCGGGAGGCGCTACCGCGCCCTACCTGCTTATAATGTCGCTGCCACCCTAGGTCGAGATTATAAAAGAGCAAAGGCGAGAAATCGCGCCTTCGGCGTTGATTACTCGATTTTCCCCAAAATGGCCGACCACCTGTTGGTCGCCTAGCAACCATGTAATGGAGGCCTCCCTTAGTGCCTCCATTGCCGCGCCATAACCCACCGAGGGCGCCAACGTGGCCACACTACATTTTATTGCCCTGATGTGCCATTAATCTTTGTGAGTAAACATCAAAACGAGATTTTTAGCGTCTCCATGTGAATGATGGCTCCAACCTGCAGAGGGCGCTAGCGCGCCCCAAATCTTTTTTATTTCACAAGCAGCATCGGACGGCCTTAACGGGCCGTACTTCAATGACTACTGTCCACAAGCTCCTCACAGAGGGCGCTAACGCACTGTAAATGTGTATAATGTGTGATATGCGGGTCAGTCCCATTGGAATAACATGGTGGACCCCGGGCGTCTCCATGGCAACACCGTACAAAATACGGTATGGGTCTCATTGGCTTTTTTGACCGGGATGCCATCAGCTATTATTGTGCCGAATTTTATCCATTTCCGAGAAACTAATTTTTTTTCCATAATGCATTTTTTCTTCTCGGCCTAGAGGGGGCGCTATCGCGCCAAATCTCACTTTTTCACATTTGTTGTGTCCGGGGGTGAAAGGTCAATAAAATGTATATTTCCGATTTTTAATCGGACTTCGTTTGTGCGAATGGGAGCATTTTGTTGTTTTTGATAAGTCGCAAAATTGTTCGTAAAGATTGCGGACAAACAAACCGTAAAACTTAGCCAAAAAATTTGGATAACTTTTGATGTCCCACATCTCGGGATGAGCTGGAGCGATTTTGGGCTCATTTGGTGAAACGCCCTAGGAGGAGTTCGTTAAAATGCGACGTCAGCGAAAACGCTGACTCACCATTTTTCTGACTTCCTGTCAAAATGGCGGACTTCCGGTTTGTCTGGGGGCGTGGCCACAATAATGTTTTTTGGTTGTCGTCACATGACGAATGTCTGTACCGAATCCCGTCGCTCTACGACAAAGTTTATGTTGGCCCCCTCCCCATAGGCGCAATGTATTTTCACTTTTGTAGGTGGCGCTGTCGCGCCATTTTTTATTTCCCCAATACGAAACACACATTTTAATTAATTTTTCACCGGACCTGAATTTTGGGCAAAGTTTGGTGAGTTTTCAACTATGTTCAGGGGGTCAAATTCCTGCTCAAAGAGCAGAAGAAAGAAAGAAGAAGAAGAAGAAGAAGAAATTAAAGCCGCAAGCGGCATCGAGAGGCCCTCGCGGGTCTCGTGGGCCGGTTGACGCCGGTTGCCGCACGCCGCCGCAATAACCGGGAGTTATACGTGGTTATAATGTCGCTGCCACCCTAGGTCGAGATTATAAAAGAGCAAAGGCGAGAAATGGCGCCTTCGGCGCTGATTACTCGATTTTTCCAAAAATGGCCGACTACCTGTTGGTCGCCTAGCAACCATGTAATGGAGGCCTCCCTTAGTGCCTCCATTGCCGCGCCATAACCATACCGGGGGCGCCAACGTGGCCACACTACATTTTATTGCCCTGATGTGCCATTAATCTTTGTGAGTAAACATCAAAACGAGATTTTTCGCGTCTTCATGTGAATGATGGCTCCAACCTGCAGAGGGCGCTAGCGCGCCCCAAATCTGTTTTATTTGACAAGCAGCATCAGACGTCCTTAACGGGCCGTACTTCAATGACTACTGTCCACAAGCTCCTCACAGAGGGCGCTAATGAGCTGTAATTGTGTATAATGTGTGATATGCGGGTCAGTCCCATTGGAATAACATGGTGGGCCTCGGTCGTCTCCATGGCAACACCGTACAAAATACGGTATGGGTCTCATTGGCTTTTTGGATCGAGATGCCATCAGCTATTATTGTGCCGAATTTTATCCATTTCCGAGAAACTAATTTTTTTTCCATAATGCATTTTTTCTTCTCAGCCTAGAGGGGGCGCTATCGCGCCAAATGTCACTTTTTCAAATTGGTTGTGTCCGGGGGCGAAAGGTCAATAAAATGTATATTTCCGATTTTTAATCGGAGTTCGTTTGTGCAAATGGGAGCATTTTGTTGTTTTCGGAAAGTCGCAAAAATCTTCGTAAAGATTGCGGCTTCGCCGCAAACAAACCGTAAAACTTAGCCAAAAAATTTGGATAACTTTTGATGCCCCACATCTCGGGATGAAGTGGAGCGATTTTGGGCTCATTTGGTGAAACGCCCTAGGAGGAGTTCGTTAAAATGCGACGTCAGCGAAAACGCTGACTCAGCATTTTCCCGACTTCCTGTCAAAATGGCGGACTTCCGGTTTGTCTGGGGGCGTGGCCTCAATAATATTATTTATTTGGCATCACATGACGAATGTTTGTACCGAATCTCGTCGCTCTACGACAAAGTTGATGTTGGCCCCCTCCCCATAGGCGCAATGTATTTTCACTTTTGTAGGTGGCGCTGTCGCGCCATTTTTTATTTCCCCAAAACGAAACACACATTTTAATAAATTTTTCACCAGATCTGAATTTTGGGCAAAGTTTGGTGAGTTTTCAACTATGTTCAGGGGGTCAAATTCCTGCTCAAAGAGCAGAAGAAGAAGAAAGAATAAATAAATTAAAGCCGCAAGCGGCATCGAGAGGCCCTCGCGGGGGTTCGTTGGCCGGTTGACGCCGGTTGCCGCACGCCGCCGCAATAACCGGGAGGCGCTGCCGCGCCCTACGTGGTTATAATGTCGCTGCCACCCTCGGTGGGGTTTATAAAAGAGGCAAAGGCAAGAAATAGCGCCTAAGGCGCTGATTACTCGATTTTTTTCCAAAATGGCCGACCTCCTGTTGGTCGCCTAGCAACCATGTAATGGAGGCCTCCCTCAGTGCCTCCATTGCCGCGCCATAACCCTACCGAGGGCGCCAACGTGGCCACACTACATTTTATTGCCCTGATGTGCCATTAATCTTTGTGAGTAAACATCAAAACGACATTTTTTGCGTCTCCATGTGAATGATGGCTCCAACCTGCAGAGGGCGCTAGCGCGCCCCAAATCTTTTTTATTTCACAAGCAGCATCATACGGCCCTGACGGGCCGTACTTCAATGACTACTGTCCACACGCTCCTGACAGAGGGCGCTAACGAGCTGTAATCGTGTATAATGTGAGATTTGTGTGTCAGTCCTATTGGATTAACATGGTGAGCCTCGGTCGTCTCCATGGCAACACCGTACAAAATACGGTATGGGTCTCATTGGGTTTTTGGATTGGGATGCCATCAGCTATTATTGTGCCGAATTTTATCCATTTCCGATAAACTAATTTTTTTCCCATAATGCATTTTTTCTATTCAGCCTGGAGGGGGCGCTATCGCGCCAAATCTCACTTTTTCACATTGGTTGTGTCCGGGGGTGAAAGGTCAATAAAATGTATATTTCCGATTTTTAATCGGAGTTCGTTTGTGCGAATGGGAGCATTTAGTTGTTTTCGTAAAGTCGCAAAATTCTTCGTAAAGATTGCGGCTTCGCCGCAAACAAACCGTAAAACTTAGCCAAAAAATTTGGATAACTTTTGATGCCCCACATCTCGGGATGAGCTGGAGCGATTTTGGGCTCATTTGGTGAAACGCCCTAGGAGGAGTTCGTTAAAATGCGACGTCAGCGAAAACGCTGACTCAGCATTTTCCCGACTTCCTGTCAAAATGGCGGACTTGCGGTTTGTCTGGGGGCGTGGCTACAATAATATTTTTTGTTTGTCGTCACATGACTAATGTCTGTACCGAATCTCGTCGCTCTACGACAAAGTTTATGTTGGCCCCCTCCCCATAGGCGCAATGTATTTTCACTTTTGTAGGTGGCGCTGTCGCGCCATTTTTTATTTCCCCAAAACGAAACACACATTTTAATTAATTTTTCACCGGATCTGAATTTTGGGCAAAGTTTGGTGAGTTTTTGACTATGTTCAGGGGGTCAAATTCCTGCTCAAAGAGCAGAAGAAAGAAAGAAGAATAAAGAAGAATAATAATATTTCTTGCAAAAACAATATAGTCGCTTTCGCGACTACAACATATTATGCATTTTTTTAAAGCTTTCGACTTCCCCCACACACCCGTGGGGCTCGGAGGTGGATGACGAGCGCTTCGCGCTCGTCATCCACCTCCGTATGACAGTTGGCCATATACTCCCATTCATTTTCATGCAATTATAAGTATAAGCGCCCACACCAGAGGTGTGGGCAGTCACTGTTTTACACGGTGAGTTTACGTTTGACATGGGGACAGCGCTTCGCGCTGTTTTCGTGCGCTCCGCGCACCTAGGTTCAGTGCGCTGCGCGCACTGCGTTGCGATTACAATAGGCCCTTGCTACGGCAGGCCGCTCGGGCCTAATAAAGAATAATTAAAGCCGCAAGCGGCATCGAGAGGCCCTCGCGGGACGCGGTGGCCGGTTGACGCCGGTTGCCGCACGCCGCCGCAATAACCGGGAGGCGCTGCCGCGCCCTACGTGGTTATAATGTCGCTGCCACCCTAGGTCGAGATTATAAAAGAGGCAAAGGCGAGAAATGGCGCCTTCGGCGCTGATTACTCGATTTTTCCCAAAATGGCCGACCACCTGTTGGTCGCCTAGCAACCATGTAATGGAGGCTCCCTTAGTGCCTCCATTGCCGCGCCATAACCCACCGAGTGCGCCAACGTGGCCACACTACATTTTATTGCCCTGATGAGCCATTAATCTTTGTGAGTAAACGTCAAAATGAGATTTTTAGCGTCTCCATGTGAATGATGGCTCCAACCTGCAGAGGGCGCTAGCGCGCCCCAAATCTTTTTTATTTCACAAGCAGCATCGGACGGCCTTGACGGGCCGTACTTCAATTACTACTGTCCACAAGCTCCTGACAGAGGGCGCTAGCGCGCTGTAATTGTGTATAATGTGATATTTGTGTGTCAGTCCTATTGGATTAACATGGGGAGCCTTGATCGTCTCCATGGCAACACCGTACAAAATACGGTATGGGTCTTATTGGCTTTTTGGATCGGGATGCCATCAGCTATTATTGTGCCGAATTTTATCAATTTCCGAGAAACTAATTTTTTTCCCATAATGCATTTTTTGTTCTCGGCCTAGAGGGGGCGCTATCGCGCCAAATCTCACTTTTTCACATTTGTTGTGTCCGGGGGTGAAAGGTCAATAAAATGTATATTTCCGATTTTTAATCGAAGTTCATTTGTGCAAATGGGAGCATTTTGTTGTTTTCGGTAAGTCACAAAATTCTTCGTAAAGATTGCGGCTTCGCCGCAAACAAACCGTAAAACGTAGCCAAAAAATTTGGATAACTTTTGATGCCCCACATCTCGGGATGAGCTGGAGCGATTTTGGGCTCATTTGGTGAAACGCCCTAGGAGGAGTTCGTTAAAATGCGACGTCAGCGAAAACGCTGACTCACCATTTTCCAGACTTCCTGTCAAAATGGCGGACTTCCGGTTTGTCAGGGGGCGTGGCCACAATAATGTTTTTTGGTTGTCGTCACATGACGAATGTCTGTACCGAATCCCGTCGCTCTATGACAAAGTTTATGTTGGCCCCCTCCCCATAGGCGCAATGTATTTTCACTTTTGTAGGTGGCGCTGTCGCGCCATTTTTTATTTCCCCAAAACGAAACACACATTTTAATTAATTTTTCACCGGACCTGAATTTTGGGCAAAGTTTGGTGAGTTTTTGACTATGTTCAGGGGGTCAAATTCCTGCTCAAAGAGCAGAAGAAAGAAAGAAGAATAAAGAAGAATAATAATATTTCTTGCAAAAACAATATAGTCGCTTTCGCGACTACAACATATTATGCATTTTTTTAAAGCTTTCGACTTCCCCCACACACCCGTGGGGCTCGGAGGTGGATGACGAGCGCTTCGCGCTCGTCATCCACCTCCGTATGACAGTTGGCCATATTCCCCCATTCATTTTGCTGCAATTATAAGTATAAGGGCCCACACCAGAGGTGTGGGCAGTCACTGTTTTACACGGTGAGTTTACGTTTGACATGGGGACAGCGCTTCGCGCTGTTTTCGTGCGCTCCGCGCACCTAGGTACAGTGCGCTGCGCGCACTGCGTTGCGATTACAATAGGCCCTTGCTACGGCAGGCCGCTCGGGCCTAATAATAATATTTTTTGCAAAAACAATATAGTCGCTTCGCGACTACAACATATTATACATTTTTGGAAAGCTTTCGACTTCCCCCACACACCCGTGGGGCTCGGAGGTGGATGACGAGCGCTTCGCGCTCGTCATCCACCTCCGTATGACAGTTGGCCATATACCCCCATTCATTTTCATGCAATTATAAGTATAAGGGCCCAATCCAGAGGTGTGGGCAGTCACTGTTTTACACGGTGAGTTTACGGTTGACATGGGGACAGCGCTTCGCGCTGTTTTCGTGCGCTCCGCGCACCTAGGTTCAGTGCGCTGCGCGCACTGCGTTGCGATTACAATAGGCCCTTGCTACGGCAGGCCGCTCGGGCCTAAAAAAATAATAATATTTTTTGCAAAAACAATATAGTCGCTTTCGCGACTACAACATATTATACATTTTTTGAAAGCTTTCAACTTCCCCCACGCACCCGTGGGGCTCGGAGGTGGATGACGAGCGCTTCGCGCTCGTCATCCACCTCCGTATGACAGTTGGCCATATACCCCCATTCATTTTGCAGCAATTATAAGTATAAGGGCCCACACCAGACGTGTGGGCAGTCACTGTTTTACACGGTGAGTTTACGTTTGACATGGGGACAGCGCTTCGCGCTGTTTTCGTGCGCTCCGCGCACCTCGGTTCAGTGCGCTGCGCGCACTGCGTTGCGATTACAATAGGCCCTTGCTACGGCAGGCCGCTCGGGCCTAAAAATAATAATAATATTTCCTGCAAAAACAATATAGTCGCTTTCGCGACTACATCATATTATACATTTTTGGAAAGCTTTTGACTTCCCCCACACACTCGTGGGGCTCGGAGGTGGATGACGAGCGCTTCGCGCTCGTCATCCACCTCCGTATGACAGTTGGCCATATTCCCCCATTCATTTTGCTGCAATTACAAGTATAAGGGCCCACACCAGAGGTGTGGGCAGTCACTGTTTTACACGGTGAGTTTACGGTTGACATGGGGACAGCGCTTCGCGCTGTTTTCGTGCGCTCCGCGCACCTCGGTACAGTGCGCTGCGCGCACTGCGTTGCGATTACAATAGGCCCTTGCTACGGCAGGCCGCTCGGGCCTAATAAAGAAAAATAATAATATTTCTTGCAAAAACAATATAGTCGCTTTCGCGACTACAACATATTATGCATTTTTTTAAAGCTTTCGACTTCCCCTACGCACCCTGTTTTACACGGTGAGTTTACGTTTGACATGGGGACAGCGCTTCGCGCTGTTTTCGTGCGCTCCGCGCACCTAGGTTCAGTGCGCTGCGCGCACTGCGTTGCGATTACAATAGGCCCTTGCTACGGCAGGCCGCTCGGGCCTAACTATGGTAAATACAGATGTGCAGTGAGTGATGTACGGAGTGAGTGAGGGGCTGGAAGTCGGAGGGGCAGATGGCGCAGATTGACCACCTCGCTTCCATCAGCCTACCCCAGGGCAGCTGTGGCTACAATAGTAGCTTAGTATGGAGTGCATGAATAATACAATGTAAGCATATTTGAATGTGCAGAAAAGTGCAATATAAAACCATTATCATTATTATCAATATTATCACTATTATCATTATTATCATTATTATCATTATTATCACTATTATCATTATTATCATTATTATCATTATTATCATTATTATCACTATTATCATTATTATCATTATTATCATTATTATCATTATTATCATTATTATCACTATTATCATTATTATCATTATTATCATTATTATCATTATTATCATTATTATCATTATTATCCTTCACTACTTCATGAAGGATAATAATTCTGGCGTCACATGAACGCAGTCTGCAACTTCAAACATGAACAAGATGGATTCTTTTTTTTGCACTATGATGAGTCATCCACCTCCCCCCTCGACTCCCCCTCTCCCTCCCCCTGGACTACCCCCTCCCTCCCTCTGCCTCGACTCCCCCCCTCCCTCCTGACTCACACTCTCCATTAGATTACATTGCAGGACGTTAGTCATACATTTATCATGAGGAAGTGAAGGGGGGGGGGGATTGAACCTCAGGCTGAACTGTTGTTAATGTTTAACGTGTAAACGGCCAAACAGGCTCCGGCAGCGGAGGCTCAGAGCAGTGGTTCCCAACCTCGGCCCGTGGGCCTCCAACCTCGGCCCGTGGGCCTCCAACCCCAGCCCGTCGGCCTCCAACCCCGGCCCGTGGGCCTCCAACCTCGGCCCGTGGGCCTCCAACCTCGGCCCGTGGGCCTCCAACCCCGGCCCGTCGGCCTCCAACCCCGGCCCGTGGGCCTCCAACCCCGGCCCGTGGGCCTCCAACCTCGGCCCGTGGGCCTCCAACTTTGGCCCGTGGGTCTCCAACCTCGGCCCGTGGGCCTCATCACCAACATTTGAATAGAAACGGGTCCGACCAAAGACGAGCTGTTTTTGGAACAATAGTCTCTCAGTACTGAAGGTGGTGGCACAGTGGTTAGTGCTCGTGCTTCACAGCTAGAACGTCCCGGGTTCGATTCCCACCTGGACGGGGCATTTCTGTGTGGAGTTTGCATTTTCTCCCCGTGACTGCGTAGGTTAAAAATAAAAAAACATGTACAATAGGCCAGGATGAATGGGAGTGTGTGGCCCATGGCTACATTCCAGTTTTTCCTACATTTGGTAACTTAGTAATTTAACCTCTGCCTTAACGAGCGCATTTTCTCCAGTTCAGCTTTACCCAAATCTAAACGTTTCTTGATTGGAGCTCACAGCCTGTAAACCTGTGTGATTTCCCATTTGAAAGCTATGACCTTAAACTGATCTGATCTGTTTCCTTGCGTTGTTCCTGCGTTTACATCACTTTTCAGCTCTTTTGTCGCTTTGACATTTTTCTCAAGAACCGTTTAGATTTGGGTAAAGCCGAACTGGAGAAAATGGGCTGGGTTCAGGTGAATGTAAAACAAACTCTCAGTATGATAAAAGCATTATATCCTGTTTGTTGTATCTACACCCCGACCCCCAGACCACCCCCCGTGCCCGGCTCCTCGCTGCCCCACAGAGAACACTCCCGCTGGGCCTCCTGCCCCGGACTTGGCCCCTGGCTCTCAGCCTTTTGGCCCGAACCTTCCCCCTCACAGACACACGTGAAAGAGAGACTTTTTACACCCCGAAAAGGTAAAGGCTGCCATTGTGCTCCCGGGCAAGACACTTCCCCCACCTTTCCTCCAGTGTCTGTTTGTTCATGCGCTGAACTCAAAGACACATAATCGACACGTTTCTCGGGCTGGGCATCGTTAGGCCTAAACGATACCAGTTCAGGACCTACTGGAATCTAAAAAATACAAGAACCGAACGCAGGTACCGAAAAGAAATATGAAATCTTTATATTCAAGTTTGATGCTGTTGGTCATTCACATGTAAAAGAAATACAAACATTTGAAAACAATTGGGAAAAACAAGGGGGGAAATTTGGGATGAAATTGAGAAGAAAAAAAACATGTAGAAAATGTTGAGAAAAATATGGAAAAATTAAGAAAAAAGGACCAAAAAAAGTGAAAAACAAGTGGAAAATTTAGGGCAAAAAGGGATTTAAAATTTGGGGGAAATTAGGCAAAACACATGTGCAGAATATCGGGGGGACATTCGTGAGAAAATGTGTTAAAAAGAATTATCAAATAAAATAAAAAACGTTTCGACAGCAATACTGATCAATACCATTCAGTCACAGAGTCCCAATATATACTCCAATATATATGTAAATATACATTTTGTTTTACGTTATTTTAACTAAATCATGTCATCATTTAAATTCATTCATTATGGATCTATTAAAGTCTTTTCACTAGTTTCTTACTTTGTTCATCCTTAACTTATATATTTTTGAATGATAGTAGATTCATACAACTTTTTGAAAGCTTTGACTGTTTTCGACGGTTTTAAATGATCTTCCAAATCGTTCCACAGATTAACACCTCTTACAGAAATACATCGACTTTTTTCATTTTTTTTAGCTTTTGCTTTTTTTAATATGGCCGTTCCTCTGAGGTTATACGGACTTTCCCTGTGTTCAAAAAGCTGCTGGATCTTTGGAGGGAGAAGATTATTATGTGTTTTGTGCACTATTACTAAAGTATTTAGATCAACAAGATCATGGATTTTCAATAGATGTAGCTCTACAAAAATGGGGGTTGTTGCTGCATAGAAATCTGCTTTAGTGATGATTCTTATTGCCTTTTTTTGGAGTAGGAAAATAGGATGAGTATTGGATTTGTAGTTGTTTCCCCATATTTCAGAGCCATAATTTAGGTAAGGAAGTATGAGGGAATGTATTTTGTATGATGTGCCGACAGTCTGGCGACTGGGCCTTTTGTTGTTGTTACTGGCGTCTTATGGGCACAGTGTGAATGCAAGACAGTAATAAAACGAATCATTCATTCATACAAACATGATTGTCCAACATCCAAAGACGGCGACCATTGTGATTCTGAGATGTCATCACTCTGTGTTTAGTTTAGTTTGTTTAGTTCTGTGTTTAGCTCAAAGCTCCATATCGATGCAATAACGGTTCATCTTGCAGCCCTACTTTAGACCATATTATTTTCAAATAAATGTAGATTTAAGGCGAGCTGGAATCAAATCCATGCTTTGTGCTGACACTTGCTCCCATAGTTCCTCTTCCAGACGCTTTACTTTGAAAATCTCATCATGGCCGTTTGTCAGAGCGTCAGGACAGGTTGGCTCGTTCCTCCGGTGTCTTGCATAACCCCAACTGCTTTAAGCGCGCATAACAAGCCGAATACTGTCCCGTGTGCTTAGCATTTCCATTCAGACTCACGGCTAATGAGGCTCATTACGAGGCAAACGTTTCCTGTCGCTTCACGCCTCGGTCACAGCTTCAGCGGCTTCAACACGTCCCGATCCAGTCTGGACGAGACGTTTCCACGCACAGATGAAGACGACACGGAGGACAACGCTCATATATCAGGTTTTATTTTCATCTCTTCACACCTCGTTGCCTCTTGTGAACCTCGTGAACCCCAGCAGTGGAGATCATTCATTCCCCCCCCCCCCCCCGAGGGAGCTCCGGTTAACGTTTACACCCGGACCGCTTTGAATCTGGAAAAAAACAAACAGGATTTCATGTCAGAATACGAGAATGTTTAAAGGAATCCCGGCTCCGTCTCCAGGTGAAGACATTTGCATCAGAAAGCGGGTGGAGCGGGAGACGACTGGATTGACCCGGTCCACAGCCTTTAAACGGTCATTAACGGGGTCTTTGAGGATGTAAACGCGTCCGACCTGCTGCAGGGAAGAACCACAGCCTTTAAACGGTCATTAACGGGACCTGCTGCAGGGGAAACCACAGGGGACGAATCAGAAACAATCAAAGGTTTGGTCGTGAGGACAGTTTGGACAAATGAGGCCTGTCGGGGCGGTTTAGGGAACTATTTAGAGAAGTTTATTTATTTGCATGTTTCTGTCAGCCTTTTAAAAGTGGACAAGAGCCCCCACACCTGCAGTACAGTGCAGTCGTCACAGGAGGCGCTATAGGAAACACGGAAGGGACAAACGAGGAGGCATCCGGGCAAGACTCACAGCTAAGCCTCACACATGCCTTCTATTGTTCCGGCTAACGGACGTCCACTGGAGAATCAAACAGATCAACTGCTATAGGCTCCTCCCAGAAAATGGTGAAAGACTGTTGTGGGGTGGAGGGAAGAGGGAGGAGGAGCTGACCAGTGCAGGACACCACGCTCTGAAACAGGGACAAACCCAGGAGGCGCCGCACCATCTCAGAGGAGACTGAAGGAACGGCTTTGGTTTCCCCGACCTCCAGAATCATACAAAATCAGTTCGGTCTTCAAAATGGCTGCCGTAACGATGTCACTGGAAAGCATAACACAAATACATGAAATATACTTTAAATTCTATGGTGCACTGTCCTCGGGTCAGACTGTTTTTAATGCAGGCTACTAGTTACCATAGACATGCACTAGCCTAGCACCACTAAACTCTTCAAATATAAGGACTGCATGAATTCAAATATATATCTCTGGATAACTAGGAAATGAGGCCCTATGTCAAAAATCCTGAAATGTCCCTTTAATGAGCTAGGGGACGCCTTCGGGCACCAAAATGGCTCGCAGCGGCCCTGGCCACAACACATGTGAAAAGCGTCCAATCCAATATTAGAGCGTGTGACCTTTTATCATTCAGGCCGGGTATTTAATGAGGACGTACTCGCTTTGAAGTTTGAGTAACGGCCTCTTGACATCCGGACGCTCCCACATCGCCCCGATCCTCTCCCGCATCGTGAGAGGAAATGTTTGTATTTTTAGAATAATTAGGCGTATTTCCAAGAACAATGCATCACACAATGTTCTATGTCGGGCTTTTTTCAGATACACCCGATCGTGTTTTTCGTCCTGATTCCGAGGTTGGGAATCACAGTTCAAGGGCAGAGGTTCCCAAACTTGTCAGGCTGGGACCCCCAAAATGACCGTGCAAACAATCCCAGACCCTCACTGTAAAAACCCATGAATAATGCAGACGATACGATCAACAAAAACATCTAAACCTGGTCCAGTGATGGTGTTGTTTTGCGTCTCAACTCTGACCCAGTCTCTGCGTCTTAAAAACAGGATGTTGCAGAGATGACTTTCTGCCTCACAAACAGATTGTTCTTTGTCCAGGACGTTTCCTCCAAACAGGAAGCAATAATGAGGATTTCACAGAGACTCCGGCGCACTCTCGGCGTAACGGAACGATTAGTCCGAGCGGAAGAGCTTTTGGGCCAAGAGGGAGACGTTTCTCCTGCAGACGCTCGGGCGAAGAGGAAACTCCAGGTCATTCTGTCAATCCGACTCAATTGATTTCAGATCGTCTCCGGGTAAATGTGGATCACAAGATAAAAACTCTCCATAACCCCCACAGGAACCGAGCACATTAGCTCCGGTTCAGCTTTACTCTGGCCCGGCCTCTCCGGTCAATGATCATTTCCTACATCAGGGTCAGCAGGTTGCTTGGCTTCGGGCCAGCCGGCCATTATTCATGCATGGATATTCAATACTAGATAACAGCAAACTATACTTATTTTTGATTTAAAAATAAAATATTGTAAGCACTGCTGTACGGCGAATCGAAGCACTAAAGGCTGTAAACTCCAGTTGAGAAGCTTTTAGATTTGGGTAAAGCCGAACTGGAGGAAATTTCTATGGTATACATTATTACACATTTTGTTTCTTTATTTCTCAAAACTGAAACATAAATCAGACTTTTACTCAAACAGTTACTCACAGTACTCAAGTAACTGTTGCATTACTGGCTGAATTTATTATTACGTTATTGGCGATAACAGTGATCTGTTCCTCCAATCCTGAATCTGCGCTCGACTCTGCGTTCCTTTGCTTTGTTTCCTTTGGTTTGTTTTTGCACAGAAGAATGTGAGGAATCCGGCGACGGGACGGAACACATCTGGGTCCAGAGCGAGCAGGTCTGGGTCCAGAGCGAGCACGTCTGGGTCCAGAGCGAGCAGGTCTGGGTCCAGAGCGAGCAGGTCTGGGTCCAGAGCGAGCACGTCTGGGTCCAGAGCGAGCACGTCTGGGTCCAGAGCGAGCAGGTCTGGGTCCAGAGCGAGCAGGTCTGGGTCCAGAGCGAGCACGTCTGGGTCCAGAGCGAGCAGGTCTGGGTCCAGAGCGAGCACGTCTGGGTCCAGAGCGAGCAGGTCTGGGTCCAGAGCGAGCAGGTCTGGGTCCAGAGCGAGCACGTCTGGGTCCAGAGCGAGCAGGTCTGGGTCCAGAGCGAGCAGGTCTGGGTCCAGAGCGAGCACGTCTGGGTCCAGAGCGAGCACGTCTGGGTCCAGAGCGAGCAGGTCTGGGTCCAGAGCGAGCAGGTCTGGGTCCAGAGCGAGCAGGTCTGGGTCCAGAGCGAGCACGTCTGGGTCCAGAGCGAGCAGGTCTGGGTCCAGAGCGAGCAGGTCTGGGTCCAGAGCGAGCACGTCTGGGTCCAGAGCGAGCACGTCTGGGTCCAGAGCGAGCAGGTCTGGGTCCAGAGCGAGCAGGTCTGGGTCCAGAGCGAGCACGTCTGGGTCCAGAGCGAGCAGGTCTGGGTCCAGAGCGAGCAGGTCTGGGTCCAGAGCGAGCAGGTCTGGGTCCAGAGCGAGCACGTCTGGGTCCAGAGCGAGCAGGTCTGGGTCCAGAGCGAGCACGTCTGGGTCCAGAGCGAGCAGGTCTGGGTCTAGAGCGAGCAGGTCTGGGTCTAGAGCGAGCACGTCTGGGTCCAGAGCGAGCAGGTCTGGGTCCAGAGCGAGCAGGTCTGGGTCCAGAGCGAGCAGGTCTGGGTCTAGAGCGAGCACATCTGGGTCCAGAGCGAGCAGGTCTGGGTCTAGAGCGAGCACGTCTGGGTCCAGAGCGAGCAGGTCTGGGTCCAGAGCGAGCAGGTCTGGGTCCAGAGCGAGCAGGTCTGGGTCCAGAGCGAGCAGGTCTGGACGAGCTGCAGAAACACCTGCTCCAGCGTCGGTGGACATGGGACCAGAGCCATGGACCTGTATTTATTTTGAAGACACTTTCCCCGTGTTTCGCTGTTGAAAAATGTCAGGAACGCCGTAAACAGAGGAAGCGGCCCCGGTGCATCATGGGTAACGACCCCGGACCAAAGGATACTGGACTCTGAGTGGCCGACGGATCGGGTTCACGAGGCTACAATAACACGGCTAATGACGGGTGTTATTGGAGTGGGGGGGGGGGGCTTCAGCTTTTACCAAACCTTAGTGACACAAAAACCTTCAATATTAATTTGAAACGTCTGCTGTAGAATAGTGGATCAAAAAAGATTTCCCATATTTTCCATTTGAAGATCTGAATAATGGACGGCCAGGTTTACATTTATGGTTTTATTTCGTTGACATGTTAGTGACAAGTTGTTTCTGAAGAGGCACCGAGAGCCTCCACAGCTGCAGCACCGAGGAGGCGTCCAGATGGTGGAAAGACTGATGTGGAGCGGAGGGAGCTGCGCAGGAGGAAGAAGAAGGAGGAGCTGACCAGTGCAGGACACCACGCTCTGAAACAGGGACAAACCCGGGCGGCCCTGCAGCCTTTCAGAGGAGACTGAAGGCAGCCGGGTTTCCACCACCTCCAGAGACATGCGGCTCAGGTCGACCCGCAGCGGCTCAGGACTAACACCTGAACATTGTCGTTGTATGGCTGTACCATGACAAATAAAGCACGTACTTACTTTATTATTATTATTAGTACTAGTGGGAAAGATTGTCAAAATGTCCATTGTTGGGGGAAATTCAAACCCTAATATATCAGGTGAGGAATTAGATATTGTATTTATTTGGGACAGTGCATGTTAATGGACATGCATGTAAACAAGCCACGCCGGAGTGTAAAGGCATGTTTATTTGCACCGCGCAGTACGATCTTAAAATCTCAATATGACCGTTTTGAGGTTTTTTCCAGAAGAAGCGAGAGCACTGACATTTCCTCTGAGGCTCTCCGTCCCCTCCCCACTCTCAGCACTTCCTAAAACTCTTCAGATGTTTTCTCCCTCTGAGTCCACAGCCGCGACCCTTGTGTTAGCCTTTAGCCTTTAGCCTTTAGCGGGACCACCCAGGCGCTCATACTTCGAGGGTCTTTGGTCTCTCCCCGAAAACCACATGCTCCAATTAACCCCGGGTCCCACCCCCGAAGCCCCCGCAGCCCCTCAGAGGAGACACAAAGCCAGGGCCTAAACCAGGACCAGACCGGGACAAAACCGGGATTTAGGGGCGCGTGAGGGATTTGTCCGAGCTCAGAGGAGGAGGTGCTCGTGGGATCAAAGCCGGGACTTGAAAGACTCGGGATGATCCAGGATCTTCTGGAGGTCGAGCTGAAACCAAGAGCTTCAACACGACAGGCGGGGGACGATTAGAGGCCGACAGATATATCGGCCGGCCAATATATCGGGCCGATATTTGGGGATTTAACAATATCAGCTATCGGTCGATCTATCGCTGAAAAAGGCCGATATTTCCGGGACTGAAAATGATAGAGACTTCCCCTTTTTCGCATTGGAAAGAGCAACGTGTCACGACTCCCTCGGCCTCAGGGGGGGGGGGTATGGGGGGGGGGTGAACTGTTTCGCTTCAAGTTTGTTAAACACAAGTTTCACTGAACCTCCGACCGTATGGACTTCAGTCTGAGGAGCAGAATCTGGAGAATTCAACCTCCGAGTCTCCACTATTGTATTTTTGATCGCCGCGCAAAATGCTAGTAACAATATGCTAATGCTAACGACAACTAATCAAAGCTAGTTTAGTTTATTTGTTTATTTGAGCGGTTCGTCTGCTCTAAAGGAGCGGGCCGAAGCAAAAGGCTTATAAGCTCCACCCCCAAAATAAAAACAATAACATTTAACAATCAAAGCATAAAACACAACAACAGCAGTTTCATTTCTTGTACAATGTCCAGTACAGAGCGAGTAACAAATTATGATCATTAATATATTTCTTACAAGTTGTTACCAATGCCCAACATTAGTACATTACTAAAATCACTAGTGTAACATTAAGTCACTATTTTAATGTTATAAAGGCAGTTACTATGCAGCAGTTTATATTATACGTGATCCTGATACTTCCCAGTTGTCATTACCATCCTCAGTATAATATCAATTTGTACAATTTCCTCTTTTTTTATTATTATTATTTTTTTCATGTATAATGTATTACGAAAGCCCTACATAGTGTAATGCATTAAAAAGCATTAATACTTATTATACTCCGAGATCTTACTCCTTCCCAGCTGTCATTACCATCCTCAATATAATTTTAATTTTGAGTTTAATTAATTATTATTATTATTATTATTATTAGGCTGGGACAGAAACTATGATTGGATCACCTAAAGTAATACAATCAAACCGGCCAGTGCTGGAGAGGCCAAGTATTTGTTTTTACAGGATTATAGATTAGATATACAGATATATAGATAGACATTTGGAAAAATCGGCAAAATATATCGAACGATTAAACGATTAAATCAGCTTTAAAATGATGACGTGCTGTTTGGAAATGACCTAAACCTGATCTACAATTACAAATGTCTTTTAATAAATCGGGTGTAAGTCCAATTAATTTGTCTTGAATTTTTGACAGAAATAAAAATCTCAGTATTTCCGGGGACTTTCTTGATAATGATGACGACAAAGACTCACAGAAACACAGAGCGGCGTTAGGAAAGTTTTATTGGACACGAATCATGATTGGAGCTCAGGCCCCCGTGGGAAACACACGTCATGTGACCACAACATGTGACATATATTACAGGCTGGTAAAGCGCAATACAAGTATAAGACATTATTATTATTATTATTATTATTATTATTATTTATGTCAAGTCTTTTTCTAAAATGTTCCTTTAACCTTTAACCACTATCACAAGTATTATTCCTGCGTGAGGGAGAGCAGCTTCATCCGGTCGTGTGATTGTTTTTGTGAAATATCCAGGTTATTTTGTGAAACTGTGACATTTTTCTTAAAGAGGGGGTATTATGCTTTTTTCCATCACATAGCACCAGTCTATAGCACTACAATGATGACGTAACCTTCTGTTGGTCTGTATATGCAGTAAATTAAAATAACTGCCTTGAATAAAATTGCTCTCTCAAAATGGCCGCACTGAACGTCTTGAAATAGGCCTCTGTCTCTTTAAGAAGCTTTCCGACACGCCCCCTTCAGCACACTACTGTGGCATTGAAACAACAACACTGTGCGGGGAGGGGGCTCTGCTGAGCTGAGGAGCAGTGGTCGGGGGCTTGGCTGGTGACGAAAGGTCCAGAGGCGTCTCCAGGAGGTGGGGGCGTTCCTAGGAGGACTGAGGCATAGCTACACCTAAAATGGCCGCCGTCTAAGTTTTTACTGATTACTCAAAAATATGTGAATGAGCCGAGGCAACACTCCAGGCATGTGTTTAATGAGGGAATGACATAATAACAGGATATAAAGCTTGAAAAAGTCGATTTTACATAATACCCCCCCTTTAAAATAAAGGGTCTTTACTTTGAAAATCCAGATGTTGCCGCTCTCTTTCCTTTGTGCCTCATCATGTTTTCACAGGTTGTGTTTTTGTCGCTTTTTCATCTGTTTTTTTGTCGTGGTTTTGCCACATTATTTGTGTCACATTTTTGTTGCGTTTTCGTCGCTATATTGACACTTTGTTTTCAAGAGGCTTGAATGATTGAACGATAGATTTGGGTAAAGCCAAACAGGAGAAACTGTGCTCAGTTCGGGCGGGGGTTAAGAGGTTAAATGACATGAGCCTCTGTCAAACTAATATATCACACACTGGAGCTCAGATGTTTTTAGTTTGTTTTGATTTACTGTCTGTAGATTGGAATCATCATTTTAGTCTCTGTTTGGCTTCAGTTATTATATATTATTATTATTATTATGATTATATATTATTATATTATTATTATTATTATTATATTAAAATGTGGTGACAGTGGGTCAGGAGAAACTGTCGGTCCCAGAGCAGCAGCTGTGACAGTGACACAGTCCTGGTTAATCCTCCGGCGCTGAGGATTACCGCGGTCAGTGGAGACACTTCCTTTCCCACCTGTCTCCAGTAACTCCACCTGAACACGCCGAGGTCCCTGAACGCACCGTGATCCCGGGTAATGCCGTTAAACGGAGCTGCACGTGCGTCCGCCTACGTCATCCAGGATCCTCCTAATCCCGGAGTTCCTCTGTCAGGGAGACGAGGAACCGCTCGGGCCGAAGGTCAAACGAAACATTCAGAAATATACTTCCACTTCATCTCGGTCCAAATATGGTCATTTCCTTTGTGGGAGACGGCAGCGGCTAAAGACAGGAGGGATATACACGTGTGGACGACTGAGAGCCTACACAGACTCCACTCAAACACATTTGGAAGAGGGATTTCCAGAGGGATTTTTCAGTATCTAATTCCCCTCGAGATTTAGGAAGATTTGAACTGCACAAACCAAGGCACATTTTTAGTTGATCCAAAATCCCCTTTTTTTTAAGTTTAGTTTTTTATCAACGGACTAAAACCTTATATCCAAACTTGGATCAAATCATTATTTAGATTTTTATTGCAAATACCTCACCTTCATATGAAAACATTTTCTATTGTTGGGAACAGGACTTTTGGGTTATTTTTGTGGTGGGTGATTATTGTGGAAAATAATTTATTTCTAGCATTTCTTATTGCTGTATTGTAGGTCTTTTGTTGAGCACGGAATATTTGAAAATGTTATTTTGAATTTTCCTCCATCTCCTCTCGGCCTTCCTGCAATTTCTCTCGAGTTGCTTTAGCTCCTCGTTTCTCCAGGGGGGGGGGGAGGGGGTTTGGGATTCATGAGGCCCTATGTCAAAAATCCTGAAATATCCCGTTAAATAAGTCCTATTGTTCGGAGATTTCAAAGTTCTTTGTTATGTTCAATGAAGGTACTTGATTCATCTTCTGTACTCAGTAGTTGAAGTCTTCGAGCGTTTCGCCTCTCATCTCCCGAAGGAGATTGGAGACATTTCGGTTCATGGCGGGTTTTTCTTTCCTGACAAAAATAGCTTCTTTAACTCCTCTTTCAAACCAACGTTCTTCCTCCCCGTCCTCAAAGGAGTGGTTGGAGACTTTGAGGTGAAGGTGCACAGCCGACTGAGGGCCGCCTGTGCTTTCTCACAAGAGGAGTTAAAGAAGTTATTTTTGTCAGGAAAGAAAACCCCTCCATGAATCGAAATGGCGGTCTCAGATTTAATCTCCCGTCACTTTACTCCAATCTCCTTCGGGAGAAACCGAAAAGGCTTGGCCAGCCCAAGGAGGCGGCACCTCAGCCAACAAAAAGAACAATAGGCAGATAATTAGCAGTGATCAGCCATGAATAGGACAGATAATGGGCAGTGATCATCTATGAATAGGACATGACTCACCGATACTGAGGGGGAGCAGATCGTTAGAGACGCTCTACTTCAAAGGTGTTTACCCACAGGTGAGAGTAGCTGTGATTAGAGGGGAGGAGCCAACCCTAACTCCTCCCCGTTGGTCTATATATTCAGCTGCGTGCAGATTGTGACCTTTGTCGCTGACGAAGCCTTTTGGATGAGAGGAGAAACGTTCGAAGACTTCAACTACTGAGTACAGAAGATGAATCAAGTACCTTCATTGAAGATGGACAACTCCTGCACGACTGAGAACTTACACAGACTTCTTTGTTATGGTTCTGTCCAACTGGCTCTTCACCTACGGGATTCATTTATACTCCGAGTGCCCCCTAAGTCAAGGATCCTGTCGAACGTTTAACAAATTGAGTGACTTACCATAGATTATTAAGTATTTAGTAGTAGTTATGTCATTAGTACGAGATCTTGAAGCGAGTTGTGTTGTGGAGTAGAGCGCCATATATAACCACTGGCCCTAACCTTAAGGTCAGTGGACTCTTGCCTAAACCTAATTTTATTTTTCAACCCTACTCAATGGTAAAATGTCAGACTAATGGGCCGACCCCGGTTGACCTGCTCCAGCTTGTACTGTAGCTGGAACCTGGTCTTTGCCTCGCTCTGAGAAAGCTCTCGCTGTGTGAAGTCTAGCTTTCTCCTCAGCTCCTGCAGCTCGTCCAAATGACAGACATGCCAACTCCCCTCCCAGGATGATGATGTCCTTCTCCAGCTGGCGGCGCCGCAAGGTCTCTCTTTCCAACAGAGCCTGAAGATTTTGCGCCTTGCGAGCGTCCAGGTTCATGGATGAACGTGTCTCCTCTCTCGTGTCACGATCATTCAGCTTTTCCTCGGCTGTTTTCAAAGATGCACGCAGACTGTGCATTTCCTTCTGGAGCTCAGAGTTTGTGTTCTTCTCTAGGTCGAGACGAGCCTCCACGTTGGTTTTCTGATCTGAGATTTTCTTAGCGTGTTTCTTTATTCTTTCCAACTGCATCTTAAAATCTTCCTCCACAGTTGAATTTTTATTCTCCAACCTCTGCACGGCCTCCTCCAGGCGTTTGATGGTGGCAGTGGAAGCAGATGAGACCGACTGTAGCTCCTTAAGTGTTTGAACAGAAATGGCGAGTTCCTCCTCCTTTTCAGTGAGGTGTTTTTCTGCTTTTACATACTGATCTTGGAGCTTGTCCAGGTCCTTGAGAGCACAGGCCTTCTCCTGCTCTAGTTTGAGCACTTGGTCTCTGAGGTGAGCTGATTTCTCGGCTAGCTTCTTGTACCTGCCCTCCACCAGTGTGACCCTTTCCCCACAATCGAAGCGCACCTTTGAGAGTATGTCACTGAACTCCCTCTGTGCATCCGTCAAAGCGTTTTCTTTGACCTCACATTTGTTATTGGCTTCGTCAAGTTGTTGACGTAGTAACATGGCATCGCCTTGGGCCTGGGCCAGTTGTTCCTGTGCGGATTCACGGCGCACTCTCGTATTTGCGAGCAGCTCCGTCTGAGATTGAAGGGCTTTGTCCAGCTTTTCCGCCTGCACTGCCAGGCGCTCCTTGTCCTCCTGCAGCGCATCCAGTAACAGTCTCTTCTCCGTGAGCTGCAGTGTGGATGTCTGCTGTAATTTACAGTCTTCTCCCTTGACCACCTGCTGTTTGTGGGGATGGCTGTTGAGTAGGTCGTCTTGTAGAGTTAGTGCACCCGACATCTGAGCCAGCAGCTTCAGAGTTTCACTGAGTTTCTGAGTTTCCTCTTCAAGCTGCTTTATGTTTTTCACCAGAGTCCTCATTTCCAGCTCTTTCTTCCTCAAAGTGACTTCCATTTCTTGCTTTTCTCGGATCTCGAGCTGACGCTGTTCCTCTGTTCTTTGGAGCTTGTCTCGTGTGGTGTTGTAAGCCTCTGTGACCTCACGCTGGCTTTCTTGCTCTTGCTTTAGCTGGTATTTGAGATTAACGACTTCAGTCTGTAGCTCGAGTGTTGGCTCGATTTCTTTTACTTCATCCAGAGAGTTTTTCAGGTCCACGTTGTCCATTTCCAGCTGGTTCACCTTGTCTGACAGGTCACTGTTCTTGTTGTTCAACTTTTGAATGGTGCTCTCGTAGTCACGGAGAATGTTTTGAAGTTGTATCATGTTTGTGGGGTCAAGAGCTCTCAAGTTTAGCTTTTGCACGAATAAAGGCTCAGAATCCAGTTCGTCTGCGTTTGTGTCCGAGGCCCGAGTTAAATCCTCAAAGTTAAACTCCACCTCCTCTGAATTTTTGTTTTCCTTCTCTTCTTTTAGCGTCTTTCCTTCATCGTCAGACACATCAGTTCTTGAGCTAATTAACTCGGGTTCTTCTTCTGGTTCAGACTCTAAGGTGCTTGCTGCTTTTGGCTCTGGAGAAACGGGGTCATTTTGTCCCCGCTCCATCGGGTCATTGTCACTTTTCCACTTATAATGTTCCTCCATTATTTCATTATCAATTGACCAGTCTGTGTCACCGTCTGAATCTTCGTGGCTACGAGGTGTAATCTCTGTTTCCCGTGGGAGGGCACAGGAGTTGAGGCTCTCCTGCTGTGGGACCGTGAAGCTTAGAAGGTCAGAGAATTTGCGTCGAACATGAGGAAGATTATCTTCAGTGGAGCTGGCCAAGCTCCTTTCAGAAGCATCTTCAAGATCATCTGTGTTGCTGTTTCTGACTTTCCCCTCATATTTTACTATAGGCAGTTCTTCTCCAAATGATTCTTCATTTTCCAGCCCCAACTCGGACATGAAATCTCTGTTCTTGTCTCTGGAGGTGTCAGGCTCAGGAATAGTGGAGTACGCATCGTAGGACGGTTCATCAGCGTCACTTTCTGAGGCCATTTCAGCTCCATTATGCAAATGTTCACCTTGATTCATTTCCTCTCCATGATCAGGCATCCTATTGCTTTGTCTGGCTGTCTCTTCTTTGACTCTAAACATTTCTTCTTCATAAACGATTTCGTCTTCATTGTTGTCTTGTGGAAAAGTGTCTTCTTCTAAGTCAATATCAGATTCTGACGACTCCTGCTCTGATTCTTCATTTTCCAGCCCCAACTCGGACATGAAATCTCTGTTCTTGTCCCTGGAGGTGTCAGGCTCAGGAATAGTGGAGTACGCATCGTAGGACGGTTCATATGCGTCACTTTCTGAGGCAATTTCAGCTCCATTATGCAAATGTTCACCTTGATTCATTTCCTCTTCATGATCAGGCATCCTATTGCTTTGTCTGGCTGTCTCTTCTTTGACTCTAAACATTTCTTCTTCATAAACGATTTCGTCTTCATTGTTGTCTTGTGGAAAAGTGTCTTCTTCTAAGTCAATATCAGATTCTGACGACTCCTGCTCTGATTCTTCATTTTCCAGCCCCAACTCGGACATGAAATCTCTGTTCTTGTCCCTGGAGGTGTCAGGCTCAGGAATAGTGGAGTACGCATCGTAGGACGGTTCATCAGCGTCACTTTCTGAGGCCATTTCAGCTCCATTATGCAAATGTTCACCATGATTCATTTCCTCTTCATGATCAGGCATCCTATTGCTTTGTCTGGCTGTCTCTTCGTTGACTCTAAACATTTCTTCTTCATAAACGATTTCGTCTTCATTGTTGTCTTGTGGAAAAGTGTCTTCTTCTAAGTCAATATCAGATTCTGACCACTCCTGCTCTGATTCTTCATTTTCCAGCCCCAACTCGGACATGAAATCTCTGTTCTTGTCTCTGGAGGTGTCAGGCTCAGGAATAGTGGAGTACGCATCGTAGGACGGTTCATCAGCGTCACTTTCTGAGGCCATTTCAGCTCCATTATGCAAATGTTCACCTTGATTCATTTCCTCTCCATGATCAGGCATCCTATTGCTTTGTCTGGCTGTCTCTTCTTTGACTCTAAACATTTCTTCTTCATAAACGATTTCGTCTTCATTGTTGTCTTGTGGAAAAGTGTCTTCTTCTAAGTCAATATCAGATTCTGACGACTCCTGCTCTGATTCTTCATTTTCCAGCCCCAACTCGGACATGAAATCTCTGTTCTTGTCTCTGGAGGTGTCAGGCTCAGGAATAGTGGAGTACGCATCGTAGGACGGTTCATCAGCGTCACTTTCTGAGGCCATTTCAGCTCCATTATGCAAATGTTCACCTTGATTCATTTCCTCTCCATGATCAGGCATCCTATTGCTTTGTCTGGCTGTCTCTTCTTTGACTCTAAACATTTCTTCTTCATAAACGATTTCGTCTTCATTGTTGTCTTGTGGAAAAGTGTCTTCTTCTAAGTCAATATCAGATTCTGACGACTCCTGCTCTGATTCTTCATTTTCCAGCCCCAACTCGGACATGAAATCTCTGTTCTTGTCTCTGGAGGTGTCAGGCTCAGGAATAGTGGAGTACGCATCGTAGGACGGTTCATCAGCGTCACTTTCTGAGGCCATTTCAGCTCCATTATGCAAATGTTCACCTTGATTAATTTCCTCTCCATGATCAGGCATCCTATTGCTTTGTCTGGCTGTCTCTTCTTTGACTCTAAACATTTCTTCTTCATAAACGATTTCGTCTTCATTGTTGTCTTGTGGAAAAGTGTCTTCTTCTAAGTCAATATCAGATTCTGACGACTCCTGCTCTGATTCTTCATTTTCCAGCCCCAACTCGGACATGAAATCTCTGTTCTTGTCTCTGGAGGTGTCAGGCTCAGGAATAGTGAAGTACGCATCGCGTACCTGCTCAATCCCCTGTAGATCAACGTCTTCCGAAAGATCCACCGCTTCCTTGTCAGTAAAGATTTTTTTCTCTTGGAGGCTGGACAGAGGGGTTAAGGTGTTCAGGGACGGTTCATTGGCACCGCTTTCTGAGACTGGAGTATTCAGTTTGTCTGGAGCCTCCGGGATCCCGTCCCAGTCATCTAAGTCTTCTATTACAAACTCTTCCATCAACTTTTCTCTTTCTCTCTGCATTTTATTCGCAATTATGTTTTGTTGTACTTGTCGAATTACTTTTTCATACTCCGTGTCATCGTCAGATCCGAATGAACCCCATGAATCATTATCGAGGTCATCTGCGACGCTCTTTCTGACTTCTGTCTTGCTTTTGACTGTAGGCAATTCTTCTTCGCTAGCTTCTTTATTCTCTGTTTTGGTATAATCAGAACCGGAGTCCAACAGTAGTTTGTTCTTTACTAGACACATCTCAGTCAAATGTCTCCCCTTTTCTGTGGAGGTGTTACTCTCTGGGATAGTGGAGACAGCATCGTCGGACGGTTCATTGGCACCACTTTCTGAGGCCTTTAAAGGTCCCTTCGGCAAATGTTCACCTTGATTAATTTCCTCTCCATGATCAGGCATCTTATTGCTATCAAGTGCTGTCTCTTCTAAGGCAGTCATGACTTCAAGGCCATTTGCAGTTGCGATCATCAATGGCAGCCTCTCACTATTATCAGTGCGATTAGCATCAGCTCCTTGTTTCCGCAGTAAGTCAGCCATCTCTACATGATCCGCACGTACAGCCATACTTAGCGGTGACAGACCCTCGTTGTTCAAAGCGTTGATGTCCACGTCCTGTGTCAGGAGAAGCCGGGCGATGGACACGGACTTGGAGTGAGCTGCCAAGTGTAACGCTGTGTTTCCGTCAATGTCCGCCAGGTGTACCTCAGCGTTATTCTCCAGGAGAACGCTGACACAACGTTCATGTTGGCCCTGCACGGCTTTCATCAACGCCGTTCTGTTCTGACCATCGCACAGGTTTAGATCAGCGCACGCCTCAACTAGGAACTGCCCAGATTCAACGTGGCCCATGGCACAAGCGATATGAAGGGCAGTCCTGTGCCTCCGATCCAGCTTGTTGATGTCTTTGTTCCGGTGGATAATGAGGTCTTCAAGTTTGGCTAAATTGCCCACTGACGCAGCTTTGTGAAGCTTCCCCAGGTCTCTGTCCTTGAGTGTGTAGGCCAAGGAGAGCCTCGTAGCATTATCAGGGGTTTCCATTGAGGATTTTTTACCCTTGCCAAAGTTGAATATGTTCCTTATTCTCTCCATTGGAAAACCTGTGCTATTAATTAACTAGTAACTGTAAAATAACTGTGTTTTACAGACAAATCCTCTGCTAAACGCGATCACAGCTGAGCTCAAAGGATTATGAGCAACCCTGCTAAAGCAACACTGTGGTCACATATGCCGTTGCTAAGTGACCATACAGAATGCATGCATGTTTGTCATGTTGCTATGGTAACAGAGCCACAGATTCTATGTCGATATAATTCCCTACATAGGAGGTTGTCATAGCGACCCTTTGGAACTCATGCTCAAAGCAGGCGGCCATTTTGGGATATCCATTATGCTGAAGAACTTATGTAAACTAATTAGACTCTGGCGGTGTCCGGATGTCCACCCTAGTCCCTAACCCCTAATTTACTACATAGGCACTGATTCTGTTGGCGATTCGGACAGAAGCTGCGTGACGTCATGCGCGCTGCGGCGTGCAGATTTTTTTAATCAATTTTTTTATCCGAATGTATTTATTGTTACAAACGTTTATTTTATGAAACAAAACTACAGTGTTGGCACTTTTACAGCCGTTTCATTTGACAATTAAATTAAAATGAAAAATATAATAAAAAAAAGAATTAAAAAAAATCACTCCAGCGTTAGCTCAAAGACGTGCAGAAAGTAGATCAGCCCTGTGTCTGTAGCGCCAGCAGAATGAGCGACTACGTCTGCTAAAAGTTCACTAAACTCCGGGAATAATGTATTTCTGCGATAAAGATCAACCAAACTCATGAAACAGTGGACTATTTAGTCCACTGTCCGATACGTTATATTTAACATGGATTTGACATGAATGGCTTGGATTATTCGAGAGGAAGCTATCGGTCATTTAACAGCTCGAGCTAAAGGTTAGCAGCTAACGCTAGCATTTTTTAACCATAACCGTTTATATTTAAGTCATTTATTAATGAGAAATGCGCAACACACGATGGAAACAGCGGATTTCATTCAGTCGTGTTCTTGTTTGGTTCAAAGACCTGTGGCTGTTTTGAAGTTGTATCATGTTTGTGGGGTCCGAAGTTTAGCTTTTGCACGAATAAAGGCGCAGAATCCAATTCGTCTGCGTTTGTGTCCGAGGCCCGAGTCACTCCACCTCCTCTGAATTTTCGTTTCTCCTCTCCCCTCTCCCCCCTCTCCACTCTCCCCTCTCCTCACCCCTCTCTCCTCCTCGTCTGCGGTGAACTCCCACGGCTCAGTTTTCTGTGGGACCTTTTGTTGCAGCTCGGACTGAAGCGGTCCAGGAGGAGGAGGGACTATCCTGAAAACGATCCCCGTGTTTTCACAGACGGAGCGAAGGCTGGACATCGACAAATCAACATAAAACTCAGATGCGATTCCCGTTAAGAAAAAATGAGTCTGTCCATTTCATTTCTTAACCTGTGCAAACATTCAGCCAAACCTGTTCTGGGTTTCCAGCGGGTCACGGAGTTTGACCTTTAGTGCTCACAAACCGCATGAAGTTTCCTCTCTCTGTCTGCACATTTTTCAAGAGGACCCTCGTTCAAAGTGATGGATTTCCCTGCAGAGGTGTAGATGACACTTTAAGGCGCTCCTCTTCCCTCCTCCTCGGGTTCGTTTGAAACCCATAAAACCGGGCACTCATCTCTCTGCTCCAAAACAAAAACGCCTCCTCCCCCGGATTCCCGTAAAACCAGCGCTTCAGCTCCAGGTCCTCTTCCTGTGAGAAAAACCCCCGCCCTCTAGTCTCTCTCGTCCCATTTCATCCATTTTCTTATCAATTCAGTCAAAGTAATATATTTCCTACGACTAAAATTAGAATAAAACTAAAGAAGTCGTCTTGTAAGTGTCATTGAAATGACCTAAGGATAATAAGAATTAAGCTGCGTTTATTTTCTCACAAAGTACAGATTTATTTTATAGTGTCTGCTATTATTGCAAGGTTTTGCATCTACCCAGAAAGTTGATGATTTAAAGTGTTTTTGTGATCGCCGTGGAGCTTGTTACAATATTAGTTTAAAGTAAAAGCAATTTGTTTACCTTAATAAATCCTCTCCGTCGTCCCTCCGGGGGTAATACAAGTGTTAATGAGATGAGTGGGGGGTCTTTCATCTCCCACTGGTGTCTCTGGACAGAAAACCACAATTTCAGCTTTCCTGCCACCGGGTCGGAGTCACCAATGCGTTTGTTAAGTGTGACGTCACGACTTCCGCTTCCGGGTGCTAGCAGACGAGAAAAAAACATAAAAAACTCTTAATAACAGCCATCAACATTTCTGAAACTCAACGGAGAGTTACTGAACAGACTTATTTCTCAGACTCATTAGCCAAAAATGCCGCACCTACTGCTAATAAAGGTATATTTTCTAAAGTCGCTACTTCCGGGTTAGCGTAGCTGCTGCGCCGTTAGCATTTTTCTCCGCTAACCCGGATGTAGCGACTTTAGTCAATATTACTTTTCCAGCAGTAGGTGCGGCATTTTTGGCTAATGAGTCTGAGAAATAAGTCTGTTCAGTAACTCTCTGTTGAGTTTCAGAAATGTTGATTGTGGTATTAAAGAGTTTTTTGTTGTTTCTGCACATCTGCCGGACCCGGAAGTAGAGCTGTGACGTCACCACTTAACAAACGCTAACCGGCTAACGGGCAAAGCTAACTGCGGGCTAGCGCCACTTAAACAGTATTTACAGCCAAGTTTGAGTGAAAAAAATTGTCTCCATTGTGTAATTGGATGAACAATATCCCTTTGTCTTTTCTGTCAGCGTAGGATTTACTCTCACGGACGA
The DNA here is from genome assembly GCA_021464625.1 of Proterorhinus semilunaris. NCBI lineage: Eukaryota > Metazoa > Chordata > Actinopteri > Gobiiformes > Gobiidae > Proterorhinus > Proterorhinus semilunaris. Next base: position 2,040,394 of record CM038356.1, on the reverse strand, counting down.
TTAATGAGGAAGAAAAAAGGGTCACTTCTTAGGCCCTGTCCATACGAAGTCAAGCTGAGGACCAAACGCAAAGATATTTTATCAATCTAGTGTATCGTCCATACGAGTCCGGCGTTTTGGGGGTCTGTAAACGAACATTTTCCAAACTAGGTCCCAGAGTGGAAAGATCTCAAAACGCCGTTTACGTGGCGCCGTTGTTACGTCTCCACAACTTTTACTAAAACGATGACATCACAGCACAGGGGTGGAGTCTGTTATCCATAATCTACTGACCTTATAATGAGTTTTACTCATGGATCTATGATGGTTTTACTCCGCTCCGTTTTGCTCCACTGTAATCCGCAAGCCACAGGTGATAAGTAGAAAAACACGGCCGAGTCAGTCCTTCGGCCCTGGGTCTCTATAGCCTGTCCGTCCATGGGAGTGGATCTCTCCTTCTGTGGTTCTCCTCAAGGTTTCTCGTTTCTCCCACTGGGTTTTTGAGTTTTTCCTTGCCGGGCTGGAGAGTCTAAGGACAGGGGACACCCGAGCTGCTCGTCGCCACCCACTGCTCGTCGCCACCCACTGCTGACGCTTATTTGGACATTATGTTTGCCTGGATATTTGATTCACCGGAACTTTACATTGTCTTATTTACTGTTCTGTTTTATTGCCTTAATGTTTGTTACAGCCCTATGAGGCAACTCCTGTTGTGATATTGGGCTATACAAAACCATTGATTGATTGATTGATTGTTGGACAGACAGTCAAAGTCCGGTCACTGACAGGTTTTTCTGCTTTAGTCCCGTTACGTCTGAAGAATAAACTCGCCTCCTCGTCTCTTCCGTAAATCATAATCCTTGAATCCGTTTAATTTTCACTGTTTATGTAACCCTAATTGACTTAGTCTGTCTATGTACGGCCCCAATTAGCTCCGTTCACCCAGCCTCAGGACTCTGCGTTGTGATTAAGTAATGTATAAGTGGCCAGGTGAGGTGCAAAGAGAAGGAGCACAGCAGACACGGTGGTTCTTTGGATTGTAGAACGTGCAGCAAGAGGCAAATTTAATTTGTTGTTCACAGGTGTTTCACAGTTGCTTGGCTCATGGAACCTTACGAAGTAAGAGCAGAGCAAGAGGACTATTAGTTATCTAATACAATTCTCATCATGCATATTAAACAACAATCTCAAATAGTGCAAACAGTAGATTGCTACCACAAAAGCAGCACAGCCACGCAACTGGACCTCCTTCGCAATTAGCATAGTATTGAACACAAATAAAAGTAACATATCCAACTTGTTAATTGCCAGGAAACAGGACAATAACCGATTAGGATGTCTCAGGCTAAATATGTTGTACAAATAACCTGTAGATGGTCATAAAAGCATAGATCTTTATGGATGGCATTAAGAACAAGTCAGTGTGTACCTTACGAAGTAAGAGCAGAGCAAGAGGACTGATCGCGTACTGCGCAGCCTCTTGGCAGTGCCGCTACGGTGGCCGATCTTGGACTAAAGGCCAAAAATAGAAAGCAGCGGTCTCTAAACGATAATGAAGCACAAGGGCACCACCTAGTGGTCAGTACCCTACATCCACCCCTTCCTTAATTGATGGCGTCTCTGCCATCACACACCTGATAAAACAAAAATGCCATCTACATATAGCCTATAACAAAAGAACAGTGAACTTCAGTGTCTTTTTTGTTTGTTTTGTTTGTTTACGTACATCCAGTGGCCCTTTTTTCTTTTATCCTTTGCCATATCTCCCTGCCTCTCTCTATCATTTTGTGGTCCATAATAGTCACTTGTGTCTCATATGAAAGTCTCTTTGGGGGACGTCGTTCCCTTGTGGGGTTCCTCTTTGGGATCATGGGCCTTTGCGGCAGAACAGGCTCATTCTCTACCTCTTCTTCTCGCAGCCCAGCCACCACTTCTACCTCATCCGTGCTCAGTTGAACTTGGTCAGCAATTTCAGGACTGATACTGTTCTCTGCATCGGACTCTTCCATGCTTTCAATGTCCTGTTGCTCATTTTCAACCTCAGTCGCATCCCTCTGCCTCTCTGGTGTTTCTGTTTGTCTCTGCACGGGAAGGAACATGCACTGAGTTAAGAGGTTGCGATGGACCACACGCTCTGCCTCCCCACCCTCCCGCCTAATCACATATACTGGCACATTAGGTTGTTTCTTGACCACAACGTAGGGATGTGAATCCCACCTGTCTCCCAGTTTCTGGCGGCCCTCAACATGACAGATTTTGACCAGCACCCTATCCCCTGGAGAAAAAACCTGGCCTTTAGCTCTTTTGTCATAGTGCTTCTTCTGCATCTGTTTGGCTTGATGAGAGGACTGATTGGCCTGGGTGTAAGCCTCGGACAGGGCAGTGTGAAGGGTTTGGACATATTCTGAGTATTCACAAGGGTCGTTGGTGGAAGAGAGTCCAAAGACCAGATCAACAGGGAGCCTGGGGTGTCTGCCGAACATGAGATAGTAAGGTGTATAGCCAGTGGAGTCGTGCTGTGTACAGTTATAGGCATGGGTCATGGCATCTACATGTTCATGCCAGCGAGGTTTTTGGTGGGGCTCAAGGGTCCCGAGCATATTCATTAATGTGCGGTTAAATCTTTCAGTGGTGCCGTTGCCCTGCGGGTGGTACGGCGTCGTGTGCGTTTTTACGATGCCTACACATTTACACAGTCCTTTTACAATGGCACTTTCAAAATTTCGACCCTGGTCTGCATGAAGCCTTGCAGGGAAACCGAAACGACAAAAGAAGTTTTTCCACAGTGTTCTAGCCACTGTACTGGCTTTCTGGTCTCTGGTGGGGTAGGCCTGGGCATAACGTGAGAAGTGGTCTGTAACCACAAGCACATTTTCGATGCCACCTCGGGATTTTTCTAATGTTAAAAAGTCAACACAGACAAGTTCCATGGGGGCACTAGTGTGGATACTAACCAAAGGAGCTCTCAAGCCCGCGGTGGGGGTTTTTCTCAGACAGCACCTTTCACATTGCTCACACCAATCTTTAATCTCCTGAAACATTTTCGGCCAGTAAAATCGCTCTCTAATCATTTGCAAAGTTCTTTCAAAACCCAAGTGCCCTGAGTCATCATGAAGGGTGGTTTTGACTTTAGTATGCAGCGTCTCCGGCAGTATAAGCTGCTCCACCATGCCTCTGTGTAGATCCTTGCTTTTGCGAAACAAGACTCCATTTTTTATTACCAACCTCCTCCACTCCTTTAAGAGAAGGCGCGCCTGCTCGCCCATCGCAGCTCTCTCCCTGTGGCCTGGCTTTTGGCCGCGGCTCATTGAAAACAAGACAGGGCCGATGACAGAGTCCTCTTTCTGGGCAAAGCGTATTTCATTGATGGTCATGGCGGGGAGGGACTCTGTCCCCACATCCAAGAATTGCTCATTTGCCCTGCTCTCAGTCGGGGATACAGCACTCATTTCTGGGGTGTCTACAGGCGTCTGTGGGCTTGTGTGGCTAGTGACCTGGTGGGGGCAGGACTGCAGAGCTTTGGCAACATCTTGATTTGACATGCGGGAGAGCGCATCCGCATTTGCATTGTTTCGGCCCCTGCGATACTGGATATCAAAGTTGAAAATGGACAGCTGTGAGACCCAACGCTGACCTGTAGCATCGAGTTTTGCGGAGGACATGACATACTTGAGGGGGTTATTGTCAGTCAGAACTGAAAACCTGCGACCATACAAATGATCATAGAACTTATCTGTCGCAGCCCACTTGAGGGCGAGGAACTCGAGCTTATGCGCAGGGTAGCGGGTTTCAGGTGGAGTTAAACCTCTGCTAGCATAAGCTATAACCCTTTCCTGTCCCCCTTGGATCTGTGCCAAAACAGCGCCTAACCCTCCACCGGATGCATCTGTCTGGAGCACGAAGGGCAGGTTGTAGTCTGGGTACCCTAGCACCGGCGCGGTGACCAGCTTGTCTTTTAACTGTGAGAAAGCACTCTCGCACAAATCGGTCCATATGAAAGGATGGACATGCACAGTTCTTTTGTTTGTACCTTTTTTCTTTTTTCTGGGGTCCCCCGAGGTGAGGCAGTACAAGGGCGCAGCAATGGTGGAAAAGTTAGGGACATACCTCCTATAGTACCCCGTAAAGCCGAGAAACTGGAGCACCTCTTTCCTGTTTGTAGGTCTCGGCCAATCTTTAACTTTGCTGATTTTCTCAGGGTCAGTTTTAACCCCTTCACTCGACACTATGTGCCCCAAATACTGCACCTCTTTTTTCACAAGGTGGCACTTGGAGGGCTTAAGCTTTAACCCATGTTGCCGGAGGCGGTCAAACACTAACTGGAGCCTCTCCAAATGTTCATCAAAGGTCTTTGCAAAAATGATCAAATCATCCAGATAGATTAACAGGTGAGTAAAGTTGAGGTCACCGAAACAGCATGTCATAAGTCTCTGAAACGTAGAGGGGGCGTTTTGCAGACCAAAGGGCATTCTATTTGCCTCAAACAGTCCCATTGGTGTGCTGAATGCAGTCTTATGTTTGTCCTGTTCTGCCACTTCCACCTGCCAGTAGCCTGACGTGAGGTCGAGAGTAGAGAAGTATTTGGCTTGCCCCAGCGCCTCCAGAGCCTCCTCTATTCTGGGCAGAGGAAAAGCATCTCTTGTGCTGCATGAGTTTAGTTTTCTATAATCAATACACAGCCTCAATGACCCATCCTTTTTAGTCACAACCACAACTGGGGACGCATAGGGGCTTTTACTGGGCCGAATGACTCCTGTTGCCTCCATCTCAATTAACAACTTCCTAACATCCTGCCATTGTGAGGGTGGGATCTTTCGATACGGTAGCCGAAAAGGTTTCAAGTCAATGAGTGGTATTTCATGTTGCACTGTCTTGGTGTGGCCGTGGTCTGTTGAGTGCTGCGAGAACACGTCCTGGTTTTTGTCAACGAGCTCTTTGAGAAGTGCACGCTGCTCTTCATTGTCTGTTGCAGCTCCCCTTAGGTCCACCAAACCTTCCGAAACGACCTGGTTTAGACTCACACTGCTTTGTACTGCATCAGAAGGACCCGCTTTCTCTTGTAACTCTACCACATTGTCAACAAGAAAGGCATGGGCTAGAGGAGTTTGGGGTCTTATGGTAATGCTGCGTTGGGACACGTTCATAACTCTGATGGGGGCGTAGCCTTTATTCACATTGGTCAGGACTTTAGCCACAAGGAGATCCTGGGGGAGACCTAAGGTAGCATGACTTTCAAGGAGGGCAGTGTACGTATGCCTTCGTGGACCTCCCATTATTTTACACCTTAAGTCCATTTCCTTCCCAGCAGGGATTCTCAGTTTGCGGCTAGCAAATACCGCAGGGCCCACCAGGTCACATGGTTTCTGTGTCTCGTTTTTTTCAACTTCAAGTAAGGCTGTGTACCACTCTGGATGTGTTTCTTTCACCTGATGAAGAAAATTCTGCCCGTATGTTTCTTTAAGATGACTCCTGGAAGCCCTCAGAACATTAGTTCCTACTAAGAGCGGGACAGAAGAGCGGTAATCTGAATCAGGCACAACAAAGGTAGGCACAGAACTAAACACCCTGCCCAACACTGTCAAGTCAATATTAATGAAGCCACTATAGGGCACAGCGTGACCCCCTGCCCCTTCTATAGGCACTGTAGAGAGCTGTGGCTTCTGCTTACTCAACACTGGGTGACTACAGTAGAAGCTATTTGTGATGGTAGTCACCTGGGAGCCAGAATCAATGAGAGCAGTGCACTCTAAGCCATTAACCATTACCACGCTTTCATTTCTTGGTCCCACTAAAGACATTTTTGCCCTCTTTTTGGCAGATTTTTTCAGGAGGGGGGGACATTCAGGGGTGCCCATGGTGGCCCCTTCTACCATGGGCTCTACGAGTTTAAATGAGGGGCACATGAGGTGGAGTTGTCAGTGACCTCAGCGGGCTGGGACCGCCTGGACTGCCCAGGGCTGCTTTCTGGAAGGACAGACCTACAGACACGAGCTATGTGTCCCTGCTTACCACACCTGTAACACGTGACACTTGAACTCTGTGGCTTATTCCAATGCACAGGCTTGACTGGGGGTGCAGAGTTGGACATTTTTATCTCAAGGCCAGCCAGTTTAGTCATTTGCTCTTCTTGGTTGAGGGCAAGCTTCTTTACTATCTCTGTTAGCTCGGACAATTCTGAAGCTTGCTTGTTTTTTGTTTTTTTTGTGTCATAACTTTGATCGTCGGAGGTGTGAATTTGAGTGTATGACTTTCTTTGTTTGTGTGCTGGTTGAAATCTGTTACCTTCCCTGGCCAGATCACGAAGCTCAGCCTGCAGCTCTCTGAAAGTTAGAAGTTTGGGCTTAAGAGGGGCAATTCTGGTGTACACATTTTCATCAACAAGTCCTCTCAAAAACTGACGGGTGAGCTTACTGTCTCTATCGGGAAAGGGATGGCCACCCCGTTGACTCTCAACAGTTCGCAGCACAGCCTCTAAAGCTATAGCGAAGGAGCAGGCAGACTCACCAGGTTTTTGATTGCGCTCATAGAAGTCAGCTAGGGGGTCCAATGAGGAGTGTGCATCACTGTATTCTGCTTTAAGCTCATCAAATGCCCTGTCGGGAGTTTGCTCATGGGGGGGCAGGTTTAACACAAGCTTTCTTGCCTCCCCACCCAGGTGTCTCACAACAGTAGAAAAGCGAAGGTGAGGAGGGAGCTCAATGGCATCAAGGAGGTACTGCATGTCCCTAACCCAATCCTCCACAAGTATCTTACTGTCCATGTTACCAGTAAAAACTTGCACATTTTTTACCTGGTGTGTTTGCATGAAGCCTCCATAAGCAGGGACAGGGGAGCTTTGTTGGATAGGGGCTATGCCTGGCATGGTGTAGGGGGTAGTTGCAGTAGAATGGTACATGGGCACTGTTGCTGGTAGGTCTAACAGAGAGGGTGCAGGACTTTGAGCAAGAGGTGGAACTGCTGCATGGCCCCACATGTTAGGTCGAGGCAGAGGCAATGAGGCTGCTCCATCTACAACAGGCCGCCATTGTACGGACTGATTGACAGGGCGGTTGGGTCCAGTGGCTAGGCTGCGATTCAAGGTGGGTGGGGGCAACGGCTCAGAGATATCAGGAAAAGGCAGCCCAGTGGAGTAAGCTGGAGTTGGGTAATTGTGAACGTAAGGGCCCCGTGTGGGAGTGGGGCGCCATGTCTGGGTCTGAGTCCGAGGTGCGGAAGGGCCTTCTTGGGGTCCTCGCTGCTGTACTGGCATGTCTATGTGTACCTGTTGCATTTTAAGTCAGTTACCAACTTAATATTCTCAGTCCTACTCTTAATGCAATATCTAAATGATACCTTATGAAAAAACGAACAACAACAGGTATTACTCAATATTAACACCACAAACTGGCATAAAAGATGTTTCATTCAAAAAAAAATAAAAAAATAAAAATATAATAATAAAAATGGTCAGCAGGAGACGCCAGCCCCGGCCCAGTGGCGGTACAGCAGAAGGCGGCCAATGGATCCGATGCAGGACAGCCAGCCGAAGGAACAGGTATAGCCAGTCCAAGGTATAGCCAGTCCCAGGTCAAGCACACGGTCCTCTCGTCTACGGTCACCCAGCTGGACACCTCTTGCGGCAGGCAGGGCACCATCCAGGGAGAGCCAAGCAACAACACCTCTCTTCACTCCTCTCTTTTAGTCCGCACTTGGGGGTGCCACAATCCGGGTCACGGCACCAAAGATGTAACCCTAATTGACTTAGTCTGTCTATGTACGGCCCCAATTAGCTCCGTTCACCCAGCCTCAGGACTCTGCGTTGTGATTAAGTAATGTATAAGTGGCCAGGTGAGGTGCAAAGAGAAGGAGCACAGCAGACACGGTGGTTCTTTGGATTGTAGAACGTGCAGCAAGAGGCAAATTTAATTTGTTGTTCACAGGTGTTTCACAGTTGCTTGGCTCATGGAACCTTACGAAGTAAGAGCAGAGCAAGAGGACTATTAGTTATCTAATACAATTCTCATCATGCATATTAAACAACAATCTCAAATAGTGCAAACAGTAGATTGCTACCACAAAAGCAGCACAGCCACGCAACTGGACCTCCTTCGCAATTAGCATAGTATTGAACACAAATAAAAGTAACATATCCAACTTGTTAATTGCCAGGAAACAGGACAATAACCGATTAGGATGTCTCAGGCTAAATATGTTGTACAAATAACCTGTAGATGGTCATAAAAGCATAGATCTTTATGGATGGCATTAAGAACAAGTCAGTGTGTACCTTACGAAGTAAGAGCAGAGCAAGAGGACTGATCGCGTACTGCGCAGCCTCTTGGCAGTGCCGCTACGGTGGCCGATCTTGGACTAAAGGCCAAAAATAGAAAGCAGCGGTCTCTAAACGATAATGAAGCACAAGGGCACCACCTAGTGGTCAGTACCCTACATCTACATTCCAGAAAGGTTTACTGCGCATGCGCCCTCTACATCTTGTTCTATTATCTGTGTTAGCGTCACAGCGCCTCACACAGGCCTGGCAGATGAATCACACCGTTTTCACAGACCTGAGTCGACCCATGTGGACGCACACATTTACTAAGCTGGCTTCGTGCTTACAAAGAACGTTTCTGAAAATATAAGCGTTTTGTCTTCGTGTGGATATAGCCGTCCCTGCGAGAGCATTTTCTCCAGTTTGGTTTGACCACATTTCAAAGCTTGGAGTTTTTGTCGCTTTCTTACACTTTTTTGTCATTGTGTTCATAGTATGTTACGTCTTGTTTTTGTTGTTTTCTTCCTTGTTTTCTACACAATTTTTTGTTTTTTCTAGAAGATTTTAGATTTGGGTTATGTTAAACAGGTCACGATGCTCGGTTCATGTGGGGGTTAAGACGTTAAAGTCTATTTTTAGTTAGTTAGTTATTTATTTAAAAGGACAACGGACAGGTACATTAAAAAGATGGCTGCCCCAGATTTAGCACAATGCTAATTTCCATCTGCAGTCCTTATACAATCAAAAATACAATTAAAATACAAAACGTGGACAATATACATTTGTGCAATATACAGTAAAAAGTGTAGATGAAAGGCGCAGATAAAAAGTGCCAGTTGCATTCATAAAGTGCAGAATAACAAAGTGCAACAGTTTTCATAATTATTTTGTAGCTATACATAATTAGCACATAGGTACAATGGCTTTAACAATAGTGTGGTGTGGTGGCCATCAGACGATACCCGCGAGGGTAACACCTGATGGCCAAGTACCCATCTGGTACTTTTAGTGTCAGGACTGTTGATCTAAAAGCCAGTCTTTAACTGCCCGTGAAAAACTGTGGAAATCTGCATTGTTCTTTAGATCGTCTGGAAGCCCATTCCATTCTTTAATGGCTTTGTAGAAAAAGGCTGATTGAGAGAAGACTTTCTCTTAGGAACATTGCAGTCTCCCCTGGACACAGATCTTAATACTCTGTTGGTTAGCTGTGAGCGAAGCTGTACATATGTTTTTAGGGGTGGGGGGGGGGGTGGGGCAGTATCATTAAGGATCTTATGAACCAAACGTACATCGGAATACCTGATCCGATTGTCAAAGCTTAGTAGGCTGTATTTTTCAAGTATATTGCTGTCACGCTTCTAGACTGAACCCAAGAGCAGAACACAACAGGTGAGTAGTAATGATTTATTTTACAAGAAATGGTTTGACTGAAGGTATTTGGTGAGTGTCGCAGCTGGGCAGAGGTGTAGGCAGGTTGGCTGAGTGGCAGGCAGAGGAGCAGATGAGCGGGCAGGCAGGCAGGTCGATGAACAGGCAGGCAGGTAGGTAGGCAGGTAGGTGTATCTGGACATGGAAAGCAGGTTAAAGCACAAAAATTCAAAAACAGTTTAGAGCCAAGTGTTGTCACTAACGGTGAGTGTCGAAAGACAAACTGGCGAGGAGTAGCTGGAGAGCAGCTCCTCTTGTATGGAGATTGATTGATGATTACTGCCAGGTGAGCTCCGAAGATGCCACGCCCAGGTAGGAGGGAACAGACAGACACACAAGGGGAGGGGGAACACCAGGAGAGGCAGCCATGACAGTACCCCCCCTTAAAGACCCCCCCCAGGCGGACCCCCAGGCTTGCCAGGATGGGAACGGTAGAAGTCCTCAATCAACCCCGGATCCAGGATAAGAGCCCGGGACACCCAAGAGCGTTCCTCCGGCCCGTAACCCTCCCAATCCACCAGAAACTGGTAACCACGTCCACGAGGGCGAACATCCAAAAGCCGGCGGACCGTAAAGGCAGGATGGTCATCGACAACCAGGGCGGGAGGAGGGGGTTCGGCAGGAGGGCACAAAGGACTGTCATGCACCGGCTTCAACTGAGAAACATGAAAGGTAGGGTGGATCCTCAAAGAAGGAGGCAATTTCAAGCGGACAGCAGTTGGATTAATAATCCTTTCTATTTCAAACGGGCCGATGTAACGGGGTGCAAGTTTCTTGGATTCCACCTTTAACGGGATGTCCTTAGCTGCAAGCCAAACCTTCTGACCCAGCCGGTAATTCGGAGTGGGGGCACGATGTTTGTCAGCCAACTCACGATTCCTTTCAGCCGTGCGGAGCAATGCCGCCCGTGCGCACCTCCAGAAGTGACGGCAGCGTTGCAGGTGGATCTTCACGGACGGGACCGCAACATCCCTTTCCTGTTCAGGGAACAAAGGAGGTAAGTAACCAAGGGCACATTCAAATGGTGCCATCCCAGTGGCCGACGAGGGGAGAGAATTATGTGCATACTCCACCCAAGGGAGGTACAAACTCCAGTCAGAAGGATTCTGGAAAGCCACACAACGAAGTGAAGCCTCCAAACTCTGATTGGCCCTTTCGCACTGGCCATTGGTCTGGGGATGGAATCCAGAAGAAAGGCTCACAGAAGTGCCGAGGGCCTGACAAAAACTTCTCCAAACTTGAGAGATAAACTGAGGCCCCCTGTCGGATACAATGTCCAATGGTATTCCATGAAGTCGGAAGACGTGCTGGACCAACACGTCAGCTGTCTCCATGGCAGATGGTAATTTCTCAAGCGGTATAAAATGAACAGACTTAGAAAAACGATCAACAACAGTCAGAATGACTGATTTACCTTGAGATATGGGGAGCCCGGAGACGAAATCAATGGCAATGTGGGACCATGGACGACTAGGAACAGGTAACGGACATAACTTTCCAGCAGGCTTCTTATTAGACGTCTTGCCTCTGGCACATATGGCGCAAGCTTGTACATAGTCGCGAGTGTCTTTTTCCATAGTAGGCCACCAAAAGTGGCGCCGGAGCAGAGAAAAGGTGCGTCCAATTCCAGGATGACAGGCGAAGTTAGAAGTATGACCCCATTGGATGACCTGTGAACGCATAGCTGGGGGGACATAGATGCAATCTGGAGGTCCAGTACCTGGGTCGGAGTCTGCTGCTTGAGCCTCAAGCACCTTTGATTTTATCTCCCAGATGACGGAGGCAACCACACAAGCCGGGGGCAAGATGTTCTCCATGGGATCAGGCAAGTCTGTGGACGAAAACTGCCGAGAAAGAGCATCAGGTTTAGTGTTCCTAGACCCAGGTCTGTAAGTTAATGTGAAGTTGAAGCGCCCAAAGAACAACGCCCATCGTGCCTGTCTAGAGTTGAGGCGTTTAGCGGACTGGATGTATGACAAATTCTTATGATCCGTCCATACAATAAATGGAAGTTCCGCACCCTCCAGATGATGCCGCCATTCTTCTAGAGCCAACTTGACCGCAAGCAGCTCACGATCCCCTACGGAATAGTTATGTTCAGCCGGGGACAACCGCCGTGAAAAGAACGCGCAAGGGTGCAACTTCTGGTCTGAAGGAGACCGCTGGGACAACACCGCCCCAACTCCCGCGTCAGAAGCATCGACTTCTACAACAAATTGAAGGGAAGGATCCGGATGAACCAGTACTGGCGCTGAGGTGAACTTCTGCTTAAGGTTTTGGAATGCCTGCTCTGTACCAGGATCCCATACAAAGGTGACCTTGGATGACGTTAGTCTAGTCAAAGGAGCTGCAACTTGACTATAATTCCGAATGAAACGGCGGTAGAAGTTTGCAAAACCAAGAAATCTTTGTAGCCGTTTACGATTGTCTGGTCTTGGCCAACCTGCAACTGCCTGGATCTTTGCTGGGTCTGGCCTCACCTGCCCACTGCCGATGATATAGCCCAGAAAGCTTACTGACTGGACGGCAAATTCACATTTTTCGGCCTTGACATAAAGCTTGTTCTCAAGTAGCCTTTGGAGCACTTGCCGGACATGGATTACATGATCTTCTGGAGAGGAAGAGAAAATCAAAATGTCATCTAAATAAACGAAGACAAAACGGTTTAAAAAGTCCCGAAGAACATCATTGACCAGGGCCTGAAAAACGGCGGGCGCATTAGTTAGTCCAAACGGCATGACCAGATATTCAAAGTGCCCAAGTGGCGTCTTGAATGCCGTCTTCCACTCATCCCCGTCCCGTATTCGCACAAGATGGTATGCATTTCTAAGGTCCAACTTAGAGAAGATTGTAGCATCGTGGAGTGGTTGGAAAGCCGAATTTATAAGGGGAAGTGGATATTTGTTCTTTACCGTGATGTGATTCAAGCCTCTGTAGTCGATGCAGGGTCTGAGTGTAAGATCTTTTTTACTCACAAAGAAAAATCCAGCACCAACGGGAGAAGATGAAGGGCGGATAATGCCTGCTGCCAGAGAATCGGTGATGTATCTTTCCATCGCTTCATGCTCCAGTCTTGAGATGTTAAACAGTCGGCTGGAAGGCAGAGGGGCGCCAGGCAGAAGATCTATAGCGCAATCGTAGGGCCTATGAGGAGGGAGAGACAGAGCATGGTTCTTACTGAAAACATCCGCCAAATCATGATAATCCTTTGGCACATTAGATAGATCTGGAGTCTCAGGTGAGAATGAAGTGGATCTAGCAGGTGGAAGAGCAGATTTCAAACAGGTAGCATGACAGAAATTACTCCAGTTTATCAATTTAGCATTAGCCCAGTCAAAATGAGGATTGTGTATCCTCAACCAAGGGTAACCAAGAATTAAAGGTGCGTGTGGTGATGATATTATGTGAAACCGTATCATTTCTTGATGATTACCAGACAGCAATAGCTTTAGGGGCTTCGTACAGTGTGTTACCTCAGAGATGGGCCTACCATCCAGGGCATTAGCAGTAAGGGGGGTTTCCAAAGGAACCGTCTCCAAGCCAGCCTGCTGGGCAAGATTGCTGTCCACAAAATTCTCTTCTGCTCCTGAATCCACAAGAGCAGTAAGAGGCAGAGTACTGTCATTGACACAGATTGTAGCAGGGAGTAACATCTTTGTCTTGGGGTTTGGAGAGGAAGTGGTGTGGCTCACCAGTGCCCCCATGTTCACTGGTGAGCCCCGTCTTTTGGTCGAGTCGGACAACTAGCGAGAAAGTGTCCAGATTGGCCACAGTAGAGGCAGTCACCAGCTGTAATTCGGCGCAGTCGCTCAGTTGGAGTAAGCTTGGCACGTCCCAATTGCATTGGTTCTTCATCTGATTTTATCTGACTGGGCTGACTGGTAGGAGCCGGAAACACCACAGGGTTACGAGGAAGAACACTGCGAGGGTTTGACGAGGGAAGATTGCGACTGGCTCGCTCCCGTCGACGCTCACGAATCCGATTATCCAATTTAATTGCAGTAGAAATCAGGAAATCCAGGTTATCTGAGTCATCCTTAAGTGCTAGTTCATCTTTTAGTTGGTCCGAGAGACCCTTTACAAACACACTCTGCAATGCGACATCATCCCACCCCGCCTCAGCAGCCAAAGTTCTGAACTCCACCGAATATTCTGCAACACTGCGTATTCCTTGAAAAATAGAAAGGAGCCTCTTTGAAGCCTCTTTCCCCTGAACTGGATGGTCGAATACCTTTCTGAATTCATCTTCAAAGGCGTGATAATTGTTACGGACTGAGTCATTATTCTGCCATACTGCAGAGGCCCACTCTAAAGCCTTGCCCTGGAGAAGCCCCATAATGAAGGCAATTCTGGAACCATCAGTGGCATACGTCAGGGGTTTCTGATCAAAAACTAGGGAACATTGAAGTAAAAAACTACCACACTTCCCCATATCACCTGCATAGTGGTTAGGGTCTGGCACATGCGATTCTCTGGGTGGTTGGGTTGAAGGTGGAAGAGAATGGGCCACCGTTGAGGCCCGTGTACTAGCAGAAGCAGATTGAGAAGCTGACCTGAGGTTGGTGGTTAATTCTTGAAGCATGGAATGGAGTTGAGCAATTTGATTTGAAGTTGTCTGTTGACTCTCCGTCAAACTACGGAGAGCTTGGTCATGCTGTCCGAGTAGAACTCCTTGAGTTGCGACGGCTCGTAAAATTCGGTCCGGGTCCATGTCTGCTGGGCTTGCATTGGTGTCTGCTGGGTTCATGCTGGCCAGTTTGTACTGTCACGCTTCTAGACTGAACCCAAGAGCAGAACACAACAGGTGAGTAGTAATGATTTATTTTACAAGAAATGGTTTGACTGAAGGTATTTGGTGAGTGTCGCAGCTGGGCAGAGGTGTAGGCAGGTTGGCTGAGTGGCAGGCAGAGGAGCAGATGAGCGGGCAGGCAGGCAGGCAGGCAGGTCGATGAACAGGCAGGCAGGTAGGTAGGCAGGTAGGTGTATCTGGACATGGAAAGCAGGTTAAAGCCCAAAAATTCAAAAACAGTTTAGAGCCAAGTGTTGTCACTAACGGTGAGTGTCGAAAGACAAACTGGCGAGGAGTAGCTGGAGAGCAGCTCCTCTTGTATGGAGATTGATTGATGATTACTGCCAGGTGAGCTCCGAAGATGCCACGCCCAGGTAGGAGGGAACAGACAGACACACAAGGGGAGGGGGAACACCAGGAGAGGCAGCCATGACAATTGCAGTGATGGTACCGGCGGGGCTTTTTATCCAGGACTTTCAAAGCCTGGTTATACAACGATCTAAGGGGGTTTAAAACCTTTGCTTTAGCTTCAGACCACGAGGACACACAATACATGATAGGAGATATAATCATTGCATTCGGATATGATTTAGTTGCTTCCAATGACGAAGAGCTCCTGATGTGCTGGAAGTTGGCGATGTTACAATCAGGGCTGCGTACGGCGACAGAAACAGAAGGAACTAAACTGCCGTCATACGATTGGAGAGGCTGAGCAGTGAAGACCAGTCCTCGTTCACAAGGTTTCCCAAATTCCCTTTTAACCGCGTTCATGCGACGCAAGTTTTCTGCTCCGTGAGCGCGATTTACAGCAAACAAACGTTGCTAAATATCTAACTATCATATTTCATCATTTGTTTCCAAGTCTCCGTAAGGAAGTACGTGATTTATTTGGATCAATAAGTCCAAGTCTAATTTGACATACACTTTGTCGGCTAAAACTAGGCAGAATCTTGACAAAGCAGAGGATGTGATTTAAAGCTCGGCTCCTCGTGTGAAGGTGAGAGGACGAGCCTCGGCTGAATGAGATTAAAGGTTAAGGAAGAGGATCAGGAGCGAGCGCTGCACCTGACACACGCGGCACATGGAGGGGAGAGAGTTCACCCACTGATCCGAAGGTCAGCCATGATCCAGCGCGCTCTGCTGTCCTGTCACTGAGCAAGACGCCACATTAAGTTCATTCTTAATAACGTCAATGCCACACGTTCATGAAGACGAGTGAACCCATCATCGTCATAACAAAAGAGAAAGAAGCTGATGTGAACACGAACCTGTGACCTCAGCCACGGGAGGAAACGGGAAGCGAGTTCCGGAGTCACACGGCGCCAGGAAACAGGAAGTAACGGTTCTTTCGCAAAAAACAGAACAAAGACGAGGTTCGGCCAGACGTCCCAGGACACTTTGACAGTTCACAAAGTGATCCCGACACAACCAGGACCGGCCCGACGCTGTTCGTGAGGCACAGGTCGAAATGTTCCCGTTCACTTTGTTCACGATGAAAACGATAAAGCTTCAGATAGAGCAGAGGGGGCGGAGATGAATATGTATCTAAAGCCGAGTGTACGCCGCCCGATCGGGGCCTCGGCGTAACCTTACGTCATTGTGTAGTCAGTACGCTGAAGTCTAATCCAACTAGGCTAAAGATTCGACTCCGGTTTTCCAGTGAACCCTGTCAAACCAGTGTTGCCCCAGTCTGCACGACTGTCCCTGATACGACTGTCCTATGGAGCAGCAGAGGAGCTCCCACCCAGCCGCGAGACGGGGGTTGATGGTTATGTGCACCATTCCCGGTTGGACGACTTCAAAAGACAGTTTGAGTGACGTTAGCCGTAGCACCTCCACTGGCGGTCTTCTGTCTCAAGGCCCGACACACATTCTCAGCGCTGATCCAGTCACTAAAATAATCCCTCCCGTCACTTGTGTAGGAGTAGAAGTCCATTAGAAGGAGCTGACACCACGTTATTTCACAATTTCCAATGCGCTTTGATTAGATTAAGCGGTTACAGGTCGCCGGTCAGCCCCCCTTAAACCATTGACAAGCTAATGGCTAACGGCTAGTGCGCATACTACCGCGCCGTGGGGAAGTGACGCCATCCTAAAAGGGCCGTCTGGAGTAAAACAAAAATTATTTTTGAGTCACATGATTTTAGGACTTCCTGTGGCAGTGGAAATCAAAATGGCGGACCGTGCTCTTGTTTTTTTAATTGAAAAATATAAAATAATCCTCCCTCCTGGAGCCGCCACCTTAACGTGGTGGAGGGGTCTGAGCCTGAATGATCCTGGAGCTCTGTGGTCGGGGGCTTCGTGCCCCTGGTAGGGTCTCCCAGGGCAAACAGGTCCTAGGTGACGGGTCAGACAAAGAGCGGTTCAGAAGCCCCTTATGAGAGACCAACAGGCCCGGTTAGAACCATGAGGCCGTCCTTCTGTGGACCCACCACCTGCAGGGGGCGCTATAGAGGCTGGTGCAGCTCCAACAGCTGCCCCCACGACCCGGCAACGGACAAGTGGGAGAAGATGGATGGATGGGAAATAATCCTCTAATTTAAACCACATTTGATGACATTTCTACTAAGAAATATTGGCCTCTGCCTCACGCCATCCCACTGTTAAAGTTCATTTGTGAGTTTGACTTTTCCCTGTTTGTTTGACACTTATGAAATAGTCACAGGCTGTGTCTGAATGTCCCCCCGAGCCTTTAACATTCAGAATGTCCCATGTTCGATGGCTAAATGCTAATACCTTTGTTAAGTGTAATGTCACAACAAGAAGACGGGCAAAGTACATACTGCTAAAAAAGTAATATTTACTAAAGTAGCTACTTCCGGGTTTAGCGGAGCCGTTAGCATTTTTCTCCGCTAACCCGGATGTATACCGATTTTGGTAAATATTACTTTTATAGCAGTAGGTGCAGCATTTTTGGCTAATGAGTCTGAGAAATAAGAAGCTTCAGTAACTCTCTGTTCAGTTTCAGAAACATTGATGGTTGTTTTTACGAGATTTTTGTAGTTTCTGGCACATCTGCCGGACCCGGAAGTAGAGCCGTGACGTCACTTAACAAACGTATGGCTATAGGAAAATACTTTGAGTAACCATGGCGATCAGACATGCAAACGCAACGTCAAAGCAAAATGAACGTTTGAATTTAAAATATCTTCAGACTGTGATGATTTAAACCAGAGCAGGAGTCGCACACGTCGACCCAGGCCTGACTTCACCGTGAGCTGCTTTTTTTCCCCCGACGACTTTACGAACCGTGCGAGAAAAATGTCCAACCTCCCGCGGCGACTCCGGAGGCTGATCCGGCGCGACAGGTCCGCAGACTACGCCCCCATCCTCACACCAGCAGAGGGCGGCGACACCTCGGCGTCCGACGAGGACGAGCCCGGACCCCAGAGTGACCCTGACAGACCGGGGGTAGGCCACCACCGTCTCTGTAATGATGTTTGGTTGTTTGCAGATAAAAAAACACTATTTACTTTGAGACTTTCTCCTGGTTTAAAACTGACCAAAGCGTCTCTTTTGATGGTCAAGGCTGCAGCAGACGCCCGTGCTGCCCCGGGGCGGAAGAAGGCCTCCTGGATCCCAAAGCCGACACCCGAACGTTTGATGGTGGTTTTCGGTGTGGTGTTCTTGCTCCTAGTCCTCATCTAAAACCCCGCCACACTGAGGGAGAACAGCCCTGGGCAGAGCTGGTGACCTCACTGTAGCAGCGGAAGATGAATAAATGAAAAAGCGTTATTCAATATGGCGGCAGGTGGTGTTTTTGTCACGCACAGACTTTAAAAAAACGGACAGGAACAAAGGCTAAACGATACGATACACCAAAGTCATTCACGCTTCACACACGTATGTATGTATGTAGTGTATGTATGCAAGTATGTAGTGTATGTATGTAGTGTATGTATGTAGTGTGTGTATGTAGTGTGTGTATGTAGTGTATGTATGTATGTATGTATGTAGTGTATGTATGTAGTGTATGTATGTAGTGTGTGTATGTAGTGTGTGTATGTATGTATGTATGTATGTATGTATGTATGTATGTAGTGTGTGTATGTAGTGAGGGGTTGGTGGTGGTCAGTGCATAAGGTCAAAGTCTCATTGGAAATCTTGAATGCGTTTGCGGACTAGAGAGGCACCGATCCCGTTTGTTGCTTCCGATACCGATACTGCGGTTTGAGTATCTGCTAGAGCTGGGCGATTTCCCCCCCCAAAAATTGGCGATTTTTTAATTAAAAAACGTCATGATTCGATTCGATTCCCCCCCATTTAAAACAAAATAACTGCACACTGTAAATATATTTTATATATATATATTTATTTATATAAATTGCCAAAGCAAACCCTTTCTCTAACTAAAAGGTCACGGTGCAACAAAGATTGTTAAACATCCAAATTATTTATACTGAATTAATAATAATGGTAAATGGTCTCTCAAGAAAATAGGCTTTTCCACCTACATTAGGCTCAAAGCGCTTTACAGCGAGGAACCTCTCACCCATTCATACACCAGTGTACGCAGACACTGGAGGCAAGGTGGGTGAAGTGTCTTGCCCAAGGACACAACGACAGCGTGCACCTTCAGGAGGCGGGATTCGAACCCCCGACCTTCCGATCATGAGACGACCCGCTCTACCATCTGCGCCACCGTCGCCCCTAATAACCTTCTTCCTCTGAGCTATACATTATACAAAATAATAATAAATAAATACATTTAAAAAGACGGGTTTTTTTATCATGTGAATTGATTTGACCTACCAATTAGATTTTTGAAAAAAAAAAAAAAATCCCAGCCCTAGTATCTGCTGATATTCGATATTAACCGATACCAAGAGGCCATCTTAAAAGTGTCTGCTGTGAGTGGGAAAAGTGAACGGTCCTTTTTTCTCCAGTTTCAGATCAATACAATTTTTTCTTGCATACGAGATGTTACATATTAATTATCAATTATATCTATTAATAAACTAATGGACAAAACATTAGACAAAAGGCTCACTGGACTTTTTAACTGGTTGTCCTTGGAAATATGACAGGCTTTAGGTCACCTTAACTCACAGCACGAGGTCATCGCTCCACCTCCGGGTCCAACGGAGCTTTAGTCCCATTCACTATAATGGGATTTAGCTGATTTAGCTCTTTTTAAACATCTGATCGCAAAGACACATCACATTTTACTTTCCTGACATTAATTAGCCTATCAAATATTTGTTTCCGTACACAGTGAAGGCTTAAGTATCTTAATTTTGCCTGGAGAAACGGTGAGCTGTAGCCCATATTATTCTAATTAGGTGTAAAACCATTTTTGTCCATACTGTCGCTAGTCGTGGGAATTTAATTAAAGAGGGGGTATTATGCTTTTTTTCCATCACATAGCACCAGTCTATAGCACTACAATGATGACGTAACCTTCTGCTGGTCTGTATATGCAGTAAATTAAAATAACTGCCTTGAATAAAATTGCTCCCTCAAAATGGCTGAACTGAACGTCTTGAAATAGGCCTCTGTCTCTTTAAGAAGCTTTCCGACACGCCCCCTTCAGCGCACTACTGTGGCATTGAAACAACAACACTGTGCGGGGAGGGGGCTCTGCTGAGCTGAGGAGCAGTGGTTGGGGGCTCGGCTGGTGACGAAAGGTCCAGAGGTGTCTCCAGGAGGCGGGGGCGTTCCTAGGAGGACTGAGGCATAGCTACACCTAAAATGGCCGCCGTCTAAGTTTTTACTGATTACTCAAAAATATGTGAATGAGCCGAGGCAACACTCCAGGCATGTGTTTAATGAGGGAATGACATAATAACATGATATAAAGCTTTTTTTACATAATACCCCCCCTTTAAGAACAAGTGCATATTTTGATGAAACAGATGTCGGTGTGAAAATAGTTAGAATACTCATTTTGGGTATTTAGATGCAGTTACTCATTTGAGGATAATCAGAACAGAGTTACTTTCCTGATATCAAAGGAATACATGAAAGTACTCTGTCAATACATTTCTGTTTCATAATCATAACATAAAAAAAAAAAAGGATAAAAACGGCCTGGGGGAAAATGAGCTCTGCATTTGCAAAGTTCTTTTTTGTTTTCCACATGAGGTAAATAAGAGTTCGTAACAAGTAAAGCCTAAACATGGTCTTCATCATATGCATGGACTTGATCTCATCTGACCCCTCGTTGTTCTCTGCAGCTCTTGGATTGTGCTCGACAGATAAACTTGAGTCAGACGTACATTCTAAGTTACATAACAGAAAAGAGCAAACGTTCCAACATCACTCTGCCTTCACAAAAGGGCTCGATTCAGAATGTCACAGTGACCTGGTTATGCAAACGATTCCACCGAAAAGAAAATTGGTCTTCGACTCGAAAATACATTCCGGGGGCAATTTGACTTTATAAAAGGTTTATAAAAGGCGGCGAGAAGAGGGTCTCGCTGACACAGACCGTGGAGGTGGGAAATTTGTTTGGCTCCTCAGTTACAGCACGGCAAAGGAAACAAGGAACGTTTCTCTGACATTCTGATGTTTTTATCGGCTGCAGAGCGTCCTCACTGAGTCTTCAAACTGTGGCTGTTAGCGGTAGTAGCTTAGCGGTAGTAGCTTAGCGGTAGTAGCTTAGCGTTAGCATCGCGGTAAACCTGCAGATTGAGGCCCGTCTTTAGGGGGAGCAGACCCGATTCAGTCATTAAATCCAATCCGATGCTCTCAAAAATATGTGGATCATCTACTGATGCCGATACTGTAAATCGAATCGGGACTTCCCCAGGAGAAAGTGTGTCTTTCAAATGTGTTGTCAAGAAAAATACAACTCAAGTAAAGTACAGATGCTCAAAAACTCTCCTCAAGTGCAGTAAATAAAACCATGTTTCCATATAGTAAGTATCTTCCCAGCCCGGTCGGGCCGTTGTACGCGACACAATCTGGTTTTCGTGTCCATTGTTTATTGTGGGCGACGCTCCCCGGACGCGCATGCTGGAATACACATTACTGAAGGAAAAACAGAAAACCTTTGAGAGCCGCGGTGAACAATGTGGACAAATGCTGCCTTTTGGTGGAGTTTAAAAGAATCAGCTAAAGACGAACTGTGAAGGTAAGCTACGTGCTAATGTTATGCAGCTAAAGTTGTGCTAACAACGGCTAAATGCTAACATCTGCAAAATGAACTCTTTCCACAGCGGTTTGATGTTGTGAAATATTATATCCCGTATGACCTGCCTGTTTTAGTAATAATAATTCGCTTTACAATTTTGGTGCATTATTCATTCACTCCATACTCGGTGATGATAAGCGAAGCAACAAGTCTGCACACATCAGCCCCCACCACCAACCAACCACTCACTCACTACATTCACCAAACGGTCTCCCATCCAAGTCCTGCCGGGCCCTTCCCTGCTTAGCTTCCGAGGTCTGACGGGATCGGGCACATACCGCCTTTGCCTTTGCTATACTTTCCCCTTTCCTGTGGCCAATCAGAGGCCAGCGTTCACGTCATGTGAGTCAGGGTTCAGCGCCTCAGAGCAGCCAGAGGTCGGTCCTAAACGTATACCTGGTCAGACCGGTTTGGCTCTGGTCTCGGCCGAGGAAAAGCTCGCCAAACCGGGTTGACCAGGCCCTGAGCTGTAGCGTCTGCCAGAGGAAAACCCCTAAATCTTCTTCCTCATGTAGCCCCTCTGAGTGGGGTGGCCCAGTAGAAATCAGGAAGACGCCCCCAGAAACACCCCATCATCGGGGCGTCCCAAGGAGAGAGAGTTAACTTTCAAATGTGGTGGAGTAAAAGTAATAAGTGTCTTCGAAGCCCCGCCCTTCACTGCAAAAAGTAATCTTGAACTAAGTGCTTTTGTCCTTGATTTGAGAGTCGAATTTCAAGTGTGTCTATCTTAATACAAGTGTAAATATCTTACCCCGTGGACATTTTTCTTGAAATTAGATTCTCAAACCAAGGACAAAAGCACTTAGTTCAAGATTACTTATCACCCCTTTTCGAAAAAAAAAATCAAAAAGAGATAAAGGTGTTCCCTGATCGGGCAACACAATGTGAGAAAGACTTGCGATATTTAACACAAAGATAACGTTTTCCCTCTTGCGTAACAACTAAATCAGACTAAAAAAGCGGTAAATCAGGACAAAACAAAAGTTCAGTTCCCGTGTCCCGTTGTTTTCGGCTGTGGTGCAAAAACTGTAAATCTCCGTCAGATGGAAAACCTCTGGGATTGTTATGGATATACTGACGACGCAGCCAAACTGCTCTTTTAGCCGTATTTATTTATTTAGATCATGTATATACTTTAGCCGAGGCGGTGCACTGTACGAAGCTCACAGTGGTTTTAAAAGAAGCAGAAGAGTCTTTGGTCCGGATTTGGGCTCGAGGTCACGTGCTGCCGTCCTCGCTGCCGCTCCGTCCAAACTCCACGCGCTCCGAGTCCGAGTCGCGGAGGCTCCTCAGAAGCCGGGACTGGTTTACGAGACACGTCTTCAGGTTGTCTTCGGTGAAGGTCAGGCGCTCCTCCAGAACCGACACCGTCTGCGAGGAGAAGGAAAAACGTCACACGACCTGTATTCATGTGACTCACTTTGGGCCGGGTTGGTTTCTCTTTTAGACCTTCTTGATCTAAACTTTCCCTCAGAGGCGCCATGTTTCCTCTTTTATACTTTCTCGACGGGTCGGAGGAAAGCTTTGATGCTTTGAGAACATTAGCCTCTGCTCTGTGTAAAACGTGAATGAGCTCATCTACAAGAAGAACTGTGATGTTAGGAATGAGAAGCTTTACCTTTGATGGCACTTGGTTTATGATACTGATATCTTAATGATACTTTTTCCGATGCCTGTACTGAAATATTGAATGTCTAGAACCATAAAACAGAACAATGTTCATTTATTTGAGCTGAAACACCCGAGTCACTTCCTTTAAAGCTGTTCCTGGGCCTAATAAGAATAAATGGGACCTTCTGTGGAGTTTGCATGTTCTCCCCGTGTCTGCGTAGGTTTTCTCTGGTTTCCCCTACCAC
This sequence comes from Proterorhinus semilunaris, assembly GCA_021464625.1. Taxonomy (NCBI): domain Eukaryota; kingdom Metazoa; phylum Chordata; class Actinopteri; order Gobiiformes; family Gobiidae; genus Proterorhinus; species Proterorhinus semilunaris. The sequence goes on along the minus strand of CM038356.1, from coordinate 2,016,956 downwards.
TAAAAACATGTACAATAGGTGAATCCTCCAGCCAGGCTGACCATCAGGGTCAAATTGACATATGGCAACGTGTAAGCGAGAGGCAACCTCCCTCTCTCTCGGCACAGCTGCGTTTTTTGCCTTCTTCTGCGAACTGCATTTGTGGTTTCTGTTCCACGTTGTTTTACTGGATACTTCTGTACGTCTTTGCCGTGTTTTCGTGGAGGTTTGGAGGAATTTGTTACTGCAGAGACCTCCAAATCTCATCTTCTGAAACACTGAAGAGGCACCAAGAGCTCCCACAGCTGCAGTACAGTGGAGGCGCCACAAGAGGAGCTACAGAAACAAGGACGGGACAAATGAGGAGGTATCCGGACAAGACGGACAGCTAAGCCACATATGCCTTCCAGCCCTAATATTGTTCAGCCCAATGGACACTGGAGAATAAAACAGATGAACTGCTAGGCTCTTCCCAGAAGATGGTGAAAGACGGCTGTGGAGCGGAGGGAGCTGTGCAGGAGGAAGGGGAAGCTCACCACAGTCTCACTGCAGTAGTATCTTGACTTCTTTTCAATACCTGACTGGTATCGTTTAACGGTTTGGACCACGTCGTATTATTTGAAATGAGATATTTACATTGTTTGGGTTTAGCCTCCGTTAGCCTCCTACCTGTGTGAGAACGTCCAGCTGTTTGACGATGTGTTTGAGCGTGGATCTGAGCGCGAGCGGATGCCCCGACAGGACGTCCAGACGGTGCGTCTCCACCTCCTCCTCTTCTCGCCTCTGATTGGCTCCCGCTGGCTCCGCCCCGCCGTTAGCTTTAGCCGCTGCGCCGCGAAGCTTCGAGCGACCCATCGAAGGCTAGAGTCAGAACAAAGACGACAAACCTCTAAAGATATAAGACTGTTTGGTACTTGCTTTGGATTCTTCTTTGACACCAGTAGAACCTAAACCTTTTTCAGCCCGAGCCCTGTGCCTTTGTGGGAATTGTACAGTTACATAAGTAATTAAGTAATCTTTATTTGTATAGCACCTTTCACAGACAAAGGCCACAAAGTGCTTCACAACACAGTTAAAAATTGGAAATTACATACAATATAAAAAGGGTCAAAACGACAGAAATCATAGCGGCCCAAAAGTAGCTAATTAAAGGCTTGAACAAATAAATAAGTCTTAAGGTTGGTTTTAAAAGTATCAACAGAGTCAGTAGAGCAAAGAGGACAGAAGATCGTTCCAAAGCCTGGGAGCAACAGCCTGGAAGGATCGGTCACCTCTAGTACGAAAACGAGTGCCTGGAACCTTTAGCAGATTTTGATCCACAGACCTCAGAGCCCGAGCAGGGGTGTAAGGCTGGATCAGAACACTGAGGTAAGAAGGAGCCTAACCACGCAAGGCTCTGAAAGCTAGAACCAACATTTTAAACGTGATCCTATGGGACACTGGCCGCCAATGTGTTCATTCTGTGTTATATGTTTGTATGTCGCACGTTTGCGCCGAGAAAAAATCCTAGTTTTGTGAAGCCGGTTCTGAAACAATGGCAATAAAACCTATTCTGATGAAGTTGTTTTAAAATAGGAGATATGTGGGTCCTCCTGTTCTTGTTAAGACATGAGAACAAAGCATTACAAAAGTCTAAACGTGAAGACACAGTCACACGTTTCCCGTCTGAACTCCACTCATGGATATATTTGCCCGTTTTAAAGCTCAAAGTCGTCAGTTCAGCGTGACGTGTTCCTGCCTCTAAAGGTAGGTGCTCCATCTACATCTGTAAGACCTCTCCTCTCTCTCCGCTTCGTGGTCACAGGGGGGTCACGTCGCTTTGATTCGCCCTCTACGCTCGGTTTGTCTCTTCCTGCTCCTCCTCGAGCCGCAGTCAGAAAACACCAAACAGATGTGCCACGCTCCAGGTCCCGGCTTTAGAAGAGGAACCACCAGACCGCCCTCAAACTAAAGCTCCACGAGACCACGGGGTTAAAGAGATCACGGGCGTTTCCTCCAAGACCTTTTTTCTCTTTATATCACTAATGTTTGGCGTCCAAACTTTAGCATAAGCTCCGAGGGGTTTGTTTTGACCCGCCAGACGAGTTTCTTTTTGATTAATTTGTGATTAACATCCACAATCGTGAAGTGAAATGGGATGTGCAAAAGTACCGACCCCTTTCCTATTAGTGCAACAAACTGCCTTCAGAAGTTTCCTGATGATTTCTGAATGAAATGATCCAATGACTAAACAGACTCTACCTGTGTGTATCTAATGTCAGTTCAAATCCAGCTGCTCTGTGATGGTCTCAGAGGTCTGTTCAGAGACTATTGGGCAGCATCATGAAGTCCAAGAACACACCAGACAGGTCCGGAATAAAGTTATTGAGAAGAATAAAGCTGGATTAGGTAGCGCAGATGGTAGAGCGGGTCGTCTCATGATCGGAAGGTCGGGGGTTCGAATCCCGCCTCCTGAAGGCGCATACCGTCGTTGTGTCCTTGGGCAAGACGCTTCACCCTCCTTGCCTCCAGTGTCTGCGTACACTGGTGTATGAATGAGAGAGTGAATGGGCCCCCTATGAGAGACTATCAGGCCCGTTTGGAACCATGAGGCTGTCCTTCCGTGGACCCACCACCTGCAGGAGGAGCCATAGGGGACTGGTGCTATGTGATTTGGGCAGCTCCAACAGCTGCCCCCACGACCCGGCAACGGACAAGTGGGAGAAAATGGATGGATGGATGGATAGGTTATAAAAGATTTCAAAGCTTTAAACATCTCTCACAGTACAGTTAAATACACCATCCAGGAATGGAAAGAGTGGCATCACTGCAAACCTACCAAGACCCGGCCGTCCTCCTAAACTTACTGACCGAACAAGGACAGCACTGACCACAGCTGTTACTGAGAAGCCTCTGATGACCCTGGATGACCTGCAGAGAGCTACAGCTCAGGTGGGGGAAACTGCAGGACAACTATTAGTCGTTGTCCAAATTTGTGCCTTATGGAAGAGTGGCACTTTTAAAAGAAATCCACATGGTGGCTTCTGGCAAACTGCAAACGGTACTTCTTATGGATTTCTTTTAAACATGGCTTCTTCTAGCTACTGCTCCATGAAGGCCAGATTTGTGCAGTGTACGACTAAGAGTTCGTCCCATTACCGTCGTGTCAAACACTGCCCCCTATCTGTCATTGAACAGTAAACAGTCACTGCTGTCGCGTTTAGGAGCAGAACCGTGCAGTCACAATGTTAATGGCCTTATTTCCACTGTTAATATTAGGGGCGGGAACCTCTGGGCACCTCACGATTCGATACACGATACACGGCTCACGATAATCTGCTGCCGATACTGCGATAATCGATATATCGCACAAAAATAACCTACGATACATCCCAATTTTTTGAAACATGCAATTTTTTTTTTTTTTAAGATAAGAAATGTATTAATTTGTTTGGGACTTCATTTGTGGAGCAGCATTTACTTACTTTATTTTAACATACCACGTATTATTCATCATACATTTGTTTCCATGTGCTTTGTACCCTTTTTCTTAAATAAATAACTGATCCCTGACTTACTCACTGACTCTTTTAAACTGTCAATTTACATTTAAATAAAGAAGAAACCACAGTCCTATTTCAAAAGGAATAAAACTCAAACCCAGATTAATCTTACTTACAATAATATAAAACTAATATATTTGTGTGACAGTGTTTGAGCAAAGTGCTCGACATTGTAGGGCTGCCCTCGACTGTTCTGACTGAATTCTTGATCATGGTTGGCCTCTATTGGCCGTGAAATCCGCAGAGCCCTCCTACCTCATTAATATGCATGACGTCATCAAAAGTATCGATATCGGAATGTTATCGTCCCGCAAAATATCGCGATAAATTGACAAATGTATTTATTGTCACATTCCTAGTTAATATGATGACGTCACACGACAAATCGACTCGATCAGTCGTCGTTATTGCCGCCGTAGGATCGAACGCCGCGTCTCCTCAGTCTGAACAAAGTCAGTGGATATAACGCCGAGTCTGACTTTAATTACAGCCGTTTGTGATGTGGTTTCACTCCGGGCTCGTCCTCCTTCGGTCTCTGTCCTCAGTGTTTTGACTCTGCAGCTGCTGCGGCCCGAAGACTTCCGCCCACAAACCCACAGGCACACACAGGCTGAAACATCCTGGAGCCGCCATTAAAACCAAGAGCTTCCTGACCACACGCGCCGCACACATCCGCACACGGGTCAGCGCACACGGGTCAGCGCACGGGCAGGAGGAGCACGAGTCTCAGATCATGGGATATTACAGCGATATACGTCAACCTGCATCAAAACGAGAGGTCGCATCCACACCTGGGACCAAAGTCACAACATTGTTTCAGTTTTCACAACTCTTTTTTATCAATCGAACCAACATTCTAAATGCAGTTCCTCGGCACGCCTGTGGGGGCGCTGTATCAAAACCTTCCACAGGGAAAACAGTGAACAAGAAACACACTTCTCCGATTGGTCGATTAAACTCCACTTCCTGTTCCGTCTTTTGTTTACAAAATGGAGCGGCATCAGACAGTGGCCATCTTGGTTTTTCTTTACGCACTTTTTAATCTGACAGAGACAGAAACTACGCTCAGAACAAACGGGACTAAAGCGGGACTAAAGCGGGACTAAAGCGGGACTAAAGCTGGACTAAAGCGGGACTAAAGCGGGACTAAAGCTGGACTAAAGCGGGACTAAAGCGGGACTAAAGCGGGACTAAAGCTGGACTAAAGCGGGACTAAAGCTGGACTAAAGCGGGACTAAAGCGGGACTAAAGCTGGACTAAAGCGGGACTAAAGCGGGACTAAAGCGGGACTAAAGCGGGACTAAAGCGGGACTAAAGCTGGACTAAAGCTGGACTAAACCAGGACTAAAGCTGGACTAAACCGGGACTAAAGCTGGACTAAAGCTGGACTAAAGCGGGACTAAAGCGGGACTAAAGCGGGACTAAAGCGGGACTAAACCGGGACTAAAGCTGGACTAAAGCGGGACTAAAGCGGGACTAAAGCTGGACTAAAGCTGGACTAAAGCGGGACTAAAGCGGGACTAAAGCGGGACTAAAGCGGGACTAAACCGGGACTAAAGCTGGACTAAAGCTGGACTAAAGCTGGACTAAAGCGGGACTAAAGCGGGACTAAACCGGGACTAAAGCTGGACTAAAGCTGGACTAAAGCGGGACTATTTTCCATTTTCTCCGTTGCCGGGTCGTGGGGGCAGCTGTTGGAGCTGCACCAGCCCCTATAGCGCCCCCTGCAGGTGGTGGGTCCACAGAAGGACGGCCTCATGGTTCTAACCGGGCCTGTTGGTCTCTCATAAGGGGCTTCTGAACCGCTCTTTGTCTGACCCGTCACCTAGGACCTGTTTGCCCTGGGAGACCCTACCAGGGGCACGAAGCCCCCGACCACAGAGCTCCAGGATCATTCAGGTCAAACCCTCCACCACGTTAAGGTGGCGGCTCCAGGAGGGGCCAAGCTTTACACAACTTCTTTACATCCACTCGTCTCCGCTGTGCGATGGTGAAGAAGTCAGAAGGCGTTTGTTTAGCTGAGGCGAGTGCCGCGTGCGAGCGGGGTTTACTTTCGAGGGAAAGTGCAGAGAAAGTCCTGTAAAACGCAGAGTCGGACCCACACGTGCCTGGCCTGTGTCGCTTGTGACATTTTCTCCAGTTTGGCTTTACCCAAATCTAAAAGCCTCTCGAACAAAGGGTCAAAACAGCGAAAATACAATAAAAAAGCTACAAAACCACGACTGAAAAGTGACAAAAATGTGATGAAAACACGAAAAAAAAAAGTTCATAAAATCAAGAGAAAATAGCGATGAAGAAAATAGGAAAACAAGACAAAAGAACCCGATGAAAACGACAACAGTTATGATCAGTCTTGTAGGCCTTAGCTTTTAAATAAGGCGCTACTCCGGCCAGTGTCGCCACTGACCAAACTCATCCCAGGATCTATTTTTAAACCCTCTCGTATGAAGTGGCTAAATCGGGCCGACCCCCGACCCGCCTCGGTTAGCGCTAATTAGCCTCTCCGTGTTTTCTTTCATGGCGCTCGACGGTTTGCCCGGACGCCCACTCGCTCCGGTTCAAAGCCGGACGGCCCGAGAGGGATTCGAGTGTCGGCCGTCGCCCCGGGAAACGCCTTTGTGCGACAGGAGCGGTTTGTTTGGGCCGATTTGTTTGGACGAGGGGATTATTGAGCCTCAGAAACCGATGAATAGACGAGGAGAGAGTCGTGAGCGGGAACGACGACGGGGCGAGGGAATCCCCAAAGGTTTTAGCGCAGGAGGAATTAATAAAGTATGAAGAGGGACTTGGCTGCTCACAGCGGTCAGAAGGTCCCGGGTTCCATTCCCACCTGGACCGGAGTTTGCATGTTCTCCCCGTGTCCGCGTAGGTTTCCTCCGGGTACTACGGTTTCCCCTACCGCTAAAAACATGTACAATAGGCCAGGATTAATGAGACTGTGAGTGTTCGTTAAACACACTTTGAACCGATGTCATGTTGAATTATGGGCTTTAATCGTGTGGAGACGGTTTGGGGATTTAACAAAGACGCCATTGTGTCCAGGACGAGCAGAACGAAGCGCCGACAACGTAGAAGAAGAGACCGTAAAATGTAGTGAAATACAACTCCAGGTCAAAAAAAAAGTAGCTTTTGCAAGGTCATGGTCAACAATAGAGCCATTCTGGGAGAGGAAGGGGAGGGAAAGTATAACAAAAATGTATCTTATGTAACAAACAAACTTAAAATAATAATAATAATAATAATAATGCATTAGTCTTATATAGCGCTTTTGGAGCATTATTCATTCACTCCATACTCGGTGATGATGAGCGAGGAAACCAGTCTGTGCACATCAGCCACTCACACACACACTACATTTGCCCCGGGCTTCCTGGTGTCCCCAAACGGTCTCCCATCCAAGTCCTGCCGGGCCCTTCCCTGCTTAGCGTCCGAGGTCTGACGGGATCGGGCAGAGCGAAGGTGGTAAAATGTGCAGAAATGTAGTTTTAGTCATGATTTTTCCATTTCAGCTCAAGTTTAACCTCGTTTCTGTCCTGATTTAGCATTTTCTTTAGTATTATTTTGACTCAATGTAATGGTAAAACAATGATTTATTTTTAATTTAATTGAAATGGTTTAGTGAAATGACTCGATATCTTCAAAAACAGTTATTGAGTTATTGAAGTCCTCGTTTCCTGAAGGTCGCCGCGTAATCCCGGCCTCAGTGTTTACCGTTTTCCTCGCCTGTGGGAAAGTTCATTAAAATGCGAATAATGCGGCTAAATCTCAGTGAGGGGGGGTTTAAACCGGGCTAATCCAGCGACTTCCTCCGACATCAATGGGGGAAACGAGCCAAACACGTGGCCAATGCGCATGACTGACGAGGGTGGAAGCGGCGAGTGGGGGGAGACGAGAGCAGGTGAAGTGGGGCGGTCAATGTTGAGATTTGTCGAAGGTTTTGTCAGAGTAAACAAACAAAAAACAACTCACCCTTTACGAGGTTTTGTGGCTTTGAGACGGAGACTTATCCAGGAAGTGACTCCAACACGTCCCTGGTCTTTCCCACGCTTATTCATTCACTAATACCGAAGGTTTGGTATCCACGTGTAGCACGAAAGGCTGTGACCCAGATGATGCTGTAATCCAAATATGGTAATTTCCTTTGTGGGAGACAGTTTGGAAAATGTATGTAAATGTATGATGTGTTTTTATGTCTTAGGGACTGGGTTAGCTTTATGGCCTATGAACATCGGTTATTTGTGAGAATGCTTCTTGTTCTGTCCCAATCAAATTAACAAATTAATTCATAAATAAAATTGGAAAATGTTGGAAACGCTTTGAAAATGATGGCAATGTGAAGTCTCTGAATCCTTGTATTTGCCTGCAGTGTTTCCATGTGTGTGACAGTGCTCTTCTGTCCGTGTTATTACAGCCCCATGACCAGGAAGGACCCGCGTTATCGGCGCTGATCCAATTGAAGGGTTTTTCCTAAACGTTTGAAGGCGCTGCTGCTCCGTCCGTCACGAGTTCGAAAAGCTTTAAAAACATCCTGAAATAACGCAGTAATAGAGCGCGACGTGAGTGCCTCTTAACCTCCTCTCAACCTCCTCTAAACCTCCTATTAACCTCCTATTAACCTCCTCTAAACCTCCTCTCAACCTCCTCTAAACCTCCTATTAACCTCCTATTAACCTCCTCTCAACCTCCTATTAACCTCCTATTAACCTCCTCTCAACCTCCTCTCAACCTCCTATTAACCTCCTCTCAACCTCCCATTAACCTCCTCTCGACCTCCTCTCAACCTCCGCTCAACCTCCTATTAACCTCCTCTCGACCTCCTCTCAACCTCCGCTCAACCTCCTATTAACCTCCTCTCGACCTCCGCTCAACCTCCTATTAACCTCCTCTCGACCTCCTCTCAACCTCCGCTCAACCTCCTATTAACCTGTTATTTATTTATTTGAACAGGGACAGTGTACAATCTACATTAGCCTCAGAAAGGAGAGCTGCATTGTACCAGGTTATAGCACTTGTGCTAATTTCCACGTGCAGTCCCTGGGCCTATTGTACATGTTTTAGTGGTAGGGGAAACCTCCTCGAAACCTCCTCTTAACCTCCTCTAAACCTTTTTATTTATTTATTTGTTTATTTGACAGGGACAGTACAAGAAAACATTGCCAACTCAAGCTGTTTTTTCTCCTAAAAAACAGTGCTAACTGATACATGTAAACGGACGCCGCTAGGCTAGGCTAACCCATGAGCGCTAGGCTAACACTCGCTTATTGTTAAGTTTCTATAAAAACGCCTGTTTCTTTCAAGACTGATCAGATCCTACAATTCGACAATGGATGCACTTAGTTTTAGAATTTTATTCCGGGTTTAAGCGAGTCCTTTTACCTCTAGCTGCGCCCTGGGAGCTTACGAGCTGATTGGCTCATTGAGTTTAAAGCAGCGGACATTTTTCAATATGGTTGTTGAAATACAGATGCAGTTACATACATTCAGTGTATAAAAAACACTTTGATAATAAAACCACAAATTGACCTTCATACAGGGAGAGACATGTTGGAGGACATTTTCCAAACTGTCTGCCTCAAAGGAAATGACCATATTTGGATTATAGCGTCATCGCGGTCACAGCCTTTCGTGTTGTAGTCATTTCCTGTAAAACTCCAACTCGTAAAGGGTGAGTTTGGTTTATTATTTACTCCGATAATAAAACTAAGGGAAGTCAAAGTGGACGTACATGTTCTGAAAGGCATGAGACTCTTGGATGGGTTTTCTCTGACCCGTGAGAGGGAAGTATCTGGACGCGTCCCAGGGGCAGGTGTGCCTCCTGCAAATCGGCTTGCGCTACTTAGCCGCGTTGCTACACAGGGCGCTAATCAGCTTTGTAGCGTTTAGGCTAATGCCCCGAGAGCCGCGGAGCACTGTGGGAAACTCCTCCATTCACGACAACCTCCCCTCTGTCAGCGCTTCAAACCCGGGTTCTCCCACGAGCGGAGATTAGCCCCGGACTTCAGCCATGGGACAAACAATCAGGCAAAACACAACGCGGGACAGAGGCAGGCGTGATCCCGGGTGAGCGGGCGAGCTGGCAGGAAGACGGCATTTCTGAGGAGCTAACGCGAGGAAAAGCCGCGGCGGAACGTCAAGCCCGCACGAGGAACTGCGGGGGACTTAGGAAATGTTTGTGGCAAAGTCGTCGTTCTTTACCGGGGAAATACAGATTAAACCGATTGTGTTATTGAGGCTCATATGATCACACGGGATCTGAGGAGACAAACCTGTATCAATAAAGGATAAATAAACTAAATAAATAGTAAAGAGCGAGAGACTGGGCTGGTCAGGATTTCAAATGCAAAAAAGTGACGGAAGTTTTGAGGTCATTTCATCTTTCATATTGTGATTTCGATTCAACAGCAACCCTGCCCTTTAACCCCTTAGGTTTTTGCTCCACTCATGCAGAGATAGAGTCTGTAGGAGCTGTGAGCCATAGTACAGACTCCAAACTTTACAGTCTTAACAATTTTAATATCTCATTCCTAGCCTGATTTATGGAGCTTTGAACAAACAAAAAAAAGAGGCAAAATTAGATTTTTTTTTACAGATTTTGTTATTATGAATCAAGCCATCTTCTTCCACTTGTCCGTTGCCGGGTCGTGGGGGCAGCTGTTGGAGATGCACCAGCCCCTATAGCGCCCCCTGCAGGTGGAGGGTCCACAGAAGGACGGCCTCATGGTTCTACCCGGGCCTGTTGGTCTCTCATAAGGGGCTTCTGAACCGCTCTTTGTCTGACCCGTCACCCAGGACCTGTTTGCCCTGGGAGACCCTACCAGGGGCACGAAGCCCCCCCCCCCACGTTAAGGTGGCGGTTCCAGGAGGGGGTTCTTATGAATATTATTCATAAACAAAATCCAAGGAGCCCAGTTTCTCGGGAGGAGCAGCTGAGGAGGCTCGAGCATCTGTTTCGGAGCCTCCTGGTTGCCTGGCATGTCCTATTGGGACGAGGCCTCGTGGACCCAAGGTCACGCTGTGCGTTTCCTCACCTTGGTCATCTGTACCCGGCCTTATGTACTTGATTTTGAGTCTGAGTGCGAGTGTAGAGTAAAGGGTATTGTGAGAACTGTATTTTTGACGGGCAAGAATGTTTTGAATGTCTTTGCGATGCACCTGTGTATGAAAGCGCTCTATAAATAAGGATTGATTGATCGATGTCTCGGCTGGAGGAGGTGTGGGTGGATCGGGAAGTCTGGGCATCTCTGGTCAGACGCCGCCTCCAGGACCCGGCTCCGGATAAATAAGAACATGGATGGATAAACGAGATCCAAAATCCCCTATGAAAAAATCTTACAAACTAATATACAAACAAAATAAACCGTACATTTAAATCTGGGTCCATCGTTTAGATTTCGCCGCTGATGAGTCATGGTGACGCATAAACGATAAGCAACCTCCCTCTCTCTTGGTACAGCTGAGTTTTTCTTGGTCCTGAAGAAGCAGCTTATGAGATAAAGACATCGAGACTGACACAGTTCTTCTTCTGAAACACTGAAGAGGCACCAAGAGCCTCCACAGCTGCAGCACAGAGGAGGCGTCACAAGAGGCGCTACCGGAAACAAGGACGGGACAAACGAGGAGGTATCCGAGAAAGACTCACAGCTAAGCCACACATGCCTATATAGCTGTGGCTAATGGACGTTCACTGGAGAATAAAACAGAGTAACTGCTAGGCTCTGCCCAGAAGACGGTGAAAGACTGTTGCGGAGCGGAGGGAGCTGCGCAGGAGGAAGAGGAAGCTGACCAGTGCAGGACACCACGCTCTGAAACGGGGACAAACCCGAGAGGCGCTGCACCGTTTCAGCGGATCAGAGGAGACTGAAGGCAGCCAGTTTTCACTACCTCCAGAAACAAGGGGCTCAGGACTAACGCCTGAACACTATGATTCAATTACAAATAATAAAGAACTCACTTACTGAAAATATCGGCATTTTTTTACAAAATTACAGAAAACTTGCAATACACGGTTTCCTCATATTTATGTCAGAAATCCACAGCAGAAGTTTCAAATCGGTATCATTTTTTTTTTTTTCCCCTATTCGCCTCAATGTTAAAAGTCCATTTTGTAGGCCATGTGTAGGGGCGTGAACTACACAACAAGACCCCGCCCATTGTGGCTCGCAAAGAATGGAAGCTCAAATCCCTGAGCAAATGCTACGCTAGCACTTTCTAAAACAAACAGAACGAATGCGTGTTCCTTCCCTACAGCGGTGCCGAACACTCTCCACACAGTCTCCCACTCGTCTTGTACAGGATTCGGCGTGAGGAGGATGTGAGGAGCGTGGGAGGATGTGAGGAGGGTGGGAGGATGCGAGGAGCGTGGGCAGGCCGCTTCAAGCTCGCGCTGAATCGATTTTCCGCCCCCGCCGCGCGATGGAACGACCACTCTCACCTGGAGGACCTCGGACTCGGAGAAACATTTATAACGTGTCCAACTCACTGGTGTGTGGCTTTACGTTTTAAAGGCCGGTTTGATCGAGGCTTTTTATCTGTTTTATAAATGTTCAAGGTTTGTAACGTCTTTACGATGTCCAACTACTTCATGACAGGACATTTCGAAATCCCCCAAAACTGAAAAAAAAAAACGATATTGTACGTTTGCAAATCTTCCACACATTATTGTTCTGTTTTCTGGTTCTCCGGGACAAATGTTTTAGTATAGGCATCACTTTGGTCGACCCTGCAGGTGAATACAGGTAAAAAATATATTTGGCGATATCAATTTGAAACTTCTGCTGAACATCACCGATATAAATATGAGAAAAAATATATGTTTCACATAAAAATAAGGCATTTTGTGCATACACTTTGTTTTTTTAAATGCCGATATTTTCAGCATCTAAAATATTTAAATGTATGTTTTGGATATATTAGTAACAAAGATCTTGTTTAGTTTGTGAAAAAGATAATTAAATCTGTTTTGTTAATTTCATTTCAGGCCTTCATTTTGGCACAATTAAAAGACTTTTAAATGTGGAAAAAAAGGTTATATTTGTGCGTATAAAACATTTGATCCTGGAGCGTCCTAGAGACCACTGTGATGGAAAGTCAAGGCGCCATGCGGACCACTCGTACAGCCGCTGGGTCAAATAAGGTCAAATACGCACAGATATCTTTTCTTTTTTTTTTTTTCATTAAAAATGGCAAAATGCGCAGTTAAAGGGACTATACGGAGTTTAAAAATGTTAAAGTTATGTGTCTCCTAACCTCTACTTGCTCCAGTAAGGTCCTAATGTATAGAATGAGCCCAGTCTCTCAAAAAGATGTTCACCCGGGTCTGAAGAAATGGCCGCTGGATGCACTGGTTAAAGACCGCGACGCCATGTTGCTACATGGGCCATAGCTTTTTTTAGAGAAAGAAAAACTCTTTGGACTTTTAAGCTGTTCTTTGGAGGTCGCAAGTCTCATTAGAATCAATGCTCCCAAGTGTCTCTTGGAGTTGCCCCTGGCCACAAGGGGGTGGTATTACAGCAATGTCAGCTCCCCGCCATGAGGACCATAGAGAAGCACGTTCCTCGCCCAATGCATTAGAGCTAATGGCGCGGCTACGACCGAACTACACGCCAACGAGGGCCGAGTCTACAGTGAAGATCCCGCCCTTATGCCCTTTTTAGGAACATGCTCGGAGCTGGGGAGGAGGAGTCTGTAACTCCGCCATGATTTCCCCTCGAACGTGGTCATTATGGTAAACGGGGAGGCGTGAGGAGGAGCTGTCGATTAATTCTTCAGTCTATGGTCTGAAGTGTCGTCATGCTCGAGCTTCATATAGAAACTGCAGTTACGCGTAAGACCAGAGGTGGCAGTAGTGAGATCAAAATGACAAGTTGCATCTAGTCCCTAATGTTTCCTAATGCATCGCAGAAACCCTGCGTAATGTTCTTTTATTCACAAAGCTTTTATTCTATTTCATATATTCATGTTTTTAGTGCGAGGGGAAACCGGAGAAACCTACGCAGGCCCGGGGAGAACGCGCTCTCTCGCGTCAGCCTGTGACGGTCCAGAGCTGAACCCGATCTGTTTAAAAATCCATCGGAGACTTGTGTTTAATTCAGAAGGTGCTTTCCCCGCTCAGTTACGTGTGGGCCGTTACACAACGACCTGCACGGGGCGAGCTCGGGACACGGCGCTCGGGACACGGCGCTCGGGACACGGCGCTCGGGACACGGCGCTCGGGACACGGCGCTCGGGACACGCCGCTCGGGAACGGGCAGAACGCTTTACCGGAGTTTAGCGAAACCAAACACACTTTTTCTCCAGTTCAGTTTGCTCAAATCTAAAAGCTTCTCGACTGGAGCTCACAGCCTATAGTCCAGCGTAACGCCTCATTTGAAAGCTAAGCCCTACAAAACTCATCTAAGATTTTTCCTATTTGCAGTCGTCATGTTTTTGTGGCTTTTGTTGCATTTTCATCTGATGATCTGATGAAGCCACAAATTGTGACCAAAACATGTAAAAAGCAACAAAAATATGAAGGAAGAGGGAATCTTGGATCTTTTTCTTTTTCACATCTTTATAAGTGAATCTGAAAAAAAGTTTGCCTTGTTTTTCGGGTTCAAAATTCAATAAATCAGGCTGGGATTTAAAGCAGCGCTAAGTAACGTGTTTACCTTAATAAATCCTCTCCGTCGTCCCTCTGGGGGTAATACAAGTGTTAATGGGATGATTGGAGGGTCGTTCATCGCCCCCTGGTGTCTCTGGCCAGAAAACCATGCTTGCAACTTGACTGCCACCGGGTCGGAGCCACCAATACACACTAATAGAACCACGAAGAAGATGCTAACAGGCTAACGGGCAAAGCTAACTGCGGGCTAGCGCCACTTTAAACAGTATTTACAACCAAGTTTGAGTGAAAAAATGTATTTCCATCGTATAACATGTACAACATCCCTCTCTGCCTTCGCCTTTTCTGTCAGCGTAGTATTTACTCTCCAAGACATTTAATACGTTGTAAAATCTTAACGTGCTACGACACCTGCAGTTGCGCTTATGGCCTCTAGGGGCAAGAGTTACTTAGTACTGCTTTAACTATTTAAGAATCCCTCTAAAAACCTCCTCAGCAGTAATGGAGTTCGGAGTCTGTGGGAGCGACTACAGTGGAGGTGCAGGGGTGTAAAGGAAACCGGAGATGTTAAGGGAGAACAAGGCACCGGGACAGAAGACGTAAAAAGGGTAATTGTTTTGGGTAATGGGCGGTTTCCTTACTTCGGCCCGTGCCTTGGTGCTTCTTCCATTACACTTCAGCCAGACATTCAGCTGTGCAGATATTTCCGTTTCACATCGAGACTTCGGATCGAGTTTCTCAAAGCGACGTGTTCGAACAGGAGAAGGGCACAGACCGGACGGAAATCAGCTAAACTTAGAAACACAGGAGGAGGCGAGAGCGGGACGGGGTCATTTTACTGCAGCTCCGGTTGGTCCAGGAGGTCCTCGGACAGAAGTCAGAGACGCCAAAGCCTGTCACTTTTTCATCAGATTAGAAATCAATATGATCAATACCTGTCAATTATATGATCAAATTAACTCTGCAGAGAAATAGCACTTATGATACTTTTTACTTTTACTTGAGTAATATTATAATCTGTTTCTTACTTGAGTAAAGATCAACAGTGAGTAAATGCAGCAGGATTTTTACTCTCATTACTCAAGCAGCCTTTTTACAGGTACTTCTCTGCTCTTACTTGAGTAATTATTTAGGTCACACTACTTTTTAATACTTCTTCAGTATATTAAAAGTAAAGTTACTCTAACTTGAGTACGGTTTTTAGCGACTCTACCCAATTCTGGCGTTATGACACGCCCCCTCTCATTGCTCTCCAAATGTAGCTTTTTCCGTTGGTTTTATTAAGTTCATATTTTAGTTTAACGATTTAGTTTTATGGTGTTCCATTCAGCCCCATTCATGTGGACTGTGAAATCAACATGGCGGCTGAGTTTCCTCCTACGAAGCCTGTTCCTTAAAAAGGTCAAAAAGGCCACGAGGCTCCAGAGCTCCAGAGATCCAGAGCCTGTCAATTGTAGTTTTAGGCTTCAGGTTTTTAATATTGATGCACAAAAGACAATATGACCCAGTCCAGCATCACATGGGTCAGAGCAATGTTTAGAAACAGAAAAGCTCTTGGAGCCAGGCTTTAAGCAGTGCAAACGGGGAACGCTGTTTTTTGGAGTCGCCCCTGGCCACCAGGGGGTGGTATTACAGCAATGTCAGCTCCCCACCACGAGGGCCCACCCGTGTCTGCGTAGGTTTCCTCTGGGTACCCCGGTTTCCCCTACCACTAAAAACATGTACAATAGGCCAGCATAATTGAGAGGGTGTTTGAGAGTGTGCATGGGGGACGACGGATGCAAAATAGCCCAAGGCTACAATCCGGTGTGGCTTGTTTACATGCATGAGACCCATGTATGTTTATTAACATGCACTGTCCCGACTAAATAAATAAATAAGTCTGGACAGAAAGAGTTTTTTGAAAGTCCATTCATTCTGAATCTCCACTTTTGGACGCCGTTATGAGACCTTAGTTAAAGCAGCACTAAGTAACTTGTTTATCTTAATAAATACTTTCCGTCGTCCCTCTGGGGTTAATACAAGTGTTAATGGGATGATTGGGGGGGTCCCTCATCTCCCCCTGGTGTCTCTGGACAGAAAACCACAATTGCAACTTTGCCTGCCGCCGACCCGGAGCACCAATACACACTAGTGGAATCACGAAGAAGTGATTCCACTAGTGGAATAACGGGAAAAGCTAACTGCGGGCTAGCGCCACGTAAACAGTATTTACAGCCAAGTTTGAGTGAAAAAAAATGTAAATGGTCTTTTCTGTCAGCGTAGTATTTACTCTCACGGACGATTAATGAGTAAAAAACACAACATGCTACGACACCTGCAGTGGCGCTTATGGCCTCTAGGGGCACGAGTTACTTAGTACTGCTTTAATCTGTGCTGAGAGAGAAGACGCTGGACTGTGGGACAGTTTTTGTTTCATGTTACAGAGATATTACCCATTAACCAAGTCCAAAACTCAGCATTTTGATCGTTACCATAGTTACCACAGTAGGATCCATTTTAAATGACCTCGAGCAGCACCTGAAACGGCCCAGGTCTGTGAGAACCTGCCTGTTTGTGTTCTGGCCCGGTCCCCTCGCCGTCCAGTGTAAAAATAGCATTTGCTGAACGCGGCGCCTTCTCCTCAGAGCGCGGCACGTGAGCCCGTCCCCCCGTCCCCCCCGGGAGAACCCGCGCCGACATAAAAGGCTAAAAATAGCGCCGCTTCCGCCCCACAATGCACCGCTGCGCTCGGGTAACCTCGCGGCGCGGCCACAACAATGACGTAACCTCGAACACGCGGCTAAAAATAAAACAGCTCCGTCTTTAAATAGAAACACAAATGTCGGGAGGAGTTTTCGTTCGTTCGAGCCTAAAGCCGTTTTTAGAGTCGCTCCGGTGGAGAAGGCCTGATGTGTCCAGGACAGGGTTTAGACCTTCAGAGGGAGATGGTTTAAAAAATTGTCTCGATTTCTTATTGATCCGAAATGATATGCAAAAGTCTGCAGATATCGGCCTTTCAGGGTTTATTGTTGATTTTCTAAAAACACCGATATATCAAACTGACATGACCCTCTCCACCTGCAGCGAGATGTTCTCACCTGAGCTTAGACGAGTTGATGCGTAGGTACGAGGCGTAGCAACACCTGAGGAGCACTTCGACGCCCGAGAAGTTGAGCTTCCCTGAGACGGTTTCTGACAGTTTGTGCAGAAATTGTTTGGTTATGCAAACCAATGGTTTCAGCAGCTGTCTGAGTGGCTGGTCTCAGACGCTCTTGGAGGTGAACCTGCTGGATGTGGAGGTCCTGGGCTGGTGTGGTTACACGTGGTCTGCGGTTGTGAGGCCATATTCTCTGAAACGCCTTTGGAGACGGCTTATGGTGGAGAAATGAACATTCAATGCACGAGCCACAGATCTGGTTGACATTCCTGCTGTCAGCATGCCAAGTGCACGCTCCCTCAATGCTTGTGGCATCTGTGGCATTTTGCTGTGAGACAAAACTGCACATGTCAGGGTGGCCTTTTATTGTGGGCAGTATAAGGTACACCAGTGCACTAGTCATGATGTCAGATCAGCATCTTGATGTGGCACACCTGTGAGGTGGGAGGGATTATCTCAAAGCAGAAGGTCTCACTATCACACACTTGGACTGATTTGTGAACAATGTTTGAGAGAAATGGTAATATTGTGAATCTGGAATCAATGTTAGATCTTTAAGTCCATCTCATGAAAAATGGAGCAGAAACAAAGGTGTTGCGTTTATATTTTTGTTGAGCGTACTTCCCCTTTTTATCCGCTTAGAAAATCGACGCGTTTAATTTTGTGTGACTAGACTTGGATCCTGTAACTCCTCACGTAACGGTATTTAAAACAGGGGGAAACGAGGAAGAGCTCGGTCGCTTCTAACTTCACCCCCGTTTGGCCCCATAGAGGAGAGGAGGAGGAGAGGCTAAATGCGAACAACATCTTTGGTCTGACTGAGCGCACGCGTAAAGACCAGACTCGTACGCATCAACTCGTCTAAGCTCAGGTAAGGACATGTCTCAGGTGGCCTGTTCCTTTAAGGGCCTATCTCACTGGAGGACGTTGTGGAGACATGGCGGAGACTGGCTCGGACTGACTGTACGCACACACAGGGCATATTTCACCGGCCTGGAGACTAGTTGGAGACTACATTAGTAGCTGCTCGGAGATGTCTACGAGACGTCTCCAGGTCGTCTCTGTGAAAACAAACAGGTTCGATTTCAGCGGAGACCAAGCAGATCTTAAAGAGACTCCACACGACTCTTTGAGATCTCCTCGGCGTCCGACAGGTCTCGGAGACATTGCAGGGATGTCACAGAAACGTCTCACAGGTTGAGGACAACAAATAGTGTTTGCGTCACAACTGCTGAGTAGACTTCTCGGAGACGACTGAGACCACATGGACACTTTTTCGAGTCTCCATGGTCTCCGCGGTTGTGGTTTGTTCAGGCTCCACTGAAGCGAGTGGGATTGAATATTAGATCAGTCCCTGAATGTGAGGTCTCCACTTCTCATCGAGTCCCATCGCTTCCACATCACTGCGTCTCTCGGTCTTTCGCTCGAACGCTCTGACGCCTGTGTGGGCGGACGCAGAGGGGACAGAGGGACACCGGGACGTCCCGAGGCCACGCGTGGGCGATCCAACGGGGAACGTCCTGAGTCCCTGCCCTGGTTTAAGCTTCTCCCGTGTTTCCAGGGCAAACTGGGACCGGGCCAAACCACGACTGAGGTAAAATAGTCCAGAATGAAAGTATCGAAAAAAAGTCTTCATCTTTAGATCCAAGATTTACTGCTGTTGGTCCACGGACAGCATCAAATAAATGATTTTTTTTTACTTAAAAAAAAAATATATATATTCTAATTTTTACCCCATTTTCCCAATCTTTGCCCCATTTTTTTCCTCGTGTTTCGATTTTTTTTCCCCTAATTTTTGCTAATTTCTTATTATTAATATTTTCCCCCATTATTTCCCCATTTTATTAAAAATTTTCTCCCTATTTTTGCCGCAATTTTTCCCATTTCCCCCAAATTATCCCAAATTTTTCACACATTACTGTTCTGTTTTCTGGTTCTAGACGTCAAATACTTCGTCAAATATAT
Organism: Proterorhinus semilunaris; assembly: GCA_021464625.1. Classification (NCBI taxonomy): domain Eukaryota; kingdom Metazoa; phylum Chordata; class Actinopteri; order Gobiiformes; family Gobiidae; genus Proterorhinus; species Proterorhinus semilunaris. The sequence continues at coordinate 1,997,731 of CM038356.1, read as the reverse complement.
ATATATATATATATATATATATATATATATATATATATATATATATATATATATATATATATATATATATATATATATATATATATATAACACTTTCTACATTTCTATAACGGCTCCGAAGTAAAAAGTTCATTTGTGCAAGTGTTTGGTTCTTTTGAAAAGCCTAATAAAGCACTCTCTATGAACAGTAGGTGGCGCTGTCTCACATACGCCTCGTTGCCGAACAGAGGGGAATTCAGGCGCAGTTTTGTGTTTTTAAAAAGGAAGAAATTAGGATAAAAAGCAGCCAGATAAAGAAGTTTTTAAAGCTTTTTTATGACACTTTTTTGCCCAAGTTCAATTTCTTTAAAGCCACTGATGCAAAAGATCTTTGCATTTCCCCAAAAGATTTGTAAACAGATTAAACGGATGTTAGATTGTGGAAATGTGAGCAAATAAATTAATGATGTAAAATGGAGTGAAATTTAAATACATTTAAAGAAAAAGTAGTGTAGTAGAAGGCCGTACATTTTGTGTTTTCACTGAGTTTAAAAATGTCGAGCAGAGACATTATTTTCAAAGAAATGTGGATCTGAAACGTGCTGGAAGGAAAAGCCTTTTAAGGCCTTGGTTTTGGATCGTGACCCCCTGAGGTTCAAACACTGGGGGGTTATTTTCCTCACCTGAGCGAAGTGACAGGCCGGTCCCACCTCCACCACGTGTGGATCTGAGGACTGAGTGTCTGTGACCGTCTGAGCGACCTTCAAAACACAAGAGCAGCTCTTACTGACGGGACGACCCGCGACTCGGGCCGGTGCTGGTGGGGGGGGGGGGGATGTCCCTGAGGTGTGTTACCTGGATGTTAGTGGGGGGGGATGTCTCTGAGGTGAGTTACCTGGATGTTAGTGGGGGGTGGATGTCCCTGAGGTGTGTTACCTGGATGTTAGTGGGGGGTGGATGTCCCTGAGGTGAGTTACCTGGATGTTAGTGGGGGGTGGAAGTCTCTGAGGTGTGTTACCTGGATGTTAGTGGGGGGTGGATGTCTCTCAGGTGAGTTACCTGGATGTTAGTGGGGGGTGGAAGTCTCTGAGGTGAGTTACCTGGATGTTAGTGGGGGGTGGATGTCTCTCAGGTGAGTTACCTGGATGTTAGTGGGGGGTGGATGTCTCTGAGGTGAGTTACCTGGATGTTAGTGGGGGGTGGAAGTCTCTGAGGTGAGTTACCTGGATGTTAGTGGGGGGTGGATGTCTCTCAGGTGAGTTACCTGGATGTTAGTGGGGGGTGGAAGTCTCTGAGGTGAGTTACCTGGATGTTAGTGGGGGGTGGAAGTCTCTGAGGTGAGTTACCTGGATGTTAGTGGGGGGTGGAGGTCTCTGAGGTGAGTTACCTGGATGTTAGTGGGGGGTGGAGGTCTCTGAGGTGAGTTACCTGGATGTTAGTGGGGGGGGATGTCCCTGAGGTGAGTTACCTGGATGTTAGTGGGGGGTGGATGTCCCTGAGGTGAGTTACCTGGATGTTAGTGGGGGGTGGATGTCTCTCAGGTGAGTTACCTGGATGTTAGTGGGGGGTGGAAGTCTCTGAGGTGAGTTACCTGGATGTTAGTGGGGGGTGGAGGTCTCTGAGGTGAGTTACCTGGATGTTAGTGGGGGGTGGAGGTCTCTGAGGTGAGTTACCTGGATGTTAGTGGGGGGGGATGTCCCTGAGGTGAGTTACCTGGATGTTAGTGGGGGGTGGATGTCCCTGAGGTGAGTTACCTGGATGTTAGTGGGGGGTGGAAGTCTCTGAGGTGAGTTACCTGGATGTTAGTGGGGGGTGGATGTCTCTGAGGTGAGTTACCTGGATGTTAGTGGGGGGTGGATGTCCCTGAGGTGAGTTACCTGGATGTTAGTGGGGGGTGGATGTGAGTTACCTGGATGTTAGTGGGGGGGGGGGGGGGGATGTCCCTGAGGTGTGTTACCTGGATGTTAGTGGGGGGTGGATGTCACTCAGGTGAGTTACCTGGATGTTAGTGGGGGGTGGATGTCCCTGAGGTGAGTTACCTGGATGTTAGTGGGGGGTGGATGTCTCTGAGGTGAGTTACCTGGATGTTAGTGGGGGGTGGAAGTCTCTGAGGTGAGTTACCTGGATGTTAGTGGGGGGTGGATGTCTCTGAGGTGAGTTACCTGGATGTTAGTGGGGGGTGGAAGTCTCTGAGGTGAGTTACCTGGATGTTAGTGGGGGGTGGAAGTCTCTGAGGTGAGTTACCTGGATGTTAGTGGGGGTGGAAGTCTCTGAGGTGAGTTACCTGGATGTTAGTGGGGGGTGGATGTCCCTGAGGTGAGTTACCTGGATGTTAGTGGGGGGTGGAAGTCTCTGAGGTGAGTTACCTGGATGTTAGTGGGGGTGGATGTCTCTGAGGTGAGTTACCTGGATGTTAGTGGGGGGTGGATGTCTCTGAGGTGAGTTACCTGGATGTTAGTGGGGGGTGGATGTCTCTGAGGTGTGTTACCTGGATGTTAGTGGGGGGTGGATGTCTCTGAGGTGAGTTACCTGGATGTTAGTGGGGGGGGATGTCCCTGAGGTGAGTTACCTGGATGTTAGTGGGGGGTGGAGGTCTCTGAGGTGTGTTACCTGGATGTTAGTGGGGGTGGATGTCCCTGAGGTGAGTTACCTGGATGTTAGTGGGGGGTGGATGTCTCTGAGGTGAGTTACCTGGATGTTAGTGGGGGGTGGATGTACCTGAGGTGACTTACCTGGATGTTAGTGGGGGGGTGGATGTCTCTGAGGTGTGTTACCTGGATGTTAGTGGGGGGTGGATGTCTCTGAGATGTGTTACCTGGATGTTAGTGGGGGTGGATGTCTCTGAGGTGTGTTACCTGGATGTTAGTGGGGGGGTGGATGTCTCTGAGATGTGTTACCTGGATGTTAGTGGGGGTGGAAGTCTCTGAGGTGTGTTACCTGGATGTTGGAGGACTCGGGCCGGTGCTGGTGGGCCATGCGTGGGTGGATGTCGCTGAGGTGCGGGGCGGGGTCAGGTGTGGCCCGTCTGTTGTGTTGGAGCAGCATCTCCTGGTAACACACGCGGTCGAAGTTGGTCCTCCACAACAAAACCTGCACAAACCAGAGTCGGTGTTTGAGACACTGCGGCAAAACTCGACCAGTTCAACTTCCAGATTTCACAAACTTTTACCGTATTTTCCGGACTATAAGTCTTATACTCCGCAGCCTAAGATGTGATTTTTTTTCCTTCAAATATATAATTTCCCACGCCGCTAGAGGGCGCTGCAGGCTCATCGAGCAGCAGAAAGAAAGTTTGGAGTGAGCGAAAAGCGGAGACAAAAAAAAGCTAATCACGAGCCACAGCGAAGAGGAACGAGTTCGCAGACGAGAGCCTGAAAAACGCGCTGCCGGGAGAGGCTCGTCAACGGTGCAGTTACGCCTCCGTGCCCAGGTCGTTGCCACGGCGATTGTTCAGAAGCGACACCGAGGATGAAGATTTCAATGGATTTAGGGATTGGGAGTGAGATGGAGAGTCATGCTATAGTTATCTGATCCAGTTTCCTCGGCGGGTTCCAGGCCGCATATAATGTAAACAGGAAAATACCATTGAGAAACATTTACCCAATAAATGAATAATAATGAGGTGTGATTTTAAAACACAACCGATTTGGTCAAAAGCCCGACAGGACTGTGATAAATGATAATAACGGCTTAATTGTATTGCACTTTACAAGCCTGTGTCACAAGTTTCTCAAAGTACCCTGTAGTCATTATTGATTCACTCCACCGCCCTGGGACAGACTGACCATTTACCACGTGGCTATAATGTGTTACCCTGATCTCTTATGTCAATGCCATCTACTGGACACGTGTGAAATTCCTTCTTTTTTAAATTTATTTATGTTTCCCCCTAGTGGCTGGAATGAGCACACTGGTTATTTCATTAAAGAGGGGGTATTATGCTTTTTCCAATCACATAGCACCAGTCTATAGCACTACAATGATGACGTAACCTTCTGTTGGTCTGTATATGCAGTCAATTAAAATAACTGCCTTGAATAAAACTGCTCTCTCAAAATGGCCGCACTGAACGTCTTGAAATAGGCCTCTGTCTCTTTAAGAAGCTTTCCGACACGCCCCCTTCAGCACACTACTGTGGCATTGAAACAACAACACTGTGCGGGGAGGGGGCTCTGCTGAGCTGAGGAGCAGTGGTTGGTGGCTTGGCTGGTGGCGAAAGGTCCAGAGGCGTCTCCAGGAGGTGGGGGCGTTCCTAGGAGGACTGAGGCATAGCTACACCTAAAATGGCCGCCGTCTGAGTTTTTACTGATTACTCAAAAATATGTGAATGAGCCAAGGCAACACTCCAGGCATGTGTCTAATGAGGGAATGACATAATAACAGGATATAAAGCTTGAAAAAGTCGATTTTACATAATACCCCCCCCCTTTAAAAAAAATCATAACTCCCCACAGGAATGGACTAGAGACTTACTTTAAAAAAAATATATACTCAGGAATTTGTGCTCTACAAGATTAAATCATCTAGATCAGAGGTGCCCGTATATCACCTCTGATCTACAGGAAACGTTTCAGATTGATATTGTTAACATTTACATTTTTACTCCTGCCACAGCTGCCCAGCGACAGACACAGATGTGGCTGCTAGTCTGCGCCATCGGCCTGACCCACCACCGCCAATGACTCGTCTTCATTTAACAGCGCTCTCACCTGAGCGTCGGTGCCTCCCGACGCAAACGTCTCCCCCGTCCGACAGAAGGCCACGGACAGAACCCCTCCCTGCGGAAAAGCGTCACAGACAAGTTCGGATTCAGACTGGGAGACCGCAGAAGAAGAGAAGGTGCCGCGGCGCCACCTGGTGTCCGTGCAGCGTGTAGATGAGGCGTCCCTCCAGCAGGTCCACGATCTTCACCGTGCCGTCGGCCGAGGCGCTGAGCAGGAAGTTGTTGGACGGATGGAACGAGAAGCTGTGGATCTCTGCGGCGTGCACTGCAGACACACGGACGGGTCTTGTTTCATCAGTCGAGCGAAGTCATATTATCCCAAAAAGGTTTGATCTAAAGCTTTGACCTTAATCTCGGCTCAGCTCATAGATTTGCTTTTTTTTTTTTAAGGCACCTCACTAAACAAGGCAAACAACAAAAATAATAAAACAACCAATATTTTTACAGTGGAAATGGGAATGACAGCAAGGGGACATATAATAATAATAATGTGTAGTGTTGATTAAAACTATGACAAATGTAATACTTAAACAATAACTAATGGTCAATCAATAGAAGGGTGACTGGTGTTTATAAGTAATGATTGGATATGGTTACTATGTGAATGGGAAAGAGAAACAAATATGGATGGATGATATATATATATATATGTTATGTCTTCTTACTTTGGAAGTCGTGTAAACCTCATGTGATTTTCTTCTTGTACATGAACGCTTTTCTTTATTAATGCTGCTCTACGTAAGGTTATTGCGGACAATTGTAATTGTTGAAAGGACATAATTGTGATTCATGGATGGGCACACCAGAGGGCTGTGTGTGGAAAACGAAACTTGTCATTCACTAATTGCTTGTACGTAAACAGGTACATGTAGCTTCTGCCCGGGTAACTCTGGAATTTGCATGTAAAGTGTTTTATTGTATGAAAACACGAGATGCTGTTTGTATCACCGTTATCAGGGTTTACCTGCAGCCGGACACATGTTTCAGTTATGTTTATTCTCAGTGTTATGACGGGCCTTTTCTCTTGAAAGGACTTTTATGTTTTGTATTTTCTTGAACTAATCTGAAACGCATGAAAGTACTCACTTTGAAAAGGGGTTAGGCCGACTCCTTTTGAGTTGTTATTACAGTGTAATGACGTAACGATGCAAACTATGTTTATAAATTGCTCAAATAAACTAAACTAAACTAAGTTTAGCTACGTGAAAAGGCGCATCGAGTTGCCTTGTGTACGAAATGCGCGGTGTAAATAAAGTTGCCCTGCAGAAACCCTGTGGACTAAAAGGCGGGTCTGTACCTTGGTAGTGCTGCAGGAGTTTGTTGGTCCTGATGTCCCAGATCCTCAGGGAGCTGTCGGACCCCGAGGCGGCGACGCAGGTCCCACTGGAGTTAAAGTCCACAGACGTCACCGAGCTGCGACAGGAACAAGACGTTTAAGAACAATGGATTCACCCCAGACACGGTGGGAATGTTTAAAACGGATTTCTATTTTACTAAAACTATAAACTCATGAAATCAGAAGGTGGTAGAAACTTAAATATCAGGGCGTAGGATGGACAGACTCGAGAAACCATTTCAAAACAAAATACTTAATGGCTTCAGTGATTGTGGCTTGAGACTTAGCTGTGATTGGCTAACATGAGGTTTGCTTGATCCAATCAGCACCGCCCTCTTCCTGAGCGATTTAACGGCGTTCCAGATCGATGGAACTGTAACATCCGTCTGGCTTTACCCGGTGCAGCTGCTGAAGACGTTGATGCAGAGTTTGGTGCTCGTGTCCCAGAGTCGAACTGAACGATCGTCTCCGCAAGAAGCAATAAGGCGTCCATCAGGAGAGAAACTACGGCAAGAGAAGAGGACAAACATCAGAGCTACTACAATAGTGTCCATGTTCTGCAGCTTCAGACCTTCCCTTCTGTGGGACGAGGTTAGCAATGGGGAAATGCAACTGCTCCGGGCCGTCAGTGGCTTTAAAGGGCCCGTCTCACCGGCCTGGAGACAAGGTTTTGCTCTATCCTCACTTTAACAATTTATTTTTCACACTAACTTCAATTAAGTGCCAGTTTTTGAAGAATGCAAATACAAATGCAACAAAATTATGTTCTGTGTACTTTGTGCATTGAATGACAAATAAAGTCTATCTATCTACCTATCTAGTTGGAGACTTGAGCTGCCGCTGGTCATAGAGATGTCTCTGAGGTGTCCCCTGGAGATGAGGCGAGTCTCCGGATAGTGGAAAAAGGAAAAAAGATCCGCACAACTGAAAAATGCTCACACCAGAGTAGAGTTACGTTTCGGGGTCTAGCCCTTCATCAGACTCCGAAACGTCACTCTACTCTGGTGTGAGCAATAAAACCTGGTGAGAATTTTTCCACTTTCCATTGTACTGTTTGGATCCAGCACACAGGTTTAGTGCGTACGCGCGTCTCTCCTCCTAAATTGCAGAGTCTCCGGATAGTCTTAGTGAAAACAAGCATGTTTGATTACAGCGGAGTCTCTGCGCGGTCTCAAGCAGCTTTGGTAACGCTGCAGACACTATTTGTTAGTCCTCAACCTGTGAGATGTCTCTGAGACGTCCCTGCGATGTCTCCGAGACCCGTTGAATACCATGGAGACCTAAAACAGACGTGTGGAGTCTCTTTGAGATCCCTCTGAGACCGAGCACACAAGGAGACTGCACGCTGAAATCACCTCATCTCCAGGGGACGTCTCGGGGACATCTCAGGCAGCGGCAATTCGAGTCTCCAACAGGTCTCCAGGCCAGCGAGATAGGCCCTTGAGTAACCATACCATTTTGTTTTAGGCGATGTACTGAGGCTTATTGCGTGATGGAGAGTGCATTACTTATAAACCGGTGATATCATTACATACTACGACCAAATCCAGGAGAGAAACTCCGGCGGAAAAACCAGAAAAGGTTCAGAAAATGGATTTCCAAAAACGGGCGAGTTCGTATCAATGACATCATGATGACATCGTCGTGCCGCTGTGTGGACGCCGTTACCGAGCGCCGTGGACCCAGTGGCTGTGCTGGTTCAGGGAGTAGAGGAAGCAGCGCCTCTGAACGCTCCACACTTTCACCGAGCGGTCGTCCGACGCCGTCACCAGCTGCAGGGCATCATGGGAGAACGCCACGCTGCGCACCGGGGCCGAGTGCGCCCGGAACACCGTGGACTCGCCCTTCCTGGAGGACACATCAGACCTGGAGTGGTGATTCTTAAAGGGACAGGCCACCGTTTTTTTCCCACACTGAGATCTGTTCTTACCGGAGCTTAGACGAGCTGATGCGTAGCAGTCTGGTCTTCACGCGTGCGCTCAGTCACGACAAAAGACTAAAGATGTTGTTAGCATTTAGCCTCTCCTCCTCTCCTCTATGGAGCCAAACGGGGGTGAAGTTATATCTTCACTTTACTGCACTCCTCACGTAACTGTATTTAAATCGGGGGAAACGTGGAAGAGATCGGTCGCTTCTAACTTCACCCCCGTTTGGCCCCATAGAGGAGAGGAGGAGAGGCTAAATGCTAACATCATCTCTGGTCTGCTTGCGTGACTGAGCGCACGCGTAAAGACCAGACAGGTACGCATCAGCTCGTCTAAGCTCAGGTAAGAACAGATCTCAGTCTGGCCTGTTCCTTTAAGACATTTAATGAATGACTTTTAATGCTTTTTAACCTCTTAGTCACCAGAGCTTACAGCCTATAGGACAGTGTGGCGTCTAATTTGAAAGCTAAGACCTACAAAGCCGTTAAATGACTTGCAAAACATTTTTATCCCACATATTCATATCAGTAATCTACAACAAAGCTCCAAATTGATGCCTCTAAATGATTCTTTCCTCTTTATCGCCCAGCAGTGTCTCACACACTCATGGTTTTGCGTTATGTTGTAGACCACCTGACCCGCCTGACCCGCCTGACCCACCTGACCCGCCTGACCCGCCTGACCCACCTGACCCACCTGACCCACCTGACCCGCCCGACTCACATGGAGGGCGTCCACAGTCGCACCGATCGGTCTTTGGAGCAGGAGGCGACCAACTTCCCGGAGGGACAGAACTGAACGGCGGTGACGGCGTCGCTGTGGCCCACGAACCGGAACGCCCTGGCCTTAGGAGCGAGGTTCCAGATCATCACGCTCTTATCCACGGAGCCCGACGCTGCAGAGGGACAACGTCAGTGAAGAAGAAGAAGAAGAAGCAGAGGAGGGAGTGGGGGGGGGGCTGCACTTTACCGAGCTGTTTCCCGTTCGGGCTGAAGTCCAGACACGTCACTGCGCCCTTGTGTCCCCTGAAGTGCCTGTCCAGAGACGGGTCCTCCTGAAGCACACGTCACGGCTTCAGTGTTTTACATTCAGTGAAGCCAGATAACCCTCCGCGCCACTGAGGGCTGGGCAAAAAATGTATATCTGTATATTTTGGGGGATTTTCCCGACACGATGAGGACGAGATATTTCTGAAAACCAGCAGATACAGGTGAAACTCGGAAATCGTTAAAAAGTTCATTCATTTCTGGTATTCAACTTAAAATGTGAAACTAATATATAATATAGGCTCATTACAAGCATAATAAACACAATTATAACAAATAAAGGCTTGGCATATCTCACTTTGCGTGTAATGAGTTCATATATTAGTTTCACAGTTTAAGCTGAATATACACACATGTGCTGCCAACATCTTAGTTTACATGGCGTTGTCGCTCATAAAGATACATGTCCTTGAACACAAAGGCGTGCTGGGTAATCATCATTAACCCATTGAACCATCTCGGGCCCTGAGAACTTCAGGGAGGGGTCTCCTGGTGGTTCCAGAGTCAGGACTAAACACGGTGAGGCTAAAGCTCAAATCTGGAACAGTCTTCATGAGGATGTGAGACAGGCCTCAACTCTGACAATGTTCAAATCCAGGCTGAAAACAGCTCTTTTTAACCGAGCAGATGAAAACTGAAAGTATTTTATCTGCACTCTGGCCTTTTACTGTCATTGATTATTTTTTATGTTGATGTTTTAATGATTGATTTGATCTGTTTTCTTGTAACTTTATGCAACTGTGAAGCACTTTGAATCGCCTTGTGTATGAATTGTGCTCTACAAATAAACTTGCCTTGCCCCTTAACTGAGCACAGAGGAGCTGACCAGTGCAGAACACCACGCTCTGAAACGGCAAACCCAGGTCGGCCCACAGCGGCTCAGGATTAACACCTGAACCCTATTTTGTTGTATGGTTGTACAATGACAAATAGAGCACTTATTTACTTACTTACTTACTTAAAATAATATTACAGAAACATTGGAGGGGATGGGTATGGAACCTCCCCTACGTTTTTCCACATTTTCCCCCATTTCTTCAAAAGGCAACTTTATTTATACCGTGCATTTCGTACACAAGCCTCAGTGCTCAATCGCATTCATTATGAACTCGATAAAATTAAATTCTCATATCTTCCAAACAGCAATTTCGATATTATCTTGAAGACGATATGTTGCCCAGCTCCAATACAAAGATATGAAATGCAGCCTTAAGCCAGACTCCTAATGGCAAAATATGTTAACATAACAAAAACATGCAAAACAAGATTACAGAATAATATTTAGGAGAAGTCTAAGATTATGTTTGATTCGTCTGATTGAATTGTTCATTAGGACAAAGGAAAATATATTAATTTAAATTTCATGACATTTGAAAATCTGTTTTTTTTTAATAAATGCAATGACATTTACAGTGCAAAATAAATGTGCATCCACTTACCATCACTGTCTGAATTATGTGTGTGCTGAACTTACTAGAACTAGATATTGGCTTAACTTGTGCATTGCTCTCATGCAGATCTGTTACTGTCACTTTCTGTCAGCTCAGTTTGACAGCTCGCCTCTGCAAATCCTCTTAGCAACAACAAACCTCAGTCACGACAGCTCTTCCTCCTAAACTACCACGGCAGATTCCTCTTTTAACGCATTCAAAACCCTTTAACTCACCAGAACCGAGGCCATGGCGTTTGTTTTGCTGCTCGAAGCTAAACTTTCCCCCAACACTTCTTCTCCATCGCTGTCAAAATATCCGCCTTCCTTCCTTCCTTCCTTCTCAGACCGAACCGATCGAGCGCAGAAAACAAGGGCCTCGACTATATTCTCTTAATTGCGCGGGTCTAGTTGTCATTTGCCCAAGTAAAGCGCACGTTTGTGGCTTAAAGGTTAAATTTCAGCGGATACAAAGCTCACATTTCGGCCAAAAAAAAAAATACTTGAGAGGCCCGTGTTTTGAAACTGGAGACGTGATGCTGCGTTTACTGACAAATCGTTGATGTTAACTTATCTACTACTTTAACTCTCATTTTATTGTAAAAAATAAATACATTACAAACTAATATAATTATGTTTATAACTACATTTATATAAAGTTTAGTTCATGTGCTATGATTTTAAACCTAATTTCCTTAAATATTTCACAATGTATTCGGTAGAAATTGCTGCTTTCCTGATTTTAACCGGACGTGAATGCGGACTGTCACTTAGCAACACGCTAGGCATATCAAATGATAGCTTATTCTTTTTTTTTTTTTTTTTTATTCTTTATATCGCAATGTACACGGTACGCTATGCCTGCATTGTCAAAGCCGGTAGGAAAAAATAAAAAATACATAATAAAGTTTGAGCTAGCATAGGCTGAAATGGAAAGGTCACGTCGAAGTATTCTGCTCTCCGATTGGGTACATCGACTGTGCGGACCAATCAGCGTTGAGCTTCTTTGAATGAGTCGCTGCCTTTTCGGTATCACGATTTGAAAAGATGTCGCTGAAACAGGGGATGGGGAACGCAGAGGTGAGTTTTCATAAACGACATTAAAATATAAGAAGGAAGAGGATTATCCGCGCTTTCAAATGTGTTACATGACGAGGGGTCAGCGCAGAATGTGGGAAAGAAGTAGAAGCGGGGCTAGCCTGTTAGCCTACCCCCTTTGCATGTTAGCCGCGCAGTGTTCTGTTTCCATGTCAACCGCAGGGCACCTGAAAGAATGGCATTTCCCCTTCAAATGCTCGTACAAATAATAATTAAACTGTAAATATCGTGACACTTTTATTGCCTGGGAGTGGTATAGCATTATGTTTTTCTACAAGTCAATAAAGTGGCACTAAAAAGGCAAGTTAAGCGTGTTGAAGTGACATGAATTGTAAATATCTTCTACGCTGTCCTCAATGTGATGCTAAGGGAGGTCCTGTCAGCTGTTTTCTGGGGGTTTAGCTTGTTTACCATCCACCCATCAATTTCTTCCCCTTGCCGGGTCGTGGGGGCAGCTGTTGGAGCTGCTCCAGCCCCTATGGCTCCTTCTGCAGGTGGTGGGTCCACAGAAGGACGGCCTCATGGTTCTAACCGGGCCTGTTGGTCTCTCATAAGGGGCTTCTGAACCGCTCTGGGAACTGTTTGCCCTGGGAGACCCTACCAGGGGCACGAAGCCCCCGACAACAGAGCTCCAGGATCATTCGGGTGCTCAAACCCTCCCCCACGTTAAGGTGGCGGCTCCAGGAGGGGAGCTTGTTTACAATAACTTTAATTCATTTTTAGGGAGCATTCCTGTGCCCTTACTTCAATTTATGTTTGAAATACAGTTTAAGGTTATTGTGGCTTGAATAGCCTTTGGTAAACAGATACAATAATAAAATGTGAGCTATTGTTTTGCATTATCTATCCATCCATTTTCTTTCACTTAGTAAAGACTTTCTACATCCCCATGCGCTTGATAACTCACATTTTTTATTTATTCTGAACATGCTGAAAAGATTCTGCGAATAGTTGGGTCAGTATTGTATAAGTATTGAACTTATGAGTGAGCAGGTCGTTAGAGACGCGCTACTTCAAAGGTGTTTACCCACAGGTGAGAGTAGAGAGGAGGAGCCGGGCCAAACTCCACTCCTCCCTGTGGTCTTTATCTGGCTCATCTGAACCTTCGTTCGCTGACGAAGCCTTTTGGATGAGAGGTGAAATATTCGAGACTTTTAACTACAGAGTACAGAAGATGACTCGAGTACCTTCATTGAAGATACCGACATTTTTCTGCAGTTTGGCTTTACGCAAATCTAAAAGCTTCAAAATAGCAAGGATGAAAACACAACAAAAACGTGCCGGATAAGCGATAGCAGAGGCTAAATGCTAACAACATTAGTGTGACTGAGCGCATTCACAAAGACCAGACAGGTACGCATCAACTCGTCTAAGCTCAGGTAAGAACAGATCTCAGTTTCTAAAAAAATAACGTGAAAAAAGAAGCAACAAAAACCCTTCAAACATTTGACAAAAACTCGGCGACACCTCAACAAAAAAGTTAGGATCAGTTTTGTAGGCCTTAGTTTTCAAATGACACATTACAGAAGCTTTTACATTTGGGTAAAGCCAAACTGGAGAAAAAGTGCTCGGTTAAAGTGGGGGTTAAGAGGTTAAAATACCAACTAGTTCTCCCGAGTGTTTTGTCCAGTATAGCCCATTATCACAGCAGGAGTTCAGTCAGAACATGTTCCCCGTTAACTACACGACTGTTTCCCCTATTCAGTATTTAAAGAGAAGGATCCCGAAGAACTCCAAGTATCAGCACGTGAAGACCAGACTGGACACAGGTGAGTCCTGGCGTGAGCGATTAATGGAAGGATGAACTCGAGAAGCTCATAATGTCTGTTCCTTCGTGTCAGGATGCAGTCTCTCCAAGTACATGGAGAAGGTCGAGGACATGAAGAGAAGTGAGTGGCGTCAAAGTTTAATTTCATACCACGTTCACAACCATCGTGTCCTCGTGGGGGTGTAATATTTAAAAATAAGTTCTCATCCAACGTGCCTTTACTTCTCCAGATTACAGATACCGAAATGACGAGATATTCAAACGGTTAAAAGTGACAACGTTTGCACAGCTCGTACGTTTAAGTATTTTTTTTTTTTAAGTATTCAGAGTACTGGTTGTTTTCTTTAATTAAATCAATATTTTTTGCTCATTCTAGATTCTGCAGGTGGCCTCCGTTTCCGAACTCAACGCCAGTGTGAACGAAAGTGACTCCAGCACACCAGAAGGTACGAGACGATGTTGAGATGTTTAAAGAGGGGGTATTATGCTTTTTTCAATCACATAGCACCAGTCTATAGCACTACAATGATGACCTTCTGTTGGTCTGTATATGCAGTAAATTAAAATAACTGCCTTGAATAAAATTGCTCTCTCAAAATGGCCGTACTGAACGTCTTGAAATAGGCCTCTGTCTCTTTAAGAAGCTTTCCGACACGCCCCCTTCAGCGCACTACTGTGGCATTGAAACAACAACACTGTGCGGGGAGGGGGCTCTGCTGAGCTGAGGAGCAGTGGTTGGGGGCTCGGCTGGTGACGAAAGGTCCAGAGGCGTCTCCAGGAGGTGAGGGCGTTCCTAGGAGGACTGAGGCATAGCTACACCTAAAATGGCCGCCGTCTAAGTTTTTACTGATTACTCAAAAATATGTGAATGAGCCGAGGCAACACTCCAGGCTGCATGAAACTGAAACGCAGCCTCACCGTGTTTAGTCCTGACTCTGGGAACCACCAGGGGACCCCTCCCTGAAGTTCTCAGGGCCCGAGATGGTTCATACGGCTCTAACATGTCAGAGATGGACTTTGGTGCTAAACCATGAAAAGACTTGTACACAAGCAGAGCTGTTTTAAATTCTATTCTCTGAGTGACAGGAAGCCAGTGCAGAGTTTACTAATAGTGGCCTTTGTAATAACTGCACATCTGCCTCTCTTGTGTCAGATGCCCTGTCAGTCGTCTCGGAGGCAGAGCTGGAGTCGCTCACAGTTCGATCCAACGGCTCAAACTCGTCTTTGTCCAACGACAGGGCGGACTCGGGAGACGCCATCGGCACCGCCAGGTCCACCCTGCTCAGGTGAGATCAGGGGTTTGTGTCTGTGCGTCTCCTGTAGCAGAGAAAAATGTGGTGGAAATTTGAAAAAGTTGGGGGGAAAGATATAAAAAGAAATGGGAGGGGGAAAAAAAGGTAAAGAATAAAATCCCTCCATGAATCAAAATGGCGGCTCAGATTTAATCTCCCGTCACTTTACTCCAATCTCCTTCGGGAGAAACCGACAGGGCGGGGCCAGCCCAAGGAGACGCACCTCAGCCGACAAAAGAACAATAGGCAGGTAATTAGCAGTGATCAGCCATGAATAGGACAGATACTGGACAGTGATCATCTATGAATAGGACATGACTAACCGATACTGAGGTGAGCAGATCGTTAGAGACGCTCTACTTCAAAGGGGTTTACCCACAGGTGAGAGTAGCTGTGATTAGAGGGGAGGAGCCTACCCTAACTCCTCCCCATTGGTCTATATATTCAGCTGCGTGCAGATTGTGACCTTTGTCGCTGACGAAGCCTTTTGGATGAGAGGCGAAACGCTCGAAGACTTCAACTACTGAGTACAGAAGATGAATCAAGTACCTTCATTGAAAAAGTAAAGAATAAAAGAAATTCTGAAAAAAAGAAATGTGGGGAAAAGTGATACAAGGAATATTTAAAGTATGGGGAAAAATTGAAGAAAAAATTAGATATTTTTGCATATTTCTGGTAGTTTTGCAAAAGTATCGCTTCATCATCGTTATCGAGAAAGTATAAAAATATGGAGACATTTGTTTTTGTCGCCCCGCCCTCCTGCTCACCTGTGCCTGTGTGTCCTCAGTGTGATCAGTGGTGTGGGGGAGCTGACCGTGGACCAGAGTCCTGATCCCGGCTCCTGTCCCGACTCCGACAGGCCGTACCCCGACTGTCCCTACCTGCTGCTGGACGTCCGGGACAGAGAGCAGTACGAGTCCTGCCACATCATCAGCGGTGAGCGCTCATGACACGTGATGCCTCATTTGAAAGCTAAGACCCACAAAACTGATCTAAATGGATCTTTTTCCTGGCGATGGGGACGTTCGAATTCCCAGAGCACAGAACACACGGAGGCAGTGCAGGATTCCTCAGAAATGAGTCAACCACTCGGTCCCTTTAACAGTGGACCATTGGATTTAGCAATTAGCCTCAAACATCCTTATTCACATCCGTACACTGCAGTTTATCGTAGATGTGTGACGGTAAAAGGTTTTTAATTCCATTCTGTCTCGTCTTCCTCAGCTCACAGCTTTCCCATCGCGTCTCTGTCTCGGACCATGAACCCCCACACCAAGGAAGTGCTGCAATTCGTATCCTTTCCCCCCCGAGCTGTTCCCTTCTGTCCCTCTGTCCCGCCGCGTTTGTCCTTGACCCCGGCGCCCGCAGAAAAACGCGCCCGGTAAAATCATCATCGTGTACGACGAGGACGAGCGGACGGCGAGTCAAGCGGCCACGACCATGTGCCAGCGCGGCTTCGAGAACCTCTTCATGCTGTCGGGAGGTGAGGGGCTTCGTTTAAGATCCTGTTCCTCAACCTCCTGTGGGACGGCGCCGAACCATCCTGGGATAATGTCTAGACCGGGGGGGCCCAAACCTTTTGTCTCCGGGGGCCAGAATGAAAATGTGCCTGTGGGCCGAACACGGCGATCATAATAGTTACTTGATTTTATTTGTATTTGATATGCAAAGAACATGCTACATTAAAAGAAATGTTAACTACGGCAAAAGCCTGGTTTTAGTTGAACAAAATTACTATTGTAACAATATAGTGTACCTGTATCTACAGCACCTACTTTGTTAGCTCAAAGAAAATGCCACATTAGATCATTTTGAAAGTGTCAGTTCAGCATACATTCTTTTATAAGTCCATTTTTAACATGAACCTTTGCAATAAAAGTTGGAAAAATGGGAAAGTTGATGCTACAACGCTCTGTGATTGATAATTATCAAGACACTACAACTAAACAGTGTTTCCTTTACTTTGTGAAAGGAGTGAAACAGCGCCTCCAATTTGTCGCTGGTGGCCAAAAAGTGTACTGCATCCATATTTACCATTGAGAATGAATCGGAGAGAGTTAGCATTTTGATGCAAAAGTAGGTCACTCTCTGGTAGGCCAATGGGCCCCACTTTGGGACCCCCTGGTTTAGACAAAATGCCATTAACACTAGGGCTGCACAATATATCGCAAACAGTATTGTATCGCGATATTAGGTGATGCCATATCCATATTGCAAGAAGCCGCAGTATATCGCAACTAAAGTCTTATATTGCTCCTTCAGGTTTGAAAGTGATCGGTCAGAAGTTCCCTGGATCCCTCGTCACCGGGCCGCTCCCTCCTCAGTGCGTCTCTCCCTCCGAGTCGGCGAGAGGCAGGAGAACGGCGCCCCCTGCAGTCCACGCACAGACAGAGCCGCGCTGGAGGTTCACCGCAGACGAACTCGGCCGACTACAGGAGCAGCTCGACGAGACGGTCCTCGCCAGCAGCAACAGCAGCAGTGAGCGCCGTGCCACAACACACGGGGGCGCGGGATTAGCTCTGGTTTTTACTTCCTGGTTCGCTTTGCCCCGTCACTACAGCAGAGATCGCCTCGACATTTTAAGGGAACAATGTTGAGGAGCAGGAGGAGCAAGCCCAGCTCTTCTCAAAACAAAGATACAGATTCAATTGATGTGACATATTATACTTTTCCTTCTTAACCTCTTAACCCCCACCTGAATCGAGCACCTTTTCTCCAGTTTTATCCTAAAAGCTTCTTGAAAAAAGACGCTTGTTTCTGGGAGCTTTTAGATCCGAGTAATGGCAAACTGGAGAAACTGTGCTCGGTGTAGGTGGGGGTTAAGAGGTTAAACACACTTACTGTCTGTAGGCGGAGGCCGGGCAGCCATGTTGTTTTCAGACACAGGCTCAAACCGTGACTGGAGCTGAGTGGATAATCATCGATCTGTTAGTTTAGTTTAGTTTATTTATTTATTTGAGCAGTTAATCTCAAAAGCTCAAAAGGAGTGGGCCGAAGCAAAAGGCTTATAAGCGCCCACCCCCAAAATAAAATTAACATTTCTATTAATCAATCAAAGCAAGGAACGTAGTGCAAGGTAACAACAAATAAAAAAGAACTATACTAAAGAAACAATGTACTACAACACTCACAATATCTATAACCAGTCAATTACAATAGGCTCTATGCAAATGACTCGTGACTTCCAAGTGGATCCTGAGTCGGTGCTTCCGTTTCCGGTCTCCGTTATTTCCCTATGAGGTCTCGTCTTAAACAAAGTATAGTTCAAGGAAACGTCACTGACAGTGAGATCCTGATCCAAAGTGACTCGTGTTAAAAACATCACGTTGGATGTAAATTCTTGAGGGAACGTCTGTGTTTTTTGAGGTAGGACTTTTTATCTCAGCGCTAACGGCTAGCATAAAAAACGTCTAAAAGTGTTTATACTAAAGACAGGCAGATTATATTTTGAGCAGCTCGTTTAAAATCGTGTAGCTACTTTCATTTTTAATTCGTGTTAGCCGTTAGCCGTTAGCTTCAAGACAAAAACACTCACTGTGATGAGCACGGAAGTTTCCTCTAGTGAATGTTTTGCCCCTGACGCCATGTTTTTAACCTGATGCTGTGACTCCACCAGTAACTCACTGTCTACCATGTGATCTTCAGATATTTATTATTTTAGACAAGACCTCATAGGACAATAACGGAGACAGGAAACGCTAACGACTACTTAGAATCCACTCGGAAGTCACGTGACGCTTGCGTGCCTGTAGCCCATTAGACCAAACTTACAAAACAGTACAGAGCAAGTAACAAATTATCATCATTAATGTATTTCTCACAAATTGTTACCAATGCCAAACATTAGTACATTACTAAAATCACTAGAGTAACATTACCGGAAGTCACTATTTTAATGTTATAAAGGAACGTTACTATGCAGCAGTTTATATTATACTACACGATCCTGATACTTCCCAGCTGTCATTACCATCCTCAGTATAATATCAATTTGTGTACAATTTCCTCTTTTTATTTTATTTTTATTCATTTATTATTTTAATTTCTTTTCATGTATAATGTATTATGAAAGCCCTACATAGTGAAATGCATTAAAAAGCATTAATACTTATTATACTCCGAGATCTTACTACTTCCCAGCTGTCATTATTATTTTAATTTGAGTTTAGTTTATTATTATTATTATACATGTATTTATTTGAGTTATGTGTGAAGCCGGGGAGTATATTTTAACTCGCGCTCCTCCTCTGCTGCAGGTCGCCTGTCGAGTCGCGTTTCCTCGGGGAGTAAAACGTCCAGCAGCCGACAGAGCTCCTCCTCCTCACTGTCCGGTCGAGGCCAGAGCGGGCGGCCCTGGAAGTGACGCCTCCGGAAAACAATAAAACATACGTACCATAGACTATTTAAACTACTGGGTGTTTGAAGGACAGGCCGGACAGATGGAGACGTCCCGCCCCCCACAGTCTGCACACTTTAAGGCGAGATGTTGCACAGTGTGGCTTTAATAATGGCGCCTCGTGAGAAATATAATGATTTTTTTGTGAAGTTTCCGCCACGGCTGCACGGAATGTGGAATCGTTCGTGTATTTTTGTGATGGATTTGTATTTTCGTAAATTATTCCGCACGTTTGAGTGACGGTGAAACCTCGTCTGTAAACGCGTCGTGTTTTTGAAGACGTTTACGAGCCTTAAAGTCGAATGAAGTGCATTTTATGGATCAGGGACCGTCGTTTGAATGTCGTGCATTAAAAGTGAAACGTATCAAATGTGTTTGTTTTTCCCCCCATGTCCCTGAGAAACTGTTCGATTGGCCACGGGATTATTCAGTCTTTTTATTTCACACTCAAAGGGTCCATAAAAAACAGTAAACACCAACTGTTTCTCCAGTTCCTCCAAAGCACCGAACCTGATACTGCTGTGCTCAGGTCTTACCAAAGCCCGTCTCTTTGGTCCTCATGTTCGGGAGCAAATATCGAGGTTAAAGGGATATTTAAGGATATTTGACATAAAGCCTCATTTCCAATCGACACAGACATTCATATCGTTAGTCTGGTGTTAGAAGTGATTTTCCTCATGTGGACTGTGCTCGGGTCAGACTGTTTTTAATGCAGGCTACTAGTTACCATAGAAATGCACTAGCCTAGCACTAGCCTAGCACCACTAAACTCTTAAAATATAAGGACTGCATGAATAAAAAAATAACTAGGAAATGAGGCCCTATGTCAAAAAAACTGAAATATCCCTTTAAAGGATCTGTCTCATGCCAAAGTAAACTATAGGACCTTTAAGCCTGAGGTTTTGATTGACAGGTGGAGCTGCTTATCCCGCCTCCCTCCTTTTTGTCCTTTTTTGGACATGCTCTGTAGGAGACTGAGCAGCATCATGGATTCTCCCTTAAGTCCCTGTTATTAATGTACCGGTAAACGGGGAGGAGGGAGCATAATGTCTGTGTTTTCTATGTTTATGGGTCTTACAACATGATTTCTTCAGACTGGCACTTCCCCAGCGAGCGAAGCACTTCCAAAAAGAGCAAAGAGTAATTTCACTTTTTTTCTACCAAGTTTTATGTTTCACGTTTGCACCGAAGAAAATTCATAGTTTGTGAAACTCTTCACTGCAATAAAAGCGATTCTGCTTTTGTGTAGCAGCACCACAGGGGGGCAGCGTAGAGCGATGGTGTGCATGACTTTTAAAGTAAGCTGTTTTCACAATTTCTGAACCCATCCCAAATGTGCCTGCAGCGTGTTACAGCAAAGAGAGGACTTTATTTGTGTAGCACCTTTCAAAGCGCTTCGTGTGGGGACATTCACCTCAAACTTGGGGGTGGGAAGTTCAGGGTTTACTCAGGCAGAAGAAGGTTTAATGCTGAGTGTGTTCCCTATTAACATTTTCTCCATTTTAACAGTTTTTTCCCCCATTTCTTGACATTAGTGATAAACTCAATATTGTACATTTGCAGATCTCCCACCTCTGACACAAATAAATCACAGAAAGGACAGTTTTTTTTCCTTTGACACAGCTTTTTATTGTTCTTCCCCCTGAACCCGGCTCCTTTAGGAGTTGTTCTTGGCGTGGGTCATGAGCACCAGCATGGCGGCCCACGTCTCCTTGGCGGTGGGGAGGATCTGACTGGCCGGCAGGATGAAGCCGTAGCGCCCGGTGTCTCTCAGCTCGAAGGTGTAGGAGTACTTGATGCCCTGGTTGTAGGTCCAGTCGATGGTGCCGCCGCTCGCCTGGTCTGCGCAGGAAGACAAAGAGGAAGTGGCGTTTGAGTCATTCAGACTGAAGCTCCGCCTCCTCTCACTCGCCTCAGTCTGACTTTACAGCGAGCGCCGCCCTCTGTCCGAGTGTCATTTCTCGGCTCCTGGATCTTTATTTGGCGACATAGGCTTTAATCTGACTCAATGTTTAGACACTTGTTGGTGTGAGGGGCGGGTGCTTTCTTTGCTCCGTGAACTTTAGGAGTCTCGGTTCTGTTGAGCCGAAGCTCGATGTCGAAATAAACCGACATTTGTCCTTCGGTCTGTTTGCTCCGCCCACTGTCCACATCGTCAAATTACTATTTAGAAATAATGCAGATTTTAAGTCTTTTATTTTCCCCATTGGTTTAAGCTGATGTAAGATCTAAAGAGAAGTTTGATTTTGATGTAAACAAATATTATTTTTTTTAAGCATAAAGAAATTTCAACTTTTCGAAAATTGTCCCGCAAAATCCTTTTAGCAACATCCATCCATCCATTTTCTTCCACTTGTCCGTTGCCGGGTCGTGGGGGCAGCTGTTGGAGCTGCCCAAGTCACATAGCACCAGCCCCTATAGCGCCCCCTGCAGGTGGTGGGTCCACAGAAGGACGGCCTCATGGTTCTAACCGGGCCTGTTGGTCTCTCATAAGGGGCTTCACCCATTCACATTCATACACCAGTGTACGCAGACACACAAGAAGTGTCTTGCCCAAGGACACAACGACTACACCTTGAGGAGGCGGGATTCGAACCCCCGACCTTCCGATCATGAGACGACCCGCTCTACCATCTGCGCCACCGTCGCCCCTTTCAGCAACAATCACAAACAAATGCCCACGAAATCCTGGAGGGACTGGATGCTTCTAAACAGTAATGTGTCAAATGTTTGACAGCAGAGCGGATATGCCTCTAATAAGGATGATTGTAATTATTCATTATAATAATAATAATTAATTAGCATGCTGTCAGTGTAAGGTTGATTCTGCTGATTGTACATTCGGATAAAAGTGAAGTCCTAAACATAGATACAGACATGTCAAACACCACAGCATTAAAGACGAAAGGGTCACAGACAGAAGAACATTCAACACTTGTTATGTTCTCTCTCTCTCTTGAGTCTAAAAAAAGAACTAAGAATAAACCCCAAACTCACAGATGACTTTGATGATGCTGCCGTACGTGTACCTCGTCCCGTAGACGGCGGTGAGTGCGGAGACCGCCCTCTGAGCCAGAGCGTGCTGCGACACAAGAGCAAACACAACTTCATCATCGCCTACAAAACACAATACTGAACTAAAACAAAATGCAACGCGGAGCACATTTACTCAGGCTGAATGTTCGCAGATTAACCACCAGGGGGGGCTAACGGTGAACATTTTAGTGCCTCCATTAGATCAAATACGTTTTTATTCACCAACACTTGGACTCAGTGAAAGTGCCCGGATGATGCTCCCGTCTCTTTAAGTGAACTCTCAATCTAAGCCCCTCCTCTTCCTCCCATTTGCCGTGCAGCTGTTTCAATAAAGGCAAAAGAAAATACCCCGTGTGTCGAGTGTTTTTACTCCGCGATGAAAGAATTAATCTCAGCCAGAAATGGAGAAGTGAAGAAAGAACTGCCACTGAGGAAGATTCAGAGATTACTCAAAAATGCGCAAGTGGGAAAAACAAGTGTTGTTTAATCACGATTAATCGCGGTTCGTTTTCATCGTTATTACATAAAACGCTCCCATTTAAAGCATTCACTCACATTTCTTTAACCAAATATTCACAGTTTGATCTGTGGGAAAAGCCCAACAGCTCACAACGGGGATCTCGCTCGCCCACGGCTTTAACGTTTCTACGCGTGTTCGATTTGAGAGACATTTTCTTTGACGCTGAACATTTTGAACAGAACCTGCAAAATGTTAGTTTCGGAGATCCACACAGTTTTTGCTAAAACATAGTTAACACGATTATATTTAAGATGTTGCTAAAGATTGTCCCCAGCTTTCTTGATTTTGACCATTTCTGTGATGTCACTTCCTGATTGGGCACTGACAGGAAGTGACATAGAAGACGGTAAACAATTGTACCGTTTCCGTGCCGACCATGTTAAGTCTATACGTTTGTTAAGTGGTGACGTCACAGCTCTACTTCCGGGTCCGGCAGATGTGCAGAAACTACAAAAAACTCTTCAATACCACAATCAATATTTCTGAAACTGAAGTTACTGAACAGACTTATTTCTCAGGCTCATTAGCCAAAAATGCTGCACCTACTGCTATAAAAGTAATATTTACCAAAATCGCTACATCCGGGTTAGCGGAGGAAAATGCTAACGGCGCAGCAGCTACGCTAACCCGGAAGTAGCGACTTTAGTAAATCCTACTTTATTAGCAGTAGGTGCGGCATTTTTGGCTAATGAGTCTGAGAAATAAGTATGTTCAGTAACTCTCCGTTGAGTTTCAGAAATATTTAGAATTAAATCGTTTTTTAGTTTTTTTTTCTCGCATATTTATCCGTCTGCCAGGACCCGGAAGCGGAAGTCGTGACGTCGCACTTAACAAACGTATGGGAAGTGAGTCTGACTGCTCTGTGATGTCACTTCCTGTCAGCAGCTTCAACATTCAAATAAAAGTAACTTTTCTGCCCAACATTTCTTCATTAAAACTGCTGCTTCAATGAATCCATCCGTCCATTTTCTTCCACTTGTCCGTTGCCGGGTCGTAGCACCAGTCCCCTATAGCGCCCCCTGCAGGTGGTGGGTCCACAGAAGGACGGCCTCATGGTTCCAAACGGGCCTGATGGTCTCTCATAGGGGGCCCATTCACCCTCTCATTCACACAACAGTGTACGCAGACACTGGAGGCGAGGAGGGTGAAGTGTCTTGCCCAAGGACACAACGACAATGTGCACCTTCAGGAGGCGGGATTCGAACCCCTGACCTTCCGATCATGAGACGACCCGCTGTCATATGCACTTTAAAGCGTTCACGTTGACAGCCCTGGTCAAACACACCGCTCTGTAACCACTCTGCCAGGCAGGAGCAGAGGTCGAGGTCGCAGTAGTATTCGTAGTATTCGCAGTATTCGCAGTAGTTGCAGTACTCACGAGCTCGGCCTGGTCCTTCGCGGGGGTGTACGTGTATCCGTACGGGTACATGAGCATCTGGGAGTAGGCGTGGATGGAGATGAACTCCTTGATGTTTCCGTGGCTCTTCACGAAGTCCACGATGGACTTGACCTCGGACTCGGAGTGAGCCCTGGGGCCGCGGAACGTCTCGGAGCAGGGGTTACTGCTGGCCCCGGGGCCTGGACACACACACGGAAGGACAAGCTGGATTTACTCGTAAAAAACTTTGCATAAGAATAAACAGTGATTTGATTTATTGTCTAATTTCAAGTGCAATGAGAGGCAAATCTAGTCATTTCCTAATAGTAGATTACATGTTGCATTGGGAAAAAATTGAGGGAAAATAGTCAAAAAATTTGCAAAAAATGAGGAAATTTGTTTTTGAAAATTGGGAAATAATTTTTTTAAAAGCGGGGAAATCATGAATATAAATTTGGGGGGGGAAATAGAGAACAATTAGAAAAAAAAATTAAAGTGTGCTTTCTTCTTCAATTATCTTTTTGAGTGAAGGCAATATAAATTAGGACGATTGCTGCACACTTTTTGCATATTCTGGAATTTTTTTTTTTTAAAGAACATAGCCCCGCCCCATTCTCTCTCGGGCCAACACAGAGACACTCATGCATGCTTTTATCTCCAGTCGTATCGACTACTGTAATGCCCTGCTTTCTGGTCTTCCCAAAAAGAGGATCTCAGGTTTACAACTTTTACAAAATTCAGCAGCTCGTGTCCTGATGACCAGGAGGCGGGACCACATTACAGGAGGCGGGACCACATTACACCGGTTTTAGAGTCGCTGCATTGGCTCCCCGTGTGTTTCAGGATCCATTTTAAAGTTCTTTTAATGGTTTTTAAATGTCTTCATGGTCTTGGTCCTTCTTATCTTTCAGGAACTGCTTTTACCTTATGAACCTTCACGGCCCCTTCGCTCCTCCGGCAGGGGTCTCCTAGTTATTCCTAAAGTCTCACGGCGAGGCGTCTTTCCAATATTATGGCCCTCGCCTCTGGGACGACCTGAGGAGGAGCTCAGGAGAACGTTCATGTTTTTAAGAGCAGGCTCAAGACCCACCTTTTTAGCTTAGCTTTTAGCTGATATTTATTCTTGCTAGGCCTATTTATTTATTTCAGCACCTTATAATTAAGTTAATTGATGTTTAATTGTTATTAATATTTATTTTGTATGTATTTTACCTCTCCATTTTACTTTTTATTTATTTTAACAATTTTTATGCTCTCCCAGTTTCCTCTGGAGGAGCCCTCTGCCTCGGGAGATTGGCTGTGGCTGCTGGGGTGCTGTCCTGTGGGTGTCTGCATGGAGGTCTGGATGGAGGTCTGATGTTTCTACCACGCCTCCTCCGGGCGCCCTGTGTTGGTGCCCTGTGGCTGCAGCCGAGGTGCCGCTCCCGATGCAGACGGCTCCTTGGATGGTGTTTCCTTACCTGGTTTATCTGTACCCAGCCTTAGCTCAGCCTTATGTCCATTGCGTCCATTGTTTTACCTTGTGTGGTGTGTTGTGTGTGTGTGGTGCGTCTCTGGGGAGGTGGGTGGGAGAGAATGTTTGTGTTACATGAAATGTATGAAAAGCGCTATATAAATAAAGATTGATTGATTGATGGAGAAAGTTCCTAAAGTTCTGAGATATTTGATTGTGTCCGTATCGCCCAGACCAACCTTCAGGCCGAGATCCAGCTTTGCTTTAGATTATTATTACTGTTCCAGAGAAACAATGTGAGTCAGATCTGATATTTGCAGATGGTCAAAGCTCTCGTGGCTCACCTCCGAAGCCGGCGTCCCAGTTCCTGTTGGGGTCGACGCCCACGCAGTTGGAGCCGCTGTTGGGCTTCCTGGTCTTACGCCACATGCGGTTCTGCAGGAAAAGCCCAGAATTCAAACTACTGAGTCTGAGCATAAACTCCTGAGTTAGATCTTTGCAAACGCCTCTTAGTCTGGAGGTTCTCAGACTTAAAGGTGAAAGTCTCTTGTGTGGGAGCGTAACTCACGTTGGTGTGGGAGTAGGCGTATCCGTCGGGGTTGGTGACGATCTCCAGCAGGATGTCCATTTTGTTGAGGATGGCGGTGAGAGCGGGGTCCTTTCCGTAATCTGTCACAATCTGAACATTGATCAACGAAACGTTCATGACAAACTGAGACTCGTATAGTTCGGCTGCGTTTATATGACGTCACAACATCAGAGAGAGTTTGAAGTTAGTTATCGTGGGTTTTTGGGGTCTTCAAAAGCTCGGCTGTACCTTCTTGGCGAACCAGGTGCCGCTGGCCTGAGTGACCCATTCTCTGGAGTGGATTCCGGTGTCGATCCAAACGGCCGGGCGTTTGCTCCCTCCGGTGCTGAACTGCAACGGAACAACAGCAGTAGCATCGATAAAAGCTTTTCAGTTCCCATCCCTAGAGGCGGGACTGTCCCAAAGACGTTCTAAACTTTGGGAACACAAAGTCCCCACTGACAAAAGCTCTGGCGGCGGGTTAGGAATCTGTTCCATATGCTCTTATCTCCTGACCTTGAGCACGTTGATGGGGCGTCCTTCGTAGCTCCGTCCGATCACGATCTTACTGACCAGGTTGGGGTTCTCAGCGACCAGCATGTCCTGGAAACTGTAGAGCTGCAGGACAAAAGCAACACCTCCATCATCATCAAGACATGTGAGAACAGTTCTGCAGAATGGTCATCTGTGAGCACTAATATAAAAAAACTAAACAAGACCCGAGATCCCTCTGAGCAAAATCTGTGTAACTAATATGACACAAAACATCACTTTGAACCTGGATCTATCCATTATTGTTTGGTCGTTGGAAATGCAGCCATTTTTACATAATGGATTATTTTTCTATGAAAACAGAAAACAACAGGAAACTTGCAATATAGATAATATATATCTTCTTATTAGCTTCTCGTTAGCTTCTCGTTAGCTTCTCGTTAGCTTCTCGTTAGCTTCTCGTTAGCTTCTCGTTAGCTAAGGTAATTGTTTTTTCCCCAGACACTACTTTGTAGCTCACGGATTTCTGTCAATTTGACCCAAGACCTTAGACCTCGGTCCTACCAATTAGTTGTGACATCATGGGCATAAAAAGATTAAAAAGTGCGGCACTTCCTCACGTTCAAACGTTAAGCCCTGTATGTATTTTTCGTGGTATATTTTTGCTGCGTACCTCGGAGATGGGGTGGTATCTGGCGTAGTCGAAGCTGTCGGTGTTTCTGGCTTCACCGGCACGAGCGGCGGACTCCATCTCGTCCTGCTCCTCATCCAGCATGTCCTACACACAGCGTGTTCAATCATCTCCACTTCTGATGTAAATGCACAACACCGCGAGAAAGGAAGTACGTTTAGCGTTTGGGGAGTAACTTCACCTGCAGGTCCTCGATCATGGCCTCGAAGCGGATGTCCCACGAGTCGAGGTACTCCGTCACCTGGTCCAGGGCGTGGGGCGGGACTCGGACGTCGACCGGGGTGGACACATCGCTCACGTCTCTCCAAAAGTCCAGCTGCAGACACACACACACACACGTCACAAAAGCTCTGGAATATGTTCAGCAGACAGTTTACGAGGGACAGAGGCTCCTGCTCCCACACTGTCTGAAGCACCGTTTACTCAAGTTAAGCGTTTCAGTGCGTTCCTTTGACAGCTTGGAGCGGCGAGGCGCGAAACCACAGATGTTTCCTGGTCCATAAACGCTTCATTTCCCCTTTTCCCATTTAACCTCTTAACCCCCACCTGAACCGAGCACATTTTCTCCAGTTTGGCTTTACCCAAATCTAAGAGCTTTTTGAAAAGAAGTCAAAATAGCGATGTTGAGTTTTCTTCCAGATGCGTTACACAGTTGCTCTCCGAGTCAAGAAGCTTCATTTGGAGTCGAACTGGAGACAAGGCGCTGGGTTAAGGCGAGGGGCGAGAGTTTTAACGCTCACCAGTCGGCGTCACGTTTCACTCTGGGACCGGTGTAGAAACTCACCTCGCTCTCGAACATCTGCTCCAGATCCTTGATCAGCATCAGCTGGGCCTCATCTTTGGCCTGAATCCTCAGAACCTTGTGACTGGAAAAACAGGGAGAAAATAACAAGGATTACTTTCTCGATGACAAGCGGATGTACAGCAGACACTACAGATGCCACCATTTAAAGTATGACACATGTTTTACTAAAACATCGTTAACGCAATTATTATTATTAGTATTTAAGATTTTGCTACAAATTTTACCCAACTTTCTTTAGTTTGACCATTTTCGTGATGTTTATAGTTTCACTTCCTTTCACTTAGAGGACAACCATGTTTAAACTGTTGCCGTGCCGACCATGTTATGTCAATGGGAAATTGGCCTCACCGAGGGGGAAGGAAGTATGTTTTGGGAAACACTATTTTTCAGTTGGAATATAAACGTTTTTATCACAGACCAATAATGTCAAGCCAAAATCAATGTTTTTCCAGCAGATTGTAGCATGTAGCATGTAGCATGTAGCATCATGCTAACATGGAACAACCGTTATGTTTGTATGTATGGGCTGTTGAACTGCTTTGCTCCTCTCCATGTCTTAATGTGCAGAAAAGTATATTCATAATTTGTTAACCTGACCCAAGCACATTTTCTCCAGTTTGGCTTTACCCAAATCTAAAAGCTTCTTGGAAAAAGCGTCGAAATAGCGACAGAAACAAGACGTGAATGGAAATAAAAACTCAAAAGCAGCAAAAACAGGCGACTAAACAGTGACACACACGTTACAATGCGAGGAACGATCTCGGATCAGGGGGGGGGGGGGGGGGGGTACGTTGCTGAGGTGAAATGTCCGACCGCCAGTTAATGAAACGAATGTGCAAAGACTTTACCCAAACCACAGCCGAGCGACGGTTTGTTTCTACAGAGAAGTTCCTGTTTCAGAACGAGGAGGTCGTAAAAGAAAATCTCATTTCATCTGTAAACAGTTGGAGTCAACAAAGAGACGCCGCGTCGCCAAAGAACCATCAGATATGTGCAAACATCTGCTGGAACATTTACTTTACTCAACAAGATAATTGTCCTGAACAATTATGGACAAAAAGGGAGAAAAAACACCCGCATTTTATCCGATTTTTTATTTTTTCATTTTGTTTTCCAAATTGTTAATTTTTCCCCCAATTTCCCTTTTTTTTTCAATTTTTGTTTTCATTTTATCGATTTTTTCCCCAATTTATTTCCAAATTTCCCAAAATGTTCTTCCAGCATTTCTTGACATTGAAGATAAACTCGCTATAGTAAACTTCCATATTATCTCGTAAACTCGTGTTTCCCAACCAGGTTCACTCGGAATTGCCTCCGATAAAAGGAAGAGATTTTGAACATAACCCTCCACTAAATACTGAATAATCTATGTTTAGTTGCTCACTTTCCTCGAGTTAGGGAGAACTCGGAGGAAAAAAAGATTGGGACGATACATTGCCCACGGCTAACCCTTGGGCAAGACACTTCACTCTTTTCGCCTCCGGTGTGTGAACGTGTGTCTGTGAGTGTGGGAAGACAAATGCCCCCTGAATAATAACAGATGAAATAAATGTAGAAGAGTCCGGTCTCACCCGTGGAAGGTCTCCTTGGCCAGGGCGGCGCAGAGCAGCGCGGTGAGCAGCAGCACAGCCCTCATTCTGAAGCACAGGGGGGGTGAGTGCAGAGGTGCCCGGGCGCCTGCTTTATACCTGCGGGACGGTCACGTGACCACGGGGAGGAGGTCGGCTGCCCTGAGACGGCTGCTCTGTTCCCACACACACACGCACACACACACGGTCTTGTTCTTCTATCTTAGTGAGGACACCAAAGCACTAAACCCAATTCTAACCCTAACCCTAAAACCACATCTTGACCCTGAAACAGTCCCTCAAACAAGTGAGGACCACCCGAAATGTCCTCACTCTGTTGGTTAAAAACTCAAACTGGTCCTCACAATGTCGTAATTACAAGAACACACACACACACACACACGTGCACAGTCAGAACGGGCTGGTGACGGTGCAGGAAACTGGGATACATTAAACTACATTTGACCCATTTGTATGTTAACATCTAGGGCTGGGTAACGTTCAGTCTTTTTCTACCTGTACTTCACAATACATGGTTTGAACAATACTTTTTCTGATACCTATACTCAAATATTTGTCCTCTAGAATAATGTTTGGAATATATTCAAATGTACGATATCGGGTTCATCTACAATGTCAAAAAATTTGTGAAAAAAACAAATGGGTGAAAAATATAAATAGCTTCCTTTAATCTCTTAACCCCCGCCTGAACTGAGTGCAGTTTCCCCAGTTTGGCTTTACCCAAATCTAAAAGCTTCTTGATGTGTTTTAGCCACATGGAAGTCACATTTTAATTATTTCAATCAAACAAATGTAAAGTCTTTGGAAATCCTGCACTCTGGTCCTTTCTGGTGGATTATGTTTCTCAACTCGTTACACACAATACTTCAGCGGTTTACTTTATCGTATCGCTCAAACGAAGCTCCTCACTATACGTTCTGCTCAGAAGAACTTTGCGTTACCGCTTTGCACCCGTTTCTGACCCGTGTCCGAGAGAGTTGCATAACGGAGACGATAAGAACCTTTCTGGGAAAACGCCACGAGAACCAGAGAGTGGAAAACAGCTGAGTACAGTCCACAGATTCACAGGAACTCGCTTCCCTTTAGACGTGGAGGCCTGGAGACGAGATGAAGACTCGAGTCACCGCTGGTCACCGAGATGTCTCCGGGACGTCCCCTGGAGATGGGGCGAGTCTCCAGGTGCGGTGAAAGCATCTCGGGGACATGGCAAATAAAGTTCTTCCTTTTTCTGCCGAAGGAACAGCTCGGTGCTTTGTTCATGAGGAGAAGCTCCATAAAGTAGAGGACCTTAAATAGGATTATAAGAAATATCATTTTAGTCGACTAAAACTAGACTAAAATTGAAGAGAATAATTTGACTAAGGCCGTGTCCACACCAATCCGGATATTTCCACAAACGCAGACTTTTCTACATCCGTATGAAAAACTACAGCGCCTCCCGAAAGCGCTAATACACCTCGAACCTTTGCACATTCTGTCATGTTTACAACCAACATAAAGATTGTATTTATATTTTTTTACTGAAAGTTCACACACAAGTAACAGACGACTGTGAAGTGAAAGCAAAATGAAACATGATTCTGTTATTTTACAAACAAATAGAAAAGTGAAAAGTGGGGCGTGCATAAGTATTCACACAGCATGCCTGAATACTTTGTGGAACCCCCTTTTGCTGCAATAACAGCAGCAAGTCTTCTGGGGTTTGACTCTACAAGGTTTGCACATGTAGAGACTGACATTTGAGCCCATTCCTCTTTACAAAACAACTCCAGCTCTGTCACATTAGAAGGAGAGCGTTTGTGAACAGCAGTTTTCAGGTCTTTCACAGATGTTCAATAGGATTTAGGTCAGGACTTTGACTGGGCCATTCTAACACATTCATATGTTTGTTTTTAAACCATTCCATTGTACATGTTTGTGTTTAGGGTCATTGTCCTGCTGGAAGGTGAAGCTCCGCCCCAGCCTCAGTTCTCTTGCTGACTCCAGCAGGTTTTCCTCCAAAATGTCTCTGTATTTGGCTCCATCCATCTTCCCAACTATTCTTACAATCTTCCCAGTCCCCGCTGAGGAAAAGCAGCCCCACAGCATGATGCTCCCCCCCCCATATTTGCCCCTGGGGAGGGTGCACTCAGGACGATGAGCAGTGTTAGGTTTGCTCCATACAGAACGTTTGTCTCATCTGACCAAAGCACCTTCTTCCACATGGAGCTGTGTCCTCCATAGGACTTCTAGCAAACTTCAAACAGGATTAATAAGCTAATTTGAAGAGGTACGTTGTAGGCGCCACTTTTCACTTTCTATTTTTTGAAAAATAACAGAATCATGTATCATTTTGCTTTCAAAATAAAATCTTTACGTTCATGGTTTGTAACTTGTAAACATGACAAAATGTGCAAAAGTTCAAGGTGTATTAGTACTTTCGAGAGGCACTGTATCTCTGTCCACACCACGTGCGTTGCCATGGATACGTGCAGCTTGGAGAAATATATATCCAGCTTTTCTGTCCATACCTCTGTTTATACGGTAGCACGGTAGCACAGTGGTTAGCACAGCGGTTAGCACAGCGGTTAGCGCTCGTGCTTCACAGCTAGAAGGTCCTGGGTTCGATTCCCACCTGGACCGGGGCCTTTCTGTGGAGTTTGCATGTTCTCCCCGTGTCTGTGTAGATTTCCTCCGGGTACTCCGGTTTCCCCTACCACTAAAAACATGTACAATAGGGTGTTTGAGAGTGCCTATGGGGCACGATGGGTAGCCAAGGCTACAATCCGGTGTGACGTGTTTACATGCATGAGACCCGTGTATGTTCATTAACTTACACTTACAGCGTTTACACAAGTATCCAAAGTAATGACGTCATTGATCTGGATGCGAGGGGCCGGACGGCCCAAACGCAGACAAATATCTGCGTTTATCAAAATATCTAGTACGTGTGGACAGGGCCGACTAAGATTAAATTACATTTTTGTCAAAAGGCTACGACTAAAACTAAAATATAAATATAAACGAACACTGCTTCAGTATTCTTCAAAACATCTTTAATGAAATTCTACAAACTCCTCCAGGGTTTTGGGGGTCTGGTTCCTGTAGGGGATGTTGTGCTTCATCACGGCTCGCGCTGCCAGACACTGCAGGCTCATCTTCATCTGACTCTTGAGCAGATCCTTGGCTGCACTGGTGGAGCACATGTCCAGGGGAGTCTTCTTCTGCTTGTTGACCATGTCTGTGTGTGCGCCCGCCTCCACCAGGCTGGTGATGATGGTCAGGAGGTCGCAGATCGACTGGTCGTACTGGACGATGACGTGCAGTGGCGTGTTGCCTTCATGGTCCACAGCGTTGACCTGAGCGCCACATTCCAGCAGCAGCTTCACCACCTGCGCGTTGGGGAAGATGACCTGAGTGAACGAGCTGACGGCCAGGTGCAGTAGCGTGGAGCCGTCAGCAGAGCGCGAGTCCATCTTAATCACGTCATAGATGTCTTTGTTCATCCGCGTACGCTGCTCCTCGCCACAGGTCGTCTTGGCGGAGATGCAGGACAAGTGCAGGAAGGTGAAGATGTTGGTCATGTAGTTGACCAGAGCCTGAGGCAGCTCTTCCTCAGCCGCAGAGTCCACGCGGCTGATGCTGCGCTGGATCTCCAGCACAAAGCAGCTCATCACCTGCTCCACAGACACTGCATTCAGGGGCTCGTGGAGGTGCACCATCTTGGAGAAGAGCTCCACGAGGATCAGCAGTGCTCTGTGCGTCTTCCCGTTGCATCTCTGCTTCAGCCGCAGCGCGTGCAGCCACAGTTTGATGCAGTTGTCGAACTCCATCCTGTCTGCGTACAAGGTTCCTCTGTAGGTGATCTGGTCGTGCACTAAGATGTTGTCTGAGCCCAGGATCCTCTCCCGAACCATCAGGCCCTCCATATGTAGAGCGTCACGGTCCACACGGATGTTCTCCAGCTCCTCCAGACTCTCACACTCCCGGCGCAGTCCGTACGCCTCAATGTGTGGCAGCCTCTCTTTGGGGACCAGTCTCTGTGGGTCTCTGTAGCGCTCCGTCATGGCGGCGTGGAGGTAGTGGAACGTTTTCTGGATGTCGTAGTTCATTCGGTCATTGGCGAAGGACGCTCCCAGGAGCTCCAGTGCCTCGATGCGGGTCTTGGCGTCACAGTCTGCATGGGCCAATAAAAACTCCACCACATCGGCCTTACATCTCTCTGCTGCCACCTTCAGGGGCGTCATGCCGTGTTTGTCCTCCACCGCAGCAGCCCGTCGACCCACCAGCTCACTCAATATGTCCATATGTCCAGCAAACACAGCGTAGTGCAGCGCCGTATCTCCATCACGGGACTGGGCGTCGAGGTCGGCCCCCCTCTCCAGCAGAAAGCGCACTAGGTCAGTGTGGCCCTGGTGCCCTGCGACCATGAGGCACGTGGTGTTGTCCTTGTCCGCGGCGTTCACGTCGGCCTCGTGCTCCACCAGGTGCTGCACGATGTCCATGTGTCCGTTAATGCAGGCGACTCGCAGGGCGGTGGATTTGGAGATGGGGAGGGTGTGGTTGACGTTGGCGTGATGACGGATCAAGAGACGAACCACCTCGAAATGTCCCTCTTTAGCCGCGCACCACAGAGCGGTCACCCCGTGGATCAACCCCCTGCACACAGGACGCACTCCGGGTTAGGACGGATGTAGGAGACGTTTCAACAGCATGAAGCCAATAATCAATCACAATCTTTATTTCAGGCTAAAAATGATCCATAAAAGAACATGTAGAAACTTTACAATTTCCTTTGGCATAATCTATCACCTTTATACAGAAGTTTGCTTTTGCTTAAAGTCTGGGTAAGCTTATTTCTTACTGAGAAGAAATGTAGTTAGTAGTTAGACCAGACTGAAACGATGTTTAAGGAGTTTGTCTTTATGAATCATAAGTGGTTTATTTTCCCTATTGATCCAAGATAAAGAATACAATTTATGATATCCCTTTGTCTGGAACGTTCTCAAAACGTCATTGATGGAAGGATACATGAGATCACAGCATTTATCACAATTGTACAGGAAGTAATTTCAGACCAATCAAAGTTATTGATTACTGGTGTCAAAACCAGACTTGGAGACACTCATCCATGCGTTTGTCTCCAGCAGGTTAGACGACTGTAACGGCTGCTCACTGGCCTTTCTAAACGAGCTGTTAGAGCTGCAGAACATCCAGAACGCTGCTGCTCCAGTCCTGACAAGAACCAGGAAATGCCACCATATTAGTCCAGTGCTCCGGTCCCTGCACTGGCTTCCTGTCACTCAGAGAATAGAATTTAAAACAGCTCTGCTTGTGTACAAGTCTTTTCATGGTTTAGCACCAAAGTCCATCTCTGACATGTTAGAGCCGTATGAACCATCTCGGGCCCTGAGAACTTCAGGGAGGGGTCTCCTGGTGGTTCCCAGAGTCAGGACTAAACACGCTGAGGCTAAAGCTAAAATCTGGAACAGTCTTCATGAGGATGTGAGACAGGCCTCAACTCTGACAATGTTCAAATCCAGGCTGAAAACAGCTCTTTTTACCCGAGCATATGAAAACTGAAAGTGTTTTATCTGCACTCTGGCCTTTTACTGGAATTGATTAACTTTATGTTGATGTTTTATTGATTGATTTGATCTGATTTCTTGTAATTTTATGCAACTGTGAAGCACTTTGAATTGTGCTCTACAAATAAACTTGCCTTGCCTTATTCAACACAACAGGAAGAGGTTGATTTGTTCAGTTGAATAAAGTATCTACTGACCCTTCAAAGCGTAAAGTGCCCATCTGCTCCGTGTCCTCTCCATAATGGTCCAGCAGCAGTTCTACAGTCTTGCTGTGGCCGATTCTCGCCGCGTAGATCAGTGGATGGAGCGTCTGTGAGAGCTGCAGCAGGTCCTCCTCCAGTTAATACATCACAGCAGCTCTGACAGGGAAATGTGGAGCGTTTACTTACCTACAGAGACGCCATCTTATTATCCAGTCGATCGCTTTAATATATTAAAACAAACAACAACACTTTTGCTGAGGCTGGTGACCATAGCAACCCAGTGTCTACATAAACATATTTTTGTGTATTAATCTTTTGTTTGTTTTTAATAAAAAAAAAAAAAAATGACAGAAACAAGGCTTGGGGCTCAAGTGCATAGAAATATAGTGCCTTGCGAACGCACTAATACACCTTGAACCTTTGCACATTTTGTCATGTTTACCCTAAACGTAAAGATTTTATTTTGAATTTTTTACTGAAAGTTCACACACAAGTAACAGACGACTGTGAAGTGAAAGCAAAATGAAACATGATTCTGTTATTTTTCAAAAAATATTAAAGTGAAAAGTGGGGCGTGCATAAGTATTCATACAGCATGACTGAATACTTTGTGGAACCCCCTTTTTCTGCAATAACAGCAGCAAGTCTTCTGGGGTTTGCCTCTACAAGGTTTGCACATGTAGAGACTGACATTTTAGCCCATTCCTCTTTACAAAACAACTCCAGCTCTGTCACATTAGAAGGAGAGCGTTTGTGAACAGCAGTTTTCAGGTCTTTCCACAGATGTTCAATAGGATTTAGGTCAGGACTTTGACTGGGCCATTCTAACACATTCATATGTTTGTTTTTAAACCATTCCATTGTACATGTTTGTGTTTAGGGTCATTGTCCTGCTGGAAGGTGAAGCTCCGCCCCAGCCTCAATTCTCTTGCTGACTCCAGCAGGTTTTCCTCCAAAATGTCTCTGTATTTGGCTCCATCCATCTTCCCAACTATTCTTACACTCTTCCCAGTCCCCGCTGAGGAAAAGCAGCCCCATAGCATGATGCTCCCCCCACCATATTTGCCCCTGGGGAGGGTGCACTCAGGACGATGAGCAGTGTTAGGTTTGCTCCATACAGAACGTTTGTCTCATCTGACCAAAGCACCTTCTTCCACATGGAGCTGTGTCCTCCATATGACTTCTAGCAAACTTCAAACGGGATTTCTTATGGCCTCCTTTCAATAATGGCTTTCTTCTGCCACTCGTCCATGAAGGCCAGATTTGTGTGGAGACTTATAGTTGTCCCATGTACAGATTCCCCCAGCTCAGCGGCAGGACGTCCCAGCTCCTCCAGAGTTATCTCGGGGCACTTGGTTGCATTTCTGACCAGTGCTCTCCTTGTTCGGTCTGTTAGTTTAGGTGGACGGCCGTGTCTTGGTAAGTTCTCAGTGGTGCTATACTCTTTCCATTTCTGAATGATGGATTGAACAGTGCTCCGTGAGATGTTCAAATCTTTGTATAACTTAACGCTGCTTTAAACTTTTCAGCTGTAGCAGTAGCTTTGAACTTCATGGCATACAAGTCGGACACTTCCACAGAACAGTCTTTGGACTTCAGAACCTCCACAGCAGCTTCTTTGGCAGCTGCACTGAATGAGCCAGCGCTCTGGTGGGCGTACACGATCAGAACCTTCTTCTCTGCAAGTCAAAACCACAGATGTTAAAGAGATGGATCTAACAGCGCAGTATAGGCATGAAGTAATATGGACATTATCCAAACATAAGCTCACCCATTTCAAAGCCGGCAGAGACACCTCCAAGAAGCAGCTGATCCTGAGGCAAACTCCCATTGTTCTTATACTGCCGTCCGATTGGCTCAGGCCCACTCACACAGGTGCTGTCAATCACACATCCACAAAAGAGGAGCTCTGCTGACTGGAGCTCATATCTGGAACACAGGTCTCCATTTGGATTGGCCTTCAGCTTTCAAAGGCAATATTGTACTCGTATATATGTTCTATTGGGGAAGCCAGCTGCGGTTATGTATTTTAATCACAGGATAAACTCACAATAGTCTCCCTTCTTTACAGCTGCTTTTTCAGTTTAAAGAATTATCCGAACCTCCCTATTTTTAAAATCCTGGCTACGGCCCTGTATTAGATAATTAACCATCCATTCATCCATTTTCTCGAGTCCGAGCTCCTCCCGGGTAACTGAGCTCCTCACCCCCAGGCACCCTGCGAAGGAAGCTCATTTCGGCCGCTTGTATTCGCGATCTTGTCCTTTCGGTCATTACCCAGATCTCATGACCATAGGTGAGGGTGGGGTGACCATAGGTGAGGGTGGGAACGTAGATGGATCGGTAAATCATGTTCTCCATCTGCAGCTGTTTATTTGGACTTTACATTTATTTAGACATTACGTTGGTTATTTGTTTCACGACAATGTTTGCTTCAGCCTGTGAGGCGACTCCTGTGGCGACACTGGGAATTACAAAACAACTTGATTTGATGTTTTTTTTTTAGGTTCATCTTTTTGTGCAGTTTTCATGTGATCTTCTTTTGGTGCAAACATTGCCATTGTCTCATCAACACAACGGAAACTCCAGCTCAGACTTGAGAAGCATTTGTTCAATGTTTCTCAAGTTTGTATTCTGCAGTAGCAACACAACCGCAACTACAACAACGTGCAGTATTAGTGCTCATTCTGCTGCCATTTATTGCAGTTTCTACAACCAACCACGAGATGGCGCTGTTGGCCCTCCCTCAACACCAGAAGCTTCTAAACCCTTCTAATGAGGTGTCTGTGAGGTGATTGGCTGTGGTTTGGGATGTTGTGTCTAAACTCGCTATAACACAAGAGTTACCCAAATATCAGAGACACACAGGATCCTGTTTCAGCAGCGAGGAGAGGCCCGGGACCTGCTCGAACACAAAACAAATACACTGAAGCTTAGTCCGTGAACAACAGGAACACCACAAGAAATAAAACACTGAACCACAAAGACACATCACCCCCATGCAGATCTTACACTTCAACACATTATTATTCATTCATCTTTTCTGAAACTGAATGCCACCATGAGTGCCTTTAATGCACTAATATACAGCTGTTCTTCATTCCCTCTCTTTACAGAGGCTGCAGGACGTCCCAGATGTGTACCAGCCAAGCTCAGCTCATGTGTGTCTTTGTCCACTGAGAGTCTCTCCCTTTTCTTTCACGGGGCCATGTTGGTGAGTGGGCCCAACCGCAGACAATGGCTTCTTACTGCTGGAAAGTTCAGGATGATACAAAGGGGACACGGAGCTGGAGAAGCAGGAAGAGAGGGCGAGTAGCGCTCGGCCACATCTTCTTCCTGTGGTTTGGAGACATGGGGCCACGGGGCACTAGGGTGACGCAGCAAAGACCCGTGCACACTGTAAAACCACACACACTGGTCTCTTTTAATAAAACTCTTTGCGAAATTGATTCCTCACAAATATTGTCAGATGAGCTTCATAATTAAATGTATCTACAATGTAAAAATGTAAATAAATAAATCCAGACCAGTTTTCTACTGCATGTGGACGGCAACACTGTCTTTGTCCAAACAGGGAAAACTTTGCCTGAAAAAGCAGCTGTAAAGAAGGGAGACTATTGTGAGTTTATCCTGTGATTAAAATACATAACCGCAGCCGGCTTCCCCAATAGAACATATATACGAGTACAATATTGCCTTTGAAAGCTGAAGGCCAATCCAAATGGAGACCTGTGTTCCAGATATGAGCTCCAGTCAGCAGAGCTCCTCTTTTGTGGATGTGTGATTGACAGCACCTGTGTGAGTGGGCCTGAGCCAATCGGACGGCAGTATAAGAACAATGGGAGTTTGCCTCAGGATCAGCTGCTTCTTGGAGGTGTCTCTGCTGGCTTTGAAATGGGTGAGCTTATGTTTGGATAATGTCCAAATTCCTTCATGCCTATACTGCGGTGTTAGATCCATCTCTTTAACATCTGTGGTTTTGACTTGCAGAGAAGAAGGTTCTGATCGTGTACGCCCACCAGAGCGCTGGCTCATTCAGTGCAGCTGCCAAAGAAGCTGCTGTGGAGGTTCTGAAGTCCAAAGACTGTTCTGTGGAAGTGTCCGACTTGTATGCCATGAAGTTCAAAGCTACTGCTACAGCTGAAGACATCACTGGTGCGTTGGGGTTCTCCCACAGGCACAGAAAGTAGATTTCAAATTGTTCACTTGGACTTGTGTGGAAAAATGCATGTCACGTTTGCAGGTGAGGTGAAGAACTCTGAGCACTTCCGATATGCAGAGGAGACCAAACTGGCATGGGATGAAGGCCGGCTGAGCGCAGATATCACCGAAGAGCAGCGCAAACTCCAAGAAGCAGATCTCGTCATATTTCAGGTAATGTCTGGAGATGATGTTAAGCATAAAGTATTTGGACTGATGAACCTCTGCATTTCAGTTTCCCATGTACTGGTTCACTGTCCCTGCCGTCCTGAAAGGCTGGTTTGACCGGGTTCTCACCCTGGGTTTTGCCTACACAAAGGAGAAGCGCTACAGCAACGGGATCTTCAAGGTAAACGCGCCCATAGAGGAAAGATAAATGTTTAAACCTTGCCTTTTAAATGCAAATGGGTTATTTACTAAACTACAAAAATGGACCATGAACTGAACACTGTTCGTTTGATGCTTCATAAAGTGTGACGCTAGGATCCAAACAGACTTTCAGTAACCGAGTTTGGGGCAGTGCAAAATATAAAACATTTATACCGTTGTGTACAAGATGCAATGCTAACTGTTGTATTCTACTTCCAGAAAACCAAAGCCCTTCTGTCCTTCACAACAGGGTCACAAGAGACCATGTTCAGTCCGACCGGCATCAATGGAGACATGAATGTGACGCTGTGGCCCTTACAGGTTGTAAAGTCTGTCTCTGACTAGTGACATGAACTCCACACTTCAGACCTCATTTTGACTTTTCTTTTCTAGAACGGGATCCTGCATTACTGTGGCTTCCAGGTGTTGGCGCCTCAGATTTTCTGGGCCCCAGCGGATGCCGCTCCAGAGGGTCGCAGTGCAATGCTGGCTGCCTGGAACACCCGACTGCAGGGTCTGCTGGATGAGAAGCCCCTCTTCTATGCCCCCATGGACTGCTTCGACTGTGAGAAGAGCTTCCAGCTCAAGCCTGAGAGTTCAGAGGAATGTGTCCAAGAGTTTGGTCTGACAGCAGGCACCCATTGTGGGAAACCACTTCCGCCTAATAACCAGATGAAGGCTGGAGTGTGAATGTATTAATGCTTTTAATAAAAAATTCAGCATCACAATCGTGCACGAGTTCTCATTCTGGACTTACACATGTGGGTGTTCAGAATCAGACTTATCCTTGTCTATTTCTGGCTCAATTGAAAGAAGTAACAATGTTCAGTCTAATATAAAAGTGTGGCTTACAGCGTGTTTCGGAGTGAAAAACATCTGACTCACTGGTCCATCATGCAGAGGTCGTTCTAGCTCACCTGCTGAGCCGACAATGTAGCGTAATTTAGCCTGCAATAAAGCTGATCAGCGACGGCATGGGGCGACGGTGGCGCAGTTGGTAGAGCGGGTCGGCTCATGATCGGAAGGTCGGGGGTTCGAATCCCGCCTCCTGAAGGTGCACATTGTCGTT
Organism: Proterorhinus semilunaris; assembly: GCA_021464625.1. Taxonomy (NCBI): domain Eukaryota; kingdom Metazoa; phylum Chordata; class Actinopteri; order Gobiiformes; family Gobiidae; genus Proterorhinus; species Proterorhinus semilunaris. The sequence goes on along the minus strand of CM038356.1, from coordinate 1,956,799 downwards.
GTGTCCTTGGGCAAGACACTTCACCCTCCTTGCCTCCAGTGTCTGCGTACACTGGTGTGTGAATGGGCCCCCTATGAGAGACCAACAGGCCCGTTTGGAACCGTTTGGAACCATGAGGCCCTCCTCCCGTGGACCCACCACCTGCAGGAGGAGCCATAGGGGCATGGTGCTATGTGACTTGGGCAGCTCCAACAGCTGCCCCCACGACCCGGCAACGGACAAGTGGGAGAAAATGGATGGATGGATGGATAAAGCTGATCAGAGTACGGTAGAGTTATTGGTGCGTGTTAAAGTAGGGGGTAGGGGACTCGTCACTAAAGCTTCAGGGGTACACGGCTAAAAACGTTTGGGAACCACTGGCCTCGGCTATTTCTGTGACAGTCTGTCTGGTCCAAAATTTCCTCCTCACTGAAACAAAGAGATGAAGAGGTTCAAGCAAAGCAAGTTGGTCTCCGGGGTCACAGGGGAATGAGCTTCAGATGCCCCGCCTCACGTTCAGAAAAAAAGAGAATCACGAAGATGGGGAGAGAGAAAGTGCAGCTGGCGTCTCAAGATTCAAAGTTTGACACACTGGGTTTTGACATTAATTCTGTCCAGTCTGATTCAGTCCAGGTCCAGTCCTTAATAGTCCTGGTTTAGTCCGAGTCAAATTCCTAATTGTGAACCTGCTCATAACAATGGCCATAAAACCTATTCTGATTCTGATTTAGTCCTGTCAAATCAGTCCAGGTCTAGACAAGAATTGTGTTGTTGGTTTTTAAATGGCTGTTTAAATAAAGCTTGAGAGGTGAGGGTTGATGAAGCTTTAGAGTAAAGAATTGCGTTTAGTTTTGCTAAGGTTTGTTGTTTGACCAAACTGTTCCAAAACTGGGAAGTGCAGTCAGTAAAGCTGTAATATACAGGAAAATAATGCATTTTCTTACATAGCGCTTTTTCAGACGCTCAAACGCTTTACAATTTTGTGCATTATTCATTCACTCCATACTTGGTGATGGTAAGCTCCTATTGTAGTCCCAGCTGCCCCGGGGTAGATTGATAGAAGCGAGGCAACCAGCCTGTTCCCCAACGGGCTCCAAAAGAGCAACAAAAAGCTGTTTTTGAAAACAGCTAAAGGATGAGATGAAAGTATTATTGATCACTTAAAATACAGGAAAGTACATCTGAATCTTTAACAAATTCAGGGGGGAGGACCTCCAGACCCCCCAGTTTAAAGAATTATCCAGACCCCACTATTTTTAAATTCCTGGCTACGGCTCTAAGCCTGAATTCTATTTTTTGTCAAAGGTTTTTGCCATAATTTCCCCTTTTTGGTTCTGTTGGTTTATGCCACAAAGTGTTTTGGCCAAATTTGATTAATGATGCATAATCATGATTTAGTTTTTTTGTTTTTGTGGTGTTTGGTAATGGCTCACTATATTATGCATCATGTGGAGGGCAGCTCAAAGCCAAACTGTTTGTCCTCTGCTAACCCTTGTTCTTAATCCCGTCTGTTTTCTCAAGTCTTTTTACAAAAGAGTTTTTAAATGGTCTCCTTGGATTTGATCATTGACATCGGATTATTTTACATTTGCTAAAGCGGGGGTGGGCAATTCATTTTCACAAGGGGCCACATGACTCCATCCTCTACCTTACTCTGATCAGCTTTGAGCTAAATAGTCGGCTCGGGAGGGAAGGTCTGCTGTGATTTTGTATAGTCTACGAGTTTGTCTAAAAACACCAACCTTAAGGTTAACCATATTCCTGGCCCCAACCCGAATATTGGTCATGAAATCTCACAGACCGTCCCTCTCGAGCCGATGATCTAGCAACCGTCCAAAGTGTCATGAAGGAGGTAGGGAAAGGAGCCTCAGCACGTCCTATACCTCCTTTAGCCTTGGTGGTTCCTCACCAGCGATTAGGAGCCATGTGCCTCTGCACCGCAGAAATGGAAACGAAGCTTTAATGCAGCGAGCTTAAAAACACCATTTGGAAACTCCAGGCCTAACATTGTTACTTCTGTCAATTGAGCCAGAAATGGACAATAAGAGGAGTCTGATTCTGAACACCCACATGTGTAAGTCCAGAGTGAGAACTCGTGCACGATGGTGATGCTGAATTTTTTATTAAAAGCATTAATACATTCACACTCCAGCCTTCATCTGGTTATTAGGCGGCAGTGGTTTCCCACAATGGGTGCCTGCTGTCAGACCAAACTCTTTGACACATTCCTCTGAACTCTCAGGCTTGAGCTGGAAGCTCTTCTCACAGTCGAAGCAGTCCATGGGGGCATAGAAGAGGGGCTTCTCCTCCAGCAGACCCTGCAGTCGGGTGTTCCAGGCAGCCAGCATTGCACTGCGACCCTCTGGAGCGGCATCCGCTGGGGCCCAGAAAATCTGAGGCGCCAACACCTGGAAGCCACAGTAATGCAGGATCCCGTTCTAGAAAAGAAAAGTCAAAATGAGGTCTGAAGTGTGGAGTTCATGTCACTAGTCAGAGACAGACTTTACAACCTGTAAGGGCCACAGCGTCACATTCATGTCTCCATTGATGCCGGTCGGACTGAACATGGTCTCTTGTGACCCTGTTGTGAAGGACAGAAGGGCTTTGGTTTTCTGGAAGTAGAATACAAAAGTTAGCTTTGCATCTTGTACACAGCGGTATAAATGTTTATATATTTTGCACTGCCCCAAACTCGGTTACTGAAAGTTTAGTTTGTTTAAAGTCAGTTTGGATCCTAGCGTCACACTTTATGAAGCATCAAACGAACAGTGTTCAGGTCATGGTTCATTTTTTGTAGTTTCGTATAATAACCTATTTGCATTTAAATGGAAAGGTTTAAACATTAATCTTTCCTCTATGGGCGCGTTTACCTTGAAGATCCCGTTGCTGTAGCGCTTCTCCTTTGTGTAGGCAAAACCCAGGGTGAGAACCCGGTCAAACCAGCCTTTCAGGACGGCAGGGACAGTGAACCAGTACATGGGAAACTGAAATGCAGAGGTTCATCAGTCCAAATACTTTATGCTTAACATCGTCTCCAGACATTACCTGAAATATGACCAGATCTGCTTCTTGGAGTTTGCGCTGCTCTTCGGTGATATCTGCGCTCAGCCGGCCTTCATCCCAGGCCAGTTTGGTCTCCTCTGCATATCGGAAGTGCTCAGAGTTCTTCACCTCACCTGCAAACGTGACATGCATTTTTTCACACAAGTCCAAGTGAACAATTTGAAATGTACTTTCTGTGCCTGTGGGAGAACCCCAACGGACCAGTGATGTCTTCAGCTGTAGCAGTAGCTTTGAACTTCATGGCATACAAGTCGGACACTTCCACAGAACAGTCTTTGGACTTCAGAACCTCCACAGCAGCTTCTTTGGCAGCTGCACTGAATGAGCCAGCGCTCTGGTGGGCGTACACAATCAGAACCTTCTTCTCTGCAAGTCAAAACCACAGATGTTAAAGAGATGGATCTAACAGCGCAGTATAGGCATGAAGGAATATGGACATTATCCAAACATAAGCTCACCCATTTCAAAGCCGGCAGAGACAACTCCAAGAAGCAGCTGATCCTGAGGCAAACTCCCATTGTTCTTATACTGCCGTCCGATTGGCTCAGGCCCACTCACACAGGTGCTGTCAATCACACATCCACAACAGAGGAGCTCTGCTGACTGGAGCTCATATCTGGAACACAGGTCTCCATTTGGATTGGCCTTCAGCTTTCAAAGGCAATATTGTACTCGTATATATGTTCTATTGGGGAAGCCAGCTGCGGTTATGTATTTTAATCACATAAACTCACAATAGTCTCCCTTCTTTACAGCTGCTTTTTCAGTTTAAAGAATTATCCGAACCTCCCTATTTTTAAAATCCTGGCTACGGCCCTGTATTAGATAATTAACCATCCATTCATCCATTTTCTTCCTCTTTATCCGGGGCCGGGTCGCGGGGGCAGCAGTCTCAGCAGAGATGCCCAGACTTCACCTCCTCCAGCTGTTCTGGGGGGACCCCGAGGCCACACCAGGCCAGCTCGGAGACATAGTCCCACCAGCGTGTCCTGGGCCTTCCACGAGGCCTCCTCCCAATAGGACATGCCTGGAGCACCTCCCGAGGGAGGCGACCAGGAGGTATCCGGAACAGATGCCCTAGCCACCTCAGCTGGCTCCTTTCGACGTGAAGGAGCAGCGACTCGAGTCCGAGCTCCTCCCGGGTAACTGAGCTCCTCACCCCCAGGCACCCTGCGAAGGAAGCTCATTTCGGCCGCTTGTATTCGCGATCTTGTCCTTTCGGTCATTACCCAGATCTCATGACCATAGGTGAGGGTGGGGTGACCATAGGTGAGGGTGGGAACGTAGATGGATCGGTAAATCGAGAGCTTTGCCTCAGACTCAGCTCCCTCTTCACCACAACAGTCCGATACAGCGACCGCATCACTGCTGACGCCGATCCGTCTATCGATCTCACGCTCCATCCGTCCCTCACTCGTGAACACGACCCCGAGATACTTGAACTCCTCCACTTGGATAATTACCTAAATGAAGAATTCACAAAACTATATTACAAAGTTTGCCGCCTAATGCAAAGCGGATTTAATAATTGTATATATTCGTAATTATGTAAACGTGTCTGTTGCTGTTAAATCTCAAGTTTTTCATGACTATGGACAAAAATAACACGTTTCCAATGTATTTATTTTTTGTGTGACGTTACTTGGATGAGAAATAAGGGGTAGGCCAATTGTAGTTCTTTGAACCTACTCCTTTTGAGCAAAACTCTTGTTTTTTCTGTTTTCAAATTTTAAATGTCTTATTTTCTGCTCAAATAAATGACATGAAATAATTACGATGATATTGCGAATTCTGCCCCATGATGCATAGTAATAAATGAACATAAATGTAACACTGTGTTTGTTTGTCCTTTCTTCCACTGGGTTTTGAGTGTTTCCTTGCGGTGTGAGGCTCTAAGGACGGGGCATGTTCTCCATCTGCAGCTGTTTATTTGGACTTTACATTTATTTAGACATTACGTTGGTTATTTGTTTCACGACAATGTTTGCTTCAGCCTGTGAGGCGACTCCTGTGGCGACACTGGGAATTACAAAACAACTTGATTTGATGTTTTTTTTTTAGGTTCATCTTTTTGTGCAGTTTTCATGTGATCTTCTTTTGGTGCAAACATTGCCATTGTCCATCAACACAACGGAAACTCCAGCTCAGACTTGAGAAGCTTTTGTTCAATGTTTCTCAAGTTTGTAGTTCTGCAGTAGCAACACAACCGCAACTACAACAACGTGCAGTATTAGTGCTCATTCTGCTGCCATTTATTGCAGTTTCTACAACCAACCACGAGATGGCGCTGTTGGCCCTCCCTCAACACCAGAAGCTTCTAAACCCTTCTAATGAGGTGTCTGTGAGGTGATTGGCTGTGGTTTGGGATGTTGTGTCTAAACTCGCTATAACACAAGAGTTACCCAAATATCAGAGACACACAGGATCCTGTTTCAGCAGCGAGGAGAGACCCGGGACCTGCTCGAACACAAAACAAATACACTGAAGCTTAGTCCGTGAACAACAGGAACACCACAAGAAATAAAACACTGAACCACAAAGACACATCACCCCCATGCAGATCTTACACTTCAACACATTATTATTCATTCATCTTTTCTGAAACTGAATGCCACCATGAGTGCCTTTAATGCACTAATATACAGCTGTTCTTCATTCCCTCTCTTTACAGAGGCTGCAGGACGTCCCAGATGTGTACCAGCCAAGCTCAGCTCATGTGTGTCTTTGTCCACTGAGAGTCTCTCCCTTTTCTTTCACGGGGCCATGTTGGTGAGTGGGCCCAACCGCAGACAATGGCTTCTTACTGCTGGAAAGTTCAGGATGATACAAAGGGGACACGGAGCTGGAGAAGCAGGAAGAGAGGGCGAGTAGCGCTCGGCCACATCTTCTTCCTGTGGTTTGGAGACATGGGGCCACGGGGCACTAGGGTGACGCAGCAAAGACCCGTGCACACTGTAAAACCACACACACTGGTCTCTTTTAATAAAACTCTTTGCGAAATTGATTCCTCACAAATATTGTCAGATGAGCTTCATAATTAAATGTATCTACAATGTAAAAATGTAAATAAATAAATCCAGACCAGTTTTCTACTGCATGTGGACGGCAACACTGTCTTTGTCCAAACAGGGAAAACTTTGCCTGAAAAAGCAGCGGTAAAGAAGGGAGACTATTGTGAGTTTATCCTGTGATTAAAATACATAACAGCAGCCGGCTTCCCCAATAGAACATATATACGAGTACAATATTGCCTTTGAAAGCTGAAGGCCAATCCAAATGGAGACCTGTGTTCCAGATATGAGCTCCAGTCAGCAGAGCTCCTCTGTTGTGGATGTGTGATTGACAGCACCTGTGTGAGTGGGCCTGAGCCAATCGGACGGCAGTATAAGAACAATGGGAGTTTGCCTCAGGATCAGCTGCTTCTTGGAGGTGTCTCTGCCGGCTTTGAAATGGGTGAGCGTATGTTTGGATAATGTCCATATTACTTCATGCCTATACTGCGCTGTTAGATCCATCTCTTTAACATCTGTGGTTTTGACTTGCAGAGAAGAAGGTTCTGATCGTGTACGCCCACCAGAGCGCTGGCTCATTCAGCGCAGCTGCCAAAGAAGCTGCTGTGGAGGTTCTGAAGTCCAAAGGCTGTTCTGTGGAAGTGTCCGACTTGTATGCCATGAAGTTCAAAGCTACTGCTACAGCTGAAGACATCACTGGTGCGTTGGGTTCTCCCACAGGCACAGAAAGTACATTTCAAATTGTTCACTTGGACTTGTGTGAAAAAATGCATGTCACGTTTGCAGGTGAGGTGAAGAACTCTGAGCACTTCCGATATGCAGAGGAGACCAAACTGGCCTGGGATGAAGGCAGGCTGAGTGCAGATATCACCGAAGAGCAGCGCAAACTCCAAGAAGCAGATCTGGTCATATTTCAGGTAATGTCTGGAGACTATTTTAAGCATAAAGTATTTGGACTGATGAACCTCTGCATTTCAGTTTCCCATGTACTGGTTCACTGTCCCTGCCGTCCTGAAAGGCTGGTTTGACCGGGTTCTCACCCTGGGTTTTGCCTACACAAAGGAGAAGCGCTACAGCAACGGGATCTTCAAGGTAAACGCGCCCATAGAGGAAAGATAAATGTTTAAACCTTGCCTTTTAAATGCAAATGGGTTATTTACTAAACTACAAAAATGGACCATGAACTGAACACTGTTCGTTTGATGCTTCATAAAGTGTGACGCTAGGATCCAAACAGACTTTCAGTAACTGAGTTTGGGGCAGTGCAAAATATATAAACATTTATACCGTTGTGTACAAGATGCAAAGCTAACTGTTGTATTCTACTTCCAGAAAACCAAAGCCCTTCTGTCCTTCACAACAGGGTCACAAGAGACCATGTTCAGTCCGACCGGCATCAATGGAGACATGAATGTGACGCTGTGGCCCTTACAGGTTGTAAAGTCTGTCTCTGACTAGTGACATGAACTCCACACTTCAGACCTCATTTTGACTTTTCTTTTCTAGAACGGGATCCTGCATTACTGTGGCTTCCAGGTGTTGGCGCCTCAGATTTTCTGGGCCCCAGCGGATGCCGCTCCAGAGGGTCGCAGTGCAATGCTGGCTGCCTGGAACACCCGACTGCAGGGTCTGCTGGATGAGAAGCCCCTCTTCTATGCCCCCATGGACTGCTTCGACTGTGAGAAGAGCTTCCAGCTCAAGCCTGAGAGTTCAGAGGAATGTGTCAAAGAGTTTGGTCTGACAGCAGGCACCCATTGTGGGAAACCACTGCCGCCTAATAACCAGATGAAGGCTGGAGTGTGAATGTATTAATGCTTTTAATAAAAAATTCAGCATCACAATCGTGCACGAGTTCTCACTCTGGACTTACACATGTGGGTGTTCAGAATCAGACTCCTCTTATTGTCCATTTCTGGCTCAATTGACAGAAGTAACAATGTTAGGCCTGGAGTTTCCAAATGGTGTTTTTAAGCTCGCTGCATTAAAGCTTCAGTTCCATTTCTGCGGTGCAGAGGCACATGGCACCTTTCCCTACCTCCTCCCTGACACTTCGGACGGTTGCTAGATCATCGGCTCGGGAGGGACGGTCTGTGAAACCATGACATTTCATGACCAATATTCGGGCTGGGGCCAGGAATATGGTTAACCTTAAGGTCAGTGTTTTTAGACAAACTTGTTGATTATAAAAAATTAAAGCAGACCTTCCCTCCCGAGCTGACTATTGAGCTCAAAGCTGATCAGAGTAAGATGGAGTTATTGTTGGTGCGGCCCTCTGACCCAGTCCAGGTTTCTCATGTGGCCCCTTGTGAAAATGAATTGCCCACCCCCGCTTTAGCAAATGTAAAATAATCCGATGTCAATGACTAAATCCAAGGAGACCATTTAAAAACAGATGGGATTATGAACAAGGGGTAGCAGAGGACAGTTTGGTGATGCATAATATAGTGAGCCATTACCAAACACCACAAAAGACCAGTCATGATTATGCATCATTAATCAAATCTGAAAAGTAAATTTGGCCAAAACACTTTGTGGTATAAACCAACAGAACCGAAAAGGAAAAATCATGTTTTATAAAGTGTTTGCTAGGCCTATTGCACTAAACTAGGTCAAATGTCCAGGTTATAAGACCATATTTGGTGAACAAAACATCCTGGTCCACAAGTGTATCTTATCATCCATGGACATGCGTACATTGGGACGGGCTTAGCTAAAATGGTATAAAGTTATGGGGAGGGGACTTTTTCTTTGGACTTTCATTCTGAACCTTGTTTGAACTGTTTCTGTGCACTTGCTGAAGCCTGAATAAATAACTCGCTGTGAGGGTCATCACTCTCTGCGCTGTTTTTTTATGCAAAGATAGTCCTGGACATACGATTTCTTACATTTAAATACTGACAGACTTTAACACGACACAAACACAGAGCCGTTCAGACCTGGGTTAGACCCGGTTCAGTCCTGGTTGGGTCCTGGTTGAGATACAGATTAGCGTATATAAAGTGTCCACATTTACACTTTTTTCCACCGAAATTGTTAAAACCCAAATGTTTTAAAGTCCAATCATCCAATAATCGTTTCTGTTGTAAATATAAATAAATGAACGGAGATTAAAAAAAAAACGCTTTTATTTCTCTTTGTCTCTGATTCGGCCCGAGCGGCACAAGGGTCAAACAGTGACTCACACCTGGAAACATTCACCCCTGAACCCAGCACGTTTGCTCCAGTTCGGCTTTACTCAAATCTTAAAGCTACTTGAAGAGAAAAGAGAGCGACAAAAATGAGACTAAAGCGAGGATGAAAATGCGACGAAAACGAATGAGGAAAAAAGGATCCGTTCTGTGGGTCTTAGCTTTCAAACGGGCGGCACGGTAGCACAGCGGTTAGCACGGTAGCACAGTGGTTAGCGCTCGTGCTTCACAGCTAGAAGGTCCAGGTTCGATTCCCACCGGGACGGGGCCTTTCTGTGGAGTTTGCATGTTCTCCCCGTGTCTGCGTAGGTTCCCCGGTACTCCGGTTTCCATTACCACTAAAAACATGTACAACAGGCCCAGGGACTGCAGGTGGAAATTAGCACAAGTGCTATAACCTGGTACAATGCATCTCTCCTTTCTGAGGCTAATGTATATCGTACACTGTCCCTGTTCAAAAATAAATACAAAATAAAAACGAGGCGTTACTCTGGCCTTTAGGCTGTGACCTTATAGATTTGGGTAAAGCTGACCTGGAGCAAATGCACTCGGTTAAAACGGGGGTTAAGAGGTTAAATCGGGAGGCTCCTGGAGGATAAAGAGCTGCAAGACACTTTTAAAAAACATCTTTAAAAACATGTTTCCAGATGATTTGTGAAGAAACTGTTTTTACACAGTAGGATCATGCTGCTCTAAAGCACATTTTTACTTTTGAATAAAATATTTTCCCACTTTCTCTACCGTTTGAATGTTTGTAAAAGTGAAATGAAATATGCAGATTTGTTGCGTTTGTTGCGTTAGAAATAAAGATTCGGGCATTCAATTCAATTCATTCAATTCAATTCAATTCAATTCATCTTTTTTATTTGAGCATCTGAGTTCCACACAGTTCTACTCATATACAAAGTTCAGCACAGTAATCAAAGTCAAAAATAGGTACAGTCGTAAGTAAATACGTAAATAATTAAATAAATAAATAGTGTGGATATGATGCTCAAAAGGAGTAGGCAGAAGCTTAAGCTTGTTTGCACCTACCCCCTTGTGTACTAAAGAATTTGATACATTGATACATACTGCATAATCAAAAAGATATGACGAATTAAACTTGACTTGTTGTTTCTCTTTAATAAAACATTTAGTATTTAAAGTCTTTTTCCGAAAATAATTCCCATCATCCTCCTCTGTCCGCGGATTCTACTTTACTCGTTACTCGGAACATGTAATCCGAGTACTCTAACTACTGAGCAGTGCGTTACCCCCCACACTGGTCATGACGAGAGGGAGAGACTCCGGAGAGAGAAGAGCAGGAGGTGAGTCCGGTCCACCCAAGTCCCAGGCCAGTCCCGGTTTAGCGTCAGGTTCAGTCCTGATTCGGACCTGATTTGGAGGTGATCTGACCCCGTTTAGCTGAACCAGGGGGGTCCAAACCTTTTTCATGGAGGGCCAAATATTGAAGCGAACACGGGGTGAAGGGTCAGTGCCGTGGAACCTTCCATTTAGCAGAGGTTGAACCCGTGACCCACACCTTTATTATGCTTGAAACCTCAGGGGCAGCTCTGTCTCACAATGAAACGTTAGTTGTCGGCATAGAATTGTGAGGAATTATGAAACATCTCAGGTGAGGTGTGCCGACTCAGCAACAAACCCCAGGGCCAGACAATATTGGTCTGAGGGCCGCATTTGGCCCCCGGGCCACACTCTGGACACCCCTGAGCTAAACCTTGAACATGTCAGTGGTGCTGAAGGACATGTGCAGTTTTATCCCTGGTTTAGTCTTTGCCCGACCCTCAGGTTTACTTTAGTCCTGGTTTCAGACTACAGATGTAAAACCGTCATGTTTTAGAAACAAAAGGTCAAAAGGTCAAAACGTTTTATAAAAAACATCTGCAGAACATTTGACCTTCAGAGTCTGACAGTTCTGTTCTTGTTTCAAGTAAGTTTTTTGTATACAAGTCTGCACTTATTTTATGTTTGATATTAATTTGCGCTGATAGTTGTGTCTGAGTTACATGTCCTGGACCTGGACCTCACTGCATCACTGAGCTCAAGTTCTCACACCTTTATACAAACTATTCACATTTGTTCATATCACAGACCTCATGAGTTGATGTCAAATACAAGGTGTTCCTTTTGTTACAACTCACAAAAACCACCACGTCATGTGATGTGCTTCAAATAGAGGTTTATTTAAATAAAAACAATCCAGAACAATCTCTCTCTAAACAGCAACAATGTGTCTACGTGTCCCTGACGGCAGGTGAACATGGGCCTGTAGATACTCTCTGTCACTGCAAAACAACTTTCTCCAACTAAACTCAGACAAAACTGAGATCATTGTTTTTGTCCCACAGACACAAAGACAAAGTGCTTCAGGGAGGGGTCCCCTGGTGGTTCCCAGAGTCAGGACTAAACACGCTGAGGCTAAAGCTAAAATCTGGAACAGTCTTCATGAGGATGTGAGACAGGCCTCAACTCTGACAATGTTCAAATCCAGGCTGAAAACAGCTCTTTTTACCCGAGCAGATGAAAACTGAAAGTATTTTATCTGCACTCTGGCCTTTTACTGGAATTGATTAACTTTTATGTTGATGTTTTAATGATGGATTTGATCTGTTTTCTTGTAATTTTATGCAACTGTGAAGCTTTGAATTACCTTGTGTATGAATTGTGCTCTACAAATAAACGTGCCTTGCCTCTCTGACCTCACATGCTTAACCTCAGGTGGAGTCAGTCCTTAACCTCAGCTGGAGTCAGTCCTTTACCTCAGGTGGAGTCAGTCCTTAACCTCAGCTGGAGTCAGTCCTTAACCTCAGGTGGAGTCAGTCCTTAACCTCAGGTGGAGTCAGTCCTTTACCTCAGGTGGAGTCAGTCCTTTACCTCAGGTGGAGTCAGTCCTTAACCTCAGGTGGAGTCAGTCCTTTACCTCAGGTGGAGTCAGTCCTTTACCTCAGGTGGAGTCAGTCCTTAACCTCAGCTGGAGTCAGTCCTTAACCTCAGGTGGAGTCAGTCCTTAACCTCAGGTGGAGTCAGTCCTTTACCTCAGGTGGAGTCAGTCCTTAACCTCAGCTGGAGTCAGTCCTTAACCTCAGGTGGAGTCAGTCCTTAACCTCAGCTGGAGTCAGTCCTTAACCTCAGCTGGAGTCAGTCCTTAACCTCAGGTGGAGTCAGTCCTTTACCTCAGGTGGAGTCAGTCCTTAACCTCAGCTGGAGTCAGTCCTTAACCTCAGGTGGAGTCAGTCCTTAACCTCAGCTGGAGTCAGTCCTTAACCTCAGCTGGAGTCAGTCCTTAACCTCAGGTGGAGTCAGTCCTTTACCTCAGCTGGAGTCAGTCCTTAACCTCAGGTGGAGTCAGTCCTTAACCTCAGGTGGAGTCAGTCCTTAACCTCAGGTGGAGTCAGTCCTTTACCTCAGGTGGAGTCAGTCCTTAACCTCAGGTGGAGTCAGTCCTTTACCTCAGCTGGAGTCAGTCCTTAACCTCAGGTGGAGTCAGTCCTTAACCTCAGGTGGAGTCAGTCCTTAACCTCAGGTGGAGTCAGTCCTTTACCTCAGGTGGAGTCGGTCCTTAACCTCAGGTGGAGTCTGAGTCAAATAATCAGCCAACACTTCCTCCTGCACCTCAGAGGAAACTCTGGGCTCAGCCTCTGCTCAGTGTTAATGGCAGATCACATGTGCCACCGTCATCATCATCATCATCATCATCATCACCACCGTCATCACCATCATCATGGTAAATGGTAAATGGTCTCAACTTATATAGGGATTTGGAACGTGACGTCACGAAAGCTTCCGGTGCCATTTTGAAAGGTCCCTCGCCCCAGCGCTGACCAGGGCTAACGTGGGGCCAACAGCCACAATCATTTTTTTCAGCAGTGTTATGGATTTGTTGTGTTGTGTGCTACGCAAGTCACAGTTAGGCAGACAGGATGTGAGAATGGGCTCTCATTTTATATACATTTTCTACCTGGAAACCACGCCTTGTTGGACTGACCAAAGGGACACAACTCACCTGAACCGAGGTGAGATGGCTGATATAATTGCTCCACATACCCACAGATGTCTTCAAATAATGGCTCACACATGTTTGTACCGGTAAGTTTTAGATCAGATGTGTATTTGATATTTAGGTCTTGTTTTAGCCCTTGTTTTGCTCGTGTCAACAGCTGCTAGGGCTCGTTAGCTTCAGGCTACGTGACGTCTAATACATACTTATTTCCTCAATCTATCGCGTCTAATTCTTTGTCTCACTCTGGCTCACGTAATGTATAAAGAGAGACGAGAGTATTGAGACAAAAAAAAAAAACGCCAAGCCACACAGACCACATGGCTAATTATGCATCATAATAAAGTCCGTGCAATGCGATGCTACGTCACTAGCTGCTAGAAGTCACTGCTCCATTTCGTGAAAGTCCTTCCTGTCCATTCTAAATAAATAATAATGGACAAAGCCATCACACATAAAACCCACGTGTGCTGTCAACAATGTTTAAAGGTTTTAGCACATGTAGAGCCTTCAGACTTGCCTTAGCTGTGGATACAATACTGTATTTTCTAACAGGCTAACCATTTTGTTGCATGACTAGTTTAAGATGCTGGTTAATCTGCGCAGGAAATGGATGAATCATAACGTGATTACATTCCAACTTTGGAGTCACTTTGAAGAGAAGTGGAGATCAACACACCTCTAAACACAAGCTGGTGAGTCTATCACAATCTGTACCACATATCGATCATACAAACAATCGTAGTGGAACAACGGCCTATTTAGTGACTATTACGTTGCTTACAGTGGTTTTACGGCGATATGCAGGTTCATTCATTCTCCATTGCAGTGTGTGACTGTCCACATGGGCTTAGTCAGTGTATGGAAGAGTTTTGCCCTATTCACAAGTGCAACAAAAGTTAAATAAACGTCCTGACTCATGACGAATGGATTAAATTAGTACGTTTGACATATAATAATAATAATAATAATAATAATAATATCTTTAATTTGTAATGCACTTTACAAGAAAATCTCAAAGTGCTACAACACAAGTGGAAAATAACAACAATAAAAGCACATAAAAATTTAAAAATTTACAAAGGGAACAGAAAAGTCTTTAGTCCTTTTCTAAAAGTCTCCAGAGACTGTGGGGCCCTCAGGTGTAGTGGGAGGGCGTTCCACAGTTTAGGAGCAGCTGCCTGGAACGCTCTGTCACCCATTGTCCGGAGTTTAGTTCTGGGGATGGAGAGGAGGTTGGTCTCTGTGGACCGAAGTGCTCTGGTTATAGGTGGAGGAGTGAGGAGTTCAGTGAGATAGTTCGGGGCGTTTCCATGGATGCATTGATAGGTGAGCAGGCAGATTTTGTATTTGATACGTTTTGACCGTTTGGAAGCCAGTGGAGATCGCGAAGAACTGGGGTGACGTGCTGGTGCTTAGGCGTCCTCGTCAGGATCCTGGCGTTCTGGATATGCTGAAGCTTTTGAAGGCTTTTTGCCGGGATCCCAACGAGGAGGGCATTGCAGTAGTCCAGCCTGGAGGAGACAAAGGCATGAACCAGTGTTTCAGCGTCAGAGGGGGAGAGACTGGGGCGGAGTTTGGAGATGTTTTTGAGATGGAAAAAGGAGATTCTACAGAGATTTTCTATGTGGCTTTCGAATGACAGAAGGGGGTCAAAAATGACTCCCAGGTTGCGGACAGTGGAGGAAAGGGGGAGGGTGATTCCAGAGAATGCAATGTCAGAAATAAAAGAAGATTTGAGTTGGTGGGGGGTCCCGATAAGAATGGCTTCAGTTTTGGAGCTGTTTAGTTGTAGGAAATTTTCTGCCATCCATGCCCTTGTCTCCACATATAGCTAACTGGTAATGCTATTTTTAACCAATATGTCCGTTTACTTATTATACAACAACTATTTACTTATTTATTGGTTTAGCAAGGGCCACACGTTCTTTTTCTCTTCCCAGGAACACTCTGTCCCCGTTTCTTACACAATTCTTTTAAAACGACTTTCAACGCTCAAAATATTCAATATCTGTGTCACACTCTGTCATGTCTATAGTTTGCGCTCTTTGAAATGTCGAATCCACTTATTGTAAAAATTATGCACGTTCAACTCCAACTTAACCAAAGTTTGATTTTCATCTGATAACTAAGCAGGAGCTCAGGAACAAACTATTAAGTAAATCAATTGTGTACTTTTATCAATGCCTGACAGTGTTTTCACATGTTGGTTTAAAAATGACACCTATGTATCAGAAGAGCAAATACAATGTTTTATTGCTTCAGATTCATTAAGTACATTTAGAAAAAACATACATTAATTGTTGTGTAGGATTTCAGCAGCGGTGTGTTGCATTTTACAGTAAATTCTTTTTTTTTCTTTTTTTTACTACAGACTTTTAAGCTGGAGCTGCAGAGCATGAAGGCAAGGCCACAGCAGAAGATGAAGCAGAGCTGGCTGAGATGCACACACTATGGAGAAGAGAAGACCTACACTAGCAAGTGGTGGAGGCCGAGGACAAGACTGTCTCCAAGAATATGGAAGACACACTTTTAAACAGGATGACATTTGTGTGAAAAAAAAAAGCAGCATGTAAAGAGTCCTGTATCCAATTCAATGTAAACAGTGGTTCAGTACACTTGTATGGGATTAGAAGAGTAGAGAAATTGAACTTAACACCTGTAAAGCGATGTGTGATATATTTTCCTTCACCTAGTGTTATAGCCGTGTGTAATAGCCAGGGTGACGAGTACTTTCGTGTAGCTGGTGGTTTTGGATATACAGTGCTCCTATTGTCTCATTATAGTCACAGTTTGCCTGTAACTTAGAGGGTCAATTAAGCCCAGACAAAGAAAGTGATCTTCAAGCTTCAGAAACACAACTTTGGCTTCTACTTTGAAGAAAAGAGTTGAACCATTGGTCCAGGTGTCTCTGGTCACACAGCGGACGCGTTCGACCTGTGCTGCTCCTGGCCTTTATCCTCGTTTATTCAGTCTCTGAGT
Organism: Proterorhinus semilunaris; assembly: GCA_021464625.1. NCBI lineage: Eukaryota > Metazoa > Chordata > Actinopteri > Gobiiformes > Gobiidae > Proterorhinus > Proterorhinus semilunaris. Next base: position 1,940,576 of record CM038356.1, on the reverse strand, counting down.
GCATAACCTGTACACATACAAAGGCAAGGAGAATTACAACATAAAACTTGGAATGCAAGAACAATGTTTTTGTAGATGTATTACTTTACAAATAGGCTATATAGACTACTACAGTATATAAGCCATAGTCTTATTCATTCACTTTGTTAAATCTCCTTAGGATTGTCCACATGACTTCAGCTTCAAGGTACGTGGAAGGTGTATGACCACAACTTTCAGCAACATGTGAAAAAACGGAGCAATGTGAATATCAATGTCAATTTCAACCTAATAACCAATACTTCAATAAAATAAGGTAATGGGGGACTTTTTCTTGAAGTAAATAAATGTCAGTAAATTAATAAACAACATTACAAATTTGTTTGTATGGACAGAAAAAATAGGGAAATAAAACGAACAGGCTATTAGCAATTGTACATCATCTAGGATTATGCCACTGAGATAGTTGTAATTACCAAGGTTTTTGGGATACATTACAAGGATATAAGTAACTTTAGTACCTTCGATAGGCTGTGTTGGAGTCCGTGGAATTGTTGAACGACTTGTTTTGAGCCAAAAGAAAGTGTACTTCGTCTCCCCCTGCGATTAGCCCCGTTAGCTCCGCTGTTAGCCGAGCTAGCTCTTCATGACTTCCGATGACAAAAAACACATTTATGCAAAAAAATAGAACCCTAAAGGATTACACAGGAATCGCACGGGACTGCACGTGGCTTAGTTTACAGTTACTCCACTCTGGCTCCAGCAAACAAGCAAGAATCTTCACAAAAATGCTCGTTTTGTGCCGTGGCCAAGCAAGATGGCGCCGGAGACCCAAAATGCATTGCGCCGTGACGTCGGTTCCAAAGCCCTATAGCGCTTTTCCACCTACATTAGGCTCAAAGCGCTTTACAGCGAGGAACCTCTCACCCATTCATACACCAGTGTACGCAGACACTGGAGGCAAGGAGGGGGAAGTGTCTTGCCCAAGGACACAACGACAGCGTGCACCTTTAGGAGGCGGGATTCGAACCCCCGACCTTCCGATCACGAGACGACCCGCTCTACCATCTGCGTCATCACCATCACCACCGTCATCACCATCATCTTCATCACCACCATCATCATCATCATGGTCCATCCATTTTCTTCCGCTTTATCCGGGGCCGGGTCGCGGGGGCAGCAGTCTCAGAATCAGAATCAGAATCAGAATTCGTTTTATTGCCAAGGTTTGTGAACAAGGTTTACAAACTAGGAATTTTACTTGGTGCAAACGTGCGACATAAAACATATAACACAGAATTAAGATAAAAAATAAGCTAAGAACGTTAACCTATAAGGCTATAAGGGCATGCATAAAATAAAAAATATTAAATAAATAAGATAAAATAAAGTGACATATGTTAAGACAACAACAATTTGACAATGAACAACAGCGGTTGTATATACAGATGTTTTGGCATTAAAAGTGGTATTAAGTGTTTAAAGTGATAAAGTGATAGCAGCGGGTCTAAGTGTGGACACACTGCAAGTGCAGAAACATCCATGAGTCTGTGACTGAGCTACAGAGACTTGTTCTTGTTCATGAGTCTGATGGCGGAGGGGAAAAAACTGTTCAAGTGGCGGGAGGTGTGGGTCTGGATAGACCGTAGCCTCCTGCCTGAGGGGAGAGGGGTGAATAGTCCGTGTCCAGGGTGAGAAGGGTCAGCTGTGATCCGACCCACACGCCTCCGGGTCCTGGAGGTGAACAGGTCCTGGAGAGATGGGAGCTCACAGCCAATCACCTTCTCTGCAGCAGCACAATGCGCTGCAGTCGGTGCTTGTCCCGTTCTGTAGCGCCGGGGAACCACACGGTGATGGAGGAGGTGAGGATGGACTCGATGATGGCCGTGTAGAACTGCGCCAACATCTTGGTTGGCAGCTTGAGTTTCCTCAGCTGCCGCAGGAAGAACATCGTCTGCTTGGCCTTCTTGATGAGGGAGCTGATGGTTGGCTCCCATTTGAGGTCCTGGGTGATGGTGGTGCCCAGGAAACGGAAGGAGTCCACGATGGAAATTGGGGTGGAAGAGTCTGTCAGGGCAAGGGGGGACGGTGGGGCTGTGTCTTTCCTAAAGTCCACGATCATCTCCACTGTCTTCTGGGCGTTCAGCTCCAGGTTGTTGTGGCTGCACCAGGACGCCAGCCGTTCCACCTCTCTCCTGTAGGCGGACTCATCACCGTCCGAGATGAACCCGATGAGGGTGGTGTCGTCCGCAAACTTGATCAGTTTAACGGTCTGGTGGCTGGAGGTGCAGCAGTTTGTATACAGGGAGAAGAGCCAGGGGGAAAGTACACAGCCCTGAGGAGTTCCAGTATTTGTAGTCCGAGTGTCCGAGACGATCTTCCCCAGCCGCACGTGCTGTCTCCGGTCCGTCAGGAAGTCGGTGATCCACCTGCAGAGGGAGTCGGGCACGCTGAGCTGGTAGAGCTTGTCTCGTAGCAGTTCAGGGAGGATGGTGTTGAAGGCAGAGCTGAAGTCCACAAACAGGATCCTGGCGTAGGTTCCTGGGGAGTCCAGATGCTCCAGGGTGAAGTGGAGGGCCAGATTGACTGCGTCGTCCACAGACCTGTTGGCTCTGTAGGCGAACTGCAGCGGGTCCAGGAGGGGGGCGGTGATGTCCTTGAGGTGAGGCAGGACCAAATGCTCAAAAGTCTTCATGACCACAGACGTCAGTGCCACCGGCCTGTAGTCATTAAGTCCTGTGATCCGTGGTTTCTTAGGGACAGGGACGATGGTGGACGATTTGAAGCAGGACGGCACGCGGCATGACTCCAGGGAGGTGTTGAAAATGTCTGTGAAGACGGGAGCCAGCTGATCCGCGCAGTGTCTCAGGGTGGAGGGGGAGACACCATCCGGCCCAGGGGCCTTCCGCGGGTTCAGTTTCAGGAACTGCCGACGCACTTCCTCTTCTTGGATGGAGAGAGCAGGGGGGGGGGGAGGGTTTGTGGAGACCTTTGATGAAGTGCTGGGGTCGTTGATGGTAGAGGTGATGATGGGGGGAGCAGGGGCAGCTGGAGTGTCTAGAGAGGTGTCAAAGGCTGATGGGCGTTCGTGGCGGCAGTAATGTGTGTTCAGACTCTGGGCGAGGCACAGGTCGTTCAGAGCCCTGGGGGCTTTGGGCTTGTAATTGGTGATAGCCCTAAGACCCCGCCACACTGCTCCAGAGTCATTGGAGGAGAACTGATGTTGGAGACGGGCAGAGTATGCAGCTTTAGCTTTCTCCACCTCCCTGCTAAAGCTGTACCTTGCCTCCCTGTAATGGTCTCTGTCGCCATTTTTGTGGGCCGTCTCTTTCTCCTTTCGTAGGTGTTGGAGTTTGGGGGTGAACCAGGGTTTATCATTATTAAAACAAACCCTAGTGCGCGTTGGTATGATGCGCTCCTCATTGAACTGGATGTATGAGGTCTCAGCAGAGATGCCCAGACTTCCCGATCTACGCACACCTCCTCCAGCTGTTCTGGGGGGACCCCGAGGCCACACCAGGCCAGCTCGGAGACATAGTCCCACCAGCGTGTCCTGGGCCTTCCACGAGGCCTCCTCCCAGTGGGACATGCCTGGAGCACCTCCCGAGGGAGCTCACGCTCCATCCGTCCCTCACTGAGAACAGGACCCCGAGATACGCTCAACAAAAATATAAACGCAACACCTTTGTTTCTGCTCCATTCTTCATGAGATGGACTTAAAGATCTAAACTTCATTCCAGATTCACAATATTACCATTATGTGTGATAGTGAGCACTTCTGCTTTGCTGAGATAATCCATCCCACCTCACAGGTGTGCCACATGAAGATGCTGATCTGACATCATGATTAGTGCACAGGTGTACCTTATACTGCCCACAATAAAAGGCCACCCTGAAATGTGCAGTTTTGTCTCACAGCAAAATGCCACAGATGCCACAAGCATTGAGGGAGCGTGCACTTGGCATGCTGACAGCAGGAATGTCCACCAGATCTGTGGCTCGTGCATTGAATGTTCATTTCTCCACCATAAGCCGTCTCCAAAGGCGTTTCAGAGAATATGGCAGAACATCCAACCGGCCTCACAACCGCAAACCACAGGTAACCACACCAGCCCAGGACCTCCACATCCAGCAGGTTCACCTCCAAGATCGTCTGAGACCAGCCACTCAGACAGCTGCTGAAACTATTGGTTTGCATAACCAAACAATTTCTGCACAAACTGTCAGAAACCGTCTCAGGGAAGCTCAACTGCTCGTGGTCCTCAACGGGGTCTTGACCTGACTCCAGCTCGTCGCAGGATTAGGGTTAGGTGAACATCACCTCATGTTTCAGCACGATAATGCACGGCCCCATGTTGCAAGGATCTGTACACAATCCTTGGAAGCTGAAAATGTCCCAGTTCTTGCATGTCCAGCATACTCACGGGACATGTCCCCCATTGAGCATGTTTGGGATGTGCTTGACCGGCGAATACGACAGCGTGGACCAGTTCCCACTAATATCCAGCAGCTTCTCACAGCCATTGAAGAGGAGTGGACCAACATTCCACAGGCCACAATGGACAATCTGATGAACTCTATGGAAGAAGATGTGTTGCACTGCATGAGGCGAATGGTGGTCACACCAGATACTGACTGGTTCTGAGTCCCCAGACCCCCAATAAAGCAACAAACTGCACATTTCAGGGTGGCCTTTTATTGTGGGCAGTATAAGGTACACCTGTGCACTAGTCATGATGTCAGATCAGCATCTTGATGTGGCACACCTGTGAGGTGGGATGGATTATCTCAGCAGAGCAGAAGTGCTCACTATCACACATAATGGTAATATTGTGAATCTGGAATGAACTTTAGATCTTTAAGTCCTCATGAGAAATGGAGCAGAAACAAAGGTGTTTATATTTTTGTTGAGTGTACTTGAACTCCTCCACTTGGGAGGAGTTTCATGGTTTCATCATGGGGTTTGTTCAAATCAAATGTCCCACATTATTTATATCCACATCTGATTTTCATACTTCTTCAACTGTAGCTTTGACAGTCACGAGTTTTGTTTTTCCATAAACGAACTCCTGTCACCGCTTTAAGACTTCGGCTTCAGTTTGAGTCTCAGAAACATGAAACCCTCTGGTTTCTCCAGAGCGCGTGAGGTCTTTCCTTTCAGAGCTGGACATGTTCATGGAGGCGCACGGCTGGCACTTCTCAGAACCGTCACCGTGCGTAAAGTTCGTTAAACTGTAGCTGTAACGATCTCACACATGACCAGAGTCCACGAGCTCAGCCCTAATGCTCCTCCCCCCGTTCCCCTCCGGGTATAGTTGAGCTCCTCCCATTGGTCCCGTGAACAGCAGCGCGTGACTCTCCTGTTTCTTTAAAGGCTCGCGCTCAGACTCCTCCGTTAAACCGACAGAATCCACCGTTACGATGACGTGCGCACTCCCGGTGACGGTCCCGGTGGTGGACTTCAGCGCGTGCAGCCTGGAGCGCGACCCTGAGCGCGTGACTGCGGAGGAGCTGCGGAGCTTGAGCGCGCAGCTGCAGGACGCGTTCACGCGCGTGGGCTTCGTGTTTCTGCAGAACACGGGCATCAGCCAACCAGAGGTGAGGATCCTCTTGTACATGTTTTAGTTTAGATTGTGGTGGAGGCCGGTATGAATCCCTCGATGGTAACTATGGTAACCCATTTATTTTGGCTAATGTCTGTGACATTACTTATTCCCTAAAGCGCTTTTCACACGTCTGGGGATCCTTTTTAAAAGAGTCCAGAGAGTCAGGACGTCCCACAGACTGCAGTCCCCTCGGGTCTTAGACAGAGTCCTCAGAGTCAGGACGTCCCACAGACTGCAGTCCCCTCGGGTCTTAGACAGAGTCCTCAGAGTCAGGACGTCCCACAGACTGCAGTCCCCTCTGGTCTTAGACAGAGTCCTCAGAGTCAGGACGTCCCACAGACTGCAGTCCCCTCGGGTCTTAGACAGAGTCTATAGAGTCAGGACGTCCCACAGACTGCAGTCCCCTCTGGTCTTAGACAGAGTCCTCAGAGTCAGGACGTCCCACAGACTGCAGTCCCCTCGGGTCTTAGACAGAGTCCTCAGAGTCAGGACGTCCCACAGACTGCAGTCCCCTCGGGTCTTAGACAGAGTCCACAGAGTCAGGACGTCCCACAGACTGCAGTCCCCTCGGGTCTTAGACAGAGTCCACAGAGTCAGGACGTCCCACAGACTGCAGTCCCCTCGGGTCTTAGACAGAGTCTATAGAGTCAGGACGTCCCACAGACTGCAGTCCCCTCGGGTCTTAGACAGAGTCTATAGAGTCAGGACGTCCCACAGACTGCAGTCCCCTCAGGTCTTAGACAGAGTCTATAGAGTCAGGACGTCCCACAGACTGCAGTCCCCTCTGGTCTTAGACAGAGTCCTCAGAGTCAGGACGTCCCACAGACTGCAGTCCCCTCGGGTCTTAGACAGAGTCTATAGAGTCAGGACGTCCCACAGACTGCAGTCCCCTCTGGTCTTAGACAGAGTCCTCAGAGTCAGGACGTCCCACAGACTGCAGTCCCCTCTGGTCTTAGACAGAGTCTATAGAGTCAGGACGTCCCACAGACTGCAGTCCCCTCGGGTCTTAGACAGAGTCCTCAGAGTCAGGACGTCCCACAGACTGCAGTCCCCTCTGGTCTTAGACAGAGTCCTCAGAGTCAGGACGTCCCACAGACTGCAGTCCCCTCGGGTCTTAGACAGAGTCTATAGAGTCAGGACGTCCCACAGACTGCAGTCCCCTCGGGTCTTAGACAGAGTCCTCAGAGTCAGGACGTCCCACAGACTGCAGTCCCCTCTGGTCTTAGACAGAGTCCTCAGAGTCAGGACGTCCCACAGACTGCAGTCCCCTCAGGTCTTAGACAGAGTCTATAGAGTCAGGACGTCCCACAGACTGCAGTCCCCTCGGGTCTTAGACAGAGTCTATAGAGTCAGGACGTCCCACAGACTGCAGTCCCCTCTGGTCTTAGACAGAGTCCTCAGAGTCAGGACGTCCCACAGACTGCAGTCCCCTCTGGTCTTAGACAGAGTCCTCAGAGTCAGGACGTCCCACAGACTGCAGTCCCCTCAGGTCTTAGACAGAGTCTATAGAGTCAGGACGTCCCACAGACTGCAGTCCCCTCGGGTCTTAGACAGAGTCCACAGAGTCAGGACGTCCCACAGACTGCAGTCCCCTCGGGTCTTAGACAGAGTCTATAGAGTCAGGACGTCCCACAGACTGCAGTCCCCTGGGGACAGAGTCCTCAGGGTCCTCAGACTCGGGTCAATTGGGAACCAAGAAACCTCAAAGTGGAGCAGCAGAATTTGGAACCTTTTGCAGTTTGTTCAGAGCAGACGTTGCAATAGTCGAGTCTTGGTGAAACATCTCCAGTTACTCTTTACCCAAATCTGTAAAGTCCATGGTCCTCGTCATGGGGATGAGGTCATGACGGTTTCGTGGTGATGGTCCAACACGGACTGGACTGACTCTGAAGTGAATCCATCTGAAACTCGTGAGGAAACGGAAACAAAAACCAAACCCTCGCTCTGTTCCAGGTGCAGCGTGTGATGGGCGTGTCCCGTCAGTTCTTCTCTCTGTCTGAGGAGCAGAAGAGTCTGTACAGCAGGGGGCGCTATAAGGAGAACGGCAACCACGGCTGGGTCTCACTGCAGGCGGAGAGGTACAAGAACTACTACTATTAATACTACTACAAAACTACTACAACTACTACTGGCACTAATGGAGTTCGGGAAATTCCACAGTTACCATGGAGATCCGCCATTTTTGCAGCTGTTAGCGTACATTTCCATTGACTAACAGTAGCTAAAAACAGCATAAAAAGTGAAAACAAAAGCCGTGGAACGACTCCGTGAGCTGCTGAGTTACTGCTGGTAGAACATCTCAGACCCCGTGGTGTCCACGTGTTTCAATGTGGACCAGAACTCCAGTATTTAAACGTTTAAAATCTCCATTGGTTTATCATCGCTGCTAATCCCATAATGCTTAGCGATATGACGTCACATTCCCGAACTCTGTAGAGGTGATGCAGATTCTATTAAACCTTTAACCCCCCCGCTTTAACCAAGTGCATTTTCTCCAGTTCAGTTTTACCCCAATCTAAAAGCGCCTGGACTGGAGAGCAACAGGGCAGCGCCTCATTCAGACCTGCGGATCCTCACTTTGTGCTCGTGCTTTTAAGCGTTTTTGTTGCTTCTTAGACACATTTTAGCCACTTTTATGCCACATGTTTCAAACTAGAGGATCTAGATGGAACTTCAGAGGAACCGATCTGCTACAAAAACCCTACGAGGTGTTTATCAGTTAAAGGGGTCGATCTATGGGACGGTTTATCTAATTAACTGAAGGGCTCCAAAACGATTAAACCATTTAAGAAAGTCCATCCGTCCGTTTTCTTCCACTTGTCCGTTGCCGGGTCGTGGGGGCAGTTGTCGGAGCTGCTCCAGCCCCTATGGCGCCCCCTGCAGGTGGTGGGTCCACAGAAGGACGGCCTCATGGTTGAGAAAGTGTACAAGTTAAACATTATGGAGATTGAAATTCAGAATATTTTTCATATTAATATAGAGATGGACCCCATGTCTCTGATCCTTGGACTTTCATCTAAACAAGTGAAAACAGCAGTTGGAAAAAGACTATTCAATATTTTAACATTTGCTGCCAGGGAAAATATCCTTTTTAACTGGATTACTGACAAAGTTCCTTCTGTCGGAGGTTGGCGTAAAATAATTTCTGAACTGATCCCCTTAGAATACCTGACAAGTATCATACACACCAGCATAGACCAGTTCTACAGACTGTGGCGCCCGTACTTGGATTATGTTGGACCAGACCTTTCATCCATCCTTATAAGAGGATTCCTGTACAACTGAATTGTATTGTATCGTACTGTGTTGATACACTGTAAATCTCATTCACCACCTCCAATATTCTGTATATCCATTATATTCAGAGCTGTTTTGTTTTGTGCCAGTTATAGGCACTGTGTTGTTTTGTTTAACTAAAATCTAAAATTACAATAAAAACAATGGAAAAAAATTTTAAATAAAACATTATGGAGAAGTATAGAAGAGGGCAGAGGGCAACAGAGAACATACAGAAAAACAAAACAAAACAGAGACAAAAAACAATCCACTTCCACCTGAAAGGGAGTGGGAAGAAGAAAACTTATTTAATCCCACCCCCAGTTCCCCACTCAGAGCTCAGCAGACTCAGCTTCACTGTCACTTGTTTAAAAACTTCTACAAATTATATCATGGTGGCATTTCCACAAGTGACAACAATTTATCACAGCGCAACAAAACATTTATACCAACAATGTAAAGAAAATGTAACAATACCAACGATGGTAAAGGAACAAATTAAACCAACGATGGTAAAGAACAAATTAAACCAACGATGGTAATGAACAAATTAAACCAACGATGGTAATGAACAAATTAAACCAACGATGGTAAAGAACAAATTAAACCAACGATGGTAAAGAACAAATTAAACCAACGATGGTAATGAACAAATTAAACCAACGATGGTAAAGAACAAATTAAACCAACGATGGTAAATAACAAATTAAACCAACGATGGTAAAGAACAAATTAAACCAACGATGGTAAAGAACAAATTAAACCAACGATGGTAAAGGAACATTGAGCACTTGTTAACACTATGAGACAACAGAAATTTAAATGAAAGACCCTCATCTCTATATTTTGACCCGATGTTTATATAACAGTTTGAATGGATGGACAGTTTGTTATTAATAATTTGTTGAATGCTTTGTATAAGACTATAGCTGTATTATATTTTACAAGATCATCAAATTTTAACAACTTTGACTGCGTACACAGATTATGAGTATGGTCTAGGAAACCAACCTCATTTTGATTGTTGAAGTTTAAGTTTTGTGCTTACGTTTCCATCGTTGGGATTAGAGAAACTGTATCATGTGTCTCTTTGGACTCAGTGTCTCAGCTGTAAAAGGGTTTAGGCAGAATAAGTCTCGACTTCAGCCTAAACCCCTTTCGGTCAGGCCTCATTTATCAAATACATAAAGTATACGTTTTTCTTTTTGTATTGTATAATGTATAAGATCTTTGGAAAACATGTGACCTAAGATCTAAATGTTCATATTGACCGAAGAATTCGGTCAATATTAATTCTCTAAATACTACTACTACTGCTGTTACTACGGCTCTGGTGAAATACTGCAGCCCTCTCTCTGAGCTGGAGGAGGCCACTCTCTCTGAGCTGGAGGAGGCCACTCTCCGAGCTGGAGGAGGCCACTCTCTCTGAGCTGGAGGAGGCCACTCTCTCTGAGCTGGAGGAGGCCACTCTCTCCGAGCTGGAGGAGGCCACTCTCTCTGAGCTGGAGGAGGCCACTCTCTCCGAGCTGGAGGAGGCCACTCTCTCTGAGCTGGAGGAGGCCACTCTCTCCGAGCTGGAGGAGGCCACTCTCTCTGAGCTGGAGGAGGCCGCTCTCTCCGAGCTGGAGGAGGCCGCTCTCTCTGAGCTGGAGGAGGCCACTCTCTCCGAGCTGGAGGAGGCCACTCTCTGAGCTGGAGGAGGCCACAAACCTGCTCTGAAACGTTGAATAAAGCCGGAGCTGAAAACTGTCCACAGGGGAAGTTAAAGTGACCGTCTGACCTTCTGTGTGTCGTGTCTCAGGCTGAACCCGAGTCGTCCCGGAGACCTGAAGGAGAGCTTCAACACCACCCTGCTGTCCCCGAGCGTGGTAAGAGCGCCCCCTGCTGTCTGCCTCCTCTATAACCCCGCTGTGATGTAGAGACATGGACCCACATAAACATGAGGAGAACATGAGGCCTTCTCCGTACAGACAAAACATCCCAAATCACTGATGTTTCCAGTGACCGAATCAAAATAATGTTGAGAGTCAGGTTTGTTTGTGTTGTTTTATTTAGTGACTTTACAGCTAAAGTGGAGATGATGTTGCATTAAACAAATGACAAGAAACAATTTGAGCAAAACTGACGGGAAATGGAGCAATCATTTCATTCAAACTTGCAAAATGACAAAATGTCCACAATTAGGAGCAAATTCAGGTGAAAATTGAAATATCCGTAACAATAAGTAACATTTTCTACATTTTTAAGATCAGTCAAAATTCCTCCTTATTTTTTGGGTTCGTGTATGTTTCTCCCGTCTTTAGCCGCTCTGTCTCCCACAAAGGAAATGACCATATTTGTATCACAGCGTCATCTCGGTCACAGCCTTTCCTGCTACACGTGGATACCAAACATGTGACCTGTCTGTTCGTCTGTGCAGCTGTGGCCCACAGGGGGCGCTCTCTCAGACTTCCAGCAGCTGAAGAGCTCGTTTTTCCGCCGCTGCTCCGCCCTGGGGCTGCAGGTGCTGCGGCTCATGGCGCTCAGCCTCGGCCTGGAGGAGGAGACCTTCGTGAGGGAGCACCAGAGGATCGGAGGTCAGTGTCAAACCCAACGAAAACCAGAACCCCAGGTCCGACTCAGACTCCGTCTCCGACTCCGACTCTGACTCTGTCTGTTTCAGCGCCGGGGAACAGCACGACTCTGCGCTCGCTCTTTTACCCGGCCCTGGACCCGGACCGGGCCAAACCGGGGCAGCTGCGGTGCGGAGAACACTCGGATTACGGCAGCATCACTCTGCTGTTCCAGAGCTCGCCCGGGATCCAGGTACCGGACTCTGAACGGACCCTCCGTGATCATTCAGACGTTTTACTTCACGTCTCCATCGAGCATATCGGGCCCTGAGGAAGTAAACGTGCTAACCCGGGCTCTGTCCCTGCAGGTGCGCAGCGTGTCGGGGCAGTTCCTGCAGGTGCCTCTGGTTCCCGGGGCGGTGCTGGTGAACATCGCTGACCTGATGCAGAGATGGACCAGCGACGCCTTCGTCTCCGCCGTGAGTTTCAAACACAGAAAAGGGGCGTGGCTTCCCATAGGCGTTCGCAGCAGATAAATGTAACTAATAAAGTAACTTGTAATCTCACTTAGTTACTTTTAATAATAATAATGCATTTGTTGAATATATCGCTTTTCCAGACGCTCAAAGTGCATTATTTGTTCACTACAAACTTGGTGGTGGTAAGCTCCTATTGTAGCCACAGCTGCCCTGGGGAAGACTGACGGAAGCGAGGGTGCCAGTGTACACCCCCGAGCTCAGGCAGAGCAAAGGCCCCTTTAAAATCCAGTAATCAGTAAAGTAACTTTTTAAAGGAACGTATGTAGCATGTTCTGAATTACAGCCAGTGCTTAGAAACATTTATTTAACACAGTCGTTCCTTTCCCCTTGAAGCCCCGCCCCCTGCACGTGCAGTAGTCAGGCCACGCCCCCCAGTCCAAAACTATGGCCCCGACAAATGTATCAAAAAAAAATCGTTAAGTCTTTATTTCAAACAAATACAGATGAATTAGAGCGTTTTAAGTTCCTGTAGGTCCTCACTCAGATTATATGATGGTCCATCCATGTTCTTGCTTTATCCGGGGCCGGGTGGCGGGGGCAACAGTCTCAGCAGAGATGCCCAGACTTCCTGATCCACGCACACCACCTCCAGCTGTTCTGGGGGGACCCCGAGGCAACACCAGGCCAGCTCAGAGACATAGTCCCACCAGCGTGTCCTGGGCCTTCCACGAGGCCTCCTCCCAGGGACTCCAAGAAGGCCGGGTACTCTTCACCGATGTTGGGCCTGTAGGCCGAGACAACGGTGAGAGACCTTTCCCCAACCCGAAGGCGTAGGGACACGACCCTCTCGTTCACCGGGGTGAACTCCAACATGTGACGGCTGAGCTAGGGGGCTATAAGCAAACCCACCCCGGCCCGCCGCCTCCCCCCGCGGGCAACTCCAGAAAAATGGAGCGTCCAGCATCTCTCCGGAACGCAGGCTGTGCGTGGAGGTGAGCCCGACTATATCTAGCTGGTACTTCTCGACCTCCCGTACAAGCTCAGGCTGCTCCCCCCCAGCGAGGTGGCGTTCCATGTCCCGAACGCCAGAAGCTTCGACTGCCACCCAGTCCTCTCTGCACCCGACCCCTACGGCTCCCACGTCGTCCCTTCGGGCTGTGCCCGGCCGGGCCCGTGGGCAGAGACCACCAGGCACTCGCATTCGAGCCCCAACCCCAGGCCTGGCTCCAGGGTGGGGCGACCCTGGAGCCAGGCCTGGGGTTGGGGCTCGAATACCGGACAACGTCACGGTCCTTGATCTGATACTCTCCAGAGAAGTCTTCTGAGCTGCTCTTCGTCTGACCCATCACCTGAGACCTGTTTGCCATGGGAGACCCTACCAGGAGCATAAAGCCCCACCAAGACAAAAGAGCTCCTCGGATCATTCGGGCGCTCAAACAATGATGATTTACTAAAAATAATAAATATCACTCATGACCGACCCACTGACCTCAGAGCTCTTGGGTTGAGAACCACTGATAGGACATTAGCATCTCATTAGCTAACTGTTAGCATTATCCGTTTGTTTACGACTGTGTTCAGCTGAAACGCTCTGAGGTCAAAGGTCGTCTGAGTCTGAGATAAACCTGATGGAAAATCAATCTGAGCTCAGTGAAGTCATTCAGGTTCAAACCTAAACCCGTGACATAAATCTGGATTTAAAGATCCTTCTTCTCCTCCTCCTCAGGTCCACCGTGTGCTGCTGCCCCCTGCTGGCGATGCCTCGGAGCGACAGTCTTTGGCCTTCTTCATGCAGCCTGACGACAGCGCTGTGATTGGCTGCTGCGACGGCTCCGGCAAATATCCACCAATCACCTCCGAGCAGTACCTCCGCGAGCGCTACGCCGACACCTACTGACACGCCCACTGACACGCCCACTGACACGCCTACTGACGCCGACGCCTACTGACGCCGACGCCTACTGACACGCCTACTGACACGCCTACTGACGCGCCTACTGACACGCCTACTGACACGCCTACTGACGCCGACGCCTACTGACACGCCTACTGACGCCGACGCCTACTGACACGCCTACTGACACGCCTACTGACACGCCTACTGACGCCGACGCCTACTGACACGCCAGGAGGCAGGGTTCCTCCGTTCAGCCGGGTCCAAACATACACCTGTTCAAATATAAATACAAACAAAAAACATTTGAAATATACAGACAAGAAGAAATGCGTTGCCACTAGGGGGAGCAGTAGGATCAGTTATGTGTATTTTTTCCTCTATAATCAAGGAAGAGTGTTGCTGCTTGGAACGGTTGCTCAAATTTACAAATGGAGAATTAGGGTTGGCAGGTTATGGATCTGTTGGGAGGAATCCTCCCAACGGGCTCAAAACCTTGTCTGTTAATGCACCACTCAGCATAGGAACATCATCTACCAAATCAGCTGTTAGGGCAGCTGTGTGAGGGTTTGTTGATGGGGAGTTACTGCCCTCTTCAACTGGCCCGCTCTCTGGCTTTTTAATGCACCACACTATGCAGGGATACATCATACTTCACATATAACTCAATTAAATAAATATATATTAATAATAATAATTAAACCCACATTAAAATTATACTGAGGATGGTAATGACAACTGGGAAGTATCAAGATCTCGGAGTATAATATCTATTAATGTACCTTTATAACATAAAAGTAACTCTCGGTAATCACTGGTAAAAATCTGAAAGAAATATATTATGGATCAAATTTTTTTACTTGCTTTGTGCTAAAGACATCGTACATGAAACGAGGTCGTTGTTGTAGTTGTGCTTTGTTTCAATTAATTATATAAACAGTTCATATGTTGTGTTGTAAGTTGGTCTGTGTGAATGTAGCTGCTGAAATGTTTCAAATTCTCTTTGGATGAGGTCTTGTTGTTTTGTTCCTTCTGAACCATTGTGTGAAATGTACTTTTTTATTGCACTGAATTTGGGGGTGGGGGCTCTTCTTGCTTCAGCCCACTCCTCTGAGCAGAATGTATACTGCTCAAATAAATTAATAAACTAAAATAATGTAGGGACTGTGTCTGCTTCTTTAACGTGAGCTGGGATTATTCCATAAAACGGGAGCTTGGAGCTAAAGGCTCTTCCTCCTACAGTGATGTTGGAGCTAAAGGCTCTTCCTCCTACAGTGATGTTGGAGCTAAAGGCTCTTCCTCCTACAGTGATGTTGGAGCTGAAGGCTCTTCCTCCTACAGTGATGTTGGAGCTAAAGGCTCTTCCTCCTACAGTGATGTTGGAGCTAAAGGCTCTTCCTCCTACAGTGATGTTGGAGCTAAAGGCTCTTCCTCCTACAGTGATGTTGGAGCTAAAGGCTCTTCCTCCTACAGTGATGTTGGAGCTGAAGGCTCTTCCTCCTACAGTGATGTTGGAGCTAAAGGCTCTTCCTCCTACATTGATGTTGGAGCTAAAGGCTCTTCCTCCTACAGTGATGTTGGAGCTAAAGGCTCTTCCTCCTACAGTGATGTTGGAGCTGAAGGCTCTTCTTCCTACAGTGATGTTGGAGCTAAAGGCTCTTCCTCCTACAGTGATGTTGGAGCTGAAGGCTCTTCCTCCTACAGTGATGTTGGAGCTAAAGGCTCTTCCTCCTACATTGATGTTGGAGCTAAAGGCTCTTCCTCCTACAGTGATGTTGGAGCTAAAGGCTCTTCCTCCTACAGTGATGTTGGAGCTGAAGGCTCTTCTTCCTACAGTGATGTTGGAGCTAAAGGCTCTTCCTCCTACAGTGATGTTGGAGCTGAAGGCGCTTCCTCCTACAGTGATGTTGGAGCTGAAGGCTCTTCCTCCTACAGTGATGTTGGAGCTAAAGGCTCTTCCTCCTACAGTGATGTTGGAGCTAAAGGCTCTTCCTCCTACAGTGATGTTGGAGCTGAAGGCTCTTCCTCCTACAGTGATGTTGGAGCTAAAGGCTCTTCCTCCTACAGTGATGTTGGAGCTGAAGGCTCTTCCTCCTACAGTGATGTTGGAGCTAAAGGCTCTTCCTCCTACAGTGATGTTGGAGCTAAAGGCTCTTCCTCCTACAGTGATGTTGGAGCTAAAGGCTCTTCCTCCTACAGTGATGATGGAGCTAAAGACTCTTCCTCCTACAGTGATGTTGGAGCTAAAGGCTCTTCCTCCTACAGTGATGTTGGAGACCCGAGGAATCACCAGTAGCCCTGAGTTTTGAGAGTCTCTGATTTCAAGTTGTCCATGCACAGGCTTCCATGCCTCAAAAGGTCTAGTGCTCCTCACAGTCGTATGTACTGTGTAGATAACAATGTGTCACTGGGGAAGAAATAACAAGAGACAAATGATCTGTTAGGCCTATTTATTACTATGTATTGTATTTATGAAATGGATGGAAACGTGACTGAGAAGCCCTTGGGAATAAATAACGTTTTCTCAATCTCTATAAAGTAATGTTTATTGTTGTATAATAAAGTCTGACAATGCATCATGGGGCAGAATTTGTAATATATTCGTAATTATTTAATAGCAACAGACATGTTTCAGCTTTGCAAACTTTGAAATATAGTTTTGTGAATTATTAATTTAGGTAATTATCTAATACAGGGCCGTAGCCAGGATTTTAAAAATAGTGAGGTCCGGATAATTCTTTAAACTGAAAAAGCAGCTGTAAAGAAGGGAGACTATTGTGAGTTTATGTGATTAAAATACATAACAGCAGCCGGCTTCCCCAATAGAACATATATACGAGTACAATATTGCCTTTGAAAGCTGAAGGCCAATCCAAATGGAGACCTGTGTTCCAGATATGAGCTCCAGTCAGCAGAGCTCCTCTGTTGTGGATGTGTGATTGACAGCACCTGTGTGAGTGGGCCTGAGCCAATCGGACGGCAGTATAAGAACAATGGGAGTTTGCCTCAGGATCAGCTGCTTCTTGGAGTTGTCTCTGCCGGCTTTGAAATGGGTGAGCTTATGTTTGGATAATGTCCATATTCCTTCATGCCTATACTGCGCTGTTAGATCCATCTCTTTAACATCTGTGGTTTTGACTTGCAGAGAAGAAGGTTCTGATCGTGTACGCCCACCAGAGCGCTGGCTCATTCAGTGCAGCTGCCAAAGAAGCTGCTGTGGAGGTTCTGAAGTCCAAAGACTGTTCTGTGGAAGTGTCCGACTTGTATGCCATGAAGTTCAAAGCTACTGCTACAGCTGAAGACATCACTGGTGCGTTGGGGTTCTCCCACAGGCACAGAAAGTACATTTCAAATTGTTCACTTGGACTTGTGTGGAAAAATGCATGTCACGTTTGCAGGTGAGGTGAAGAACTCTGAGCACTTCCGATATGCAGAGGAGACCAAACTGGCATGGGATGAAGGCAGGCTGAGCGCAGATATCACCGAAGAGCAGCGCAAACTCCAAGAAGCAGATCTGGTCATATTTCAGGTAATGTCTGGAGACTATTTTAAGCACAAAGTATTTGGACTGATGAACCTCTGCATTTCAGTTTCCCATGTACTGGTTCACTGTCCCTGCCGTCCTGAAAGGCTGGTTTGACCGGGTTCTCACCCTGGGTTTTGCCTACACAAAGGAGAAGCGCTACAGCAACGGGATCTTCAAGGTAAACGCGCCCATAGAGGAAAGAAATGTTTAAACCTTGATATTTAATGCAAATGGGTTTTTTTATATTTACATTTATGTAGATGTGTATGTATGAAACTACAAAACTGGACCATGACCTGAACACTGTTCGTTTGATGCTTCATAAAGTGTGACGCTAGGATCCAAACTGACTTTAAACAGACTAAACTTTCAGTAACCGAGTTTGGGGCAGTGCAAAATATATAAACATTTATACCGTTGTGTACAAGATGCAATGCTAACTGTTGTTTTCTACTTCCAGAAAACCAAAGCCCTTCTGTCCTTCACAACAGGGTCACAAGAGACCATGTTCAGTCCGACCGGCATCAATGGAGACATGAATGTGACGCTGTGGCCCTTACAGGTTGTAAAGTCTGTCTCTGACTAGTGACATGAACTCCACACTTCAGACCTCATTTTGACTTTTCTTTTCTAGAACGGGATCCTGCATTACTGTGGCTTCCAGGTGTTGGCGCCTCAGATTTTCTGGGCCCCAGCGGATGCCGCTCCAGAGGGTCGCAGTGCAATGCTGGCTGCCTGGAACACCCGACTGCAGGGTCTGCTGGATGAGAAGCCCCTCTTCTATGCCCCCATGGACTGCTTTGACTGTGAGAAGAGCTTCCAGCTCAAGCCTGAGAGTTCAGAGGAATGTGTCCAAGAGTTTGGTCTGACAGCAGGCACCCATTGTGGGAAACCACTGCCGCCTAATAACCAGATGAAGGCTGGAGTGTGAATGTATTAATGCTTTTAATAAAAGATTCAACATCAAAATCGTGCACGAGTTCTCACTCTGGACTTACACATGTGGGTGTTCACAATCAGACTTATCCTTAATTGTCCATTTCTGGCTCAATTGACAGAAGTAACAATGTTAGGCCTGGAGTTTCCAAATGGTGTTTTTAAGCTCGCTGCATTAAAGCTTTATTTCCATTTCTGCGGTGCAGAGGCACATGGCTCCTAATCGCTGGTGAGGAACCACCAAGGCTAAAGGAGGTATAGGACGTGTTGAGGCTCCTTTCCCTACACTAAAAAAAAAAAACTGGTTCAATTTACATGATTTGAAAATGTACACCAGTCGCAAACAATTTGTCTAGTCAGACGACGATTACGATGTTCTCTGAACCAGTTTGTGCATGTAAAAGCAAAGTGAATCGTTCCAGTTTTAATAAAGTAATTGTTACATCTCATGTTGTAATTTGATCACTTCATAACATGAACATTTCATGTTTCTAAAGGTAATTTGATCACTTTAATGCACCACGATCATTTCATTTTTAAGAAAAATGATCAACTTAAGTAATGGTTAAGTATTTATATTATGTAAATCAAAACAATTTAATATGTAGCTATGAAATTATTTGTACCTTTCATATTCTGAATCTTAAGTACTGTGACATTATTTCTTTACTAAATCTACATTCATATATTCAGTGAAATATCAGTTTCAAGTGTTATGAGGTGTACACAATTATACAAATGACAAAAAATATGTTCTGAAATGTTTTAATGAACCTTTCTTAAAAGTTGTTTTTTTCTGACAAACATTGCCATTGCACAAGCAATATTAACAAAAATAATCTAGCATGCCAAACCATATGCCATTCTAAGTATGATGAACAGTAACAACGTTGAGAAATACGTTTGTAAATAAGTAATGTCCACATTCTTTTACTATATGCTTACTTAAAAAATGGAGCATGAAGTTTT
Organism: Proterorhinus semilunaris; assembly: GCA_021464625.1. Lineage (NCBI taxonomy): Eukaryota > Metazoa > Chordata > Actinopteri > Gobiiformes > Gobiidae > Proterorhinus > Proterorhinus semilunaris. Next base: position 1,921,359 of record CM038356.1, on the reverse strand, counting down.
TGTTTTGGTCCAATACCAACCATTATGAGAAAATGTAACCTTTAACCAAGTTTACTGAAACAGCTTGTTCTTCAGACCAAGTACCTTGTTAGACAATTTGCTGCCATCAAGCTCCATGATTATTTTCTGCAGTACCTCGATTGTGTAAGTCCAGAGTGAGAACTCGTGCACGAATGTGATGCTGAATTTTTTATTAAAAGCATTAATACATTCACACTCCAGCCTTCATCTGGTTATTAGGCGGCAGTGGTTTCCCACAATGGGTGCCTGCTGTCAGACCAAACTCTTGGACACATTCCTCTGAACTCTCAGGCTTGAGCTGGAAGCTCTTCTCACAGTCGAAGCAGTCCATGGGGGCATAGAAGAGGGGCTTCTCCTCCAGCAGACCCTGCAGTCGGGTGTTCCAGGCAGCCAGCATTGCACTGCGACCCTCTGGAGCGGCATCCGCTGGGGCCCAGAAAATCTGAGGCGCCAACACCTGGAAGCCACAGTAATGCAGGATCCCGTTCTAGAAAAGAGAAGTCAAAATGAGGTCTGAAGTGTGGAGTTCATGTCACTAGTCAGAGACAGACTTTACAACCTGTAAGGGCCACAGCGTCACATTCATGTCTCCATTGATGCCGGTCGGACTGAACATGGTCTCTTGTGACCCTGTTGTGAAGGACAGAAGGGCTTTGGTTTTCTGGAAGTAGAATACAACAGTTAGCTTTGCATCTTGTACACAACGGTATAAATGTTTATATATTTTGCACTGCCCCAAACTCGGTTACTGAAAGTTTAGTCTGTTTAAAGTCAGTTTGGATCCTAGCGTCACACTTTATGAAGCATCAAACGAACAGTGTTCAGGTCATGGTCCAGTTTTGTAGTTTCATACATACACATCTACATAAATGTAAATATAAAAAAACCCATTTGCATTAAATATCAAGGTTTAAACATTTATCTTTCCTCTATGGGCGCGTTTACCTTGAAGATCCCGTTGCTGTAGCGCTTCTCCTTTGTGTAGGCAAAACCCAGGGTGAGAACCCGGTCAAACCAGCCTTTCAGGACGGCAGGGACAGTGAACCAGTACATGGGAAACTGAAATGCAGAGGTTCATCAGTCCAAATACTTTGTGCTTAAAATAGTCTCCAGACATTACCTGAAATATGACGAGATCTGCTTCTTGGAGTTTGCGCTGCTCTTCGGTGATATCTGCACTCAGCCTGCCTTCATCCCAGGCCAGTTTGGTCTCCTCTGCATATCGGAAGTGCTCAGAGTTCTTCACCTCACCTGCAAACGTGACATGCATTTTTCCACACAAGTCCAAGTGAACAATTTGAAATGTACTTTCTGTGCCTGTGGGAGAACCCCAACGCACCAGTGATGTCTTCAGCTGTAGCAGTAGCTTTGAACTTCATGGCATACAAGTCGGACACTTCCACAGAACAGTCTTTGGACTTCAGAACCTCCACAGCAGCTTCTTTGGCAGCTGCACTGAATGAGCCAGCGCTCTGGTGGGCGTACACAATCAGAACCTTCTTCTCTGCAAGTCAAAACCACAGATGTTAAAGAGATGGATCTAACAGCGCAGTATAGGCATGAAGGAATATGGACATTATCCAAACATAAGCTCACCCATTTCAAAGCCAGCAGAGACACCTCCAAGAAGCAGCTGATCCTGAGGCAAACTCCCATTGTTCTTATACTGCCGTCCGATTGGCTCAGGCCCACTCACACAGGTGCTGTCAATCACACATCCACAACAGAGGAGCTCTGCTGACTGGAGCTCATATCTGGAACACAGGTCTCCATTTGGATTGGCCTTCAGCTTTCAAAGGCAATATTGTACTCGTATATATGTTCTATTGGGGAAGCCGGCTGCGGTTATGTATTTTAATCACAGGATAAACTCACAATAGTCTCCCTTCTTTACAGCTGCTTTTTCAGGCAAAGTTTTCCCTGTTTGGACAAAGACAGTGTTGCCGTCCACATGCAGTAGAAAACTGGTCTGGATTTATTTATTTACATTTTTACATTGTAGATACATTTAATTATGAAGCTCATCTGACAATATTTGTGAGGAATCAATTTCGCAAAGAGTTTTATTAAAAGAGACCAGTGTGTGTGGTTTTACAGTGTGCACGGGTCTTTGCTGCGTCACCCTAGTGCCCCGTGGCCCCATGTCTCCAAACCACAGGAAGAAGATGTGGCCGAGCGCTACTCGCCCTCTCTTCCTGCTTCTCCAGCTCCGTGTCCCCTTTGTATCATCCTGAACTTTCCAGCAGTAAGAAGCCATTGTCTGCGGTTGGGCCCACTCACCAACACGGCCCCGTGAAAGAAAAGGGAGAGACTCTCAGTGGACAAAGACACACATGAGCTGAGCTTGGCTGGTACACATCTGGGACGTCCTGCAGCCTCTGTAAAGAGAGGGAATGAAGAACAGCTGTATATTAGTGCATTAAAGGCACTCATGGTGGCATTCAGTTTCAGAAAAGATGAATGAATAATAATGTGTTGAAGTGTAAGATCTGCATGGGGGTGATGTGTCTTTGTGGTTCAGTGTTTTATTTCTTGTGGTGTTCCTGTTGTTCACGGACTAAGCTTCAGTGTATTTGTTTTGTGTTCGAGCAGGTCCCGGGCCTCTCCTCGCTGCTGAAACAGGATCCTGTGTGTCTCTGATATTTGGGTAACTCTTGTGTTATAGCGAGTTTAGACACAACATCCCAAACCACAGCCAATCACCTCACAGACACCTCATTAGAAGGGTTTAGAAGCTTCTGGTGTTGAGGGAGGGCCAACAGCGCCATCTCGTGGTTGGTTGTAGAAACTGCAATAAATGGCAGCAGAATGATCACTAATACTGCACGTTGTCTTAGTTGCGGTTGTGTTGCTACTGCAGAACTACAAACTTGAGAAACATTGAACAAATGCTTCTCAAGTCTGAGCGAGAGGGGTTGCCATTCTTTTTCGGAAGAACATCCCTTTTCGTCTTGAGCATATGATAGCCGATCCCTATGGTAGATATGTGTTAATTACAGGACACATTAATTCGACTCCAATTACAATGCTTAATCTATATGGCCCAAATAGCGATAACCCCACATTTTTTCGCCAAGTTTTTGATTTAATACCTTCCTCTGCTTCTAATGTAATAATTGGCGGTGATTTTAATTGTTATTTGGACCCTTTTCTGGATAGGCTATCTACAAAACCACCTTCTGCCATTACCTCCACTCAAACGATAAATGATTTTTTGAAAGTGAGGAATTACGTAGACATTTGGCGTCTTATGCATCCAAAGGACAAAGACTATTCTTTTTACTCACATGTACATAAGTCCTATACAAGGATTGACTATTTCCTTATATCAGCTGAACTATTACCGCTCATTGAACAAACCTTATATCATAGTATAATTATATCTGACCATGCCCCAGTTATGCTCCAGCTAAGAAACATTTTACCCAAACAACAGTTTATTTGGCGGTTCAATCCTCTTTTACTCCATGACCATACCTTCATAACATTTATGAATGAACAATTAGACATCTTTTTGTCAACTAATGACAATGGTGAAGTGTCGGATTCAACCTTATGGGAGACTCTCAAGGTCGTTTGCAGAGGACACATAATATCCTATGAATCAGCAAAAAAAAAGGAAGCCAAGGCCCGCCTCAATAAGATAGAACAATTACTCTCATCTTTCGAAGAGACCTATAAAATTAATCAACTACAATCCGATTACTACAACATTTTAAAGTTAAAATATGAATACAACACTATCCTGAGCAAACAAATCAGCGGGACAATATTGAAACTAAAGCAGAAACAATTCGAATTGGGTGATAAAGCAGAAAAGCTTCTCGCTAACCAACTTAGGGGCTCACGAGCAAAAAAAGCAATACATAGTTTAAAATCCAAATCAGGTGACCTAATTACTGTCCCAAAGGAGATTAACTCTCGATTCAAAGAATTTTATGACGAGCTCTATACGAGCAAAATACAAGTGTCTGATGGTGAGCTAAAGGCGTTTTTTTCAGAGCTCATAATCCCACAATTGAATATTGAATCCAAAACCGACCTTGACAGTCCGATCCTAGAAGCCGATTTACTTCAAGCACTTAAAATGTTTCCTTCCGGTAAAGCTGCAGGCCCAGATGGATTCAGCTGTGAGTTCTACAAAGCTTTTCAACATAAATTACTACCTATAATGCACAGAATGATTAAAAACTCATTTGATAAGGGGGAACTTCCAAACTCACTTTACGAAGCTAATATCTGTTTATTATTGAAAAAAGATAAGGAAGAAACAAACCCTGCAAGCTATCGGCCTATTGCACTTCTGAACTGTGACCAAAAAATTATATCTAAGGTTTTAGCAATGAGACTTAGCCGTCATATTGCTAAGATTGTACACCCAGACCGTTTGTTCCTAGTAGACTATCTTTTGGTAACACCCGCTTGCTTCTAAATACAATATATTCAGATCAGGGGAAAAATAACCAAGCGGCAGTACTGTCTCTTGACGCTCAAAAAGCGTTCGACCAAATCGAATGGTCGTACCTGTTTTACACTTTGAAACGTTTTGGATTTGGTGACCATTTTATCAAGTGGGTCAAGATAATCTACTCACACCCTGTGTCCAATATTCTTAGTAATTCCGACAAATCTGATCCAATTAAACTACAACGTGGAGTTCGACAAGGAGATTCACTTTCGCCTTTATTGTTCAATTTGGCTATGGAACCGTTAGCAATAGGGATCAGGGCCCATCCTAAGATTTGTGGGGTACAATTTGGCAAAACGGAAAGTCTTGTTAACTTGTACGCGGATGACTTGCTGCTCTGCCTATCAGATCCAATAACCTCAATTCCTGTACTTCTGACATATATTGATTCATTCAGTGCAATATCAGGATATTCAATTAACTGGGACAAGAGTGAATTTATGGCATTGTCAAATAACTTAAGTTCGACATTTCTGAATTCCCTCCCTTTTAAAATTATTACCTCTTATTTTACTTACCTTGGTTTAAAAATAGCTAGAAGTCCTAAACAACTACTGAGTCTTAATTTCCTAGACATGATAGAAAAGATTAAAACCAACATTAGGAACTGGTCTTTACTGCCTCTTTCAATGGTGGGTCGCGTCAATGCAATAAAAATGGTGGTACTGCCGAGGCTTCTATATTTGTTTCAAAATCTACCCATATATGTACCCAACTCTTTCTTTAAACAGTTGGACTCCATAATTTTTCCATTTGTTTGGTGTAATAAGCCCGCACGTATCTCAAAAGCACACATTTGTAAACCAGCGTGCATGGGAGGACTTGGTTTGCCTGTTTTTAGGCACTATTATTGGGCTGCTAACGCAAGAGCACTTGTTTTTTGGCAACTAGGTCCCCCTGATGATATTCAGTCTGCTACTGTTCCAAATTGGGTGAAAATTGAATCGGTAATTGCCCAATCTAATCTTTCTACCCTGCTCCACTCTGGGCATCAAGAGTCAATCAAATTACCTAAAAACTACCTACTCAACCAGTCCTTTAGAATTTTAAATCAAATAAAGAAAAAACTAGGACTGACCAATATATCAATTTATACCCCTCTGGTCAATAATCATTTTTTTACGCCCTCCCTTACTGACCAGACCTTTCAAGATTGGAGAAGGAAAGGACTGGGCTGCATTGACAATTTTTATATAGATAATAAATTAGCCTCTTTTTTTCAATTGCAGTCAAAATATCATCTTCCACACTCCCATTTCTTTAGGTATCTACAAGTTCGACATTTTTTACAACAAAATATTCCAAATCATACCACTAGACCAAATAACCAAATTTTCTTTGATCTTCTTCAATCTAACCCAATCTCTAAACAACTGATAACACGTTTTGTAAAGGTGTTTACTGAGCCAGCGCTGGCTGACCACATCAGAGAGGCCTGGTCCGAAGACCTTGGTATACCTATAACCGAAGACTTATGGATGGAGGCACTCAAAAATATATCGCGCTGTTCCATTAACTCAAGATATAGGCTAATTCAATTTAAGGTAATCCATAGGTTGCATTATTCCAAGGTCAAATTGAACAAAAGTTTAGCTCTTTGTCAGTGATGTGTGACCGATGCAATGTGTCTGTTGGTTCACTAGCTCACCTGTTTTGGTATTGCCCTGTCTTACGATCATTTTGGTCAGATATATTCCAGTGGTTTCAAACAAACTACAGGGTGGAGATAGTCCCTGATCCCATCATAGCAGTATTGGGCTGCGTCAACGGCTTCGGATCATTTCCTCACCATGTAAAATGTATTCTAATGATTGGCATGGTTGCAGCAAAAAAACTAATCCTCTGCAATTGGAAATCACCAGCTTCTCCATCAGTAAACGAGTGGTTCAACGAAATGACTTTAGTGGCCAAGCTCGAACGCGTTCGCTATGAGCAAAATGAAGTATTAGAAGATTATAACACCATGTGGTCCCCATTTGTTCATTTTTTGAGCAACCAAGGACGATAAAACAACTTGTGAGATTTGGACTATGTATTTATAACATCTTCTGTACATGCGGATCTGGTTACTAGCAACTTTATCTTTTTTATTTTATACTTTTTTATTTATGTGTAGGTATATGTACGTGTATGTACAGGTTTGTTTATATGTGTATATGTATGTATGTATGTATGGATATGTGTATATATGTATGCATGTATGTGTATATATATGTATGTATGTGTATGAGTGTCTATGCGTGTATGTATGTATGTACGTGTATATATATTTATATATATTTGTTTACTTCATCGCTCCTGTGTTTTCTTACCTTAAATTTGATGTAATAGCTTGGCTACTAACCTAAGACGTCTACACAGGTGCCTTTATCGTTTTGATTATAGGTTTGGTACTGTGGTGATGTGTATGTGTATTTGATTTTGTCTTGTTTATTTTGGAAGAAAACTGGATAAATAAATATTTAAAAAAAAAAGTCTGAGCTGGAGTTTCCGTTGTGTTGATGAGACAATGGCAATGTTTGCACCAAAAGAAGATCACATGAAAACTGCACAAAAAGATGAAACTAAACAAAAATATCAAATCAGGATGTTTTGTAATTCCCAGTGTCGCCACAGGAGTCGCCTCACAGGCTGAAGCAAACATTGTCGTGAAACACATAACCAATGTAATGTCTAAATAAATGTAACGTCTAAATAAATGTAATGTCTAAATAAACAGCTGCAGATGGAGAACATGCCCCGTCCTTAGAGCCTCACACCGCGAGGAAACACTCAAAACCCAGTGGAAGAAAGGACAAACAAACAAACACAGTGTTACATTAATGTTCATTTATTACTATGCATCATGGGGCAGAATTCGCAATATCATCGTAATTATTTCATGTCATTTATTTGAGCAGAAAATAAGACATTTAAAATTTGAAAACAGAAAAAGCAAGAGTTTTGCTCAAAAGGAGTAGGTTCAAAGAACTACAATTGGCCTACCCCTTATTTCTCATCCAAGTAACGTCACACAAAAAATAAATACATTGGAAACGTGTTATTTTTGTCCATAGTTTTGTCCATAGCAACAGACACGTTTACATAATTACGAATATATACAATTATTAAATCCGCTTTGCATTAGGCGGCAAACTTTGTAATATAGTTTTGTGAATTCTTCATTTAGGTAATTATCCAAGTGGAGGAGTTCAAGTATCTCGGGGTCGTGTTCTCAGTGAGGGACGGAGCGTGAGATCGATAGACGGATCGGCGTCAGCAGTGATGCGGTCGCTGTATCGGACTGTTGTGGTGAAGAGGGGGCGGAGTCTGAGGCAAAGCTCTTGATTTACCAATCGATCTACGTTCCCACCCTCACCTATGGTCATCCCACCCTCACCTATGGTCATGAGATCTGGGTAACGACCGAAAGGACAAGATCGCGAATACAAGCGGCCGAAATGAGCTTCCTTCACAGGGTGCCTGGGGGTGAGGAGCTCAGTTACCCGGGAGGAGCTCGGACTAGAGTCGCTGCTCCTTCACGTCGAAAGGAGCAGCTGAGGTGGCTAGGGCATCTGTTCCGGATACCTCCTGGTCGCCTCCCTCGGGAGGTGCTCCAGGCATGTCCCACTGGGAGGAGGCCTCGTGGAAGGCCCAGGACACGCTGGTGGGACTATGTCTCCGAGCTGGCCTGGTGTGGCCTCGGGGTCCCCCCAGAACAGCTGGAGGAGGTGAAGTCTGGGCATCTCTGCTGAGACGCTGCCCCCGCGACCCGGCCCCGGATAAAGAGGAAGAAAATGGATGAATGGATGGATAATTATCTAATACAGGGCCGTAGCCAGGATTTTAAAAATAGTGAGGTTCGGATAATTCTTTAAACTGAAAAAGCAGCTGTAAAGAAGGGAGACTATTGTGAGTTTATCCTGTGATTAAAATACATAACCGCAGCTGGCTTCCCCAATAGAACATATATACGAGTACAATATTGCCTTTGAAAGCTGAAGGCCAATCCAAATGGAGACCTGTGTTCCAGATATGAGCTCCAGTCAGCAGAGCTCCTCTTTTGTGGATGTGTGATTGACAGCACCTGTGTGAGTGGGCCTGAGCCAATCGGACGGCAGTATAAGAACAATGGGAGTTTGCCTCAGGATCAGCTGCTTCTTGGAGGTGTCTCTGCCGGCTTTGAAATGGGTGAGCTTAAGTTTGGATAATGTCCATATTACTTCATGCCTATACTGCGCTGTTAGATCCATCTCTTTAACATCTGTGGTTTTGACTTGCAGAGAAGAAGGTTCTGATCGTGTACGCCCACCAGAGCGCTGGCTCATTCAGTGCAGCTGCCAAAGAAGCTGCTGTGGAGGTTCTGAAGTCCAAAGACTGTTCTGTGGAAGTGTCCGACTTGTATGCCATGAAGTTCAAAGCTACTGCTACAGCTGAAGACATCACTGGTGCGTTGGGATTCTCCCACAGGCACAGAAAGTAGATTTCAAATTGTTCACTTGGACTTGTGTGGAAAAATGCATGTCACGTTTGCAGGTGAGGTGAAGAACTCTGAGCACTTCCGATATGCAGAGGAGACCAAACTGGCCTGGGATGAAGGCAGGCTGAGCGCAGATATCACCGAAGAGCAGCGCAAACTCCAAGAAGCAGATCTCGTCATATTTCAGGTAATGTCTGGAGATGATGTTAAGCATAAAGTATTTGGACTGATGAACCTCTGCATTTCAGTTTCCCATGTACTGGTTCACTGTCCCTGCCGTCCTGAAAGGCTGGTTTGACCGGGTTCTCACCCTGGGTTTTGCCTACACAAAGGAGAAGCGCTACAGCAACGGGATCTTCAAGGTAAACGCGCCCATAGAGGAAAGATAAATGTTTAAACCTTGATATTTAAATGCAAATGGGTTGTATACTAAACTACAAAAATGGACCATGACCTGAACACTGTTCGTTTGATGCTTCATAAAGTGTGACGCTAGGATCCAAACTGACTTTAAACAAATTTAACTTTCAGTAACCGAGTTTGGGGCAGTGCAAAATATAAAACATTTATACCGTTGTGTACAAGATGCAAAGCTAACTGTTTTCTACTTCCAGAAAACCAAAGCCCTTCTGTCCTTCACAACAGGGTCACAAGAGACCATGTTCAGTCCGACCGGCATCAATGGAGACATGAATGTGACGCTGTGGCCCTTACAGGTTGTAAAGTCTGTCTCTGACTAGTGACATGAACTCCACACTTCAGACCTCATTTTGACTTTTCTTTTCTAGAACGGGATCCTGCATTACTGTGGCTTCCAGGTGTTGGCGCCTCAGATTTTCTGGGCCCCAGCGGATGCCGCTCCAGAGGGTCGCAGTGCAATGCTGGCTGCCTGGAACACCCGACTGCAGGGTCTGCTGGATGAGAAGCCCCTCTTCTATGCCCCCATGGACTGCTTCGACTGTGAGAAGAGCTTCCAGCTCAAGCCTGAGAGTTCAGAGGAATGTGTCCAAGAGTTTGGTCTGACAGCAGGCACCCATTGTGGGAAACCACTGCCGCCTAATAACCAGATGAAGGCTGGAGTGTGAATGTATTAATGCTTTTTAATAAAAAAAATTCAGCATCACAATCGTGCACGAGTTCTCACTCTGGACTTACACATGTGGGTGTTCACAATCAGACTTCTCTTTTTGTCCATTTCTGGCTCAATTGACAGAAGTAACAATGTTAGGCCTTGAGTTTCCAAATGGTTTATTTAAGCTCACTGCATTAAAGCTTCATTTCCATTTCTGCGGTGCAGAGGCACATGGCTCCTAATCGCTGGTGAGGAACCACCAAGGCTAAAGGAGGTATAGGACGTGTTGAGGCTCCTTTCCCTACCTCCTCCCTGACACTTCGGACGGTTGCTAGATCATCGGCTCGAGAGGGACGGTCTGTGAGATTTCATGACCAATATTCGGGTTGGGGCCAGGAATATGGTTAACCTTAAGGTTGGTGTTTTTAGACAAACTCGTAGACTATACAAAATCACAGCAGACCTTCCCTCCCGAGCCGACTATTTAGCTCAAAGCTGATCAGAGTAAGATGGAGTTATTGTTGGTGCGGCCCTCTGACCCAGTCCAGGTTTCCCTTGTGAAAATGAATTCCCCGCTTTAGCAAATGAAAAATAATCCGATGTCAATGAATGAGTCCGTCCGTCTCTGCAGATAAACAGGGAATAATCTTTACGATGTGATGAAACTGAAGCGCATTTCTTTTTCTCACTCAGGGGAAGGATGTTCCTGCTGCTGTGATTAACCCCCTCCCTTCTGCCTAAAGCCCTCTGTTCCACCGGATGATGTCACAAGGTGGGGCTCATGCGTGAGATTTTCTTTTGCCGATCTTGTGCTTCTAAACGCTGAGCAGGAGCGCACTTTGAGTACTTGCCGCTTCAGGCTGAAGAAACCCCCATGAATCCTCCAATCAGACTCCGCGGCCGGGGAGGGGCGAGGGGTTGTGGCGGAGTGGGGGGGGGAACATGTGCATTTGTTTTTTTCATCTCGATAACGCATTTACTACCAAGCGAGTGCCGATCCGCGCCACAGCGGGACGCGACATTATTTTTTTTACTAGGATGGTAAAGGCGAGTCGCTCCCTGGTCAGTCACCGACATTGGCAGCCAATGATAAGTGGAGCTCCAACCGCGACGTCGCCTCAACAAAACAACGCTATCTTAAACTAATCCAAACTAACTGTATACCTGACCCTAAGCCTAACCTTAAAGGGATGTTTCAGGATCCTTTCCTAGTTATCCAGAGTGTTGTTGATTTCTGGAGATATATATTTTTAATTCATGCAGTTCTTATATATGAAGAGTTTAGCGGTGCTAGGCTAGTGCTAGGCTAGTGCATGTCTATGGTAACTAGTAGCCTGCATTAAAAATCTCTTAATAATCATGGGCTCGTCCTCCAAACGTTGCCATATCTGATTTGTAGAAAGCTCCTTTGTGAATTCCACGTGTAGTAATGCGGCCGCAGGTAAACAAACGACTGTAGATCCGGTAACCTAGCAGATCACTCCGCCGCTGCGTAGCTACAACCAGGAAGCTGATGCTGCTCAAATATAAGTTATTTCAAATGCAAAATGGTTATATTTAAAAAAACACTGACATTTATATGGGTAGTCTGGTGATGTAAGTGATTTGCCTCAGGTGCACTGTGCTCGGGTCAGACTGTTTTTAATGCAGGCTACTAGTTACCATAGACATGCACTATAGCATTAGCCTAGCACCACTAAACTCTTCAAATGAACTGCAGGAAATTAAAAAAAAAATATATATATATATATATATATATATATAGAAATCAACAACACTTTGGATAACAAGGAAATTAGGTCCTATGTCAGAAATCCTCAAATATCCCTTTAAGGAAGAACACAAGGCAGCGCGATGGAAACGAGGAAATAAATGCGAGGCTCCCACCAGTCTTGCAGCTGCATAACGTTGAAATCAATCCAAATACAGAGCCATTTCCCGCCCATCATTTTCTGGCCCATAAACTGTTACCTGGAAACAAATCTTTTATTATTGTGTTTAAAACGTTTACTTATTGTATTTACTGTAACAACGACATAAACCAGATCCAAAATTTGTTTCAGAGACAAATCGATTCAAACGTGGCCTTAATTTGAATCTTATGTCGATAAAATAAACCTGTACATTTAAACCTGGCTCAGTCCATTATATATATTTGGTAGTGGAAAATATTTAATGCAAAAAACAAAAATCGTATCTTTGTATAAAAACATAACATGAGAGAAAAGCTGCAATAACGTGATCTACAGCAGGAGTTTTAATTTAAAATGTATTTCTTTTTTTCTCTTTTCGCCTTCTGAAGTAAAAGTACAGACACAGGAAAAACATACTTTCAAATGTGAAAGCGTTTCACGGATATAGTCTGTAACGAGAACTAGACCCGTGTGACCAGCAGAGGGCGCTGTGTGATCATTAGAACAATAAGATTCTGCGGCAAAAACCAGGGGAGTCAAAACATTTAGTAAAAAAGAACTGTTTGAGTAAAAGTCTGATGTTTCAGATGAGAAATAAAACTTGTAACGATGTGAATCAATCAAAATCTAAATATTTCCCAAGAAAATATAAACCGAGTGCCTCAGACTGCTCTTTTTTTAACTTTATTTCTTCACCTCCTGCACTTGCTCTATACAGTCTTGGAAGAGCACCTGTTTGTTAGCCTTCTACAACTACATGGACCCTCTGAAGTAAAAAGTGCTGATGATATAACTACTCTAAAAAGTGAGTACATGTAACTAAGTATGGGACAGTGGGGGAAGGTGAGCCACTCTTTGCTTTGGTGGTTATCGTGAAAAAACAATATAATATACATTAGAAATTGTACTATTTACACACATTCTGGGATGTTTTCTATTTGTTTTTGCATCTTTAAAAATCGTCTGTAAAATATGGTTTAAAGAAGTAAAAAAAAAAACAGGGCTTTGTGGCTCATTTTACCCCCGGAGCGGAGTCACTTAAAGCACCAGATGTTGAGGGGAAACTGACACTAAACAACATGAAGTCTTATTTTGTACATAAAAGATATGTAAATATTTAAATCCATCCATCTTCTTCCACTTGTCCGTTGCCGGGTCGTGGGGGCAGCTGTTGGAGCTGTACCAGCCCCTATAGCGCCCCCTGCAGGTGGTGGGTCCACAGAAGGACGGCCTCATGGTTCTAACCGGGCCTGTTGGTCTCTCATAAGGGGCTTCTGAACCGCTCTTTGTCTGACCCGTCACCTAGGACCTGTTTGCCCTGGGAGACCCTACCAGGGGCACGAAGCCCCCGACCACAGAGCTCCAGGACCATTCAGGTCAAACCCTCCATCACGTTAAGGTGGCGGCTCCAGGAGGGGTACTATTTAATTGTAATATTTAATTATAATTTGTTTGTCTCGGCCCAGAACCAGCAATAAACAAAGCACAACTATAGAGTTGCGTTTCAATTTGCCCATTTTTTTTAATCTCTTAAAACTCCCAGATAGTTGTGTTTATTTAAACTCTCCTTTTACACCTCACCAAACCTTTTACCTTCATATATTTGTTTTTTGGGGCGATTTTTCCAATTTTTTTGTCTGGCAAGTTCAAATGATGTGACGATCAAATAGATTATAAACCCGTTATTTTTGTTATATATGAATGATATTTGTAAAGTATTGGATGTTCTTAAGTTTATTCTCTTCGCGGATGATACAACAATTTATTGCTCTGGCCCAAATCCTACAGAGCTCGTGTTGGTGAAAGAGAGAGAAATATATGAACTAAAGAAGGTTTGATTTGAATAAATTGTCACTAAATTTATATAAAACGACATGTATGGTATTTAGTAATAAAGGGATAAATAATGAGATCAGGATCACTATTAACAAAAATGAAATAGAAATAGAAAGAGTAAATCATATAACATTCCTTGGAGTGATTATTGATTGTAAAATGACATGTAAACCGCACATTTTAAACGTGCAAAAGAAAGTACCAAAAACAATTGAATTTTTGTATAAGTTGCAATATGTTTTGAACAAAAATGCATTACATTTACTTTATAGTTCTCTTGTCACACCACACCTAACGTATGGTATAGAAATATGGGGAAATACAAATAAAACTAGAACCAATCCAATGTTCCTATTACAAAAGAAGGTTATCAGATTCATTAATTATGCACCTGACAGTTCACCAAGTAATTCACTGTTTCTTCAATCAAAAACCTTGAAGTTCTCTGACTTAGTCGATTTTTACACGGCAAAGTTCATTTACCAAGTTAAACATAATAAAATGCCTAAATTCTTGCAAATATTGTTTGTTTATATTGTTTAAAGTAATTGTAATCTCAGAGGACTATGTATATTTATGTATATTTAATCAACCACAAGTACAGACTACATTAAAACAACTTTATCAAATAAAGGAGTTAAATTATGGAATAGCTGCTGCAATGAGTTAAAACAAGCCACGTCTCTTTTTCAAGAGCATAATGATGGAAAAATATTCAACAGAATGAAAACGTATGAATTAGGCTTCATTTCGTGAACAGATGTTTCATAAATGCTGCATTTAGGATTTAAAAGTTAAAAACAGCTTTAGCTCATTTATTGTGTTTCATGTGTGGAATGATTTGTTTGAATGATCTGCAAATGACCAAACCGAAATAAAGGAATACATGAAAATATACACATACAAATGTTTTATTTTCAAAATGTGTGTTCAACTCTCCCCTGTGTGTTTATCCACCTCTGCGACAGAACCAGGCGGCGCTGGAACACAGACATTTCATAGAGAAATGATTCACCTCTAGTGTTCATTTTCTTTAAGTCTCCTCCTGTCTGTCAACATTACTCTAAGCACTTCCGGACCTGGCCCACTGCTCCTGCCGGGTTTCTCTCTTAGGCCTGTAATAGTTCAATGGGCCTGACTGATCACGAGGAGAACCTGAAGCTCCTGCTCACGTTTCTCTGTCAGACTTAAACGAATCGTCTCGTATTGAGCTGTGAAACCTGGAGCTGAGCCTGATGTGAGCGAGAGTGACTCATGAACACAGTCCGTTTATCCCCTCGAACTCTTTCTGTCATTATGAGGAACTATAGACGGTGAATGGGGAGGTTCTCAGTGACGTTTAGCTGCTTCTCGTGTCTATTAAAGTCCCACAACCAGGATAAACCCCTTAACCTTAATCAAGCACATTTTCCCCAGTTTTACCCAAATCTAAAAGCTTCTCGACTGGAGAGCGTACAGCCTATAGGCCATTTGAAAGCTAAGACCTGCGAAACTCATCTAAGGCTTCATTTCGATCCATAAAGTAGATGCAGTTTGCCTCGCCTTGTGTATGAAACAGTTTTTAAGTCGACTGGACCTGGGCCGTAGATTCCGCAGTCTCCTCCCTCAAGGCATTACCTGGAAGAGACTGTGTGATGGTGCGTAGGGTCCCTGGTGATTCTGACGGCTTTGCGGGTGAGACGGGTGGAGTACATGTCCTTAATGGAGGGGAGAGGAGCTCCACAGATCTTCTCCGCTGCTCTCACGATGCGCTGGAGGCTCCTTCGGCAGGAGGCAGTGCTGGCGCCGTGCCACACAGTGATGGAGCTGGTCAGGATGCTCTCTATAGTCCCTCTGTAGAAGAACCACACAGTGATGGAGCTGGTCAGGATGCTCTCTATAGTCCCTCTGTAGAAGAACCACACAGTGATGGAGCTGGTCAGGATGCTCTCTATAGTCCCTCTGTAGAAGAGCCACACAGTGATGGAGCTGGTCAGGATGCTCTCTATAGTCCCTCTGTAGAAGAACCACACAGTGATGGAGCTGGTCA
Source organism: Proterorhinus semilunaris (assembly GCA_021464625.1). NCBI lineage: Eukaryota > Metazoa > Chordata > Actinopteri > Gobiiformes > Gobiidae > Proterorhinus > Proterorhinus semilunaris. Next base: position 1,905,561 of record CM038356.1, on the reverse strand, counting down.
GGATGCTCTCTATAGTCCCTCTGTAGAAGAGCCACACAGTGATGGAGCTGGTCAGGATGCTCTCTATAGTCCCTCTGTAGAAGTTGCACATGACGGAGGCTGGGACTCTAGCTCTTCTTAACTTGCGGAGAAAGTAGCTAACAGCTATCTCACATCGATCCCATGAAAATAAGTATTATGCACTAATAATGTCAATAAAGCAGACACCTACATAAAGCAGCCTTTAAGATGATCACACACAAACTTGTTGATTTTGAAGTTTATTATCACATTTCATCTACAATGTGCCGTAGCCGAACGCTTAGCACCCGGAGCTAGCTGCTAACTGAACTCGCTTCCAGCTCGCGTCGATCCTGTGAAAACAAGTCTTTTTATGCACTAATAACTTCAGTACAGCTGGTAACTACATAAAGCAGCCTTTAAGATGATCACACACTGAGCCGGGCTTGACGCGTTTGTGGTTTATTGAAGATCTTCTGCGGGAAATGGTCACATTTATGTAGCGCCTTTCTACCTGCTTTACACACTCAAAGCGCTTTACAAGAAAGGCTTTTAAGAAACCACCCACCCACTCACATGCTGCAGATAAAGTGAACAGGAGCTGATCGCTGCTGTGGTGAGTCCGAAGTGTGGGGTCTCGACCTTAGCCTGGAGAAATCCAGACTCACCGCTGTACCAGCCGGTGAGTCTGGTCACCCCTGCGTCGAATCCACTTCCCACAGCGGTAGATACGCAAGCAAACAGGAAGTGGAGTAAACCAATCAGCGAAGGGCGGGTGTCTGCCGTTGATGTGGTGTTATTAGCGGTTTTGCGTTAATATTTGAGCAGGATTATGAATAACGAAACTCACCGACTGTCGATGTGTTTTTTGGTCATTTACCGCCGACTGGAGACACGCTCTCTCTCTTTCGTGCATCGTTCGTAGATTGTTATTGAGGGACTTCCGCGTCCCGTGAGTGACGTTGCTAACAACACGTCACGGCAAATAAACAAATCTGATTGCACGTGAATGGATTGATTTTGCGGAAGCCGCGAACGAGGACGGGGTGACCAGACTGATCCCCCGCTGGATAAAAAAATACAGAGGGGAATCATTCTGGTCTCACCAGGCTATCTCGACCTAGCTTCCCCCAGGGCCACGTACTCAGCTCGACCTGCGAGGAAAGATTGGAACCGAAAGATTGGAACTGAATGGAACTGTCTTCCAGACAGTTCCAGTCAGACCAATAGTGTGTTGAAGGCGGTGAAGGAGTATGTGGTGATCCACCGTGTCCAGAGCAGCTGTAAGGTCCAGCAGAACCAGTAGGGATGGACAGCCCTGATCAGCCGCCACCAGCAGATGACCCTGACCAGAGCTGTCTCAGTACTGTGGTCTGAATGGAAACCCGACTGGAACTTCTCATAAAGGCCACAGGTCTGCAGATGACACTCAAGCTGGCTAACCACAACCTTTTCTAAGACCTTAGAAATAAAAGGTAGGTTGGAGATGGGCCTATAGTTCACCAGAATCCAAGGGTTCAGACCAGGTTTCTTAAGTAGCGGCCTAATGAGAGCTGTTTTTAGAGCTGATGGACCCGAGCCAGACTGAAGGGAAGAGAGCATGAGATTCAAAAAAAGCAAGAGAAAGAGGCGTTGGCTGGAGGATTAAGGAGCACACGGGAGGAGTGAGAAAGCAATCTACCTGCAGATGAGTTCTCCACTACATTTGATCTATAACGATGTACGTTCTACTGATATGAAGGACTGGTGTTATTTGAAAGTTCTGTCCTATTTTAAATAAACAAAATTAAATAACACACTGTGGCAATCCTATTGTTAGCACAACAGTGTTGAAGACCTATTGTCTGAAGGGATCATAGTTTCTATGGTTTGGACCAATGGTCAACTCTGAAGGCAGGCTGTAGCCTGAAGTATCCCACGAATTCTTATACTCTTCATAGTTTTGTATTTTCAGCGGTAGAAGATTCGCCCACGCAATCCACTCATTAAGGAGCCAGTCTTCGACGTCGTCCGGGTTCTTCTCGAACCACCGCATCAGTTCATCAACCTTAAGATCAAATATACCCATTGTTCTCATCAGTTCTTCAAATTGGTCTTCAACAAGCATCTTTTTCAGCCACTTAATTTGTATTCCCTTCATCCTCCTCTCCTTATCCTGTTGCCTCAGCAGTTTGGAGTGGCGAAAGATAAGTGTTTTGTCAGTGTCGGTGTCTATCTTTTCACGATGTTTGATAAAATCATGGAACACCCTCCAGCCATTATTCTCAACGCGCTCGTTAGGCTTTTTCTGGTTGGTCTTCGTTGGGCTCTTTTTGGTCTGCTGCACTTTCTGGCTGATGCTTGGCTTTGTGAAATTCCCTGGACTGAAGGCGCCCACGTCTATTATGGGCCGATATGTGTAGATTTTATACTGGACCAGGGGGGGGAAAACTGCCCCTGCCAGCTTGAACCTAAGAGTCGCACCAGACGCAGAGTCCAGGAGCTTTGCCTCACGTGGATTTACAAGTCTGAGTGCCTCCTGAGGATCTTTCTCCCTGCAAAGAGCCACGTACTCTTTAAATTTTTTAAATACATACCTCAATCTGAACCTCTTCTGGACCCTCCGGAAGACCAAAGCGTCCTTGTGGCTTTTAAATGGATAACAGTTGGAGTCTATAGTATTGTCCCTGCCAGTCTGGTCTGGAGTTTGACTCTGTGAGCTTCCATCATCGTAAACGGGACAGTTCACTTCACTACTTGAGCTGTTCTCGACGGCAGAGGCTTTGGCCTTATCCCAATCCGATAACGAAGTTCTGTTTTCCTGTGAGGCCGGTCTGACCGTAATGAGTCCGGGCACAGATGGTTCGGTGTCTTTTGCAGACATCTGACTTGTGTTTCGTTCTGCAGAGACTGTGGAGCTGTTCGTTTTTAGACATTTATTGCGTGGAATGTCTTTTTTCGTTATTTCTGACGCTGGTTTGGTCCTGCTGACCCCGGGCCGTCCGGCGGGTAATGGGCCCGGGGTTAGTTTGCGTTGCTGTGTTCTCTGTTCGGGCTTTGTTTTGTCACACAATGTTTGTTCTTCAGAAACTGGATGGATTTTGTTTCTTTTCATTCTGGTAAATATGTTTTTGGCTTGTTGGACGTTGACAACCTTAGGCTTTGCGGAGGGAAGAGTGTTTGTGGGACGCTGTGAGGCCTGGTTCTGAAATGGCATGAAACGTCTCCATTTTAAAACCTTGGGCGGATAACGTCCAGTGATAAACGGGTGTTTCATGATTTCCTCCGGTGTTATCCTGTCTTCTGGATTCACTTGAAGCATTTTCTTCAAGAGCTCGACACACTGCTCTCTCTCTACTGGATCATGCCTCTTGTACGTGCCTACGCTCAGAGGCTTCAAGTCATCCAATGACGTGAAAGGTTTCTCTTCCGTCTTCTCAGCAGACTTCAAAACCCATATTCCATCAATTTTGTTGTAAAATCTACTCGCGTACATTCCCTCGTCGAGAAGTTGATCAGATGGTTGGCCGATGAGTTCATGGACAGCTTTATACGTGTTCAATTCTGACTCTGTATCAAACAGAGCGTGTCCGAGAAACATGTACGCCAACACACAGCCCAGGGACCAGACGTCAGTGCTTTGTGTGAATGGAAGACCTAACATTATCTCTGGAGACGTGAAGCCGACAGTCCCGGGTGTGAGGCCCTGAGAGGCGTCCCGGGCCCATACGGCGCTCCCGAAGTCGATCAACTTGAACGTAAATGGCGTCTCGGATTGTTTGACGATCATAACGTTGCTTGGGTTTATGTCGGCGTGGATGATCGACTGTCTGCTCAACGCCATTAAAGCAACATTCATCTGTTTAGCGACATCTCTGACGCAACTCAGGGGCAAAGGCTTGTTCCGCTGCACATTGACAACGTATCTTTCCAGATTCACGTCGAGTTTCTCAAACACAAGCATCTTCTCTTTGGAGAACATCTGAATATCCCCGTAACACTTGACGATGTTGTATTCATCCAAGTTACAGTCTGTGATCTCTTTCACTATCGCTACCTCCCTGAAGTTCATGTATCCTTGTCCCGGAGCTTTCACAGCCAAACGTTCCTTTTTAAAACCCCTAATACATTCATAAACGTCTGTGAGGGCTCCTTCATGTAAAACAGTTCGAAATGTGAAGCCCTGTAACTCCAGGGCGTGACGTAACGCCGCGCTCCAACCAACAGACCACATTTTCTTTGAGTTAGCGGCCCGGGAAGGCCGGGCAGTGTGGTCGAGTCCTCCTGGATCTGGAAGTCTTTGTCCAACGGTATCTCCTTATATTACTGACAATGTCCACGTCTAAGTCCGAGAGCACAGCTAAGTCCTGCCTGACATTGTCCCACACAGAGTGAAAGTGACTGAAGATTTTCAGGATTCCCTCAGAATATAAACATTCCGTTCCCATGGCAACGCCAGATTGGAATAGATGCAGATTTTGAAATCGCCCATTATGGTCATGTGTGAAAACAGTTTGGAGAAAATCTAAACTTTCTCTAATTATTCTAAAACTACTTTAACAAATGCTGAATTATGAATATAGTTTTCTACTAAATAAGGATACAAAGACATGGGGAGGAGCAAAGTGGTTCAACAGCCCATAAATACATCAATTGCTTTTGCTGTGAAAAAAACACCCATATGGACCCGATTTAGACTTTATTTGTATGTGATAAATAAGTTTATAATCCACCAGAAAATGGCTTAAAAGATTCTATTTTCCCTCTCGGCGAAACCAGGCTCCCTTCTATGACCCGATTCCGTCTGTGTGTGTATAGTAAGTGCTTTATTGTTATTGTACAAGCGTACAACGAAATAGTGTTCAGGTGTTAGTCCGAAGCTTTATATATATATATTTATATATATATATATATATATATATATATATATATATATATATATTACAAACGTCGTCCATATATGGTCATGTTCAAAGCAGTCAGGGGGAAAAGCGTTTGGAAACACAAGCCCGGGCCCTATGTGTTTTAACCTCTTAACCCCCGCCTTAACCAAGTGCATATTCTCCAGTTCAGCTTTGACCAAATCTAAAAGCGTCAAAATGGCAACGAAAATGAGACAAAAACTATAAAAACAGAAACAACAGAGCGAAAAAACATGACGAAAAAAGTGATGAAAACGTTACAAACGCAACAAAAATAAACAGAAAGTTCAACAAAAAAGTGACAAAAATCGATGACAAAAAGAAATGAAAAAAAAAAAATCTGTTTTACAGGTCTTAGCTTTCAAGACATTTTGGATTTGGGTACAGCTGAACTGGGGAAAACGCACTCTCAGTCCTATATATTATCGATAAATATTATTAACATGATGTCCCCGTCGAGCCGCCGCTCGCTCCGTAACAAACGATGATAAATGACCCCGAATATAAACTCGTTCTCATGGATTAAACGTCCCGCTGCAGTTTGAAAAATCACACTCTGATTTAATCATATTCAATTATCCCTTTATGTAGCTCCGCCCACGCTCCCGACCTCCCGTGACCTCTGACCTCCGCCCCGCTCTGAAAGTCCACTCGCTTTTCTCCACAGCGACAGAAGATCTGCTGCTCCGATCCGTCGCTCAGACTCTGTCCAGAAAACACACATTTCCAGATGAAGGCGATTAATGGAAGAAAAAAAACTAATAAATGAGACAAAAGTGAATTTTCTGTCATTTCATGTTTTCATTAAAAAATAAGGCGTTTTATGCAAAAAAAAAGGCAAAAATTTACAATAATTTCAGCGACAAAATCGAATTAATGAACAGAGCCATTAGTTAGTTACGAAGATTTGTTCAATAAACGAAATAAAACAAATTCAAAAATCAAACTCCTCTTTAGTTTTAGCGGTTCAAAGACATGGGAATAATTAAAGTGCAGATCAGTGTTTACTTTGACAACATATTTTAATTTAGTTTTAGTCTTTTGACGAAAATGTAATTCAATTTTAGTCGAGATTTAGTCGACTAAAATTAAGACACATTTAGTCGACTTTGTGTTAATAATATTCATTATAATCATATTTAATGGAGGTCCTGCTTCATGGAGCTGCTCCTCATGAACAAAGCTCAGAGCTGTTCCTTTGGCAGTGGATTTACATATGAGGCTCTTTCAGACGGTCGATAGAAGTTTGGATGATTTTAGTCTCTCCTTTTCATTTTTATTTAGTCTCATTTTAGTTAGACTAAAATATCTGGACATTTTAGTCATAGTTTTAGTCGCATGAAAAACTTTTAATTTAGTTTTAGTCCAATTTTAGTCGTCAGAAAAATCACTTTGACTAAAATTAAGACTAAATATTTTAGTCGACGAAATTAACACTGGTGCTCATGTTGTTAAAGTTTAGTCCCTGTGTATATTTCTCCCGTCTTTAGCCACTCTGTCTCCCACAAAGGAAATGACCATATTTGGATTACAGCGTCATCTCGGTCACAGCCTTTCGTGCTACACGTGGATACCAAACTTGTCAGTATTTGTGAATGAATAAGTGTGGGAAAGACCAGGGATTACATTTTCAAAACTGTTCCAAAATTGTCAAAACTTAAAATTGTCAAGAATTGTCTTAAAGCAGAACTAAGTAACTTGTTTACCTTAATAAATCCTTCCCGTCTTCCCTCCGGGGGTAATACAAGTGTTAATGGGATGATCGGGGGGTCTTTCATCGCCCCCTGGTGTCTCTGGCCTGAAAACCACAATTGCAGCTTTCCTGCCTCCGGCTCGGAATCACCAATACACACTAATAGAACCACGAAGAAGAAGCTAACAGGCTAACGGGCAAAGCTAACTGCGGGCTAGCACCACTTAAACAGTATTTACAGCCAAGTTTGAGTGAAATATGATCTTTTCTGTCAGCGTAGTATTTACTCTCACGGACGATTAATGAGTAAAAAAACACAACATGCTACGACACCTGCAGTGGCGCTTACGGCCTCTAGGGGCACGAGTTACTTAGTACTGCTTCAACTGTTCCAAAATGTTCCAAAACTGTTACTTCCTGGATAAAACTCCGGCTCAAAGTGACAAAAAGTCATAAAATAAACATCGTAAAGAGAGAGTTTGGTCAGTTTTTTTTACTCTGACAGAGTTAAAGATGTTAAGATGCTAACCGACCGGTACTAGAACATTGGGAGCACAACTTATTCAGGAAACATTTCACTTTAGGTTCTTAAAGGTGCATTATGCAACTTTTTATATGGTAAAAAAAGTTGATATTTGTGCATATTTGACCAGTGGCTGTATGCGTGGTCCGCACGGCGCCTTTACTTTCCATCACAGTGGTCTCCAAGACGCTCCAGGATCTATTGTTTGGAAGGTTTCCTCTGCTGACGGAGCCTCTCACCAGAAAACCTACAAAACAATTGATCCTGGAGCGTTGTAGAGACCCCCGTGATGGAAAGTAAAGGCGCCGTGCGGACCACGCATACAGCCACGGGTCAAGTACGCACAAATATCACTTTTTTTTTTTCACATGAAAAGTTGCGTAATGCGCCTTTAAACTAATTTCAGCTCAATACTCAAAACAAGCTGCTCATAAATCCTTTATTTTACAAAACATACCTTTATTCTGACAGTGTTTCTAAAGCTCTACAACATTTTACAGATGAACAGGACTTTTACTTTGAAACGCACTTTTATACAGGGCTTTTATTTACAAAGGGCACTTCCTCCAGTGTTGGATATTTACAGTAGTTCCACATTCAGCTTCTGCCTCTTGTTTTCACACATTTACACTTTTTTTTTCTTTAGGTCCAGTTTCATGAAATCATCTCTGGAGAAACTCGTCCACTTTTAGAGACCTTCAGACACAGAACGCTTCAGTCCGGGTCCGCGCGTTTGTGAACCAGTGACGTGAACCCAGGCCTGGACTCTTTACGTTTCGTTACAGATAGTCGTCTGTACAGTAGTTTCACACATATTTACAAACGGCAGTGTCTCGTGAAGCTGTTTTCACCCACGGGGACTTTAACATTTATTATTCTTCATATATTTAGTGCAATTTTGCTCCTTTCCTCTGGTTTTCTCCTTAAACTCTCAAACAGTGGCTTCAGGGAGTTTTCATTCTCCCTTTTATTCCTGGAAATGTTCAAATCATTGCTTCTCCTCTTAACCCCCCGCCCTAACCGGGTTCTGCTTTACCCAAATCTAAACGGTTAGAGCCCACAGGCCAGAGTAACGCCTCATCTCCCCCGCCTCCATTTCCTCGCGTTGCCGTCACTTTTTTGCAGCATCAAATTGCGACAAAAACGAGATGAAATCGCAACAAAAGAGCGACAAGAACGCGGTGAAAAAGAAACTAAATAGAGAGAAATGGCAATAATAAAGTTCGTCCACAAGAGGTCAGTGTTCAAACAGAATGAAGCGGCGCTGAGACTGTGTCACAATATTAATATTATACTTTTTACTTCTTGTGTAAAATAATTGTAAAGATAATTTTACCTAATCATATTGAGTTTAGTTTTTTTGTGCATCACCTCAAATCATAACAACGCCGCCCGAGAAGTGACTTCCTGTTTCGATCTGGCACGCCAAAATAAAAGCACACAGCTCGACTCACTGATTAGTTCCGCAGGTACTTGCAACATGACGAGGATATAATTAAATACACACATTTTAAGTGTTTTGTCTGTTAATAGTTGGGCAGAACGAAAGTTGAACTAATGAATAAGACGGTGCTTTTATTGTGGCGTGCTGGATCGAAACAGGAAGTCACTTCTTGGGCGGCGTTGTTATGATTTGAATTGTCCTCATTTGAACCCATTTTATTCTTGTTTGGACAAAATTTGGATTTCAACACAAATATCTTATGAAACATTGTGTAAAATATCGCAAGGAAATATTGTTATTGCAGTTTTTGAGTCAGTTATCGCAATTTGTCTTTATTCAACAAACGTTTACATTTTAATTTTAGCATTCATTATTCTTTAAAGGTGTTTTTGTCTGGTTGGACCTTTACCAATACAAACTAAACGTCTAATATCTTTGTTTCCGATGCTACATAATGAAATAGAAATGAATAAACTCGTCGTAAAAGTCCCTAAAGCCACTTTCAGACGTTTGAACTTCGTGCTACAATAACTCTTTATTCCCCCCCCCTTTACTTTGGCCTAACGTACGAACCGGAGCCAGGAATCCACATTATTATTCGAACACTAAAACGTTCAAAATGGCAGTGTACGTTTTAGACACGACATCTTTGCAATGAATATAAAAAAAACAAACAGTCACAAAAATGAAAGAAAATTCACAGTTTTTTTTTCCGAAACTCGTCCCGAAGTTTCACATTTTCAGAGTCAGATCTTTCTCCTCAGGGACAAAACGCAGGAAAACCCGTCATTTCAGAGTTTGTTTTCCGTGTCACGTGGTCTTAGCGTAAAAAAAACAAAACCAAAACAAAGGGAGGAAGAGTCGGTGATCTCAGCATCCTTAAACTGAACGATTAACCTCACTGCCGTCAGAGCCGTTGGTGCATCCTCTTGTGCAGGTGCTTCTGCTCTTCTTTAAATCCCCGCCGTAACCGAGCACATTGTCTCCAGTTTTACCCGAATCTAAAAGCTTCTTGACTGGAGCTTTTACAGCCTATAGGCCAGAGTAATGCCTCATTTGAAAGCTAAGACCGACAGAACTGATCCAGGCTTCTCATAAAAGTATCGGATGCAGGTACCGTAAAAAAATCTTTTATCTTTAGTTTTGATGCTGTCGGTCCAGGGGCAGCATTGAAGGAAGTGACGTGGCTGTTTCAGCTCAGATTTATATTTTCCCCCCCCATTTTGCCCAATTTATTTTTAAAATTGTTTTTCGCTATTTTCTCACCCAATATTTGCCCCATTTTCTGTACACCTTTTTTTTTCTGTCCCAATTTAACCCCATAATGTTTCCTCATTTTTATTATTAAAATGTTCCCTATTTCCCCCCAATTAATTACCAATGTTTTCCCAAAATATTTCTACACAATTTTTTCCTTATCTTTGTCACAATTTCTCAAAAAATGTTGACACTGGAGATATTGTAAATTTGCAGATCTTCCACACATACTTATTAAGACAAATATTTGAATATAGGTATTGAAAAAAAGTATAGTTAAAGTACCGGTATTGAAAAAAATGTAACGTTGCCCCGCCCGACTTTTTTGTCGAATTTTCCTCAGAAAACATGTCAAAAAAGCCACAAAAACGTGATGAAGACACAACCAGGAAGGACGAAAATGTGACAATCATAACGAGGAAGAATCTTAGATCCCCTTTGTAGGTCTTAGCTTTCAAATGAGGCCGTAAACTCCAGCCGAGGAGCTTTTAGATTTGGGTAAAGGCGAGCTGTTAAAGCACACGCAGCTCATCTCTGTCTTTAAGTGAGAACTAAATATCGATGTAGCCCAACGATCCCTTGCAGAACAGCGCCCCCTGCGTGTTGAGGCTGAGCAGCGCGCTCTCCCCGCTGGACTCGCCGGACGAGGAGCCGCCTGCAGGGGGCAGCAGGGAGGGGTACGGGCTGAGCTTGTCGATGTTGACGTAGGTGGTGTTGAGCAGGACGTAGTGCTCGCCGCTGAAGGAGGAGAAGATGGAGGAGATCTGAGACACGAGGTCGGAGAAGGAGGGCCGGCGGTCGGGGCGCGGGTGCCAGCAATCGATCATCAGCGTGTACCTGCGGGAGAGCGAGGGGAGGTCAAGCGGAGGTCAAGGGGAGGGCGGGGTTACACCTTTAGACGCTAGGGCTGCTCGATTATAGAAAGAATAATAATCACGATTATTTTAATAAGAATTGAAATCACGATTATTAAAACGATTATCGATCTATCAGCACTTTGGATGGACAAGCGGGAGGGCATCCTTAATGATTTTGTAATCATCTAGTGCAATAATCGTAATCGTAATTGAATTTTGATTAATTGCACAGCCCTCGGAGACGCTGCATGTGAACAAAACATTTTCAAACATTAAAGTTTTTTTTAATTAAAATCAGCGATGTCGGTAATAAAGTGCATTACCGCTCCAAAGTTTGGGGTCACTTAAAATGTCCTTATTTGTATTTAAAAAGCACAGCAAATTTCAAT